>CP094635.1:26295786-27495786 GCA_023657505.1 Camelina hispida | reverse complement strand
TTCTTCATTAAACATGTCTGAGTAGTTTGCTTGTTAGGTTCAGGGTTTTTCACATGGATTTTATGATTTATTAGATCTGTTTATTTAGGATTCATTATCTTTCTAGATCTTCATCATAGGTTGTTCTTCATATTAATTCTTGATTGATCACCTAGAATTAATAACCTAGGAAAATAAATTGATATGAGAATATAATTGATTTTCTTGATAAAACCTTTTGATGAGCAAAATTACTTCTTGCAAAGAGATTTGATTTAGTAATTTTGTGAACAATCTAAACCTGTTTTGAAAGCTGATTTTTAACATTGAATTTTACAAAGAGATTTGGATTTTCTGGTTTTAAATTTAGATAATATTTTCAGTGAGAACTGATTTATTTACAAAAGTGTTTAGAGTTCTACATCTGATTTTAATTGTTTGAATCCTAATTTATTGATTGATTTAATAATTTGTAATTTCCTGAGAAATTCTCTAGACCTAGCTTTTTGATCCATTGAATTTTCACAAGCTTTTATTTAATATTTTGCATTGCTTTTCTTAATTTAAATCAATTAGTTTAGCTTAATTAAAAAAACTCTATAATTTGTTGTGTAAACTTGAGTCCTTGTGAAATTCGACCCCTAAGTACTACATTGATCTCTTAATTTGAGAGAGTAGCTCTAGAGTTTAATTTGAGCATATCAATTATTAATCTCATGGTTTTTTTGCTTCGTTTTAAGTAATAGAGTTGATTAGTTTTACTTAGATAGATTAAAGTTATGAAGGTATTTTCACATTAAATTTTCTTTACAGTTTTCATTTCATAAATATCTATATATATGAAAAAAACCTTCTTGTTTAGTAAAATATATCATTCGACAAAAAAAAAGCTCCTCCCTTAACGAAGTTTGTCCTACCCGTCGCCCAAAAATTCAGACCTCCGTTTGCCCTCTCTGGTGACTGGCGCTCTTTAGCGTAACTATGAGAGGGCCTATGTTTCTCTGTGTTTCGTTTATTTGTTGTTTGTTTGCTTCGCATCGGTTAGATCTGGTGGATTGATGGGGATGTTAGTAAGCTCAATTTTTAGATGGTCTTCACGGTGAGGCTTGGTCGGCATTCTTTGGAGTGTTGCTCTACCTCCCCCAGCGGTTTCAGGAGAAGTCTCCTATGGTGCTTCTCGTTTTTGTGGCCATGGGCTTTTGTGGTCCTCAGATTGAGTAAGCTAACTCTCCCATCCTTCTTCTCCATCTCTTAGCTTGGTTTAGGTGTTTAGTGTTGGTTGCAGTGGTGTTGGCCTTCGATTGGGGATTATTATGGTTGATTCATGTTCAGACTGTGACTGTATTGAGGAAGCGGTTAGAGCAGCCATATTTGTGAGGATATGTGATTACAAGTAAATATGATGATGCCGGATCATAGATCAACGGTTGGTTTGAAGAATAAATTCTATTGTGGTTTGTTTGTTCCTGTCTCAGATGTTGTAGTTGCTCTTGTTCTTATCTTTGTTTCGAAGCTGCAGTTGTGGTTTGGTTGTTGATCCTCGTCAGTTTCGTCCACCCTTTGCCTTTCCTCCCGTTCATTGTTTCTTCGTTCCAGTTTGTGGTCCTTGCAGGTTTGACTTCTTTCTTAGCAGAAGTTTCGTGTTTAAGTGCTTGGTTGTGGTAGTCTTCAAAGTTTAAAGAGATTTCTTCTCCTTGGTATTCACAGTGTGAGTTAACTAGTTTGATCCTTCGTTAGTCTCGATCCTGTGATTGGTGTCTTTTCGAGAATTTTTCCTACTCCTTGTCCATGCTTTCGTGATCTGAGTAGATCAGTTAGCTTTTTGGCGGACTCTAGTTAGATGTTAAGAGACGTATCAGTCGTCGTCCTTGTTATGTTAGACGTATCAGTTAGCTTTCGAGGCTCTATGACTTTCTATGAGTGCTCTTTACTTGCCGGGTTATGTTGTTCTTGTTTCTCGAGAAATTGGCTCTCATTGTGATAGGAGGAGGTAGATGTTATTTAAGAGTTGGCCATGTGCATTCGTGATAATTTGCATTCGCAGGTGTTTCAGAAGAAGAAGTTTTTATATTGTTTGGTTATATCCTTTTTTTAAATTTGCCTAGTTACTTCTGCATTTAGGTTTGTAACATCCGCGAACCGGAATTTGCGTTTTTGGTTGGGGTGTCGATCGATACCCTTGTAAGATCGATCGACACCACTAATTCTGGGTTCATCGGGTTTGTTTTAATCGTCGATTTGGTTCGGTTTGGTTTAAGGAAACCATTGAATCGGGTCTTAAAAGGAAGAAAACGACCTAGGTCGTGTTTTAGATGTTGTTGTGTCGCCGTTTGTGAGTTTTTGAGGAAAAAGAGAGAAAACCTTGTTCTTGAGCTTTTGAGAGAGATTGGTGAGATTCTTTCCTGTTCTTGGGAGATCTAAGGCTGGGAAGGAGCTAGAAGCTTGCTAGGAGTGTGGGAATTCGTTCTTGTTGGTCAGAATCTTCTTGCAGAGAGGTGAGTGCATGACCATGGCTTATCTAAGCTAAGATCTCTAGATTTTATGTGATTTGGTGTTTATGTGGTTGTTTCTTTGAGTTCTCTATGGTATTTTGTCGCTGTTTTGGCTGGGTTTGGCTTCTGGGAGTGCAAGGAGCGGATTGGAGAAGATTGGAGGCGAGATTCGTAGTTTTTGATCGAAGGAAATCGCTGCTCGGCAACGGTGTCGGTCGACACCAGTTGGGGTGTCGGTCGACACCAACGCGAGGACGGCTCGAGACTTTGGCGAGTGTCGATCGATGCCATGTGGAGGTGTCGGTCGACACAAACTAGGGTTTTCGGGAGTGTCGGGCAGGGTGTCGGTCGACACCAGATTGTCAGTGTCGATCCACACCTTCTGGTGTCGGTCGACACCAGATTGTCAGTGTCGATCCACACCTTCTGGTGTCGGTCGACACCCTTCTTTCAGCTACGACGGATTGTTGTATGCTTTGTATATTGCCTGGTTTATTTATTTGATTGTTGATTGTGGCTTGTAGACATCTTATTGCTTGTGTGTATAGCCCAGTAGATGGGAGGATTGCCTCACTAAGTATTTGTGATAATACTTACGCATCTCAATTGTTGTTTGTGGTGTGCAGGTAAAGGCAAAGTGTGATCGTGGAATCAAAGGCAATGAAGAGGAGGATGTTCTAGGGACTCGATTGATTGTTTACCTGGCATTGTTAGGTTGCTAGAGTTGAGTCTTAGAGCATTGTTAGGATTGCTGGTTATTTGATTTATGATGTTTGGAATCAATACTGGATATTATTTTAATTGTTATTGGTTATTGGTTTATTGGATATTTATTGGTATGTTGTTCCGCTGTTGGTTGTGAATGTGGTTAGGTGGCTAGTGGGTATGGGACCACTAGTTGTAGTTATTTATTATATTATATTTATTATTTATTATTAAAAAAAAAAGGGTCGGTTGTTTCATTTTGGTATCAGAGCCCTTACGGTTCTAGGTTTGGGTTCACTACGTTTCTGTTGTGATGTTTGGGATTGCATGTCTTGATTGATTATGTGAGTTAGTCAATTGTGTGTGGCATGGAGTCCTAGAACATCCTCTTCGAGCCTTCAATGAGATTCCACGGTGAGTTATTGTTATTTTTTTTTTTTTTTTTTGTGTGGTATTGATTTGTTTTCTGCTTGTTAGCCTCTGTTCTTGGAAGATCAGTGGTTAAGGTGTTTGAGTTGTTGGTCATGGACGGGACGTGGTAGTGGTCATTGTCGGGCGGGTCCCGAGGCCAGCGAGTGTGTGGTCCAGAGTTCCACGAGGAGGTACGTCAGAGGGTAACAAGCGTATCAGGAGGGACCAGAGGGGGTTAGCCGGTGAGCGTGCCGGGGGTGCTGGGAACCCAGGTGTGGGGTTGCAGCAGGTGGAGCCCAGGGTCGAGATGATCGGTTGGCGGATCTGTTGGCGTGCTTTTGGAGCGGTTACCGAGAGGGGTACCAGTGTAGGCTCCAGTTGTGCCGCATGTGGCGGGGTGTAGTCATGGGCTGCGGATGTTGAGGATTTTCCACCTTATGCTAAGAGAATGGAGCGGTTGTAGATAACCGGTAGGAGATTATTCTCAAGGGGTATCGGGCCTAGAGAGGCGGATAGGTGGACATATGCAGTTAGAGCAGATATTTCTCTGTTTGGGGGTCAATCCAGTTGGATATTAGAAGTTTAGTGGGCAGGTGTAACATTGCAATGTTATACTCGGACCACAGGAGGTACTTGTGTCGAGAGATGTTATAGTCGTTAAGAATTGTTGCTCCTGAGGGGATGGTGATTCCCCTGAATACCGATGGCTCGAGGGGCGGAGGGCTCCGAGAGTGGCAGAGGGGACGTTGTTCTCCTGAGGGGATAAGTAGTTCCCCTGATACCGAGATCTTGAGGATTGTGGTCCAAGAGTGAGACGGTATAACTCGAAGACGCTGGTCTGAGAGTGAGATCGGTATGACTCGAAGGTTGCAACCTAAGAGTGGAAGAGGTGGGAGCAAGCAATGTATAGATGTGAGTATGAACATAACGACGGAATGTAGACCTTGAGAGTGATGATGGTTTAACCTTGGATTTTAGGATTATGTTGGCTGGTGGGCCAGGGTTTTATGATCGGAGTGGTCAAGAATGTGTGGCTGATGTGCCAGGATTGAGTGGCTGGTGGTGCTGGAGTCCCGGAAAGGAGAGCTGCAGCAGATATGAGCCGGTAAGGGCATGGTTGCCAGGTACATAAGATTCACGAGAAGCCTTCATGGCAGGATAAACTAATCGTTGCGATGATGGTGGATGAAGTTCATTGGAGATGGACAGGGTTACTAGATTTAAGGTTTTGGTAAGCTTGCTGGGTGGGGGGAAACAAGTCAAGTAGGTTAAGTAGGCGGTCTGCAAAGCATTTGATACAGTGAATCGGAATATGCGAACGTATGGTACTTGTTTGTTTTATTATGCTCGTATTGATGATTTGCTGTGGAGAATAGCTAAGCGGAAAGCTAATTTTGGATTAATCTATTTTGTGGAAGTTTTCCCTAAGAGACAAGTTACTAGAGGTTCTTGGACAAACAAGAGGGTTGACATTCAGGTGGCTTCGAGTTGATGTCGACATACTTGAGTATTTGTTTAGTTGAGCTGAGGAAGTAACTAGAGGATTTATGGAGCAAGGGATTCATACGTTCTAGTGTATCACCGTGGAGAGCACCGGTGTTGTTTGTTAAAAGGAGGACGGAAGTCTCTGCTTGTGTATAGATTAATGGGGTTTGAACCGGTTTACTGTGAAGAACGAGTACCCTCTTCCTAGGATTTATGAGTTGTTGGATCAGTTGAGGGGTGCTACTTGGTTCTCTAAGGTAGATCTGGCGTCGGGTTATCACCAGATACCGATAGATGAGGCAGATGTGAGAAAGACGGCTTTCAGGATGAGGATGGGCATTATGAGTTCATGGAGATGCCTTTTGGGTTGACTAATGTAACATCCGTGAACCGGAATCCCGGTTTGGGAGTTGCATCGGTCGATGCAGATGGTGCATCGGTCGATGCATGTTCAATTCTGCGCGTTTTGACTTAAGTCAAACGCTGCGTTTTGGGGTTAGGGAAACCCTTAAGTCAACTTTTTGTCTCATTCGGCGAGTTTGGCCGTTTTTGAGAGGAAACAAAAGAGAGAAAAGGTTTTTGAGTGTTCTTGGTGATTCCTGGAGATTTGAGGCTGTTCCTGTAGAGATCTGTAGCTGGGATCGTTGTAGGAGCTTCCTAGAGGCTTGTTCTTGCTTGTTAGAGGTTCAGATTCTTCTGTGGCAAAGGTAAGTGCATGACCATGGCTTATCTAAGCTAGAGATCTCTCTGATTTGCTTGTTATGTGTTGTTAGGCTGGTTAGATTGTTATTTGGGACGTTAGGAAGCTTTCTTGTGGCTTGGGATCGAGTTTCGTGATTGCAGGAACGAAGATCCGGCGAGAAGCTTCGGAGGAAAACGATGCTCGGCATTGCATCGGTCGATGCACTTTGTGCGTCGGTCGATGCAGATGCGAGGACGGCGCGTAAACTCTAGGGTTTTCGTGTTATGTCGAGCATGCATCGGTCGATGCATATCTTGCATCGGTCGATGCATATCTTGCATCGGTCGATGCAAGTTAACCTTGCATCGGTCGACGCAGATCTTGCGTCGGTCGACGCAACCTCCATCTGGTGTCGGTCGATGCATGTTGATGTCGGTCGATGCAGAGTCCTCGTTGGTTATTGTTGATTGTTGAATGTTGTTTGATGGTAAGAGATGTCTCTATTGCTTGTGTGTATAGCCCAGTAGATGGGTGGATTGCCTTACTGAGTGTTTATAAAATACTCATGCATTGCAATATGTGTTTGTGGTGCAGGTAAAGGCAAAGTGTGATCGTGGAATCCAGGCAATGAAGAGGAGGATGTTCTAGGGACTCGGTTTTATGTTGTCTGGCTTTGCTAGGTTGCTAGAGTTGGGTCATTATAACATTGCTAGGTTGCTGGTTCTATGATTCCTGTTGTTTTGGATATTATTTATGTTGGATCATGGTTATATTTTATTATTGGATTATTATTGAATATTGGTTGATTATTTCCGCTGTTGGTTGTGGTTGTGGTTAGGTGGCTAGTGGGTATGGGACCACTAGTTGTAGTTATTTATTATTATTATTATTTCTTATTTATTTATTTATTAAAAAAAAAAAAAAAAAAAGGTCGGTTGTTTCATTTTGGTATCAGAGCCCTTATGGTTCTAGGTTTGGGTTCACTAGGTTTCTGTTGTAGATGTTTGGGATTTGCATACTTTGATTGATTATGTGAGTTAGTCAATTGTGTGTGGCATGGAGTCCTAGAACATCCTCTTCGAGCCGAGTGTGTGATTCCACGGTGAGTTTATGTTTCTGTGTTATAATAGAAATTGTTTGCTTAGCCTTCTGTTCATGGTAGTGCAGATGGTTAGAGAGGATGCTGTGGCTGGTCGAGGTCGTGGTCGCGGACGTGGTCGTGGACGCGGACGTGGTCGTGGTAGGGGCAGAGTCCCAGTGGTTAGTGAGACCGAGGACCAGAGTGTGACAGCTGAGGGTGTTGGCGAGTCGCAGGATGTTCCGGGGGATTCCGTGAGTGTGGCAGGAGGGGGCGGTGTTGATGCTCCAGTGGCCGGTGATGCTAGGGTTCCGGGTGTGGGAGTCCCAGCGGGTGGAATCCCTGGTACTGACTTTGCGGCTATGCTAGCACAGGTGTTGGAGCGGTTACCACCAGTGGTACCGGCTCGGGCTCAGGTAGTGCCACCAGTGGTGGCGGAGGAGCAGCAGCCAGTGGCTGCGGATGTGGGAGAGCATGGACGTTATTTGGCTATGCTCAAGGAGATGAAGGGTCTGTTCACTGAGAGGTTTTTGGGTGGTACAGGTCCTACAGCTGCGGATGCTTGGAGGACGAGTGTGGAACGTAACTTCCATACTCTGAGATGTCCTGTGGAGTTTTGGGTGGACATAGGGGTCTACTTTTTGGGTGGTGATGCTGAGTTGTGGTGGAGATCAGTGGTTGCTAGGAGGGTGCAGAGGGAGATGACTTGGGCTGACTTCGTCTTGGAGTTCAACCGCAAGTATTTTCCTAGGGAGGCATTGGACCGGTTGGAGGTGCAGTTCCTTCAGATATCTCAGGGGATGTGGTCAGTGCGGGAGCTGGACTTGGAGTTCAGTCGACTTCTATGTTATGGGGGTTGGGCCATGGAGTCTGAGGAGGCTCAGGTCAGGAGGTTTATGAGGGCTCTACGTGATGATTTGAGAGTTCATTGTAGAGGGATGTTTTATGCTACGCGTGCAGAGCTGGTTGAGACAGCAGCAGAGATTTAGGAGGATATCCGGGCACAGTTAGTGTCGGTTACTCCAGCAGTTCAGCCTAGTAAGGCTCAGCAGCAGGATGGTTCTAGCAGGGGCGGTAGGCATGCTCAGGGAACCAAGAGGAAGTGGGAGGCTACGCAGAAGCCGAGTGGTGCGGGTTGCTTCGGTTGTGGGAGCAAGGATCACAGGGTGGCTAGTTGTCCCAAGAGGAGTGTTCCGTCGACAGGACCTCGGGTATGTTATCACTGTAGGGAGACAGGGCACATCAGGCCTTTTTGTCCCAAGTTGCAGCCGGCAGCAGTGGCAGCGTTGCAGCAGGTGCAGCCTGGAGGTCAGCAGGTGGCACGGATTGAGCAGGGGCCTCGGGTTTACACGACAGCTGAGACTGGTGGAACCAGTGCTGGGGTGATCACAGGTATATTTTCTGGTACTTTTACTTTGTGAATTTTGGTAGGTTCAGATTGTATATGTTTCCTGTGATAAAGTGTTAGGTTCTCAACACATGAGGTTTGTGTAGGGACCTTGTTGGTGGGCGGATTTAAGTCCCATGTTATGTTTGATTCTGGAGCTTCGCATAGCTTCATTACTCCAGAGTGTGCAGAGTGTGCGGGGATCAGCGGGGATCCTGGAGAGCGTGCAGGAGTTGTCAGAGTCGCGGGAGGCGAGTTCCTGAGAGTGATTGGACGAGCTAGAGGAATTGATATTCAGATCGCAGGAGAGTCGTGGCCAGCAGATTTGCTTATCAGTCCAGTGGAGCTGTATGATGTTATTCTCGGGATGGATTGGTTGCATCGGCATAGGGTGCATTTGGATTGCCATCGGGGTAGAGTGGAGTTTGAGCGTTCTGGAGGGAAGTTGGTTTTTCAGGGTATTAGACCGACTTCGGGGAGTCTCGTGATCTCAGCCATTCAGGCTGGGAAGATGATCGAGAAGGGCCGTGAGGCTTATCTGGTTACTATATCTATGCCAGAGTCAGTGGGGAAGTCTACGGTTAGCGGTATTCCAGTAGTGGAAGAGTTTGAGGATGTGTTTCAGTCTTTGCAGGGATTACCACCATCTCGGTCGGATCCTTTTACCATTGAACTGGAACCGGGGACGACACCGTTATCCAAGGCTCCTTACAGAATGGCTCCAGCAGAGATGGCAGAGCTAAAGAAGCAGTTAGAGGATTTATTGAGTAAGGGATTCATCCGTCCTAGTGTATCACCGTGGGGAGCGCCGGTGTTGTTTGTGAAGAAGAAGGATGGGAGTTTCAGGTTGTGTATTGATTATCGGGGTTTGAACCGGGTCACTGTGAAGAACAAGTATCCTCTTCCTAGGATCGATGAGTTGTTGGATCAGTTGAGGGGTGCTACTTGGTTCTCCAAGGTAGATCTGGCGTCGGGTTATCATCAGATACCGATAGATGAGGCAGATGTGAGGAAGACTGCTTTCAGGACTAGGTATGGGCATTATGTGTTTGTGGTGATGCCTTTTGGATTGACTAACGCACCAGCAGCGTTTATGAGATTGATGAACAGTGTGTTTCAGGAGTTTCTGGATGTATCTGTCATCATTTTCATCGACGATATCCTGGTTTATTCTAAGAGTCCTGAGGAGCATGCAGTGCATTTGAGGGCAGTTATGGAGAAGCTGCGGGAGCAGAAGTTGTTTGCCAAGTTGAGCAAGTGTAATTTTTGGCAGCGTGAGATGGGCTTTCTGGGTCACATTGTTTCTGCAGAAGGGGTTTCTGTAGATCCAGAGAAGATTCAGGCTATCAGGGATTGGCCTAGACCGCAGAATGCCACAGAGATCAGGAGTTTCCTTGGATTGGCAGGTTACTACAGGAGATTTGTGCAGGGGTTTGCAAGCAGAGCACGTCCTATGACTAAGTTGACAGGGAAGGATGTTCCTTTTGTCTGGTCAGAAGAGTGTGAGGAAGGCTTTGCAAGCCTGAAGGAGATGTTGACTACTGCGCCAGTGTTGGCTTTGCCTGAGCAGGGAGAATCCTATGTGGTTTATACAGATGCATCCAGAGTTGGTTTGGGGTGTGTTCTGATGCAGCATGGGAAGGTGATTGCCTATGCTTCGCGGCAGTTGCGGGTGCATGAAGGCAACTATCCTACTCATGATTTGGAGATGGGTGCTGTAGTTTTTGCCCTGAAGATTTGGAGATCTTATCTTTATGGTGCAAAGGTACATGTGTTTACAGATCATAAGAGCCTGAAGTATATATTCACTCAGCCTGAGTTGAATTTGAGGCAGAGGCGGTGGATGGAGCTTGTGGTGGATTATGATTTGGAGATAGCCTATCATCCTGGTAAGGCTAACACAGTTGCAGATGCTCTGAGTCGGAAGAGGGTAGCTTCGGCTCAGGAGCAGGAGATGGAGTCTCTGGTAGGGGAGATCAGTGCGTTGAGCTTGTGTGCTGTTTCACAGGAACCGTTGGGTTTGGAAGCAGTGGATAGAGCAGATCTTCTGAGTAGGGTGCGGTTGGCTCAGGAGAAGGATTTGGGGCTGGTGAATGCCTCTAAGGATGTGGATTCAGAGTATCAGGTCTCAGATAATGGTACTATCTTGGTACACGGTCGGGTTTGTGTGCCCAAGGATGAGGAGTTGAGACAGGAGATTCTGAGAGAGGCTCATGCGAGCAAGTTGTCTATTCATCCAGGCGCGACTAAGATGTACCGTGATCTCAAGAGGTACTATCATTGGGTCGGGATGAAGAAGGATGTAGCTAGTTAGGTTTCGAGGTGTGATGTGTGTCAGCTAGTGAAGGCTGAGCATCAGGTTCCTGGCGGGTTACTGAAGAGTTTACCCATTCCTGAGTGGAAGTGGGATATGATCACCATGGATTTTGTGGTAGGATTGCCAGTGTCACGGACCTTTGATGCTATTTGGGTCATTGTGGACCGGTTGACTAAGTCAGCACATTTTCTGGCCATTAAGAAGACTGATGGAGCAGCGGTCTTGGCTAAGAAGTATGTGAGAGAGATAGTCAGGTTGCATGGAGTGCCAACAAGCATTGTGTCTGATAGGGATTCTAAGTTCACTTCGGTGTTCTGGAAGGCATTTCAGGCAGAGATGGGCACTAAGGTGCATATGAGTACAGCTTATCATCCCCAGACAGACGGACAGTCTGAGAGGACGATCCAAACGCTGGAGGATTTGCTGAGGATGTGTGTGTTGGATTGGGGTGGCCATTGGGCAGATCACCTGAACCTGGTAGAGTTTGCTTACAACAACAGTTATCAGGGGAGTATTAAGATGGCTCCTTATGAGGCTTTGTATGGGAGGCCATGTCGTACACCATTATGCTGGACTCAGGTGGGGGAGAGGAGCATGTTTGGTGCTAGTTTTGTTCAGGAGACCTCGGAGAAGATTCGGGTTCTCAAGGTGAACATGAAAGAGGCTCAGGATAGACAGAGGAGTTATGCTGATAGGAGGAGGAGAGATCTTGAGTTTCAGGTAGGAGACAGAGTGTACCTCAAGATGGCCATGTTGCGGGGTCCGAACAGGTCATTGTCAGAGACTAAGTTGAGTACGAGGTATATGGGTCTATTCAGAGTGATTGAGCGGATTGGACCAGTGGCATATAGATTGGAGTTACCTGAGGTTATGCGTGCATTCCATAAGGTTTTCCATGTGTCTATGTTGCGGAAGTGTCTCCGTGAGGGTGAGCAGGTGTTGGCTAAGATTCCTGAGGATCTTCAGCCTAACATGACATTGGAGGCGAGACCAGTGAGGGTTCTCGAGAGGAGGATCAAGGAACTTCGAAAGAAGAAGATTCCTTTGATGAGAGTCCTGTGGGACTGTGATGGTGTTGAGGAGCAGACTTGGGAGCCTGAGGCAAAAATGAAGGCAAGGTTCAAGAAGTGGTATGAGAAGCAAGCCGCAACTTGAGCTTGTTTAGCCTGGTCCCATCTGTAATCCGTGGCTGGAGCGGGAATGGAGTATTCCAGCCCATCTCTCTTGTTACTCGGTCGCTTGGGGTGGTTGGTTGTGCGACTCAGTAACAAGATGAGGTGGTGTTTGGGGTACCAAGTTTCCGTGAGGCGGGGTTGTGAAGGAAAGTTTCCTGTAAGAGAAGTTTCCAAAAGTGGGAAGTTTCCAGAAATGGAAAGTGCTAAATATGGAAAGTTTTGCGGGAGTCAGAGTTTGTCCATTTTAGCGGTGGGAAGCCTTGGAGGGGCTTTTGTGGCCTTTGTGGCGGACCTTCGAATCAGTGTGCCTGTGTGTGGCGGTCTTTTTAGACATTGTGTGGCCTTTGTGGCGGGCTTTTAGCCAGTTGTGTGGCCTTTGTGGCGGGCTTTTAGCCAATTGTGTGGCCTTTGTGGCGGGTTTTTAGCCATTTGTTGGCCTTTGTGGCGGGCTTTTTAGCCAGAGTGTCTTTGTGACGGTCCTTCGGGACAGATAGTCTTTGTGACGGTCCTTCGGGACAGATGGTCTTTGTGACGGTCCTTCGGGACAGATGGTGTTTGGGACGGTCCTTCGGGACAGATGGTCTTTGTGACGGTCCTTCGGGACAGATGGTCTTTGTGACGGTCCTTTGGGACGAGTGTCCTTGGTGGCGGTTCTTTTTAGGACATTTGTTTGGCCTTGGTGGCGGTCCTCGTTAGGACATTTTGTTGGCCTTTGTGGCGGTCCTTGTGGCGTGTATATGATCCTTGTGTGGTCATGGGGTATCCCGGTGAGGGGATATGTGGTTGGTAGGACATTGAGATGTTTTTACGCGAGCCACGGGAAGGAAACCTGGATAGGGATAGGATTCAGACGTGTTCAGAATTGTTTGCTCGCGACTCATGGGGGACTTAGGTTCTCCTAGTACTGCTATATTCAGAGACTTTGTGGCTCGGGAGTATGGTTGGTATATCGACTTTGGATGACGATCCGGGGGCGCGCTGTAGGGTGGCAACCCGAGAGACGAGTTTGGACTTCTCCTTATATATTATGGCATGCGGGTCTTGGCCCGATAAGGAGCCAATAAAAACTCAAGGTTTAGGCCTATGAGTAAAGGAAAGTCCAAAAGTCGAGAGCAAATGACGCCTGGAGCGTGAGTCTATCGCCTAAAGGTGACCTTCTGTAGATCAGTCGGAGGAGTGCGGGCCGTGGAGACGGTTGCACGGGAGTCCTTGGCTGATGGTTGTTCGGGATTCGAGGACGAATCCAGTTTGGTGGGGGAGAATTGTAACATCCGTGAACCGGAATCCCGGTTTGGGAGTTGCATCGGTCGATGCAGATGGTGCATCGGTCGATGCATGTTCAATTCTGCGCGTTTTGACTTAAGTCAAACGCTGCGTTTTGGGGTTAGGGAAACCCTTAAGTCGACTTTTTGTCTCATTCGGCGAGTTTGGCCGTTTTTGAGAGGAAACAAAAGAGAGAAAAGGTTTTTGAGTGTTCTTGGTGATTCCTGGAGATTTGAGGCTGTTCCTGTAGAGATCTGTAGCTGGGATCGTTGTAGGAGCTTCCTAGAGGCTTGTTCTTGCTTGTTAGAGGTTCAGATTCTTCGTGGCAAAGGTAAGTGCATGACCATGGCTTATCTAAGCTAGAGATCTCTCTGATTTGCTTGTTATGTGTTGTTAGGCTGGTTAGATTGTTATTTGGGACGTTAGGAAGCTTTCTTGTGGCTTGGGATCGAGTTTCGTGATTGCAGGAACGAAGATCCGGCGAGAAGCTTCGGAGGAAAACGATGCTCGGCATTGCATCGGTCGATGCACTTTGTGCGTCGGTCGATGCAGATGCGAGGACGGCGCGTAAACTCTAGGGTTTTCGTGTTATGTCGAGCATGCATCGGTCGATGCATATCTTGCATCGGTCGATGCAAGTTAACCTTGCATCGGTCGACGCAGATCTTGCGTCGGTCGACGCAACCTCCATCTGGTGTCGGTCGATGCATGTTGATGTCGGTCGATGCAGAGTCCTCGTTGGTTATTGTTGATTGTTGAATGTTGTTTGATGGTAAGAGATGTCTCTATTGCTTGTGTGTATAGCCCAGTAGATGGGTGGATTGCCTTACTGAGTGTTTATAAAATACTCATGCATTGCAATATGTGTTTGTGGTGCAGGTAAAGGCAAAGTGTGATCGTGGAATCCAGGCAATGAAGAGGAGGATGTTCTAGGGACTCGGTTTTATGTTGTCTGGCTTTGCTAGGTTGCTAGAGTTGGGTCATTATAACATTGCTAGGTTGCTGGTTCTATGATTCCTGTTGTTTTGGATATTGTTTATGTTGGATCATGGTTATATTTTATTATTGGATTATTATTGAATATTGGTTGATTATTTCCGCTGTTGGTTGTGGTTGTGGTTAGGTGGCTAGTGAGTATGGGACCACTAGTTGTAGTTATTTATTATTATTATTATTTCTTATTTATTTATTTATTAAAAAAAAAAAAGGTCGGTTGTTTCAACTAACGTGCTAACAGCGTTTATGAGATTGATGAACATAGTGTTTCTGGAGTTTCTGGACGTGTCTGTCCTCATTTTCGTCGACGATATCCTAGTATTTTCTAATAGTCCTAAGGAGTATGCAGTGAATTTGAGGGCAATTCTGGAGAAGCTGCGGGAGCAGAAGTTATTTGCTAAGTTCAGCAAGTGTAGTTTTTGGCAGCGTGAGATGGGTTCTCTGTGTCACATTGTTTCTGCAGAGTGAGTTTCTATAGATCTGGAGAAGATTCAGGCTATCAAGGATTGGCCTAGACTACAGAATTTCACTGAGATAAGGAGTTTCCTTGGATTGACAGGTTACTACAGGACCAGGAGATGAAGTCTCTGGTAGGATAGATCAGTGCGTTGAGCTTGTGTGCGGTTTCTCGAGAACCATTGGGTTAGGACGCGGCTTATGGAGCGGATCTTCTGAGGAGGGTGTGGTTGGCTCAGGAGAAGGATTTGGGGCTGGTGGATGTCTCTAAGGATATTGATTCAGAGTATCAGGTCTCAGCTAATGGTACTATCTTGGTGTGCGGTCGGATTTGTGTGCCCAAGGATGAGGATTTGAGATAGGAGATCTTAAGGGAGGCTCATGCGACCATGTTTTCTATTCATCCAGGAGCGACTAAGATGTACCGTGATATCAAGAGGTACTATCATTAGGTCGGGATGAAGAAGGATGTAGTTAGTTGGGTTTCGAGGTGTGATGTGTGTCAGCTAGGGAAGGCTGAGCATCAGGTTCCTGGCGGTTTACTGAGGAGTTTACCCATTCCTGAGTGGAAGTGGGATATGATCACCATGGATTTTGTGGTAGGGTTGCCAGTGTCACGGACCTTTGATGCTATTTGGGTCATTGTGGACCGGTTGACTAAGTCGGCACATTTTCTGGCCATTAAGAAGACTGATGGAGCAGCGGTCTTGGCTGAGAAGTATGTGAGGAAGATAGTCAGATTTCATGGGGTGCCAGCGAGCATTGTGTCTGACAGAGATTCTAAGTTCACTTCGGTGTTCTGGAAGGCATTTCAGGAAGAGATGGGCACTAAGGTGCATATGAGTACAACTTATCATCCCCAGACTGATGGACAGTCAGAGAGGACGATCCAGATGCTGGAGGATTTGCTGAGGATGTGTGTGTTGGATTGGGGTGGACATTGGGCAGATCACCTAAACCTGGTAGAGTTTTCTTACAACAACAGTTATCAGGCGAGTATTAAGATGACTCCTTATGAGGCTTTGTATGGGAGACCATGTCGTACACCATTACGCTGGACTCAGGTGGGGGAGAGGAGCATGTTTGGTGCTAGCTTTGTTCAGGAGACCTCAGAGAAGATTCGGGTTCTAAAGCTGAACATGAAGGAGGCTCAGGATAGGCAGAGGAGTTATGCGGATAGGAGGAGGAGAGATCTTGAGTTTCAGGTAGGAGACAGAGTGTACCTCGAGATGGCCATGTTGCGGGGTCCAAACAGGTCATTGTCAGAGACTAAGTTGAGTCTGAGGTATATGGGTCCATTCAGAGTGATTGAGCGGGTTGGACCAGTGGCATATAGATTGGAGTTACCTGAGGTTATGCGTGCATTCCATAAGGTTTTCCATGTATCTATGTTGCGGAAGTGTCTCTGTGAGGGTGAGAGAGTGTTGGCTAAGATTCCTGAGGATCTTCAGCCTAACATGACTTTGGAGGCGAGACCAGTGAGGGTTCTCGAGAGGAGGATCAAGGAACTTCGGAAGAAGAAGATTCCTTTGATGAGAGTCCTGTGGGACTGTGATTAGGGCTGGGCACGGGACGGGTACCCTTGAATTTTCTCCGACCCTTTACTCGTCCCGACCCTAACGGGTAACAGAAAAAAATTTACTCATACTCGACCCTTAAATAACGGGTACCCGGAGAAACGGGTACCCGGTAAAAAATAGTTGACCCTTTACTCGTCCCGACCCTTTATTATTACCCGAAAAACGAGTACCCGATAAAAAAATGTTAATAATCGCAATATTAATTTTATCTTTTAAAATCCAAAAAATGAAAAATTCATAAATTTATGCAATATATAGTTCCAAAAATTATAAAATTACGAATTTTGAAAATAAAAATAATATATTAATTCAGTTAGGCTAAGTTGAACTTAGGTTTTAACTCTAACTCTATAAATTAATAATAAATAATAATAATAATACAAAATATTAACGGGTATTTACGGGTCGGGTAGCAAAACGGGTAAAAGGCCGAGTAACGGGACGGGTATTGAAAACTAAACTAATACCCTATACTCGTCCCTTACTCACGGGTAATATAATTATAATACCCTTTACTCGACCCTAAAGCTGCGGGTACCCTTTTTTTCGGGACGGGTACGAGCCGAGTAACGGGTCGAGTACGGGTAACGGGTATTAGTGCCCAGGCCTAACTGTGATGGTGTTGAGGAGCAGACTGGGAGCCTGAGGCAAAGATGAAGGCAAGGTTCAAGAAGTGGTATGAGAAGCAAGCCGCGACTTGAGCTTGTTTAGCTTGGTCCCATCTGTAATCCGTGGCTGGAGCGGGAATGGAGTATTCCAGCCCATCTCTCTTGTTACTCGGTCGCTTGGGATGGTTGATTGTGCGGCTCAGTAACAAGATGAGGTGGTGCTCGGGGTACAAAGTTTCCGTGAGGCGGGAGTTTTGAAGGGAAGTTTCCTGAAATGGAGGTTTCTTAAAGTGGAAAGTTTCCAAAAATGGAAATGCTAAATATGGAAAGTTTTACGGGAATTAGAATTTGTCCATTTTAGCGGTGGAAAGCCTTGGAGGGGCTTTTGTGGCCTTTGTGGCGGACTTTCGAGTCAGTGTGCTTGTGTGTGGCGGTCTTTTTAGACATTGTGTGGCCTTTGTGGTGGGCTTTTACCCAATTGTGTGGCCTTTGTGGCGGGCTTTTAGCCAATTGTTGGCCTTTGTGGCGGGCTGTTTAGCCAGAGTGTCCTTGTGACGGTCCTTCGGGACGGATGGTCTTTGTGACGATCCTTCGGGACAGATGGTCTTTGTGACGGTCCTTCGGGACGGATGGTCTTTGTGACCGTCCTTCGGGACAGATGGTCTTTGTGACGGTCCTTCGGGACAGATGGTCTTTGTGACGGTCCTTCGGGACGAGTGGCCTTGGTGGCGGTCCTCTTTAGGACATTCGTTTTGGCCTTGGTGGCGGTCCTCGTCAGGACATTTTGTTGGCCTTTGTGGTGGCCCTTGGGGTGAGTATATGATCCTTGTGTGGTCATGGGGTATCCCGGTGAGGGGATATGTGGTTGGTAGGACATTGAGATGTTTTTACGCGAGCCACGGGAAGGAAACCTGGATAGGGATAGGACTCAGACGTGTTCAGAATCGTTTGCTCGCGACTCTTGGGGGACTTAGGTTCTCCTAGTACTGCCATATTCAGAGACTTTGTGGCTCGGGGGTATGGTTGGTATATCGACTTCGGATGACGATCCGGGGGCGCGCTGTAGGGTGGCAACCCGAGAGACGAGTTTGGACTTTTCCTTATATATTATGGCATGCGGGCTTCGGCCTGATGAGGAGCCAACATTTGGCATGCAGACTCAGGTCTGATGAGGAGTCAATAAAAACTCAAGGTTTAGGCCTATGAGTAAAGGAAAGTCCAAAAAGTCAAGAGCAAATGACGCCTGGAGCGTGAGTCTAACGCCTAGAGGTGACCTTCTGTAGATCGGTCGGAGGAGTGCGGGCCGTGGAGACGGTTGCACGGGAGTCCTTGGCTGATGGTTGTTCGAGATTCGAGGACGAATCTAGATTGGTGGGGGAGAATTGTAACATCCGCGAACCGGAATTTGCGTTTTTGGTTGGGGTGTCGATCGATACCCTTGTAGCATCGATCGACACCACTAATTCTGGGTTCGTCGGGTTTGTTTTAATCGTCGATTTGGTTCGGTTTGGTTTAAGGAAACCATTGAACCGGGTCTTAAAAGGAAGAAAATGACCTAGGTCGTGTATTAGATGTTGTTGTGTCGCCGTTTGTGAGTTTTTGAGGAAAAAGAGAGAAAACCTTGTTCTTGAGCTTTTGAGAGAGATTGGTGAGATTCCTTGCTGTTCTTGGGAGATCTAAGGCTGGGAAGGAGCTAGAAGCTTGCTAGGAGTGAGGGAATTCGTTCTTGTTGGTCAGAATCTTCTTGCAGAGAGGTGAGTGCATGACCATGGCTTATCTAAGCTAAGATCTCTAGATTTTATGTGATTTGGTGCTTATGTGGTTTTTTCTTTGAGTTCTCTATGGTATTTTGTTGCTGTTTTGGCTGGGTTTGGCTTCTAGGAGTGCAAGGAGCGGATTGGAGAAGATTGGAGGCGAGATTCGGAGTTTTTGATCGAAGGAAATCGCTGCTCAGCAACGGTGTCGGTCGACACCAACGTGAGGATGGCTCGAGACTTTGGCGAGTGTCGATCGATGCCATGTGGAGGTGTCGGTCGACACAAACTAGGGTTTTCGGGAGTGTCGGGCAGGGTGTCGGTCGACACCAGTATGGTGTCGGTCGACACCAGATTGTCAGTGTCGATCGACACCTTCTGGTGTCGGTCGACACCCTTCTTTCAGCTACGACGGATTGTTGTATGCTTTGTATATTGCCTTGTTTATTTATTTGATTGTTGATTGTGGCTTGTAGAGATCTTATTGCTTGTGTGTATAGCCCAGTAGATGGGAGGATTGTCTCACTAAGTATTTGTGATAATACTTACGCATCTTAATTGTTGTTTGTGGTGTGCAGGTAAAGGCAAAGTGTGATCGTGGAATCAAAGGCAATGAAGAGGAGGATGTTCTAGGGACTCGATTGATTGTTTACCTGGCATTGTTAGGTTGCTAGAGTTGAGTCTTAGAGCATTGTTTGGATTGCTGGTTATTTGATTTATGATGTTTGGAATCAATACTGGATATTATTTTATTGGTTATTGGTTATTGGTTTATTGGATATTTATTGGTATGTTGTTCCGCTGTTGGTTGTGAATGTGGTTAGGTGGCTAGTGGGTATGGGACCACTAGTTGTAGTTATTTATTATATTTTATTTATTAGTTATTATTAAAAAAAAAAAAAAGGGTCGGTTGTTTCAAGGTTTAGGACTCCTCCTCTTTCGATTTTGGTATTGTTATTATCTGCTTTGCATTTCTATTTTTTTTCTCTCCTTTCGATAAGTCTTAGTTTCCAAATAATTTCCTTTTCCGCCGGCTTGGTGTTTAGGAAGTTTTTGTTGTTTGTCGGCTTAGTTTCTCTTTTTTGAGGTGTAAACTTTAGGGATATATTTATTTTCTGCGGGTATAAATTGTAATTCACAATGTATCTTTTCAACTTTTATAGTATTATCAGATGAAAATATCAGATCACAAAAAAATATGTAGATATATATATTAATGATATTAGATGTGGTTTGTCAGTGAACTGATGCAAATTTATTAAAGTAATTATTTATATTATATGGTTTGTTTCGTTAACCTTATTTGGTTGTTTTATTTGAGTAGTTTAATCCTTTGTAACAACTTTTATGACCTGATTAATATTCATGATAAAAAAAAAAAAAAAAAAAAAAAAAAAAATCATAAATATTTGATTTATTATATTAATTAGTATGATAAAAGACTTATAAGGTCTCATACATCCAATAATCTACTTTTACATAAATAGATTCATAGAGAAGTGCAAAATTATGTAATCTTCAACGCAAAGCTAGAGTGGTACTGAACTATAGGCCTACTGTACTATGCTTTTATTGGTGTAACTAAATCATATGCTAAATATGATGGCTTGAAAAAAAAAAATTGTAAGTTATATATTCTTAATGATTCTAGATAAGTACCGTGTTATAACACGTTTAAATTTTATTTTATACAAAATTTTGTATATTTTATAATTTAAGATAAAAATTTAATATGTTGTATTAGTTTATGTATGTGAAGTTATTTCAATAATGTATATTCTACATCATGACCTGAATGTCATTATAAGATATAATTTTGTAAATTTAGTTTTTAAAAAGCAAGTTATTATATTATGAGTAATTTAATATTTGTTATACTTTTTGTTTTAAAATTCTTTCATATTATAGTGTCATATTATTGACCATTGCTATAACAAATCAAATTAGAGCGTTTATATTTTCTAACTTTTTGATATATTAAATATTTATGATATTCTTTAAAATATCAAGTTTCAATATTTTAAAAATATTTCAAAATAAATTATGTAAAGTTTATTATATTATATAAATATAAAATTCAACAAAAAATATGAATTTGAGTTTAAATATTTAAATTTTGACCTGTTAATCAGTAAAATTTTTAATTCAATAGATATTTTTTTTAAAAGAATAATATTACTAAGGTTTGACTATTTTATAGATTGAACAATTTATATTTGTTTTTAAAAATTCAACTTATTGTATATCCGGACATAAAACTATTTTTTAATTATCATAAATAATATGATAATTTATTTATTTCAAAAAATAGACTCATATATAAAGATGAGAGTTGAAGTATAATGATAGTTAACTCATATATGGTAAGTTAGATATCAAAGAATTTTATTTGATGAATAATTTAATAAAGAAAATTAATATGATAAGTCAGATGATATCAAATGATTATTTGGGATATTCTTAAGTGTATTCATATAACCCACAAATTGACCAATTAATCTATAACCATTTTTTGTAACCAACTTATATTTAATCTATAACCTATTTTGTAACCAACCTATGAATATTATATAGTCTACAAAAAAATGTTTTGTACTTCGTAATATTATATAGGGGATTTTTTAACATGTTTGGTGAAGGTTTTCTAATAGGTTTTCTCATAAAATGTATATCATGCCGGATCATTCCATATTTATTTCAATTAATGGGCCATAATTGGGCCAATGTTGTCCTAAAAAACCTCTTACGTATAAGTATATTTTTTTGTATTACAATTATCTGATTATAAAATTTAGAAAGAGAAAGTATCTTATCTCTCTAGTACTTACAATCCTAATATATTAATTGAGAAGTACAAATATGAAACTGTTATAAACTAGAGGATTTAGGGACGAAATCTCTTGTCTTATTATTGAATGAATTGAGGTTACAACATATATATAGAGTCCCATAAGGGAGTAAGTACAAACCGACATAACTAAGGACATGGCCGAATGGGCTTTAGTATAATGGACCGTAAACTACTAGACTAATATATGGGCCGGTCAAATAGAGTCCACTAAGTGTTTTACAACACTCCCCCTTGGACGAGATGACAGTGCCTATGCTGGATGGGATCGCTGCAATGTGCTTAGGGGATGCTGCCTCATTAAAACCTTACCAGGAAAACCCATTGGGACAAAACCTTGGTGAAGGAAAAAGAGTACAGCACACATTGCTCCCCCTGTTCCAAACATCACTCTAAGTCCTTGAGTCTCCGCATTCCAATCTGGTGCGTGAGCTTCTTGAATGTTGTTGTCGGTAATGCCTTGGTGAAGAGATCGGCTGAGTTGTCGCATGACTGAACTTGTACCACTTGAACTTCTCCGGCCTTTTGTAGTTCATGTGTGTGAAAGAACTTCGGCAGGATGTGCTTCGTCCGATCTCCCTTGATGTAACCTTCCTTGAGCTTTGTGATGTTGGCAGTATCGTCCTCATATAGTACTGTTGGCTCCTTATCATCAATATTAACCAAACATACTAAACTTACTTTGCTATAACCTGCATCAACAAAACCAACTAAAACATCTTTGTTATAGTTAGTACAATATAAACCCAAATTTAAATGTTCCTTGTAGGTAATGTAATTAATACTTAATTTCACTCCAGTGCCTTTGGGTCGAACAAGAACTAATTCTTGCTTGGAGGTTCACGGCAAACTTATCTCTGGTCTAGTGTGGCTAGCCAAGAACATTAACACTCCTATAGCACTGAGGTGTGGCATTTTAGGACTGAGAATCTTCTCATTGTCCTTCTTTGGACCAAATGGATCTTTATCCAAATCAATGCTCCTTACAACCATTGGGCTAGTCAATGGGTGAGCTTAGTCCTTATTAAACCTCTTGAGTACCTTTCTGTATATGCCTTTTGATGCACAAGGTTTTCATTATCAATGTACTCAAGTTGTAATCCCAAACAGAATTTTTTCTTCTTCTTGCCTAGGTCTTTCATTTTGAATTCTCTCTTGAGATATTCTACTGTTTGGGTGATTTCCCAGAGGTTCTTAGGATATTCAAATTATCCTCATATACTGCTATGATTACAAATCCTCTGTTTGCAAACTTTCTTTATAAATACATGGACTGATGGGATCATTTTATAGCCCTCTTTGGCTTGGTACTAACTGAATCTATTGTACCATATACACCCATTTTGTTTCAGTCCAGTAAGGGATTTGTCTAGCCTTATGCAGGATTTTCTCGAGAACCACTCTTATAATTGAGCTCTATACCCTCTGGTAATCTTTCATTTTCCAGTGGACCATGTAAGTATGCGGTTTTAACATCCATTAACCACAAATTACAGCCACACTTATTAGATATCTAAAAGTCGTTGCATCCATCACAAGGGAGTATGTCTCCTCATAATCTTTGCCAGGTCTTTGAGAGAATCCTTGTGCTACAAGCCGTGTTTATATCTCACGATTTCATTACTCTCATTTCTCTTTCTTACAAAGACCAACTTATGTCCAACTGGCTTTATATCAAGTGTTGTCCTTAAGGTCGGACCAAACACATTCCTCTTCTTCTAAGAGTTTAACTCCACGTCAATGGCTTCTTTCTACTTTAGCCAATTTTTACTTTGAGTGCACTCTAGACGTGAGTTTCTGATCCTCATTTATTTCAAGTGCTACCTTGCATGCAATTATTTCATTAATGTCGACATCTTTGCAGTTCCATTATATTCCAGACATGATATAGTTTATTGAGATCTCATTGTTGTCAACTCCTTCAGGCTCTTGAGGTTCAGCGTCCTGAGTCTCACTTGGTGCCTTAGGAGTTTCTGTGACAATGTCTGGCTTCTCTATAATTCCCTTAGCCTCGGTCTGATATGCACCTCTTTTACTTTTCCGAGGATTCTATCTTTGGAACCTTTCTGTAGCAACTTGTTTATTGTGTTCCTTGTGAACATCAATACGTACTGGTGCATTACAAGCTGGAATGTACGATTTTATTACTCTCTTTGGGTCAAATGGAATCTGGCAATTTATTAGCTAGCTTTTGCAAATATATAATTCTTTGGACCTCTGCATCACATGCTAGAGTCCGAGGATCTTGCCAATTTAAGGATGTTTGATTCCATATTAATTCTTTGACCAGCTTGTTAGTCTCTCCACCCTACATAGGGAATTCGGATTCTGTAAACTTACAGTCCGCGTATCTGGCCACAAATAAATCACATGTGGTTGGCTCAAGATACTTTATAATAGTGGGAGACTCATATCAACATATATTCCCATTCTCCTTTGAAATCCCATCTTAGTTCTCTATGTGGATGCAATATAAACGGCACTTATTTTAGATGGGATATGTCTGGCTTATGACCCGTTATTAATTGGGAATATTTATTCTCACTAGATGGCCTGATGCGTATAAGTTATGTTGCATGTAATATTGTGTGTCCCCAAGCCGACACAAGAAGCTTCGACCTCATAAGTAATGGTCAAGCATTTAATGGAATACACTTAATGAAGGATTCATCTAGTCCATTCTCTGTATGTACATGTGCCACAGGGTGGTCCACACTTCCCCCCATGGACATACCATTATGATTAAATGCTTGGGATATAATAAGCTTCCCTTGTGTACATGCTACACACGTGAGTTTTTAGGGATAACTTTTCTTTCTTTAAGGTTGTGCCCTTTCGAACTCTTAATTAGTTTACGCATCATGTTCGAACCCGGCCGGCCAAGCCGGTCATGCCATAGTGAATTATTCGTTGAATATTTTCTTTGCTTTGCCAAGTTAGTTTCTATCATGTTAATCTTAGCATGGTATAAACCAGAGGCTAGTGCAGGTATAGTCTCTAGGATCTTCTTTTGTCCTTTCACATTTTCTGTATTGTAGAGGAACTCTTTAGTTCCTTCACCCTTGGTTTCAATATGATAACCATTTGATCTTATATCTTTAAAGCTCAATAAGCTTCTCTTAGAGCTGGGTGAGTATAAGGCATCACTTAGTTCAATATGTGTGCCATTAGGCAACAAAATGTGAGCCTGGCCGTAGCCTTCACATAAAATTGCTATACCCGCAATTGTACTAACATTGGCACTTTTTATTATATGTCCTCGGCCATTTCTATAAATAGGACAATAATTTTTTGTTTTAAACTTTAAAGTAATAAAACAAGCAAATATATAATGAAGGAAATAATAATTCAATCAAATTCAAAGCATAGAAACTAAATTAATACACCACATGAGTTTAAATATTTTTCTTTAGGCAATTACAAATCTCATAATCCAATTTAGTCATCATTCTCATGGTTGAAATTTCCTTCACCATCGAGATGAACCAGGTTAGATTTCTGGATTTATTTTCTTTATTCTCAAAACTCTCTTAATAGAGATCAACAAGGTGCTTTAGGAGTTCTACATGTCTTTATCTAATGGTTTTCTATACCATAATTATTATTACAAGTGGACTTGGTCTTATGTTGCGGGTTTAGATAACCCGCAGCCTCTACACCAACCAAGGCCGAAGCCTAATCGGTTTCTATGGCCTTGACCACCATAATTATTACCTTGGTAAGTCCCACGACCTGGACCAACATGTCCGCGGCCTCCTCGGCTAGCCTGGCCTACTCGACCACCACGTCCTCTACCACCACGGCCACGGCCGAAGTGTCTTTCTCTGTGGACGTAGTTGGTCTCATTAGGCTCTTTAGGCTCTTGAGGATTTTTCTTTGTAATGTCAACCTTGTGAGCTTCACTGCACTTTTCATCAATAATATCTCATTGTTTTGCTCATCTAGCATTAAACAAGAGTTTTAGGTCTGCATAGGTTTTAAACCTTTCTTGCGATATTGCTGCTGGGGCACAATGTTATTTGTGTGAAATGTCGAGAATGTCTTCTCCAACAATTCCTTCTCAATGACCTTAGTACCACACAACCTTAGGATTGAGACAATCTTTAAAAGCTCTGAGTTATACTCATCCAGGGATTTGAAGTCCTGGTTCCTTAGGTTTTCCAATCGAATTGAGCCTTTGGTAGGAACACCATCTTTTGGTGTCCATATTTGCTTTTAAGCTCTGTCCAAAGGGTCAATACGATTATCTATCGTGAGTTACTGGTTTTCTAAGCTCTCAGCAAGATAACCGTTTGATGTCTATATTTTCTTAGTGCAATCATTATAATCAACAATATACTCACATAGGTCCTTTGATTTTACTCCAAAACATGCACCTGATTATATCATGCGGTTTTTAAGACCGAACCATGTAATTAATTTAGATCATGCCATGCGGTATTTAAGACCGAACCATGGAATTGTTTTAGTCTTAGGTCATGCGGTATTTGAGACCGAAACATGCCATATCATTACTCATAATTTCGAACTTAGGTCATGCGGTATTTGAGACCGAACCATGCCTTGCCTTTTCTTATGATTTTCGTGGCTTAATATGTCTTGATTTTATCTCATAATTTCGTGGTTTAATCTATGCACACAAGACAACAAAACTAGATAGAAACTAGCATGCAATTTTCCTTTTACTAGATAGGATTTCCTTTTTTATGTTTTCCTATTTAGTCTAGGATTTAGTAAATATTTTCTTAAGAGTTTTAGATAATTACCATAATTAATTAGGAACTTATCCTAACCAATATTTTAATTTCCGATTTCAAGTTTTAATTTTATAGAAACTTAACAAAAGTTTTAATTCAATCGGATATACTCTTAGAATATTAAAGTTAATTTTACTTCAATTTAGGATAATGATTAAGGGTTTATGGAAGTTATCCTACTTGATCCTAGAACAATTTCATGCTCGAGTTTTAAGTTTCTTATGGCCGAAATTTTACAGGAAAACAATGTTCAAGTTTGTGCTTAAGAAATCCTAAGAATTAATTCATGCAGCCGATTCTATATCAATCTATACAAGATCCGATTTTACTTATGATGCATCAATGATCCAAGTTTTAATATCCTAGAACAGTTTGATTTATTTCTTTCTTATGAATCTAACAATTTAGTTCTAGGTTCTTATGCAACAATCAATCAAGCAATATTAATCAATCAAACAAATTCAAGCTTGATATCTTTTGGTGCAATTTCACAAACAATCTAACAATCCTATGCGAACAGGTTTTAAAGTTTTATAGGATTATAGATCTTAGGTTTGTTTGTTTGTGTACTTGGATGTTTTAAGGTTCAATAGATTTAATGATCAAGTTTGATTATGGGTTCTTAGGAGGTTTGATTTTATTTACCTTTCACCAATTAGGGTCTCACTGGTTTTGATCTGGGAGCTAAAGACCTTAGATATCCCTTGATCACGAACCATGAACCTCGATCCACGTAATGCTATCGATCTGATTCTCGTCCCGCTCACGTACTACTCTCGTCCGGATCCCATACTGCTCTCGTCTGGAATCTCGTACCGCTATCGTCCGGATTTTCGTACCGCTCTCGTCCGGATACGTCTAGGAACCGCGAACCTCGACCAAAACTCGAACAAAACTTGATCTTCGAACAGAAATCGGGTCGTGGATGATGATGGATTACGAACAAGGAATAATCGCCGGGAGTTTTGGATTATCGCCGAGAGTTTTGGGCTATCGCCGAACTTTGGACGAACAAGAACTTTGTGGATGGCGGTTTTAGGGTTTTGTGGGCGGCGGCTTTAGGGTTTTAGGGTTAGGGTTTTCTCAGCTGGCCTTAGAGGCTATCGTGCTGATAACGTGTTATAAACTAGAGGATTTAGGGACGAAATCTCTTGTCTTAATATTGAATGAATTGAGGTTACAACATATATATAGAGTCCCATAAGGGAGTAAGTACAAACCGACATAACTAAGGACATGGCCGAATGGGCCTTAGTATAATGGACCGTAAACTACTAGACTAAAATATGGGCCGGTCAGATAGAGTCCACTAAGTGTTTTACAACAGAAACTAACTTTAAATGTGTAAAAAGTTACATTCAATTGCCATTAGAAAAACTTAATTAAGATTAATTAATTAACTAAATATAATTAATTAAAAATAAAACACTGACCGATCAAATATAAAAAAATCTAGAAAAGTAAAAGAAATCTATTCAAATCAAAACTAATTTGTACTTGAAAAAATTAAAAAATAAAAATTAACTGCTAAGATTTTTTAAAAATACGGATAAATTTTTGCCATTGATTTTAAATAATTATTAGTTAAAAAAATATTTTCTCTCTCTAATAAATTATGGACGAATATTACAAAATATTTTTTAAAAAAATAGAAAAAAATCAGAATTTCAAAAACTAAGATTTTATATCCAAGTAGTCAACATAATTATTTTTAATAACTAGATTTGAAGATTTTGTTAAAATTTCAAATTATGATTCTTCTATCATCTTTATTTTATTTTATTTACAAATTGTTTGGTATATAATACTTATGATTAATAAAATGAAGATTTTTTCTGCATATGTGTTTGAATTTTTAAAAACAAAGATATATTACTCGATCTATGAAAATAAAATGTGTGTTTTAATTTTCACATTGGCGGGTTGATAAAACTAAATTTATATAGCTGATAAATTAATAAATTTTATTGGTTCACATAGTTATAATATTAAAATTAATACTTCATATTTCACAAAATAATGATGCAAATACAACAAACAAGCAATATAAAACTGTAATATACATCAAAAATAAAATACTAAATATTCTAAAATAATTAGTATTCAAAAAAAACATATATAGATCTACAGAACAATTAAAAATAAATATTATCTCAAACAAAATAGTTTTTTAAACAAAAATATAACAATAACTTTTATTATTCTATTATAGTTTTTTTTAAATGTTGACCCGTGCTTTAAGCACGGAATATTTCCTAGTTTATAGTAAAAGCTTGGAATGATGTTAGGTATGATTTTATTTTGTAGTATAATCGGAAATCACTCTTAATCCGCGGAAGAGTGGTTAATTTTTGAGATTTTGTTACCTACATATGGTTAATTAAATATTCTTTTGAGATTTTATTTTATTCTTTCGAATATCCATTGGATCTTTAATCAAAATTTAACTAATTGTTACAACCATATAATTTATAATCAATCAAATAATCAAATAATTAATCTTATAACCCATATTATATAGTCTACAAAAAAAAGGTTGGGTATTTCTGTTTTATTATATAGGGGATTAACTTTTTATCTTTGTTTTGAGTTTTTTTACTAATGTTGTATGTATTATTATTTCATATCTTCACCAGGTTTCTGTACTTGATTGATTATCACAGATAATACTCTAACATTTAAAATATATATATGTAAGAATGAATCGTATATAGGAAAATAAACTTAAAATTATAAATATCATATTAGGTCATGAATAACTCTTTTTTTTTTATTAAGCACAAACCTTTAATTCGTATTACATCATTACATAAGTTTCACAACAATAAACACTCGTAATGATGACATGATTTAGTTTGTAAACTTGGCCTCTCAAGGTCCTTAACAACATTGACATCTAACTTAAACGCCTGAGCCAGAATCTCTGGATTAATTGGTGGCGTCGACCCAAACACAGTATCAGCGATCGTGATAACACCAGCGTTACTTAGCCCAGCAAAGGCCACTGCAGGGGTCTTCCCCATATTCACTTGGAAATGGATCATTCCAAGTGAATATGGGGAACAATTAAAAATAATTAGTATTCAAAAAAAAACATATATAGATCTACAGAATAATTAAAAATAAATATTATCTCAAACAAAATAGTTTTTTAAACAATAACTTTTATTATTCTATTATATTTTTTTTTTTTATGTTGACCCGTGATTTAAGCACGAAATATTTCCTAGTTTATAGTAAAAGCTTGGAATGATGTTAGGTATGATTTTATTTTGTAGTATAATCGGAAATCACTCTTAATCCGCGGAAGAGTGGTTAATTTTTGAGATTTTGTTACCTATATATGGTTAATTAAATATTCTTTCGAGATTTTATTTTATTCTTTCGAATATCCATTTTAAGAGGATCTTTAATCAAAATTTAACTAATTGTTACAACCATATAATTTATAATCAATCAAATAATCAAATAATTAATCTTATAACCCATATTATAGTCTACAAAAAAAAGGTTGGGTATTTCTGTTTTATTATATAGGGGATTAACTTTTTATCTTTGTTTTGAGTTTTTTTAATAATGTTGTATGTATTATTATTTCATATCTTCACCAGGTTTCTGTACTTGATTGATTATCACAGATAATACTCAACATATAAAAAATATACTAGGTGATACCCGTGCTACAACACGGGATTATATATTTTGTTAGTTATTTTTTTTTTGTAATTTGTATTTTTGTAATATAGTTTTTTATTTTGACTTTTTTTTATTTGTTTATATAGTGTTTATTTGTATATTTGGGGTTATACAGTAAACTGGAAATCCTAATAGAGTAAGTAGTTTGTAAAATGTAGCTTTTCACGGAAACAGATACACCGCAATAGTAGATAGTAGTTTTGTAAGAGAATATATAATCCGCAATATCGGATAGTAGTTTTGTAAGAGGATAAACACACCCCGCTTCCATGGCTTAATTTATAGTTTGATAAAAATACATGTTTTAACGGATTTAACTCAAACTTTTTTATATTTTAAAATTTTGAAGAGTAAAAATATTAATATTACTTAAATATTTTATACACTTTAAATATATTATACTATTTTAAACTTTCGACGGAGTTCAAATATTTATAATAATTTAAACATTCTATAAGAATTTAAATATTTATAATATGTTAAACTTTAAAAAAAAAACGTAAATATATTATAATATGTTTACTTAAAAGTTTAAATATTCTCAAATATAGAACCAAATTAAACTGTTAAATTTGGATACCTGATAAATCAAGCTTCCTGCTCATTTGTACTCAAAGCATTTTTAGTCACATATTTATAGTAATTATGAACTATATTCCAAAATATTTAGTGGATGTGGGATATACAGTACACATTTTCTGTAAATTAGTTTACAACTTTACATATATATAATTTCTGCGTTTTTAATTCTTTCCATATATACTACTCATAATTAATTACTATAATTTCGTTAAGGAAATATTATAATATCGGAAATCAAGCAATTTAATCAGATTTGGTAACTTGAATATTCGTTTTCAAAGATTTTAACTGAATCACTAAATATTCCTTTTAAAATATTATTTGTTAAGACCAATCTCGGTAATTAAGGAAATATCCGAATTTTTGGTAATTAAAATTTATGGTTTTCAATTAAATACCTTAAAGGAAAATGAAATCAGAGTGTTTGCCTATAACGAATAATTCTGTTTGGGATCTTAAATAACTAATCTTGAATGAAATAATATACTGGACCCGAAAAATATTATTCTGGAGTACAAACAGATCTGCGGGTTTTTTTCCTTCTGTTGTCGGATATTTTAGGATCCGTGTCCCGACCCATATTTTTTTAATTGATCGACCGAGGGTATTTTCGTCATTTAAAGAAATCGAAACTATAGGTTAATTAGATTAAATTTTGTGATTCTCTAATCATTTTTAATGAAAAACCTACCAAAACCAAGTCATGGTCCATTTTGAGTCTAGGGAGTACTTCTGCTAGATATGTAAGAATGAATCGTATATAGGAAAATAAACTTAAAATTATAAATATCATATTAGGTCATGAATAACTCTTTTTTTTTTTATTAAACACAAACCTTTAATTCGTATTACATCATTACATAAGTTTCACAACAATAAACACTCGTAATGATGACATGATTTAGTTTGTAAACTTGGCCTCTCAAGGTCCTTAACAACATTGACATCTAACTTAAACGCCTGAGCCAGAATCTCTGGATTAATTGGTGGCGTCGACCCAAACAAGTATCAGCGATCGTGATAACACCAGCGTTCTGACTACTTAGCCCAGCAAAGGCCACTGCAGGGGTCTTCCCCATATTCACTTGGAAATGGATCATTCCTATGGGGAACACGAACACGTCGCCTGGGTGCAACATTTTGGCAAATTGATAGGATTTCCCCTAGGATTGAACTCTGATGAAGGCTGACAACCGAGTGATAGGTGATGTGGATGGAAGGTGATGATGAACAGATGATTTCGGGTGATGAAGTGTGAAGATCGCAGGAAGAAAACAATGGTTTGATGGAAATAGATGTTTAGGTGGTGATATGGATTGTAACAAGTGAAGGGTTTCTGAATCACAAAGTGTATAGAAAACCCAGAATTCAAGAACGCATTCAAGAAATCAAAGTGAGGAAGAAAGATCAACAATTCAAGTTACAACATCATTCTTCACTGAAAGAGAAAAGAGGCGTAGCTTTGGGTTTTAAACACCCTAGGGCTCGACACTCTGAACAACAAGAAGTTTAAAACCAAAACAACAAGACGTTTTAAGGAAATAAGAAAAAACAGCAAAACGTCCAGACGGCCTGGTTAGGACATTTCTCAGCCAGGCGGGTATCTTAGGTAGGCGGGTTTTGACGTGAAACCTGCCGGTTCAGACTTCGCTTCTCAGCCAGGCGGGTTCCTCAGATAGGCGGGTTTTAACGTCTAACATTATTCCCCATTGGTAATGATTTCTAGATAACTCGACGTAGTGATCCATTTGCCTCATTAAAAACCATGCTGAGAAAACCCATTGGGACAAAACTCAGCTATGGGAAAAAGAGTACAAACTTCTCACCTAAGTTACCTAGTCATCATTACCGGGTAAAGTCTTCAGGTTGGATATGTTGAAGACTTGGGTCCTTGGTAGGTTGAATGACCCGTCACTATGAGTGCATGAGCTTCCTTGGCCCTCTCCTTAGCTCTTGAACGAGTGATCCTTCCCACCACCTCTGGTTGCTCCGCAGCCTCTGGCTCCTTGCTTGCCACGATCATATCATCCTCCCCCTCTTCAAAAGGATTTGTCCTCAAATCAGAATCTGCATAAATAAAGAGCAAGTCAGGAATATTGACTGTTGATGATGTGGTATACTTACCTTGAAGATCAGTCTGATATGCGTTGTCATTGATCCTCCTTATGAACTCCCTGAAAAACAAGTTAGCTTCAATAACATCATCACCCGTCTTGTGACTTGTAATGACGTGAGCCATCTTGCTAAACCTGTCAACCACAACAAAAACAGAATCTCTACCATTTCTGGTTTGAGGTAAGCCAAGAACAACATGCATAGAAATATAAGTCCAAGGTTGAGAAGGATTCGGTAGAGGAGTGTACAAGCCGTGAGGCTGTACCTTACCCTTCGCCATTTTGCAGATATGGCACCTAGAACAAACCTTCTCAACGTCTTTCTGCATTTGAGGCCAATAGAAGTGTTCTTGCAGTCCAAGTAGAGTCTTTGACACTCCGAAATGTCCAGCTAGTCCACCTCCGTGAGCTTCTCTGATCAGCATCTCTCTCATGGATCCTCTTGGTATGCACAATCTATCATTTAAGAACAGATACCCATCCTGCCTATAGTAGTTTTCAAAAGCAAACTTATGGCATTTGCCATAGCTCTCAGCAAAATCAAGGTCAGTCTCATAAAGTCCTACTAGCTTAGAAGATAAAGTAGAAATGAGAGTGTACCTACTGGATAATGCATCTGTGACTACATTATCCTTACCTGCACTTGGACTGAGGTTCTCTTTAATGTGTCCCTTACTCATCAGCTCTTCTTCTTGCTTCTGAAGCTCTTTAGTTTCTACTGGATTGGTGCTGTAAGCGGGTCTGTTCGATAGAGCTGAACCTGGTACCAATTCGACCTGATGCTTTATCCCATGTAGTGGTTGCAAACCTGGAGATACCTTTTCTGGAAACTCATCCTTGTATGCCTCTATAACCTCTATGATCTCGCGTGGAAGCTCTTCTGCTGGCTTAGTGCTGGTGAGTGTCTCTTCATACCCAAACTTGAATGTGGTCATCTCTGGCTCAAATAGCTTGTTGAACTCGCTGTGATTGATGTACAGGCTGTGAGACACTTTCTCTGTATCCTTGCGGTTCATGTGAAGCTGGTCCTTGTAAATTTCGCTGGGTGTAAGTGGTAGAAGAGTGACCTTGCGCCCTTTGAACTCAAATGACTGCTTGTTGGTGTAACCATCTTGAAACACTCTTCTGTCGAACTGCCATGGTCTTCCCAAAAGGATATGACTTGACTTCATTGGAATGACATCACAAAGCAGCTCATCCTCATACTTCCCAATCGCTAGTTTCACCATCACTTGCTGCGTGACTGTCAAAGCACCCTTGTTGTTCAACCATTGTAGCTGATAAGGCCTTGGATGTGAGGTAGTCTTGAGATTAAGCTTCTGTACCATCTCTTCACTAGCTGCGTTAGTACAGCTACCACCATCTACGATCAAGGTGCAGACCTTTTCTTGAACCATACACCTGGTGTGAAATAGGTTCTCACGCTGACCTCTATCATCTGGATGCATCTGAACACTTAAAGCTCTGCGTGCTACTAACATCTCTCCCATGACTGCTGGTTCTTCTTCTTCATCTAGTTCAGGCTCTGGTTCACTTTCTGAACTGTCTACTGGTACAATCTCTCCTCCTTCTTGAAGAAGAAACATCTTCTTGTTAGCACAGTCTCTGGAATAATGTCCCATTCCTTGGCATTTGAAACACCTGATATGACTTGTAGAGGTGCTACTCTTGGGCTTGTAATCGATCTTAACCTCCTCCTTGACTGTGGCTGTCACGGGTTTGCTGTCCTTGGTGAAGGCGGGTTGGCTGAGCTCTCTCGGATTGGACATGTTAGGCGTAAGCGTAGACCGCACTCCCTTTCTCTTGATCTGCGATTCAATCAGCTCTGCCTTATGCACCATTTCTTGCACATCTTCATAGTTCTGCAGCTCTATCTTGTCTTGAATCTCTCTGTTCAAACCTCCAAGAAATCTTGACATAACCATGTCTTCACTTTCCCTTAGATCAGCCCTGATCATAAGTGTTTCCAGCTCTTGATAGTAGTCTCTAACAGACTTGGTACCTTGAATGAGTCGCCTAAGCTTGTTAAGGATCTCTCGCTGGTAGTGTGTAGGAACAAACTTCTTTCTCATCTGCGTGACTAACTGTTCCCATGTAGTGATAGCAGGCTCTCTCTGTCGGTGTCTAGTAAGCCCCAACTGCTCCCACCACAACAAAGCATAACCATTGAATTCGGATATGGCTATCTTCACCTTGTTCAACTCAAAAGTACCTTGAACCTGAAAGTTGGACTCCATCTTCCTTTCCCAGTCTAGATAAGTTTCTGGATCATTGGTTCCATGGAAAGAAGGATACTGAATTTTAAGGTGCTTCAGCTGCTGCCTCAAAGGATCATAATCCCTGCCATGATCTCTGTTTCGGTTTCTCCTCATTGTTTCTTGGCTATGATCTGAAACTTCTTCTTCTTCAGAATATTCTCTATCTGATTCAATGTAGATTCGATGCCCAGCTACCTGTTCAGCTCGACGTATGCGTGTAGGGTCTCTACCAGTTCTGTGATGCTCTCTTTCTGTACTTTGAGTGTGTCTTCTCTGATTGAAACAAGTCTCTCTTCCCCCAGTAGGTGATTTAGCTGTTCTGATCCGTGTAGGCTTTGAAGAAGCTCCCACATGAGCCTTTCCTTTGGCTAAACGAAGGGCTTCATTAGGACTAGGCGGGTCTGAAGAACTCTGTTCTGAAGCACTAGATGCGTGAGCTATGTCCTTGAACTGTTTCTCAAACTTGTTACTGAGCTGCTCCATCTGTTGCTGAAACTGAGTAGACATTAACTTGTTTGCTTCTGCTATTTGCTTAGACATGGCTTGATTCAAAGCTTCCATAGCTTCTGGAGAAAGCTCCATTGTACCTGCAAATTAAAGAGGAAACTCGCAGTAACTTGTTCTTTCAATGAGAAAAACGAAAATAAACTCTAAGACTCTGAATTTTAAACAAGAAAACACGATTTGCAGACCTAATGTCGAACAATACCACAAGAAAATTTAACAATAACAAACCCTATACGAAAAGGACTCGACAGAAACTAAATCCTAGTGCAATCAAATTTCAAAACAACACTGAAACTAAATCCTAGAACTCGATCTAGACTCTAACGAACCAACAAAAACAAACCCTAAAACTAAACAAACAAATTTTAAGCAACAAAAACGAGATTAGGGTTTTTAGAATCGCTTAGCCTTGGCACAGAGTTGGCTCTGATACCACATGATAGGATTTCCCCTAGGATTGAACTCTGATGAAGGCTGACAACCGAGTGATAGGTGATGTGGATGGAAGGTGATGATGAACAGATGATTTCGGGTGATGAAGTGTGAAGATCGCAGGAAGAAAACAATGGTTTGATGGAAATAGATGTTTAGGTGGTGATATGGATTGTAACAAGTGAAGGGTTTCTGAATCACAAAGTGTATAGAAAACCCAGAATTCAAGAACGCATTCAAGAAATCAAAGTGAGGAAGAAAGATCAACAATTCAAGTTACAACATCATTCTTCACTGAAAGAGAAAAGAGGCGTAGCTTTGGGTTTTAAACACCCTAGGGCTCGACACTCTGAACAACAAGAAGTTTAAAACCAAAACAACAAGACGTTTTAAGGAAATAAGAAAAAACAGCAAAACGTCCAGACGGCCTGGTTAGGACATTTCTCAGCCAGGCGGGTATCTTAGGTAGGCGGGTTTTGACGTGAAACCTGCCGGTTCAGACTTCGCTTCTCAGCCAGGCGGGTTCCTCAGATAGGCGGGTTTTAACGTCTAACATTATTCCCCATTGGTAATGATTTCTAGATAACTCGACGTAGTGATCCATTTGCCTCATTAAAAACCATGCTGAGAAAACCCATTGGGACAAAACTCAGCTATGGGAAAAAGAGTACAAACTTCTCACCTAAGTTACCTAGTCATCATTACCGGGTAAAGTCTTCAGGTTGGATATGTTGAAGACTTGGGTCCTTGGTAGGTTGAATGACCCGTCACTATGAGTGCATGAGCTTCCTTGGCCCTCTCCTTAGCTCTTGAACGAGTGATCCTTCCCACCACCTCTGGTTGCTCCGCAGCCTCTGGCTCCTTGCTTGCCACGATCATATCACAAATAGACGGTTATTGTCTTGATTGGAAGAGACAAAACCGACATACAATGTTCCCTCGGGAAGAACAAGGATCTCAGTAGCACGAGGGTGTGTGTGAGGCGGGTTCTGTCCATATGGCGCATAGTCTATGCGGACCAAGGATATTCCCATGGTGTTTAGCCCTGGAATCTGATCGACATTGGCTGTTGTCACGTTGGATTTGACATCATATATTATCAGTATTACCTGCCTCGTTGAGGCCCGAGAAGAAGAAATCTTCTGCTTTGGCTTGCTTCGGATCCTTACAGAACTTACCATTCACAAAAACTGCAAATAGAAATATTGATTTGGAAAGCATATATTAAAAATGCAAATTTAATCATAATAAAGGAGGATAATAATAATCAGCAGAGTTATTATACGCACCACCATTTTTGGGATCATCAATGGCTACACAGATCTGTAAGCTTTGGCAAAGGAAATGACCAAAGCAGATAAGGTAATCACGATGAGACACTTGGAAGCCATCATGGTTTTAAATAACGAGGTCTGCTAATGTTTTCTAACGATCTTTAATATATATGTGTGTGTGTGTGTGGTGTTGTGAAAGCATTTGAGGTCAATATTTATAAGGCAAAAGCGCATGTCATATTTGACGTAGTCCGACGTAATTCTATACATTTGTAAGTCGCATGTTTCAAAGTGGCAGTTCAAAAACGTTTAACAAGTCTATCTATAACTTAATCTTTCTTTTCTTTTTTTTTCTAAATTAGATTTGCATGCACGACTATTATTTACACAGTCCCACAACTTCTAGATTCAAGTCTTTTCGAATATTTGTACGTGTATGGACCTGGTCAGTGGTCACTCATCTCACTTTCGTATGGAATGGGTCTATTATATAGCACTAAGATTCGTTTGCGATTTATGTGGTTCCTCATCTTATATATAAAGATACTTGTGATGTTTTGTCGTTTCCCATTTTCATTGTTTACAAGAAGAGCCTCAATGCTCCATATAAATATCCAGAATGTCGTCGTATAGTCCTGCTTTGTTCAAGCGACAAGCATCGTCTACGCCATCTGAATTCTTAACGGTCAACTTTTATTGCTTACATCTTATCAAGTATATGTATCAACAAATATGTTCTCAACCGTTTGAGAACAGTCTCTGGCACTATTACCAATTCTTTAACTTAACCCAGGACGCTGTCTTCATCATTAGAACTCGAGCTTTCCACTACACCACCCGTTATAGTGCTGCTCTCAACGGTTGATGTAGGAGTTACAGAGGTAGCAACGCTAACAGCCGGTTTCCGGTTAATGGTTGTTGCACTGGAAGCGACAAGTCCTTGTTCCTCCTTGGTTTCTCGAGCTGCTCTTTCCTTGGCTTTCTTGGCTCTTTCAAGAACCTCTTCCTGTAATTGAAACGAGTTAACTCCAAACCGAATCACACAGGAACGAAAAGATCAATCAATCAAGACCTTTTTCGTGTACAATAGTTTACCCTTTCGAATACATATCATCACACTTAAATAGTCATCTCGCAAAGTAATGACTGTGTTCAAATGCAGTTCTACAAAGCTCACACAAACCTTCTCAGCTAAGTAATTAACTAACTTTTTTGAGTATCTTCTCTAGTTCTATGGTGAACAGAGTTTCCAAACCTAACACAATGCTTTCATTCATTACAAGATTCACTGATAAAAATAAAAACAAGAGGAAGAGCTGAAAAATAAACCTGAATCTCTTGAACTTGCTTCTGTTGCTCAGCTTGAAACTTTCCAATAGTACCCAAAACTTCTCCAACAGTAGACTCAATTCTCTCATTGATAACCTCAGCTAATGCTTTCCCCAAAAAGAAGGCATCTAACACACTTTTGTTCTCATTTTCACCTGCGCAAAAATAAAAAAAAAAAACCAATTTTTTGTTTTATCAAAATTCTCAAAACAAAACCCCCAAAAATAAGAATCCATTTACTCAATCAAATGAAAAAAATGATGATAAACCCTAAAAAAAAAATTAAAAAAAAAAAAAAAAAAAAAAAAATCAATGCGCAATTTTTGTTTTTAATACTCAAGAAACAAAGAGATTAGCACATGGATCTGTACCTCCGGTGCCTTTGCTGGAGCAATTGCACTGTAAACTAGCAGTTCTTGTGCGAGGCGTCACACCTAATCTTAACCGGCGAAACTCAAAATTGGAACGAGAATTGCGGAGAATGAAGCGATGACGAGACGGTTTGTTATAGACATTTGAAAGAGAGAATGAGGAAGAACAAGGAATCGTCAAGCTACTCATCTCTCTCTCTCTCTCTCTCTCTCTCTCTCTCTGAAACCCTCTCAGGAAGATGAACACGGGTTTCGGGTTTTTGACCTGTCGATACGGATTCGAAGTATTGGGCCTTCAAGGCCCAAACGAAACCTCTTTGAATCAAATTAATGATATTCCCGTTAGCCTTTAAACTCATAATTTAAATAATTTAAAAATAATAAAACTTAGTATTAGTTTTTAATTTCAACTAAAAGGTAATATTTTATCATTTTTTCATAACTATTTTTTCATTAATTACTATATTCTAATACTCAAATTGTTGGAGTAAAAGCATTTGATTTATTGATGAAATATCAATTTGTGTTTCGTGTTATAAAACTGTAGTTCCCCTTACGAATAGGCATTTCTTTGAGAAATGAACTTTCTAATAGGCCTTTTCTTTAGATATGAATATGATACACAATTTTTCATAGCATTTTTAATAGCTTACATACATATTGTTAAAATAATTAATTTTTAAAATGAATACATATAAAAATATACTTTTAAATATTTTTAAAATCTACTATCTGAGTTAAAATTAATTACTTTAGTTGTCAGGGAAAAAAACAAATCTACTAAAAAAAATAGTTTAATATCGTTATATCCCCAATGAGATATATTTCTCAATACTAAAAAATTAGAACCCAAAAAACTCGAACCTTTATTCCAAATAAAAAGATTTCTTATCTCAGAAAAAAAAAACCCGAACCAATATATAACTTTATTCCATATAAATTATTTTCCTATATAAAAATAAAAAATAAAACTCAAACAAAGAATAACTGGAACTGGTTCTGTTTCTAGATCTGATTGCTTTTTAGATCTGATTGCTTTTTGTAAGACTTTTACTCATACGATTCTGGACGCTGTTGTCGTCATCATCGCATTCGGAAGCGTTTCGGGTCCTTGCTTGCCGGGTTATGAAGTCTTTGGTTCTGTTTCTAGAGATTGATTTCTCTTCATGATAGGAGGTGGTTGATGTTAGCTTTGGATTGGCCGTGGGCATCCTTAGTAACACTTTCGCAGGTGGTTGGGAGAAGAGCTTTTCTTGCATCTTGAGACTAGCATGTTATGAAAGGGTTATGCCTGGTTGCCTTTGTTCTTACTCTAAGGTTTTGTCCTCTTTCTCGGGTTTAAGTTCTTTACTTTGTATTTTTCTCTTGGTTTCGTTTTAAGATTCCGGGAACTTCTTGTTGTTCGCCGGCTTAGTTTCCCTTGTTTGGGCTTTAGACTCCGGGGATATCTTTATATTCCGCCGGTTTAAGTTGTAATTCACAATGTATATCATTCCATATTTTATAATATCAGATGACAAAAAAAAAAAATAACTCGAACTGATTAACCGAATGTACAGATAGAAAACGCCAATAAAAAGAAACGCGTCGACATATATAGTTAACGGAGTTACATAGCTCTTTTGCAAACTAGTTTTATATTTTTATATATAAACCCTCTCGTCACCTCTCTCATCTCATCTATCTCTCTCTCTCTAGATCACTCACATTCACTTAGTCATATCCCCTCATCTCTCTCTCTCTCTCTCTCTATCAGAGTGTAGAGAAAAAGCTTTAACAACAGTCAACAATGGTTGTCCTTAGAAGATTATTCTCAATTTCAGCAACTCTACTTATAATCCTAGCACTCTGTGTCCATGCAAATGCGTAAGTTCAAAGATTCAATTCAACGTTGTGATCTCCCATTTTGTTTTATTTTCTTCTATATAATTTTCCGACAGAGATTCTTATGTTGTTGTGTGTTCCAATGCAGAGTTCAAGAAACAAGGGAATCGAAACATGACAGCTCAAGAAATACATCAACGGCGGATAAGTGAGTTCTCTCCTCATTTCAGCTTTTTTTTTGTGTAGAGATTTTGATCTCAGCCGTTCAGATTCTGTATCTACGATATTAAAACGATGTCGTTTTGCATGTTCTGTTTTCTCAGTTTATCAAACGGTGAATGGCATGACCACGCCGTTAAAGACCCAGATGAAATAGCAGCAATGGTCGATATGTGAGTTTCTAGCTCACTAGTCACTACATACATATATTAAAAAACTGGAAAACCACTTTATTAGATATATTTCGTATTAGTAACGTTTTTTAGATAGTCAAATCATATGATGCTTTAACTTTACTAAACCTATGTGTAGAGTCAGTAAACCAAGAAAAACATTTTCGACATCTATAATTTCTGACTTTGTAAAAAGTTGGTTTGGCTTAGTAATGTTTTTTTTAAATAAGCACAAAGTTAAAAAGTTATGTGACCCTGCCTGAGACGTACTCTTATTTCTTAACTCTGCAAGGAAAGAAAAATAAATAAAGTAACATGTGAAAACACTTTTGACAGAAGAACAGTAGTGTTATTGAATAAAACCACAAACCGTGATTCCCATTTATATACCTCACTATTTTCTTCTTAAGATCCACCGACGCCTTTGTATTAATGTTTTCTATATACATACTCTCAACTCTCAAGTCTCAAGGACAAAGAGTGGTAATTTTCTTTTAAAAAAAAAGAAAAAAAAAATCATTTATAAATCATGTCATTAAATTTTTATCATTTAAATTGTTTATTGTCTTCTACATATTAATTTATCTTTATCATTTAGATATCATGAGAATGTTAACTATATAAAAGAAAGATACATTTACTTTTCTTTCTTGATTTAATATTTTGAATACTGTCTAATATTAGATTATTGTTTATCTCTGAATTAACAACTATTATAATTATTCTCTAGTTAAAAAAATGTATCAGTAATTTGGTATTACTATCATCAGTATATTGCAAATTCCAATATAAATAAAATCTTCAGGATCGACAAATCGTCTAATCTTTCACATAAGTTTATTGGTTAAAAAATAAAGAAATTCTAATTTTACTATAAGAAAAAAGAACTTCTAATTTCTTTTGGCACTAAACTTTTGGGTCAAAAGTAAACTTTTCTAATTTATTTTACAATTTAAATTTTCAATGATATATATTATCTATTCTATATAAATCTGAATCTGGTACCCATAGTTTTTGCATTTAATTTCGGAATTACAAAGAAAAATATGACCCCAAAAGGTTCCTATATGGATCGTATCCCATGAACATGAAATATAAAATTCCCTTATACAAGACAACATTAAATTTTACCCACGTGGGGCCACCTCACGGGGCCACCTCACCTTGTCAAAATTATATTCAATGCCTCCTTATATTTTTCATTTTCCTGTCTCCTCTATTTTGACTTCTTCACTCACGTAGGTGTGCTTCACTCACGTAGGTGTGTGTATCCAAAAAATCCCAAAACTCACGGGTTAATTTGATATAGTTTTGAAACTTTGTTCTCTTTTTGTAATTTCATTCTATTATTTGGAAACATGCAGGAGCATACGTAATAGTACGTATCGGAGAAAGCTAGGGTTCTTCTCCTGTTCAACCGGAAACCCCATCGATGATTGTTGGCGCTGCGATAAAAAATGGCATCGCCAGAGAAAACGACTAGCAGGTTGTGCTATTGGTTTTGGTCGTAACGCAGTAGGAGGCCGTGATGGACGTTACTACATTGTTACTGATCCATCTGATCATGATCCGGTTAATCCTAAACCTGGTACGCTACGGTACGCTGTGATTCAAGACCAACCACTATGGATCGTCTTTAAACGTGACATGGTCATCACTTTAAGCCAAGAACTAATCATGAATAGCTTCAAAACCATCGACGGTCGTGGCGTGAACGTACATGTCGCTGGTGGTGCATGTATCACGATTCAGTACGTTACGAATATTATCATCCATGGGATTAATATTCACGATTGTAAGCGAACTGGTAACGCTATGGTTCGGAGTTCGGAGAGTCACTACGGTTGGAGAACGATGGCTGATGGTGATGGGATCTCGATTTTTGGATCGAGTCATATTTGGATTGATCATAATTCTCTTTCTAATTGTGCGGACGGATTGATCGACGCAATTATGGGATCTACTGCTATTACCATCTCTAATAATTATATGACTCACCACAACGAGGTTAGATATGTTTCATTGATTCTAGTAGTTTATGTTTACCAAGATTTGCGGACTAGTTAGGTTATATATCAAAAGATATTAGTATCGCTAGGTGCCAGAAGTTATGAGTGGTAATGATTTAGGTGTTATTAGTATCGATACAGAAGTTAAGAGTGTTGATGATTTAGGAATGCATTTACTATGTAAAAGTCGGAAACTGATTATTCGGGTTTAGAAAATTATTAGCAGAGAAGGGAACGTGAAATTCAAGTAACATGTAGGGTCTTTTTTCTTTCTTGGCCTATCTTCAAAAGCTGACAATAAATAGATGATAATGCAGGCTATTTTGTTGGGGCATACCGATTCCTACACAAGAGACAAAATGATGCAAGTAACCATTGCATACAACCATTTTGGAGAGGGTCTTATACAGAGGATGCCAAGGTTTTTCATCTAAGTTTCTTACATTTTCTTGGGGGTTTTTTTTTTCTTTTTCCTATGGTCAAATACTATCCAGGTTTCAAATGTTTTAGAGTTTGGTATGTTCGGTGTTGTTTCAGGTGCAGGCATGGATACTTCCACGTAGTAAACAACGATTACACACATTGGGAAATGTATGCAATTGGTGGAAGTGCTAACCCTACCATCAATAGTCAAGGAAACCGGTTCCTAGCCCCGGGAAACCGGTTCTCTAAGGAGGTATTTGATAAAACCGGTTTGTAGTTAACCAAGATTTCTTAAAGATGCATCTAAGCTAGAAGATATAATTTGGTAACTCTAATCAACATAATGACTGATTTAAATATCTTTCTGGCAGGTGACGAAACGGGTTAATGCAGGGAAAGGAGAATGGAACGATTGGAACTGGAGATCCCAAGGAGACTTAATGCTCAATGGGGCCTACTTCACTTCATCTGGAGCTGGAGCTTCTGCAAATTACGCCAGAGCGTCTAGTTTGGCTGCTAAATCATCTTCCCTTGTAGGTATGCTTACCTCTAGCTCTGGTGCTTTGAAATGCAGGATCGGTACGCTTTGTTAATTATTTGTATTTGTATAACCAAAAACAGAACATATATAGAAAATATATGAAAAGTGAGAAAAAGAAGAAAAAAATAACTCATATTTCTTTGTTCCCATGTTTTTGCCCCAAGTTGTTTAGTATAGTGCATTTCTCTACCAATGTATATCTATCTAAATATATATTCTTCTATCAATGAACTTGCTTCAGATCCCAAATTACTTATTTTCATTCTCTTTGGACTTTTAATTATAAATAAAATCAAAATGCTTTTGTTAAAAAACAGATGATATAACCAATCTAAGTGAAGCATTACAAGCATAAAAACTAATAGAGCTATGTAGTTCAAAAGATTGTGTCTGAAAATGGTGACCATTCATTCATTGAACAAAAACAGATACAGAGAGCTTTTGGTTTCCCCAAATTACCGGAGGACAAGATTGTCGGTACTCTGATATTTACCGACACTTTCTATCACTATGTTACGGTCTTTGTTCTGAAACTGTTCCACACCCATCAAACCAGTCTCAATTGAAAATTTAAAATCCTACTTGCTAGTTGCAGCAAAATTTTCAAATGATTTGATTGCTAATGCTACAACCGTTTCAGAAATGTATTGGTACTAGAGGTAACAGAGTTTCTAAACCAGAACTTTAACAATCACCTGACTGATTACACCGTTGCAAGTTGATCTTAAATAAAAGAACATATAACATTCCTAAGTATTGTATGATTGTAATCTGTATACATTGGAGATCTCTCTCATATGAGCAAAATCTTAACCTTACAAATAAACAAGACGCGGATTACTTGTACTTGTCCATGATTCTCTTTGCTTCTTCAAGTGGATCATCCAATGGTTTGGAACCAGAGCTTTTATCTTCTCCTCTGAGTTTAGGAGCTTCATCTTTGTTTAAGGCTATGAATAAGAAATATGCAAATCCCATTGTACCCTGCAAACACTCATAGTAAATTAGCTTTGTAAACATCGAATAGGGAAGGTGTTGCATTACATACCAATACAAAGAAAGCGGTTGATAGAAACGACTTGACAACAAACAACGAAACCGCTAATGCTGCAATCGTCACCGAGATTCTAGCAACTGGTCTAGGTACAGAGACCTTCAACCAAACAACAAAAGGAAGGATCATAAAAACATAACCAAACTGTAACTAAAGAGTAGAGTGTGTAATTGGTGAAGACAGGACTAAGAGAGCTCACAGGTACAAGATTGGTTCCAGCTTCAATTCCATCTTTCCCAATATTCCATGCGGTTCTAAGAACTGTTCAATACAATGACACAACATAAACATCCCAAAACATTATCAATACACACAATCAATTTAACTGATCAATTAGAGGGTATCCACACAACAATGAACAAACCCTTAATGACCCTTTTGGTCAATTTCATAAACTAGGCAATCAAAACAATGGAATTCGACTTACGAAAGTACAAAACAAAGGGGGGGAAAGAACAAACCTTTCAAGAAACTGGACTGAGCAGACAAAACAAGGGTTTTGGACCGAACTCGTCGGGGTTGAAGAGGAGCAATTCGAGTTCTCACATTCAGTAAAGATGCGTTTTTTAACCTCAAAACAGAGCATGGAGAGAGAAACGGAGAATTTGGGAATTGGGTTAGGGTTTGTAAGAATCTTGGAGCGAGAGGAGAAGGATTCAAAGAAGGAAACGGAATTAGAGAAGAAGACATGAGATGTGAATGGCTAAAGCCGCTTGATACTACTCAGAAACTCTACAAAAAGGAAACACAAATTGGCGTGTGTGTCTGTAAGAGAATGAGATTGTTGAAGCTGAGAAACTAATCGGGATCGGTTTGGTTTGGTTTGGTTATATTCTTAAAGTTTGCCTTGTTTTTTTTTTTTTGGGGGGGGTGAGGTTTTCTCAAGTTAAAAGGCCGTAACCACATAATTTGGTTTAATGTGCTATGCAATCAACACAACTCAAGGAGAAAGAGTCAAACCAAATCACCAAATTCTTAATCTTTTGTCAATAGGATCAAGAATACTTCGGAGAGATGTACGTCATGAGTCATCACTCATTTATAAAGAAGCAATTCCACTGTGTAGGCATCTTCTAGATACAGCTAGCAATGATACTTTCATGGTAAAAAAAAGTATAGATACTAGAGAAAAATTAATGGATGAATTAGCCAAAAGTAAGGGAATCCATGGAAAAAACTATAATATGCGTCGAGAGAAAAGAGTCATAAAGGAGAATAAGCTTAACAGAGAGTTGAATGCAAAGCCTAAGGGCATCTCCAGTGGGAGATCATTATTTTGAGACTCTTATGTTTTTTTAGGATTAAAAAGTGCACTTTTACAAAATAAGAACTTTTTATTTGTTAATTAAAATTATACTCTTCAATGGTAAACTCTTCTTACTGGGATTCTTATTTTTGAAAAAAAAAAAAAAATTATGATCATGATAGCAGCACGTACATGAAGCAGAAACATAAAACAAATTTAATCAGATTGTTGGCAACAACATGTTAAAGGCAACATGAGAACGTCAGAGGACAATCAGTTAAAGCCACCACTGATAAACAAAAGCATCATCCGTGACCTGAAATAAGAAAAAGGACAAAGTAAAGAACAACCACAGAACCAAAGTGAAAATTGAGGAACAAATAATAAAGATTACGTGGGAGTTTGTACCGTAGACATCTGCAGTAGAGTCTAACGAGGCAACACAAGTGGGGGCTGATTACAGGTTTTGCTCAATCAAAGTAATCTTGCTGGTTCTCCTTCTTCATCACCCACCAAACGATTTGAGTTCCACCCGCTGGATGGTGATCTATGTACTGATCTGCAGAGATTGTAACAGACATGACACGTCAATAATCAAGATCTAGCGAATGAGAAAACCTTGAACCATTCTCCATGTTACGTAGATCAAACAGTCAAAGCCTTGACGCCGAAGGTGATCAAATGAATTCCACCATAAGATTGCATCACCTCTGAATATATCCACCTGGAATTAAAAAAGACAGAGCAAAAGCAAACATGAACAAAGAGCAATTCGTATTCATCAGGGTAAATAAAAACATAACTTAAAGCAACTATAATCAGAGTTACCTTTGTAATGGTAAAGCCTAGATGGCAATGAGCTTCAACAACCTTCAGCTCTTTGGGTTTGTGCCTTCACCTTATCCAAAAAATTATGAAGCTTTTCATTACTTTGAGCTCTTGTTCCCAGTAGCACCTAAAAAATATAACCAATAACCAAACAAAAAACACTCATTCATAACCAAGCTGTATTTGCTAGTAATAAGAAAGACCTGCATCAAGAATTTAAAAGACCAACCAAACACAGTGAGTGATATGCATAAAAAATTTGAAAACAATTTAGATACCAATTTATGATCATGATCGGAGCATTCTTGTGCTAATCAAACAGTCAAAACTCAGAAGAAACATAAAAGAAGAAGAAGAAGAAGAAGAAGAAGAAGAAGAAGAAGAAGAAGAAGAAGAAGAAGAAGAAGAAAAGAAGATCAAATGTGACGATCATGTTATATCTTTGCATCATCAATGAAAATTCCATTGTTCATGCGTATGATCATGTTATATCTTTGCATCATCAATGAATTTCATTGGAGAGTCGATCATGATATATCTTTGCATCAGCAAGTAAGGTAAAGTGTGATAATTATCATTATCCTAACCCCATTGAAGACCAAACGAGAAGTTAAATAAGTCAAATTTTACACACTTGATATTTTGCCAAACAGATCATCTGATGGAAGGAAAAATTGAAATGTTTTCAAGACTAGGTACATCAATTCAAGGTTAAACTCAGACAATACACTATCCTATCTAATAGCGACACTCGACACGAAGTATGAATCAACCAATGGACAAGATCGATGGAAACATACAATTTATGCCTAAATTCATCTTCATTCATGGCTAATTTCGTTAATCCTAATAAAAATCATGCCTACGAACACAAAACAAAAGAGATATTGAAGAACACTAATTATTGAAAATCCAAAAACCTAATTTCGAGTCGTTATAAAACAAGAATTCAAACAAATAGAAACATGAAATTACCATCAGATGGAGATTGGTTCAGCAAATTCTCGAAAAGCAGTGAAGGAACGCTTTGATTTGGTGGAAAAAACTCTCAACGAGTCAATCATCACCTCGTCGATAGATCAAAATATCTGATGTGTTCTTCTGATTGCTCAATCATCACTTCCGACTGAAGATTGTTTAATCAAAAAGAGCAAAGAAAGAGAATAGAACGGTGTCGCAAATATGATAACGAAAATCAGTAAACCAAATAGAAAACAGAGTAACGAAAAGGTTTCTTTTATTGATAGATATCGGAACCAAATAACACAACGTTCTCTTAGAAACGCAGTATCACCATCTCACCTGCAAGAGCCTCGTGAGAGATCTCCAGCAAAACGATGAGGAAAGATTCTCTAAAGAAATCTAGATAAGAACAAGTTTTCTAATTTTTGCATAATGATAAAATGAGGAGCTAACAAATGCTCATATAGGCTACTAAGTCGGCTAACAACCCAGACAAACGCCCGACAAACACCGTTAACGCCCTCTCCTTTATTTCCGTGACGTTGCCAACCTTAAACCGTCATCTAACGTCTGCTTTTTATTCCATACTCACGCGCTGCACACTCTGCTTCAGACTCCTTTTTAACCACGTGTGCCTTTACCCGATATTACTATATCAAAGCTCCCCCGTTGAAGAACATTGACCACAAGGTTCAAAGGTCGGAAACTTGCGTTGCAGGTCATACAGAAACTCCCATGTAGCTTCATCCTCAGTCTCATTCGTCCACTGAACCAAAACCTTAGTAGCCGCTCTTCCCTGACGTTTAACCATAGTGCGAGCTAATATCTTCACAGGTTCCTTGAGGAGGACATCAGAAACGACCGAAGGAAGTTGTGACGTAGTGAGAACATTACCAACCATTGCCTTGAGCTGAGATACGTGGAAGACAGGGTGTATAAGAGAACCCTCCGGCAAGAGTAACTTGTAAGCCACCTGTCCACAACGTTCAATCACCTTGTAAGGACCATAGTAATTAGGAGCAAGTTTCTGGTTAGATCGAACGACAATCGATCCCTGACGATAAGGCTGCAGCTTGACGAACACAGAGTCACCAATATCGAAACTTCGCTCAGAGCGATGAGAATCTGCGAATTGTTTCATTCGATGTTGAGCTCTTAGGAGGTGAAACTTAAGAATCAGTAGCATACTTTCACGCTCCTGCAAACTCCGTGCGACCACTGCAACTTTGGATTCACCCGGAAGATAAGGCAAATGGACTGGTGGAGGTTGTCCATAAACAGCTTCAAAAGGACTGAGCTGAGTCGATGTATGAAAGTTTGTGTTGTACCAAAATTCTGCTAAGGGAAGCCAACTCGACCACATATGAGGCCTCTCACTGCACATACAACGTAGATATGTCTCCAGACATCTGTTGACAACCTCTGTTTGCCCATCACTCTGCGGGTGGTAAGCACTAGAAAACTTCAATTCCACTCCTTGAAGAGAGAAGAGCTCCTGCCAAAAGTTACTAACAAAGACGGTGTCTCTGTCACTTACAATTGACTGTGGACACCCATGAAGCTTGAAAACTGTGTCCATGAATGCTTGGGCAACAGACACAGCCGTATATGGGTGAGCTAAAGCCATGAAGTGAGCCGCCTTTCTGAGTCTATCAACTACCACAAAAATGACCGTCTTACCATTAGAGGGAGGGAGTCCATCGATAAAGTCCATGGAGAGATCAGTCCAAATGGTGTTAGGAATGGGTAACGGTTGTAAGAGACCAGGATAAGCTGCAGTATCGTATTTGCATTGCTGACAGACAGCACAGCTGCGGATGTAATTTTGTATATCCAATGCCATACCCTTCCAGTAGAATAGCCCCTTTACCTTCATATAAGTTGCATCCCGACCAGAGTGTCCTCCTACCCCCGAGCAGTGCATCCATTGCAAGATGGAGTTACGAAGTTTGACATCCTTAGGCACCACAATCTTACTCTTCCTCCGTAGCACAGACTGGACCCAAGAAAAATGCTTTTTTGCTAATGGATTAGCCTGCAATTCCGTGATCACCTGACTTAACTCTTTGTCCTGATTGTAGCAAGCTTGAATATCTTTCAAAAGATCACACTCCAATACTGACATCGCCATGTGTAAGACTTCTGTTCCTTCTACTCGCGACAATGCATCAGCTGCAACGTTATCCTTCCCTTGTCTATACTGGATTTCGTAATCAAACTCGAGTAGCTTAGGAAGCCATTGCTGTTGAATAGGAGTGTTCAATCTTTGTTCCAACAGATACTTCAGACTTTGTTGATCCGTTTTGATCACGAAATGATTGGGTAGTAAGTAGTGACGCCACTTTTGAACCGCAAAAACGACTACAAGTAACTCTTTTTCATAAATGGAGAGATTCAGCTGCCTACCCTTCAAGTGACGACTGATAAATGCCAACGGGTGTCCTTCCTGCATCAACACTGCACCGATACCTGTTGTGCAAGCATCTGTCTCCACCACGAATGGTTTCTCAAACACAGGTAAAGCTAATACAGGAGTGGAACACAGGCAGCCTTCAAATTGTTGGAAGCCTCAGCAGCTTCTTGTGACCAAAGAAAAGAGTCTTTCTTAGTAAGAATGGTTAAAGGGCGAGCTATAGTACCGAAATTCTTAACGAAACGACGGTAGTAACCAGCTAAACCCAAAAACCCGCGCAACTGCTTCACAGTGGAAGGAGTTGGCCAGTCTGCAACGGCGTTGACCTTGGCAGGGTCTGTAGATACCCCACCAGCGGCAATATAATGCCCCAAATACTCAACCCGATCCGTTGCAAACGCGCATTTGCTTTCCTTAGCATACAACTGGTGTTGTCGCATAGTCTGGAAAACTTGCTCAAGATGAACTATATGGTCGTCAAGCGTGGAGCTGTAGACCAAAATGTCATCGAAGAAAACGAGAACAAACTTGCTGATATGTCTATATTTTGTCTCTGTTAAGCATGTTTTTGTCACGCATCTAGTTAGGATAACTAATTGTTTTGCATGAATTTCTACTCTCTTTTGTACACTTTTCATATTTAGGTAGTTCTTGCATTATCTTCGCATACATCGTGCATTTTGGAGTATTTCAGGTATTTTGGAGACTTTGGAGTCAGGCTGTCTCGAGTCGCGCCATCATTCCATCATCACACATCCGCTTGGGTCACGCCATCATTCCATCGTCACACATCCGATCGAGTCCCGCTGTCATGCCGATCGAGTCGCGCTGTCGTGCCGATCGAGTCGCCGTTCGAGTCGTCCTTCGAGCCACCGGTCGGGGGATTCGGCTTTCGACGTCTTCATCAAAGTTGTAGAGAATTGAGTCATCTTTCCAATGCCGTTTATTTCAAGCCAATCGGAGGTGTGGTTCAAAAGTTATAATCGTTTTAGTGGAAGCGTATACATCCAGCTCGAGTCGCCACCCGTCGACTCGACCCTCCCGTTCGAGTCGTCCTTCGAGCCACCTTTCTGGGGATTCAGCTTTCGACGTCTTCATAAAAGTTGTAGAGAATTGAGTCATCTTTCCAATTCCGTTTATTTCAAGCCAATCGGAGGTGTGGTTCAAAGGTTATCATCGTTTTAGTGGAAGCGTATACATCCAGCTCGAGTCGCCACCCGTCGACTCGACCCTCCAGCTCGAGTCGCCACCCGTCGACTCGACCCTCCAGCTCGAGCTGCTGCCCATCGACTCGATCCTCCTCCACTCAAGCCAACACCATCACCCACTCGAGTCACTACTCGTTCGCACATGTCGGGAAGACGTTCCGTCTTACACGCTTCAGAGATTCCCAAACCGACACTTCATCTTGTCGTTTTAAGTTTTAGGGATTTACATGTTTTTACTATAAATACGTTTTGTTAAGTCTTTGCGGAGATCATCTTAGTTTTTATCTCGTTTTATTTTGTAAGGTTTCCCTAGCCACCAAGAACCGTTCTCAGACTTTGTATCCAGATATCTTTTGATACATTGAGTATTTGCATTTGATTTCTTCTACAAACTTGTTTATATTATTTTTACCTATCTAAGAATGCTTGTTTCAATGTATTCTGAGTTTGTATTGTTGATGATGATTTCCGGATCTGAGTAGTGCGTTAGTTCTTGAGGATGGGATAGATTAGGTGGAGGATCTTAGGATGTAGAGTGTTTAAGCTTTGATTGTATGATTCCCTTCTGGACTAGAGATAGAATTACTAGTTTCTCTCTGATCAATTGGAACTAGGTTCGAGACATTTCCACACCCAAAAGGTGTTCGATGAAATGTCTGACCAACTAGTGCCAGAGACTTACGTTCCTAGCCTAAGAGATTAGTTGTCTAGGATGTTTGTTGGCATGAATGAACTTGTTTGTCATGCCTGCTCGACCACGTTTCTCTAGCGAGAGCTAGGTATGGAAGTGGTTGAGTCTGAGTAGCTTTTACCAAGAGATTGGATTAGCTAAGTTGTGATGTTCATTGTTTAGGGATAGATTGCTTGTGGCATGTTAAACACTCTTAGACTAGGATACTCCACCGACATCAATTACTCCCATCCTTAGGACTTTTATATTTCTGATTGATATTACATTCCCGAGACTATTTCGTTCCTCGTTTTCTTGTAGTTCATGCTTAGACTCGTTTCTGTTTATATTAATTTTCATTTCTTGTCTTGCATTCTCGTTTCTAGTTCCAGAACATATTTCCGTTTGCATTTTTTGTCATTCTAGGATTGTTAGAAAAAACACTCTTTTTGAATTGGCTTGACTTGTGATTCCTTGATTGCATCTTGATTGCTAGCAACATCCCATTTGGATTGACACCTTAAATACTACAACACTTAAGGTTAATTGAACCTGCTAGGAGACACAAAAATCCTAGTATCAATTTGGCGCCGTTGCCATTTGGGATTCGTTTTGCTACATTTGAGATTTCAAGTTTTGCAAGATTAAGTTCTGTTACACTTATCATTTCTGAGTACTGACTTGTTTTGGTTGTTTGCTTGTTTGTTTTGCATCTCAGGAACCTGTTGATTGCAGCATTGCATGCACACCAGATCAAGAGGACATCAGAATCTCCTCCCTGCTATCGACGACATCAATCGGTTACAAAGACCACGACAAGCTCGCCAACTCACTGATCATCCCGCACCAATCACTATGGAACAACCTAACGGACCAAATCCGAGACCGCGAAACATTGGTGCTGGAGATGCACCGAACACTCATACTCAGCGTGCTGGAATCGTCCCTCCCGCCGTGCAGAACAACAACTTCGAAATCAAAAGTGGTCTGATCTACATGATCCAAGGAAACAAATTTCACGGGTTGCCTATGGAAGATCCACTCGACCACTTGGACGAGTTTGACCGTCTGTGCAGTCTCACCAAGATCAACGGCGTGAGTGAGGATGGTTACAAGTTGCGCCTCTTTCCATTCTCCCTGGGAGACAAAGCTCACCAATGGGAGAAAAACGTTCCCAAGGGAACCATCACCACTTGGGACGAATGCAAGAAAGCTTTCTTGGCCAAGTTCTTCTCCAACTCTAGAACCGCACGTCTCAGGAATGATATCTCCAGTTTCACTCAGAATAACTCAGAATCATTCTGCGAAGCCTGGGAGCGTTTCAAGAGTTACCATAGCCAATGCCCACACCATGGATTCAGTAACGAGTCACTGCTGAGCACTCTCTACCGTGGTGTACTTCCAAAGATACGCATGCTGCTTGACACTGCTTCAAATGGCAACTTCTTGAACAAAGACGTAGATGAAGGTTGGCAACTCGTCGAAAATCTCGCCCAGTCGGATGGCAACTACCATGACGACTATGATCGCACAGTTAGAGGAGATGCTGGCTCTGAGGAGAAGTACAAGAGAGACCTCAAGAATGTCAATGAGAAGCTTGATCGCCTCTTGCTCAACCAACAAAAGAGCATCCACTTCGTATCTGAGGGTGAACATTTTCACGTCCAAGATGGGGAGGGTGAGCAGTCTGAGGAGATCAGCTACGTCCAGAATCAAGGTGGATACAACAAGGGTTACAACCCCTATCAGACGAACCCCAATTTGTCTTACCGGAGCACCAACGTTGCAAATCCACAGGATCAGGTGTACCCTCCTCAGCAGCAACAACAAGGTCCACAAAAACCTTTTGTGCCTTACAATCAGGGATTCGTCCCTAAACAACAGTTCCAGCAAGGATACCAAGCTCCCTCAGGACCACCACCAGGATTCCGCCCTCAACCAGTTCAGCCTACTCCAACCCCAGATCAAGAAATGAAGCAAATGATGCAACAACTTCTTCAGGGTCAAGCTAGCGGATCTTTGGATACTGCTAAGAAGTTTGCTGAACTCAGTCAACGAATGGAGTGTTCATACAATGATCTTAATGTCAAGTTTGAAGCTCTTAACTCGAAGCTGAAGTACATGGAAGGCAAGACTGCTTCTACCCCAACACCTGGCCAACTACCTGGAAAAGCAGTTCAAAACCCCAAGGACTATGCTACTATCCACGCTATCACCACCCAAGTTGTAGATGTACGGCTCACTGAGGACAATGAGAGTTTAGATGGGGAGGATTTTCTTCAAGATGAAGTTCAGATAAAAGATCCCGTCAAGGTGCTCAAGGATCCAATTGAGCCAGCCAAGCAATCTGACCCTCAAGCTACTAAAGAACCCGCTGCTCCCAAGGATAAACCTGTGAGATTCATTCCTCCACCATACAAGCCACCTTTACCATTTCCAGTGAGGTTTAAGAAGCAGCTTACTGAGAAATATAAAGCTCTGTTCGAAAAAAAAGTCAAGGAGATTGAACTTAGGATGCCTTTGCTTGATGCATTTGCACTTGTGCCTCAATATCAAAAGTTTTTAACTGACTTGGTAACCGAAAAGACCAAAGAGAAGGAGGAGATAGCTAAAGGAGCTCAAGCTAAGGCTCTGGAAGATGAGAGGGCAGTGCATGACATAAGTGGGGTTATTCATGAATGCAAGGCTGTTATTCAGAAGATGATTATCCCAAAGAAGCTAGAGGACCCTGGTTCTTTCACCTTGCCTTGTTCTCTAGGTCCATTGGCCTTCAAAAAGTGCCTATGCGACCTTGGAGCTTCAGTAAGCCTCATGCCACTCTCTGTAGCTCAGAGGCTAGGATTCAACGAATACAAGTCATGTAACCTCCGCTTAATATTGGCTGATAGGACTACTAGATTGCCTCATGGTCTATTAGAGAACCTGCCCATCAAAATTGGACAAGCTGAGATTCCTACTGACTTTGTGGTGTTGGGAATGGATGAAGAGCCTAAAGATTCACTAATCCTGGGAAGGCCTTTCTTAGCTACAGCTGGAGCAGTCATCGATGTCAAGAAGGGGGTGACTGATCTCAATCTGGGTAAGAGTTTCAAGATGAAATTTGATATCAAGGATGCTAAGAAGAAGCCAACTATTGATGGGCAGACCTTCGTGATTGAAGAGAAAGATCAGAAAGCTGGGTTTGACATCTTTGAGGGTGTCAATGAGGCAGAAACAAGAGTTTGGGTAACCAAAGAAAAAACTCGAAGGGGCACTCAACCGTGTTCCAACTCGAGTGCAGTTGTTGCTCTCCCTAAGCGTCATGACCTGCTTCCTAAACTTCACCAACCGCAAGAGACAAGTCCTCCCGCGCTTGACAGTTTGTCTGAACTCCAAACTACCAAGATTCTAGGGGATTCAGTGAGAGAGTTAACATCTATGGTGAGGGAGATGAGTGGGCAAATCAAGAAGCTCCAAGGTACATTGAGAAGTTCTCCTGCAAGGAAATTAAGGTGGAGGTTTGGGATAATGAAGAAGAGCAGTTCATTTTTTGTTGAACCTGGGCAGAATGCTAAAGAGTATCTGGCTAGACAAGACATACCAGAGGGGAGCTCACCACCTCTCTATAACCCTCCCAAAGCATAAGGAGTATGCAAAGTCAAGCTAGGGACTTTAATCAAGCTCACTTGGGAGGTAGTCCCAAAGGTATCACTGTAAATATTTTTTAGGATCCTTGTGTTTTTGATTTTCGTTTTTAGTTTTATTGTGTTCAGGAATCTACAGAAGGGAGTACGAGCTCAACGCAAGTATCACTTCCATCGCTACGGTTCACCACCACTCGAGTCGGCACCGTGCGACTCTACCCATCCAGCGATCCCAGCTCGTTACACGACTCAACCGACACAACTCAATCCTCTGTTCCAAAGTATCCTGCTCGAGTCGACCATATCCCACTCGACCAACAAGCTCAACACACGTCCCGTCATCGCTGTTGTTTGTCACCCACGACCAGTTCTGACTTGATCCTTCCGAAGCTTTAGTCGCAGTCCCGGAGAACAAACACGCATTTCTCACCCTTCGACTCGACCCTCGTTGTTACACAACACGAGCTGAACGACTCGACTACCGGATCATCCACCTCGCTCGAGTCAACGTGCGTACACTCGACCCACATCGACCTGCTCTCCACACGACTTGTACGAAGATCCACTCGTGTATCATCACGACATTGCGACTCGAGCGGACCATCAAATCCAGAGTCGACGACATGCAGTGCGACGAGCAGCCGAGCACTTATCAGAACACGCAAGCGGTTGAGAAACAAGTCGACAAACCCAGTGAGACCACTCCTGCGGATCCCGAACACGGTGAAGGACAGAGCCAGTACCACCCCCCAACTCCTTGGGCGAGCTCAGACTCCTTCTTCTACTACTGAGGTACTCCTACCTTCCATTGTATATACCATTTCATTTCTGCATTGTTTCTGTTGAGATTCTTAAATCCACCTGCAAATTTTTCTTACACAGGAGACTGTGTAATTTAAGTTTGGGGGAGGGTTTGGGATGATGTATCTGACGTTGTGTTCTGTGATTCTTATTTCAATTTTTTTTGCATCATATCATGTTTGAGATAGCATCCATTTATTTGCATAGAAAAACCAAAAAATTGAAAAAATTCGAAAATCTCCACAAAAACAGAGTGTTCATGTAGTTTGCATTTGCATTTTAGGATTGAGTCTAGTGTTGTGCATGTAGGGTTGTTGCATTTAGCATAGGGGTTGATGATGATTGTAACCTTGGTAGCATGCTGAATTCAATAGGATAGGATCAAGGCCCTTGTTATTAGTTCTTTGATGCATGTTGATTGAATTTGAAAATGTAAGATTGAAGCATGTTCTGAATTGACGTCATTCCCTATCTACTTGAACCTAATCCTGACTTGCAATTATCCTGTTATGCATTGAATTTGAACTCATGGATACCATATACATACTTGGATTGTCTTTCACATTTTTACCACCCTTGTCAATCCAAGTAGCTGATTCCCATCTTTGGAACAGTTCCCGCACCCTTAACCAACCGTTCTTTCAAGCCAATTGTATTCTTGAGTGTCAGGCCTTTTTCCGAGTTGAGCTTGTTAGAAAGCGTTAGGTTCTAACCGACAAGAGTAGGATCCTGTGTAGTTCTAGTTCGCGTTATCCGGACTAGTAGGACTAGGTGAGAACTTGACATTGGGTGTTGGGTTTGGATTTGTGCAGAAAAGTAAAGGGTAGAAAGTCTTAAGGAAGGGGATGTGTTTTCAAAGTTTACACGTCTAGTAAAGGATTTGGGGTGAGCAAAGTAAAAAGAATAATTGGTTCTGGGCATGAAATAAAAAAAACTAGACAAAGAAAAGAAAGTAAAAATGCTTAAGATGTCTAGAGTCTTCAGAAGAAAAGAGAATGAACCACAGTGATATTAGAGTTTTCCCAATCCGCTAGAGTGATAAGAAGTGAACTCTTCCTAAGACCAAATCTAAAGAATGAAAGAATGGGTTTGAGATGAAGTTTCTGATGAAGGGTAGAGATAGGTCCAACTTCGGTTTGGAATGTTCTTTGGGTAGACAGGGCGCTGCTCTTGTATGCATCAGTTGGTTTCAACCTTTAGCCTTCTCTTAAGCTCAACTCTTTTCATGAGAGAACCTTGTTATGTATCGATGGAACCACTTGAGAAAGAGACCACATTTGTCTCTAACCTTTCACCCTAGCCAAATGAGTTCAATGACACTGCATAGCTTGATTCACGGTTCTTTGTTAATAAATGTTAAAGGGGGTGATTGATAGGATTGCATGTGTAGATCAAGCGAATGAAATTCCTTCACCATGCATCATAGAACTAAAAACAAGGACCTTGATTCTAACTACTCTATTCAGTATGTTTTAGGTTCTGAGACCCCATCTTCACACCTCTTCTCCATACCTTGATCTTGATCGTTTGCTTGAGGGCAAGCAAAGAATAAGTTTGGGGGAGTTGATATGTCTATATTTTGTCTCTGTTAAGCATGTTTTTGTCACGCATCTAGTTAGGATAACTAATTGTTTTGCATGAATTTCTACTCTCTTTTGTACACTTTTCATATTTAGGTAGTTCTTGCATTATCTTCGCATACATCGTGCATTTTGGAGTATTTCAGGTATTTTGGAGACTTTGGAGTCAGGCTGTCTCGAGTCGCGCCATCATTCCATCATCACACATCCGCTTGGGTCACGCCATCATTCCATCGTCACACATCCGATCGAGTCCCGCTGTCATGCCGATCGAGTCGCGCTGTCGTGCCGATCGAGTCGCCGTTCGAGTCGTCCTTAGAGCCACCGGTCGGGGGATTCGGCTTTCGACGTCTTCATCAAAGTTGTAGAGAATTGAGTCAGCTTTCCAATGCCGTTTATTTCAAGCCAATCGGAGGTGTGGTTCAAAAGTTATAATCGTTTTAGTGGAAGCGTATACATCCAGCTCGAGTCGCCACCCGTCGACTCGACCCTCCCGTTCGAGTCGTCCTTCGAGCCACCTTTCTGGGGATTCAGCTTTCGACGTCTTCATAAAAGTTGTAGAGAATTGAGTCATCTTTCCAATGCCGTTTATTTCAAGCCAATCGGAGGTGTGGTTCAAAGGTTATCATCGTTTTAGTGGAAGCGTATACATCCAGCTCGAGTCGCCACCCGTCGACTCGACCCTCCAGCTCGAGTCGCCACCCGTCGACTCGACCCTCCAGCTCGAGCTGCTGCCCATCGACTCGATCCTCCTCCACTCAAGCCAACACCATCACCCACTCGAGTCACTACTCGTTCGCACATGTCAGGAAGACGTTCCGTCTTACACGCTTCAGGAGATTCCCAAACCGACACTTCATCTTGTCGTTTTAAGTTTTAGGGATTTACATGTTTTTACTATAAATACGTTTTGTTAAGTCTTTGCGGAGATCATCTTAGTTTTTATCTCGTTTTATTTTGTAAGGTTTCCCTAGCCACCAAGAACCGTTCTCAGACTTTGTATCCAGATATCTTTTGATACATTGAGTATTTGCATTTGATTTCTTCTACAAACTTGTTTATATTATTTTTACCTATCTAAGAATGCTTGTTTCAATGTATTCTGAGTTTGTATTGTTGATGATGATTTCCGGATCTGAGTAGTGCGTTAGTTCTTGAGGATGGGATAGATTAGGTGGAGGATCTTAGGATGTAGAGTGTTTAAGCTTTGATTGTATGATTCCCTTCTGGACTAGAGATAGAATTACTAGTTTCTCTCTGATCAATTGGAACTAGGTTCGAGACATTTCCACACCCAAAAGGTGTTCGATGAAATGTCTGACCAACTAGTGCCAGAGACTTACGTTCCTAGCCTAAGAGATTAGTTGTCTAGGATGTTTGTTGGCATGAATGAACTTGTTTGTCATGCCTGCTCGACCACGTTTCTCTAGCGAGAGCTAGGTATGGAAGTGGTTGAGTCTGAGTAGCTTTTACCAAGAGATTGGATTAGCTAAGTTGTGATGTTCATTGTTTAGGGATAGATTGCTTGTGGCATGTTAAACACTCTTAGACTAGGATACTCCACCGACATCAATTACTCCCATCCTTAGGACTTTTATATTTCTGATTGATATTACATTCCCGAGACTATTTCGTTCCTCGTTTTCTTGTAGTTCATGCTTAGACTCGTTTCTGTTTATATTAATTTTCATTTCTTGTCTTGCATTCTCGTTTCTAGTTCCAGAACATATTTCCGTTTGCATTTTTTGTCATTCTAGGATTGTTAGAAAAAACACTCTTTTTGAATTGGCTTGACTTGTGATTCCTTGATTGCATCTTGATTGCTAGCAACATCCCATTTGGATTGACACCTTAAATACTACAACACTTAAGGTTAATTGAACCTGCTAGGAGACACAAAAATCCTAGTATCACTTGCGTAAGAACTCTTTAAAGACTGCATTCATCAAGCCCTGAAACGTAGCGGGGCGTTGGTTAAGCCGAAAGGCATCACCAAATACTCAAAGTGTCCATTGTGAGTTTTGAAAGCAGTTTTGTGGATGTCTTCAGGCTCCATTCGCACTTGGTGGTAGCCAGCACGTAAGTCAATTTTGGAGAATACAGCTGACCCTCCTAACTCATCCAACAAGTCTTCTATCAAAGGGATTGGAAACCGGTTCTTGATAGTGGGTCCATTTAGGCCTCTGTAATCCACACACAGTCGCCAGCTTCCATCTTTCTTCTTAACTATAACCACCGGAGAGGAGAAAGGACTTGAACTGACACGAATGGTTCCAGCTGAAAGCATCTCTTTAACAATCTTATCGATTTCATCCTTTTGATAGGTCGCATAACGGTACGGTCGTTGATTGATCGGATCCGCACCAGTTTTGAGCACAATCTTGTGGTTGTGTTCCGTCCTGAAGGGTCGTAGTACGGTTGGTTCCTCAAAAATGGCCGTGTACTCACTCTTCAACTGTAAAACTGCAGAGTTGTTTGCATTCTCCTGCAGACTCAACTCCACCGCATATAGCATAATGTCCTCTGACTGAATCACTTCCTGAGCACATATCATTGAAATCTGCACTGCTTCCTCTTGTTTTTTATTAAACTTAGTTGCTTTCATGGTTCGCACTGCCCCTTGTTTGATTCCATGAAGAAGAATCCTTTTCCTGTTCCACCAAAACCCCATTTCAAGTTTCTGAAAGTTCCAAGTTGTATCACCAAGTGGTGCTAACCATTGAACTCCCAACACCACATCACAACCACCAAGTGGAATAAGCATGAAGTCATCTTGAAAGGTGGTACCCTGAAATTCCCATTTAAAGTCTGAAACCTTCCCCTGCACATTCAGTCTGCTACCATCCGCTACTGCTACTCGTGATATCCCTGCAGTTTGCACTGTGATTCCCAACTGCTTTGCTGTACGAGGGTCCATGAAATTATGTGTGGATCCCGTGTCTAGAAGGACAAATAAAACTTTCTTCTTGTGCACTCCTCGAACTTTCAGTGTACGATAATCTGTAATTCCTGCCACTGCACTTATCGAAACCTGGGGCATATCCTTCTCCTCCAGCTCATCATTCAAGTTGATAACCTCCTCTCCTTCTGTATCTTCTTCTTCTTCCACCTCAATCATAAAGACCTGAGTCTTTTTATGTTTTAAATAGTGGTCAGGGGTGTACTTTTCATCACAAATAAAGCATAACCCCTTTGCCCTGCGTTCACTCATCTCTTCTTGAGATAAGAATTTCCTAGCAGACTTAGGAGATGTGAACTTACTTTGCTCCTGAGTTACCTCTTTTCGATTCTGAGAGTAGGACTTAGTATTCACGGAAGCATTACCTCCATTAAAAGTCTTGATGTGTGAACTCCCTGAAGTCAGTCCTTTAGTCCTTTGATGAGCCTTTTCATATAGTCTTCCCAAAACCAAATACTGACGCACCGATTGTGGCTGGAACATTCGGATGTGCATCTGCATATCAAGCCTCAACCCTGCAAGGAAAGCACTTACAAAATATTCCTCTGACAGTGTAACTCTCGTTCTGATCAGGTCAAACTTTTGCTGGTAATCTACTATACCTTCAGTCTCCTGTAGATGTTTCAGCTCTGCAATCGGGTCCTCCAATACATCAGCAAAACGTTCCCTCAACAACAGCTTATACGAACCCCAATCATGCAACACATTTCTTCCCAGAGGTGTTTGTGACAACGCCTAATGCCACACCGCCACATGACCATCAAAGTGCGTTGCAGCCATCCTTACCTTAGATTCGTTAGGAGTGAAATCTAAAGCAAAGTAGTCCTCCACCTTACTCAACCAACCAGTGAAACTTTCACCATCAAACCTGGGGAAGTCTATTTTTCCCAACCTCGTAACACCGTGATAATGACCCAGTCCATGAAACCCACCTCCACGGTTTTGTTCATAACTTTCGCCATACGAATCTGGTGTTGATGAAGCTTCCACCGGACTCTTTCCATGTGGTTTTGATCCCGAAGGAGCTTGTTGTGCTGGGATCATCTTAATCATCTGAAACATTTCGGCCAGAGACTGATCCAGTTTACGATTCTGCTCCGCTATCGCATACTGCAACGCTTCTGTGCGAGTGAGCAAACTTTTTGATCCTTCCGTTTCACACTCCACCGCCATGGTTTCTTCACCGTCGGGATCGTTTTTGTTCACCTGAGATCGTGTTCCAACCATCGTTTCCGAGGACAGATTAGCTCTGATACCAATGATAACGAAAATCAGTAAACCAAATAGAAAACAGAGTAACGAACAGAGTAACGAAAAGGTTTCTTTTATTGATAGATATCGGAACCAAATAACACAACGTTCTCTTAGAAACGCAGTATCACCATCTCACCTGCAAGAGCCTCGTGAGAGATCTCCAGCAAAACGATGAGGAAAGATTCTCTAAAGAAATCTAGATAAGAACAAGTTTTCTAATTTTTGCATAATGATAAAATGAGGAGCTAACAAATGCTCATATAGGCTACTAAGTCGGCTAACAACCCAGACAAACGCCCGACAAACACTGTTAACGCCCTCTCCTTTATTTCCGTGACGTTGCCAACCTTAAACCGTCATCCAACGTATGCTTTTTATTCCATACTCACGCGCTGCACACTCTGCTTCAGACTCCATTTTAACCACGTGTGCCTTTACCCGATATTACTATATCAAAATATTGGTTAATCGCAAATATGAGAATTTGGGGAAGTGAAAGAACGGTGTCGCGAAAGAGATGGGGAGAAGAAAGAGAAAGAAGGGAAAAAAAGAAAAAAATTGTTTTTTATATCAAAAATAAAACCAATCTTATGTCTACACGTAACAATAAGAGTTGATCACAAAACTTACTAATTAAGAGGCAACTCTTATGTTTTTTATCAGTTTTGATTTATTTTTTTGTTCCATAAGAATAAGAGTCTTGCTAAAGTCTCCCAATGGACTTACTCTTAGGTTACTAAACAAAGAGCAAAGATCCATGACATTTTGTGAGGTGCGCATGTCACATCACAAGCTTAACAAGACTATGGGTATAAGGGGTGTGTCAAAATCTAGACCTTTCAACTAACATTCGAACTTATGCTACCAAACAAAATGTGGGAAACTTTCAACTTCATGTCTGCTTTAACCACAAAATCTGTAAGGATTAGGATACCAAGAACGACCACATTGATTATTTGGTATATTCAAATCAAATTAACGAGTCAACAATGTCATGGCCTATTAAAAAAAAGTAGCTTCATAGACTGAGTATGGTTTTTGAGAACTTAGAAGAGCTTAAAAATAGTAGCTTCATAGAATGGCAAGGAAATCCTTTTGTCTCCCTATCTTTTCATTATTTGCACTAAAGCTTACTTGGTCTTCTTCAAAGCTGCCAAACCCTGATGACTATCCTGAAAAAATACAAGAAAGCGTTTGGTCAGATGATAAATAAAGCTATATCTGCAATAACCTTTTTATCAAAGACTGAAGAAAGATATCAAACTAGAGGTTCAACAAATTCTTGGCATCCAAAAAATAGGAGGATTAGGCAAGTATGTAGACCTACCTGAAATGTTTGGGAGGAAGAAACAAGATTTGTTCAATCAAATCGTAGACATATATAATAAACCAAAGAGCCAGAAGTTGCTCCTCAAGATTCATGTCTACTGTTGGGAAGACCACCATGCTCAAATCAGTGTTGGGTGCCATGCCTACATACACAATGTCTTGTTTCACACTACCGGGATCCCTCTGCAAGAGAATCCAGTCGGCTCTAACTCGCTTTTGGTGGGACTCCTCTCCGGAAAAGAAGAAAATGTCATGGGTTGCATGGTCAAAAATGACATAAACAAAGAAAGATGGAGGATTAGGTTTTAAGGACATCACATGATTTAATGATGTTTTACTCGCAAAATTAAGTTGGAGAATACTTACAAAGCCATCCTGTTTATTGGCAAGAGTGCTACGGGGTAAATACTGCAACAGTTCATAATTCCTGGACTACTCAGTCTCTTCCTCCTCATCACATGGTTGGCGTGGAATTTTTATTGGCCGAGATCTTATGAAAACCCAACTAGAATTTCTATTGGCTCAAGAGAAGATATGAGGATCTGATCAGACCCGTGGATCTCACTTTCAACCCAAGTAGTACCAGTTGGAACAACAACAGAGAAACAAAGAATTTGAAACCAAGGTATAGAACAGAGAGGAAATTCTCATTACCATACCTTAGTATGAATAAGCTATCCTTGCCCTAAGACCAAGCAAAATGGGAGCACAAGATAAATATATTTGGCTGGCTACCAAGGACGGAGAATACAGTGCAAAAATGGGGTATCATGAAGCATTAAATTCGGTTGACCAACCACCACCTCAACCACCCAACCACCAAAACTTCAATTGGCTTAAAGAAATATGGAACTTGCAGTTCTCACCAAAGGTAAATTTTTTTCTTTGGAAAGCTATGAAGAATGCTTTACCAGTGGGAAAAAACCTACAGATATGAGGCATTAATCCGACAGTCTGCTGCCCCCACTGCAGAGAAGAGGAGTCAACTCTGATTTCTTCCACTTTCCCTTTGTAAAAAAGGTATGGATCTTGCACCCTTAAAAACCCCACTAACCCTTTCCCAAGTAACAAGCTTCCAATTGGGAATTGAGATTATCGAGCAGATTGATTTGCCTTCCACAGGTAGGACTAAATCAAGGACCACTCTTCTCCTAGATCTTGTGGATAATATGGTGTAGCAAAAATAAGAAAGTATTTGAGCAGATTCATTCGACAAGCTTAGAAGCAGTATCCCAAGCTATTATCCAAACAAAAGAATGGAACACAACTCAGATCCAACCCAAGATAGATAAACCCTTACCTCCCCCGAGACAGATCCAAAGGATTACCTTAGATACAATCTGATGTTTCTTAGATGCATCTTGGAAAGAGGAGACCAATCAAGCCGGATTTGGTTGGATTTTCGAACAACAACTTCCTCACTCTAAGAAACAAGGCAGAGCCACAGCGAATAATGTAAGATCCCCTCTTATGGGGTGATGGCTCTGATGCATGCACTATAGCAAGTCCTAGATCTCGGATATGAAAAAATTCTCTTTGCTTCAAATTAGCAACAACTGATCAAAGCACTCAATTTGGAGTTTCAATCGAATGAGCTTTATGGGATTCAACATGATATCCTTCTTCTTTTTCTCAGTTTCCTAGATTACGACTTCGTCTTTGTGAAACGGAGCAAAATGTAAAAACCAATAAGGCAGCCAAAGGGACACTTCTGTCTCTTTAACTCTGTACTAAACACTTCTTAAATTAAAGTATTGGTTTGACAAGAAAAAAGAGCTTAAATTACTGATCCATGACCAAGATCCCATTTCCATGATTTGGTGGTTCTTGGATGTAGAGCAAATGGAGTTAAATACAATCTTGTATATCCATGTACATGGGGGTTGATGCATTATTGTAAGAAGCGAGAAATTACTGGGAGGCGGGAGCCAATCAGAATTCTATACTATGGAAAACTCTTAGGCCAGAATACAAAACATGTAGCATATAATTTCTATATTGTGTAGTTCTATTAATTATACCTTCTTCGTAGTTGTGGAAACTAGGTTTCAGGGTTTCCACAACGAATTTGTTTAGTGAGGGAAACAAATTCAAGGAAGTTATCTCTCAAGGAATTCGATCTAAGCTTTGAAATCGGAAGAGGGCTTAGATCTTTAGAACTCAAATTAGGGTTTTACTAAAAACAATGAAAGAACTGAATTATTGTATTAGATGCTGGATGATTACAATGGAGAAGTCTCTCCCTTATATATACTCTTTGATTGATTACAGAATATATTAACTTTCCTTATAACTAGAGCTAGAATATAGAAAGTTGCTCCTTCTTCTTCAAGTCAGTCGTTGGGTGAATTGGAAAGTCAGTCGAGAATGGCGAACTGGGAAGTCGGCTTCTCCATCTTCGTTGTTGGACCTCCTTCTTTCGAACAGGCCTCTAATAAACATTGAAATTGGGTTCTTAACCGGATTCCCGGTTAAATAATCGAATTATCTTTTTGGTTTAGTTCGGTATGTTGGGGGTGCTAAATTCCGCACCAATAGTAGTTGTACAATTGTATATACAAACTAGGATTTAACCCGCGGCACACCGCGGGACAATATTTTTAATTTTAAAATTTATATTGTATTTATTTGTTATTTTATTATTCTTTTATTAATTTTAAAAATATAAAATTTTACAGGTATTTGATATAAGTATTCAAAGTATAGGATTTTTGTAGTTTTTTCAAGGTTTTAACCCGTATGGTATATATATAGTCTAGTAATACATTTATCTCCTGGTAAACATCTAAAAGTGTTTAAAAAAAAAATTCCACTTAACTCTCTATATGAGATTAATGCCAACCTATCTCACCAAAATTAAAATAAGTTTTTGCGTAAAAAGAATAATCAAAATAAGTTTTTTTTATCAGATTTTATTATGTTAATTGTTTTACCAAATTAGCATATTTTATAGTTTATATTTTTTCCATGTCAATGTATATAGTTTATGATAATTAATAGAATTTTAATTTTTTTGGTAATTCCTCAAAAAATAAAAAATAAACCAAATTATATAGGGGGTTTTCAACATATTTAATGTGATATTTTATAATTGGATTTTCGGTTTAGAAAATTTATTAATGTTAATTTAATTATGGAGATTGTAAAATTTTGTTATGGAAAATCTGTTGTATATCATTTAAATTTGAGAGATTCTAGCATCCATAAAAATAGTTTTGAAGATTTAATAGGTTAAAACTTTAATGTGTAAAATTGTTTTTGGAAAATCGGAATGCATAGATGTTGTTAAGATTCTATGATAATAAATGTAACAAATGTTGGTCAATTTAAGAAAGTTTAGTATTTGAGTTTCTCTGCAATGTTATTTATGGAATTGTTTTAGGGGTTAATGTTGTAAAAAAAAAATTAAATAACTAAAACTAAAAGGACATAAACCAAAATGTACTTCGAAAATGTTAATATAGATAACTACACATATTTCCATATTTCCATTGAAAACAATTGTAGGTCATAGACATATGAGTTCCATATTGAAGTATCCACTAACCCAAAACATAGCGCACCATTATTCTTTTCGGTCAATTATATATATATATAAAAAAATTGAATTGTGATTTACAAATATATCAAATCAATTAATCTTATTTAAATAAACACATGAGTTTCTATATGATCATAACCAGATTTATTCTTACCTAATAAAGCAATACGTGTTCTTAATACAAAACCAAAGTGTAAACAGATCAAAACAAACTCCATTAGGTAAATAATATCTTATTTAATATAGTGGAAATTTTAAAAAATTCAGTATGTTATTATTTGAGGTTCTTGGTGTTCATGCTTCTCTCGACGGTCTTGGCAGTGGCTTTAATGGACTCCTTGGTTTCTTCGGTTTTTCCGGTGACCGTATCTTTGATCTTCTCCGTAGTGTCCTTCACTTTATCCCACGCCTCCTCTGCAGTGTTCTTCGCCTTATCCTTCAAGTTACCAGCAGCGTCCGAGATCGTCTGTGCTCCTTCGTCTGCCTTCTTGGCCACCTATCAGGTTTAATTTGGTTATATGAAACATTAATTTGTAAAGTACTTAACAAGTCGGGTTTTTTTTTTTTTTTTTTTTTTTTTAATGCCTTTAAATTTGGTTTCATGTTTTCGTATATTTTTATTAATAGAGTATATTTTGACCATTTCAAAAAAAGTAAACAAAAACCATGTGGTATAATTTTTTTCGATTGTATTTTTCGTTTCTATGACCAATTTTTTTTTTTTTTTGTTTTAAAGCTTGAGGAGTGTGTTACCTTTTGCTGAGCCTCTGTGGCTTTGTCACAGACGGAGGCTTCATTCCGTGTACTTCCCTTTGATTATATATTTAAAAAATTAAGGATGATTAATATTAGTCGCACGTATTAAAATCTGATACACCCATACGATACATTAAAAATAAAATAGCTAGATTACATGGACGAGTCTTGTCGGGATGGAAGCACGAGCTCTTGTGATGAGTCTTGCAACAACTGCGAAGCTTGTCATTTCTTAGCGCTCTTGTTTCTGTTTATAAATAATGGGATTAGTTTGTTAATTAGTTTAAGCTTAAAACTTAAGTATATATAATGGAATTGAAAAATGTATAAGGAGATGAGGTGCCATGTAAAGAAGACACATGGATCGATTTGGGTGGGACATGAGGAGTTTGACTCGGGAAATCGGAAGGTTCCGGTTCGAGTTAGCTATTTATAGATGTGTTAATGTGACACAATCCTTGGCACCTCATGTTCCTTATTTGATTCTTAATAAAAGTATTTGCATTATTTCCATGCACCTAAGTGTATGTACTGAATATCATGGCGGAACGTTATGTTTGTAAAATTTGGTGAAAATTGATACTGATTTTGACAGACTATAGTCATATAATATATCCTTTTTATATATTACAAAAAAATAGTCATTTTGGCATTTTGCAGTTAATTACCTCTTTTTTTAAAAAAAAGAAAGATATCTATTATATTTTTAATGAAAATCTTCAAAAGCAAACTTCACTAGTTCTGCACTTCTGTTTAAATATATTTCTTTATCATCTAATTATTGATATACTAAAACGAGCATATATTTGTATGATATATTTTTTTTCATTTGTATAAAATATGTTTTGTAGATAAATGATTGGAAATTTTTGAATTGGAAAAAGGTTAGATATCATTCAAACTCATTGTGTGATATCATTGTGTAGATGAATGAGTTGAACAATTTTCAACTCATTGTCTAATTGTGTAGATGAATGAGTTGATATCATTGTCTAATTGTTCAACTCATTGTGTAGATGAATGAGTTGAACAATTTTCTTTTATGATTTGTTCACTTTTCCAATTTTGTAGTTGAATCATTAAAAAAATATATTTATCGCAAATGGTAAGAATCTATATTAACATTTTTAGAGTATATTTTGGTTTATGCCCTTTAAGTTTTATTTATTTAATTTATTTTTTACAACATTAACCCCTAAAACAATTCTTTAAATAACATTGCAGAGAAACTCAAATACTAAACTTTCTTAAATTGACGAACATTTGTTACATTTATTGCCATAAAATCTTAACAACATCTATACATTCCGATTTTTCCAAAAACAACTCTACCCATTAAAGTTTTAACCCATTAAATTTCCAAAACTATTTTAATGGATGCTAGAATCTCTCAAATTTAAATGATATACAACAGATTTTCCATAACAAAAATTTACAATCTCCATAATTATATTAACATTAATAAATTTCCTAAACCGAAAATCCAATTATAAAATGTCACATTAAATATGTTGAAAACCCCCAATATAGTTTGGTTTATTTTTTACTTTTTGAGAAATTACCAAAAAATTAAAATTCTATGAATTATCATAAACTATATATATTGACATGGAAAAATTATAAACTATAAAAATATGCTAATTTGGTAAAACAATTAATATAATTAAACTTGATAAAAAAACTTAGTTTGATTATTTCTTTTTACGCGAAAACTTATTTTGATTTTGCTGAGACGGGTCGGCATTAATCTTATATAAGGAGTTAAGTAAAATTGTTTTTTTTTTAAACACTTTTAGATGTGTACCATGAGATAAATGTATTACTAGACTATACATATACCACACGGGTTAAAACCTTGAAAACAGTACAAAATCCTATACTTTGAATACTTATATCAAATACCTGTAAAATATTATATTTTTAAAATTAATAAAATAATAATAAAATAATGAATATATATAATATAAATTTTAATTTTTAAAATCAAAAATATTGTTCCGCGGTGTACCGCGGGTTAAATCTTAGTTTAAATGAATATTCATTCAATTTCAACTTTTTAATTTGAATCATCCATTTATAACAGTTATTTTTAGTTGTGTCGCTGTCATATTCTTGAGTTTTGAGTAGGTGAGGTTAGACTATCCTCATTCGTAATTCTTAGATGTTTCTTAGGAAATTTCTTAGGTATAAATATTAATTATTAATGATAAAAAAGCTAGGATTGCAAGAAACGTTTTTAATTTTAGAACCAAAAGAAACGTTTCTTAGTGGACAGGTGGCGCGATATGAATGGTAAAATGAGATTAATAGGATTAATTTTTTAATGTTTTGTGTTTTAATTTTAAATATTGTATGTTATTTTATGTTTTTATTATTAAAATATGTTTCTATGATATATAAAATAATTTTGAATATTTTAAGTTATTAATTATTATTTTACTATATTTATTACTAAGAAACACCTTAACTTGGTTCTACCAATAATCAACAAAATTTTACTTTTTTCTTAACAAAGTTTCTTCTTTCCTTTTTATTATTAAAAATTGCTTTAAGAAATAACTAAGAAACACACTAATGAGGATAATCTTAGTGAACTCAGTATGATAAATTTTTTAGGAATTCGAATAATTAATTCAAAAATTCATAGCTGTGGATCCGACCAGTTTGAAAATATCAAATAATCAAAATTATATGTATAACTAAAAATCTTTAAAAGATCTGTTATAATGTGTTTCCTCTAAGAAACATTTATAAATCTGCCACTAATGATCGATGATCACCACATGATAATATATTTTATGGAACAAATGGGTCCACATCGTAATTATATCCCGGCAAAGGAAAAAATCTGTTTTTTCCAACTTTTCACAAAACTAGAAAGAAAAAACCAAAGAAAAACAAATATGTACAACCTTCGAAGCCGGTTTGCAAAACTCGCCGACACAATTTGAATTAGTTAACATTCAAATTAACGGAGCTTGATGCGCGAGTCACTAGTCAGTATCACATCTATACAACCAATTCAAAGTTTGTTTTTTGATATGAGATCAAACTTTAAAGGATAATGCTTCTTAATTATTGCATGATTTAATCTTCTTTAAACAACAAAGAAAGACAAGGCTTACAAGTTCAAACCATTATTAACTAGAATGGAGCAACAAGTCAAGGCTTGTATATTCTGAACAAAATCTTTATTACATCTCCAAACAAAAACAACAACAACAACAACAACCAGGACCGGCCCTAAGGCTGTTGTGGCCTAAAGCATTTTTTATATGTGATATTTTATAAAAATAAAAAATCTACTAAAACTGCCTATTTGAAAATTCGAACCCATGACATGGAACTATTCTCCATACAACTCAACCAATTCAGCTAAGATATATTTTTGTAAAATTATCTACATAACTAAAATATATTATGTGGCCTAAAGCACATGCTTTATGTGCTTTAGGGGTGGGCCGGGCCTGACAACAACAAAGAAGAGATCGGTGAGTTTAATGTAACCTAGGTATATTTACAGACACAAAAAAGAGATGAAGCTTGAGGAGATAGTTTCTTACAAAACCCACCAAGATGAAACCCATTGGAGACGCAATATTTGTTGCAACGTGGCAATTTCGCACATTCTCCGGCTACATAAAGCCATTCCGTCCGACTACTCTTCCCACCCCGTCCTCTCGCAGATGTGGTCATCGTCCGGCCTTGAGTAGTAGCCACCCCTTCTATACCATCATATCAAAAAGATATTGTATTTTTCAAAACGAAAGAAAAAGATCTTAACCGGAAAGAGTGTCGTATTTGCCATGAAGCATACAATTATATTTACCTGAAATGAGAAGGGCAATGTATACGAAAAGACAGAGGTAAATGAGCTTCACGGCCATTCTTTTCTATAGTCAAGTGCTCTCTCCACTCTTTAATTTTCCTTTGATTGTAAATCTTAATATTCTTCTAAATATAGCAAAACGCATTTTTATATATCGTTATGTGTAGGTCCTTTTATTACTTTAACAAGTTTTCAATACCTAAATATCGTCCTGCTTTGGCTACTGCATAATTTCGACCATTGTAGTGCGGGAGCCATACATTATATTTATAAATACATAGCATTACCTAACAAATATATTAATTTATCAATTACAATGATTTTAGAAGATGACTATGGGCCCTAAGGATAGGGTGGTGGTGCCATTGGGAACACTAATAAAGTGAGATAATTATAATTTAAGAAGGAAAAATGGGTTTGTTGAGGGATCTGTGTATATGTTGGAGAGAGCTTTTTCCTATCTATATTTGACTATTTTCCTCTACCTTTTGATTTTACATGTAAAGTCAAAAGTATGAAAGGAGACAAAAAACAAAAAAAAGTAGTCAAAGTAAGAAAAAATATTTTTGTATTTGTTTTTGTCTAATTTTGTATGTATGTTTGAAAACAATTAAATAATTGGAATGCATAACACTTAACTAATGTAATAAATAATAACTAGTCACATCCATTCAACTAAAACCATCCCAAAAATTCACCGAACGTAATTACTCAAACAAATTTGAGAAATGAAAATTGGCATGAACAATTTCCTTTAAAAGTTATCTCTTCTTACAAAAGAAAATGGTGGATTAACATTAACTTTTTAGTTGATGAAGCGGCTATGTTTATTGTTAAAATAGTTGCCAAGTTTTTATTGTCTCTCCCGGGCTTAAAGGAATTTTATAGTAAGCACAAATAAACCAGTAATTTACTTTTGAACACCAAAGAGAGAAGGAAAAAAAAATTAAATAAGCTTTCTTCTTAAAAATTGATTTACTATTTTGGTATAGAACAAATTTCAAATCCTTAAATCTGTGACACTTTCTTGATTCTTCCTCATTTTCGTGCGTTCCACGTCTCCTTGATTTGTCATAAGTATTTAGAAAATTTTGTAGTTGCATACAATAGTTATAATAATCCGAAGAACAATTTACTAATGATTCTCCCTATAAAAGTTCTCTTTTGTTTAAGAGTAAGAATTTTGTGATTTTGGACAAGAAAACGATAGAAAGGTATTGGTACCATGGTTCCATCGTTGGAACGAGGAACAAGCATTTCGAGTTCATTCAATTTTGATAGGATGTTCGATTCCTCAGCGGGAAAAGAACAACAACAACAACCTCATCTCGTGGAACCAAGCATGTCGGAAAGTCAAACTCAAGACAGCCTCGGTGGAAGTCCGGTGGAGAGTAGCCGTCCGATGACTTCCCGTCTGATTTCCCGTAGACAGGATAAGCAACAATCCGGTGATTACAAAAAAGTTCATTATTTCTATTCGTTTACGAACTCTAGAGATATAAAAGGAAAAAAAAAAAAAAAACTAAACAATTTTGTGGATTTTACATATTGTAGACACGGAGATGATGAAAGATAAATTCACAAAATTACTTCTAGGAGAAGATATGTCAGGTGGTGGTAAAGGTGTAGCTTCTGCTTTGGCACTATCAAATGCCATCACAAATCTAGCCGGTAAATGTAGTTTTTAGTTTTTTTTTTTTTTTTTTTTTTTTTATTTTAGTTATGTTCATCCACAAGCAACACAAAATAAATCTATGGTTTGGTTTAATTTTTATGTGTAGCGTCAATATTCGGGGAACAGACAAAGTTACAGCCGATGGCACCGGATAGAAAAGCTAGGTGGAAGAAAGAGATCGATTGGTTATTGTCTGTGACTGATCACATCGTGGAGTTTGTTCCATCTCAACAGATGAGTAAGGATGGAGTCTGCACCGAGGTTCAGTTTCCTAACCGGCTAACACTTGTCAGTTTCATATTATCAACATCAGAGATAATATTCTGAATCAAAGACTATTTGTAGATTATGGTGACACGACAAAGATGTGATCTTCTTATGAACATCCCTGCCCTCCGCAAACTCGACGCTATGCTCATTGTAAGCGTGCACATATATTTAAAATCATGTATGTTATGCAACTACTTTGATGGAACGATATTGAAACCATATATATTAGGATACATTGGACAATTTTAGAGGACACAATGAATTTTGGTATGTGTCGAGAGACTCTGAAGAAGGGAAGCAAGCACGGAATGATAGGACAAAGGACAAGTGGTGGCTTCCTCCGGTGAAAGTCCCTTCTGATGGCTTGTCTGAGTCATCCCGAAGAATGCTTCATTTTCAAAAAGATTCGGTCTCACAAGTCCAAAAAGCCGCCATGGCAATTAATGCCCAAGTTCTTTCAGAAATGGCTATCCCTGATAGCTATATCGAGTCTCTTCCAAAGGTGATTATCCTTCTTTTTGTCTTAAAAATCGGATAATATAGTATCAATAGTTTGCTTACATTTATATTCTATGACATCATGATATAGTATCATCATATTCTAAAAAAAAAACATCAATAATGGTGATTGACAAGACTTAGATTATTGCAGAATGGAAGGGTAAGCCTTGGGGATACGTTATACAAGAGCATAACAGAAGAGTGGTTTGATCCAGAGCAGTTCTTGTCAACACTCGACTTGTCTACGGAGCACAAAGTGTTGGATGTGAAGAACAGGATCGAGGCCTCAGTTGTTATATGGAAAAGGAAACTTCATCTAAAAGACAACAAATCTTCTTGGGGATCAGCTGTGAGCTTGGAGAAACGAGAGTTGTTCGAAGAGAGAGCCGAGACGATCTTGGTCTTGCTTAAACAAAAGTTCCCTGGTCTTCCCCAATCTTCACTCGACATCTCGAAAATTCAGTATAACAAGGTAATACTCAATTGCTATTATTTTTATTATGACATGAATCATATTATTAATTTTAGTTATAGGTCATTGTGGTTCATTTATCACTTTGTGTGTTCTAACTATAGGATGTGGGACACGCGGTTTTGGAGAGCTACTCAAGGATATTAGAGAGCTTGGGGTACACGGAAATGTCGAGAATCGAGGATGTACTTTACGCGGATTCTTTAGCCCGGAAGCAATGTACAGATGAAGAAACATCAGATAGTGGGAAATTAGCAACAGAAATGGATTCAGAGTTAGGAGAGGAAACAGAGAAGCTTGACGCACAATACTCATCAAAGACAACATTGCTTGATTTTATTGGTTGGAGTGACAATAGCTCAAAAGGGCAGTCAGAGAAACCTCCCAAGTCTCCAAAATTGACGCCAAAGAAATTCTCGTATTTGGAGAAGCTCGAGAACTTGAATGGTTTTAGGAGCCCTAAAGATAGGCATTGAAGACCAATCAAAAAGACATGGGAACAAGTAACATGATACAATTGCGCAGCCGTAAGTGTGTGTTATTTTTAGGCAAAAGAATGAAACAAGTAGCAATTAAGAATTGTCTTCCTTCCGGTTTTGTTTCTTGGACAGAGAAGTATACTAACTTGTCAACACCACACTCCATTCTCAATATATATATTTTTCTTTCTCTTGAAAGAAAACATCATTTACAGATACTATAATTTGTTTAATATATATATAAAACACACTATGCCATTATCAAATATACATATTAAGAAAAGAAAAACAAATACCAATACTGATAATTTAGACCATGTTCGTTTGTTTATTCATATAAATATGTGAATGAAACAGCAAACTGATCAGTTCTGTTTTTTTTTTTTTTGTTTTTTGTTTTTTTGTTTTTTTTTTTTTTTGTGTGTGTAGAAATGAGCAACATTCATATGTAAATATCAAATAAATTTTTAAAATTAAGTCAAAATTTTCAAACTTATTTGGTTGAACCAAGTTGGAGCATTTAAATAGAGATGGTCCAATCAAAAATAACAAATAATGAAATCCTAGTTATCCGATTGATACATTTGATTTGGCTACGAATTCTGAACAACACTCTTATATACAATTACTAGAAAGTAGCCCACGCGATGCGTGGTTTATGTATGCATTATTAATTTGAAATATAAAATGAAGTAGTTATTCAATTATATATGAAACGTACACATGTAATTGTTAATATATGTCTTAAAAAATAATATTCATAATAATACGGTTCAACTACAATTTTATAATTATAGATGTTATATAGTGTTTCATAGCAGGGTGATGAAAAAGAGGAAAGTTAAAGTACATATTACTAAATATTTTTGATTACAGTGTATTGTTGAAATTATTTAAACAGTATGTTACTAACTTACTATAGTAATAAGACCATTACTTATAGCAAAGCCAATTAAATATGTTATTTTCTTTAAATAGTTAAGATAAATTATATTTTTTAATATTTTATATATTTTTTCGAAATTAAAAAATTGAGAAGTAGTCTAGAAAGGTAAGCGTAAGATCTTACTTAAATTTTTGATAGATAATTTTATGTTGTCCTATATATTAATTTTATTGTCATCATCTAAAAGTAATAGTTAACATAAAATAATTTTATATATGATAAGTCAATTTTAAAATAATTTATTAAAACGATATCACAAAACAAATATCTTATACTATAAGTTTAACCAGTTTTTATAAAAATTCTTGAAAAGAAAAGTGTGTTAAATTTAAAATATTTTTTTTTCTATATATTGTCTCTATTTCTAATCATTTAAAAATATATAGTATAATTAACAATAAATTAAGTTTTGAAATTATTTTTTTCTGTTATATCATAGGGTGATAAAGCAATTACGTTATGATACCATTATATTTTTAGTACATATATATGTTTGAAAGACAATTAAACTGTAACTTGTAACTTGTAAATTACTATTAAATACAAATTTGAGTTGTGTCTCTAATACAATATATATAATTATTTAATATAATGTGAGTTTTTTTATATATGATTACTGAATATAATGTGAGTATTTTATATAATGTGAGTTTTTTTAATTAGTCTATCATATAGTAATAGGAAAATTAGTTACAACAAAGTTAATTAAATTTGGTATGTTCGTTAAATAATTAAGATAAATTAATTTATTTATAGTTTATCTTTTTGAAAAAAATACTGATAAGTATTCTAAGAAAAAGTGTAAGACCTTACTTAATTACTTTGATAGATAAATTATATTTTCCTATATATTAATTTTATTTTCATATCTAAGAGTAATAGTTAACAACAAATAATTTTATAGAATGATAAGTCAATTTAAAATAATTTATTAAAACGATATCACAAAACAAATATCTTATACTCTAAATCTGACTAATTTTTTATTAAAATTCATGAAAATAAAAGTGTGTCAAATTTAATGTAAATATTTGTTTCTTATGTAAATTGTCTCTATTTCTTATCATTTTAAAATAAATAGTACAATTAACTCTAAATTATATTTTGAAACTATTGTTTTCTGTTATTTCATGGGGAGATAAAACAATTGTGTTATGATACCATTTTTTTAGTACATATGTTTTAAAGACAGTCAAACTGTAACTTATAGGATACTATTAAATACAAAGTTGAGTTGTGTCTTTAATACATTATATATGATTATTGAATACATATATTAGAAAATCTTATATATTTTTAAATTAGTCGATCATAAATTAATTTAGTTTCAGTTTTTACTTTAAAAGTATGAAACCATTTTCTATTTTTATTTAGTTTGAATTTGTTTATATATTTTAGTTGGGTTGAGCAGTATTTTTATAAGGTTCTATGTTGTATGATTTCATTATGATATATATTAGATGTTAAAACTTAAAAATGGAAGAAATATATTTTTGTTAGAATGTTGGAAAAAATCAAAAAGCAAACTATACAACAATTTTTTTTATTTTTCTAACAAACTATACACCAGATACAAATAAAATAAAGTCAAATAAAAAAAATAGAATGTTAAATTTAAAATTAATGAAAATGACATGTGTCACAAAAGTAGAGTGCCAAATGTCACATTGTTAGGCAAAGTTAGAAAAAAACCTTCTCTTATTATATAAGATTTTGCAAAAACTTTGTTTTGTCTATTAAAACCGCGAAAACATACAAAAGTTGAAAAATACGTTTTTTCTACCAAAACGGTAGAATCATATTTGATTCAGCAAAACTACAGAATCACATTTTTACTGATTTTTTGACGACAAAATCATAATGTTACAATTTTTGGTGAATGACTGAGAAATGAGAATGGTGGCGGTGTAAAACATGCAGAAAGGGTCTAACATCTCAGTGCAATTTCCACAATGAACTAAATCAATTATAAAGGCCCAAACAATGAATGATAAGCCCAACAACGTAAACAAAAAGTCAAAAGGTAATGAGTAACCGTCAGATGCGATATGAACACGTGGCAGAATCTCAACGAGTTAGAAAACCCTAAGCGCTATCTTCATATTTTTTTTTTTCCTGTATAAAAAGGATGAGGCAGAGAGAGAGAAGCTTAACATCATCCATCCATCGATCTTTGCTAATTCCTTCTCTCGTAATCAGATTCTTAATTTTTTTTCTCTTCGTTCTTTCAATTTTGTTTCTTGTTTTTGTATTTTCTGGACAGTGACGATTGATATTAAGGTCTCGTTCGTCGTAAAAACGGCCGTAAAGGCCTATTTGCCGACCACTCTGTTATATCACCACCCATATTCTGAGTCCCCATTTTTGTTTTGTTTTGTTTTGTTGTTCTTTAAGATTGGCCGATGATTAAATCGATTAAGACAAGCATATGTCTGAATTAATCCATGTTGATAAGCCTAATCTTCTCAATGAGGCCTCCAAAATCTTATTCTAAAATCTTTGTTTTTGTTTGCAAAAAAGAGGGTCAAGTGAGGATTAATAATGCATAGTTCAGATGATATAATCTCCATGATTACAATTCAGTAGCATAGTCTTTCGCTCCTATCTGATGACCCCTTTAATATATACTATATGTTTTTCTTCAACTTTACAAAGTTTTATTTTTTGGTATTAGCGTATGATACATATGCATCACATTCAAAAGTATTAAGAGAATTAATAAATATTGGGATTTTATAATTCTTTTTTGTGTTTTATTACTCTTTTTGTTTTGTTTGAATTCGACTATATTCGCTTTAACGTGTATAGGAGTTTACACATTAATAATATGAATGATTTGATTGTCTCGATTGATGTTTCTCTCTTTATGAAGAATGAAGACGGCTATAACAGTACAATGGGAGAGGTGTATGGATCAAAAGTTTTTTCATAGGATTTTGTAAAATTTAGGAATTTTGATTTGAGAGATTTGCGTGAATATTTATAGTATTTAGTATAATTTTTGTAATAAAAAGGTGCTATATTATTTAACTTTGAAATTCGTACATTATTAACTTTCTGACTCGACTTTTTCTGTTCCTAATTAGAAATAAAAATGGACTTAGGTTTTAGGATTCTACGAGTGTGTTAATAATCTTAACAAATTGGTCTGCAACGAGATCATCCTTTCCGAAGGTCATTAACAAATTTGCATCTGATTATTGTTAATTATCAAAACGTATAACCATCCAACAAGTACTTCTCGTTCATTCCCAGACCAGACTTGTCAACTCTAAGATCATCAAGTTCTTTACTCTTCTTATTCATCCAATCATCCAAATATATACCAAGTGTAATAGTAATCATTCGGATTACTCTCATATACCAATCTTTTCTTTTATGCTGTCAACAACAAAACATTCTACAACTATAATGACGTGTTTACATTGTAACCAGAGACACAGTACGATAGAAGAACAGATTGGTTCTGTTATATATATAGCCTTTTTACACATTACGTATACGTTTAAATTTTGGTATAAACACATCCAGGATAGATGTTGTCATGTGCCTGGAAAAGAGCTAGGTGTGGTGCTTTGTAGGATGATGAAAGCGCAAACAACAGAAAGAGAGAAAACAGACACCCAAGTATTCTCTGTGTACATCTCCATTGCGTCTGTTAATGATAACCTCGTCCTGTTCTCTGCCCAGTTCCTTAGTCTGTCTGCTTCCGCTGCATATAACGCCCGTCCCTGCAAACACATAAACATATAGTGTACTTTTGCGTAAGTGTGCAGGCTAACCACGGTACCAAGCTAAGAAAAATCGAAGAAAAGAACCAAAAACTAAAACTGAAGTGAAACTTGAAGACTCCAAACTACTTACTTGGTCATCAAACCATCGGCCTCTCCTGAGCCAGGAAGTGACAATAGCTAACAATATCCGGGGAGGAGTCAGGTAATTGACAGCTTTTCCTGAACCTTTCACAACTCGCATGCGTGGTACCAAAGTTCTTGCTACGGTCTCAGGAAGCTCGCAGATTATGTTAAACATCTGCTTGTTTTTTATGCTCGAACCACTGGCAAAAAGGTTGGAAATTAACTAACTAAGTATTTGGTTGTTTGTTACAACGCTTCAATCAAAACTCATACGTAAACTGTATATACCTGAGAAGAAGTTCGGTCAGAACCATGCCAGGGGATGCAGTGTGCAGGCCAACCTTTAATTTTTGGCTTTCTTTCACAATAGACCCATGAAATTGCCTAAGTCCACATTTTGTTGACCCATATCTGCAAAAAAAAAAGAGCTCAAGATGATAAAAGACTCAGAAAAATTTGTTCCAATTAGTTAGAGGTCAGTAAGTATCAAATGAATTTGATTTTACTTACACTGCTGTGAGAGGAGTGCTAGAACCCCCAGAACCAGCACCATCCATGTTAAAGATGTGCCCACCGTTGTGCTGTTTGCTCATCACATCCATCGCCCCTCGTGTACATAGAATCGATCCAATCAAATTTGTGGAGACAATCTAACAAAAATTTCAATTACAATTAGTAGACTGAGAAACTTCACCAATAGAGCTCAAGCTGAAATCAAGCTTTAGGTTCAAAAAGGACTTTTACCTGTTTGATATCTTCTTCAGTGAACTCGAGCAGCGGTCTAAAACCTTTGTTAGTACCAGCATTGTTTATCTGTCCAAATTTGAATAAAGACGAGAGTGAGTAAACAAACATATGATCTAAAATACAAAAAGTTAGAAGACGGTACAATGAAATATATTTGTTTTTACCCATATGTTGATGGAACCAAGCTCTTTCACAGCAAAATTCGACAGCTTCTCAACGTCCTCGGGTTTGCAAACATCACAGGCAATACCAACTACCTTAGCATCACTCAGTTTCTTTCTAGCGGACTCACTAGCACTATTCATAATCTCTTTGAGATTTTGCTCAAGCTCTTTGACAGTCATATCAACAGATTCAGAACTGATCTCACACCCAAAAAAAAAAAAAACAAAGCATAAGACTGATAAGAACCATAATTTTCCATATACATTCAATTTAGCAACCTGCGAGATGTGACAATGACTCTGTCTCCAGAGAGAAGAAACTCTCTAGCAAGAGCTTTCCCTAGTCCTCTCGTGCTAAAAACACCGATCAATAAAAAAAAAAACACACACAAATCAGCTTCAAAACAAAAACACAAAAGAAACAAGAATCAAAAATATGCAAAAATCATGTTACCTTCCAGTAATAACAACATTACGCGGACCGGCTCGGTAATGATCTTCCAAAACCATGTTGGAACCAATCATCGTTCCAATGATAATTCCACCAAGCCAACTATACCAAACCAATGAGTTCATCGAACCATCCCCACCTTTTTTTATAAACAACACAAAAACTCAGTCGAAAACAAAGTCACAAACTTTCACACAAAAAAAAAACTTGTACAATAGTTTTGGTACTAACTAACCTGATAATTGAAACCCAATCAATAGAATAGCTCCAGTACTTGTCATCGTCACTATATATCTCGCAATTTGAACAGCAATCTACAAATTAACAAAAAAAAAAAAAAAAAAAAAACCAGAATTTTACAATTTATTAGAGAAGAAAAGAATGAAAAAAAACTTTAAAGAAAAGGTGGGTAATTGAAAAAGACTAACCGAAGAGAAAACCATCTCCAATTTCTCAACTTTGTGATTGTACTCATCTTTAGATAAGAAGCCTAATTTACTAACACCTAAAACCCCAGATTTCAAAGAACTCCACAACCCATTCGATTTCTCAACCTTTCTTCTTCTTTCAACTTTTTTCTCACCCGAATCACTCTCACACCGATGCACACAAACCCTACTGTTACGTTCTCTGCAATTCAACCTTGACCCTACCCGTATCGGATCTCTGAAGAAAAGACGGTGCTCCAAGACTCGTGGGTACACTTGAATCTTCGTCAAAGAGGTCATAGCTGTAGAAGATGAGCTTTGAAACTCATGCAAAAGATAACTTAGAAAACAAGATTAAGGAAGGAGCTTGGGGACCCAAAAGAAGATTGTTAGATATTATTTTTTTAGCTTCGGATTCGTCGAAGACGTTAAATAGAGAGATCGGTGATTAGGAAGAAGAAGCGAGGGCGGTGGTGGGTTAAAGAAACAAGGAAGAGAAGTGTGATGGCCACACGTTACAGCAAACCTCATCTCGTTAGCCTAACCGTGACAAGTGTCATTTGGTGTTCCCTTTTTTTTTTTTTCTTTTGTCCATTTGCATATGTCTTCACGATATTTTTCTCTCCTAATCCTATAAGACGGATCAAAATTACTTGGCTTGATAAAATTGCATTTGTTTTCACAGCTTGTGTTTATTTGAGTAGCACTACTAAAATGTTACTCCCTCCGGTTCAAAATATAAGATGTTTTAGAGAAATTTGTTGTTTTATAATATAGGTTGTTTTCAAATTTCAATGTAACTTTTAAATTAGTTTAGTATTTTATATTATGTAGTATTGTTTCTGATTGGTTGAACTTGTTAAAAGTAAAATCTTCTTAATTTGAGTGCTTTGCTTAAAATATCCTATAATTTAAAATAAAATTTGCTTAAAATATCTTATATTTTGAAATGAAGGGAGTATTTTTTTACATCACTTTTTTAATATCACTTGCTAAACCGACACATGAATTTAAAAAAGTGGTTAAATAACGCATCATTTTCAAAGGACTGATGCTAAAATTTTAAAATAAGAGTCCCTTATTAAAAACCGATGCTAAAATTTTAAAATTAGAGTCACTTTTATAAATTGATGCTAAAATATTAAAATCTGAGTCACTTAGAAATCAATACAATAAAAGTAGTATGTTTCTCTCCAGAGCTTGACACATCAGCTTTGTTATTCAAGCAGGAGCTGACACCTCAGTTAAAACCGGTAACCAATGAAAACATTTTAATTAATACAGCTCATCTGATTTTATGCCTACGTGGACTAAATAGAAGAGAACCGAACGTGAGAGTGTTTTTATTTCTCCTGGATTTCTTTTACTTACGGTTCGGTTTAGAAGCGTACAACAGAGGAACTGGAAGCGTTAAAATTTTTGTCAAATCACTTGAATCTGACTGCAATTACTTTATATCTAAGTAAAATCCATGCAAATATATTTGTTTTGAGGTTAATCTGAGAAAAAATTATATGCGGCGCTGCAACCTAAAAAACTAACGAAGAAGAAAAGCAATAAGGTTTTTTTGTTTGTTTGTTACTTATACGTGGCCTATATTTTTTTAATTAAAAACTGATAATTGAGCTGTTTTTTTTTGGACCTTTCGTTTCGGCTTTTTGTTTAGCTAACGAGGATGTCTTTCTTTGCTTATGTATTTTGGCTTTGTGTAATATATTTGATATCAATAAAACTTAGTGTTAAAAAGAGATGGGAACAAAAAAATCTACATTTAAATTAATGAAAGAAAGATATATATGACATACTATACAATTTAAGATATGATATTTTGAATTATTCATAACATAACTATACAATTAAATTATACAAAAACATATTATATATATATACGTTTTCTAATTTTTAAAAATATTTCGTGAAAAAAAAACACTAAGAATCCAAATATGTTTTGGAGATTATATTTGGAGATTAAAATTGAGGATGGAGAAAGAGGAAGGAGGAGGCTTCTGAGTGGGTTTATTTGCAAGTTGCGGAGGAGGGAATCAAGAGAAAGATTGTGAGTACATTGCATCAAGCTTCGGAGTTCGAAGCATCACTGGACCGAGTTGATTTATCTGGTCGGAAACTGATTGCTCATTGAAGCATTTGAAATTCAAAGTCTCCTTGTACCGAATCTCTACAACAATCAACTTGAGATATGTTCTAAATAAAATAAAATAAATTGTGACATCTGATCAAGTCTGTTAGTGTCTTGATATTTTATGTGTCAAAGATGTAAACTTTTGCTTTTGATTTGTAATTTTACGTAATATTTTTTTTACTTTTGCATATATTCTTTAGCTTTTGGATCGGTTCTTGTCAAAATATAAACTTTATCTGGATTGTCTTTAATAAATAATATATTTTGATCAGTTTTTGTGTTGATGTCTAGATTGAGATATGTTTTAATGTGTATGTTGTTATGTCTTGTTAACGCCTAAAACCTGCAACAAGAATAAAGGTCGACAAAGAGAGAAAGAAACGACATATTGATGACCAATTAAAAAAGAAAAGAAGACAATGTATGTGTACAATACTATAATCAATACTACAAAGCTTGAGTATAGATTTTAATATTTTGATTTGTTTGTCAATTATTAATAAATTAATATATATTTTTTTTTAAATGAAGCACAAGGCCTATACCAAACATCGTCTAAATGAAATTAAACCAAACTTGACCGGTAATATATACAATGAACTGGTTTAAACTTTGTTTCAACGAGAACCTTCCTCAGCAGACACCAGTAGTATTTATGATCGATGACTGATTTTAGTATATATAACCAGAATTGGTTTTACTTTTACATAAAGTGAACCAAACCCCATCATCAAATCAAAAACCCAATCATAAACCCCAAAAAGGAGATGTTAATGACAAAAAAAAATGTTTTGATGGATTACTTTTCTGATAAAAATAATCAATAAAATTTTATATCCGAAGACAAAAATGGTTGGACAGTTTTGAACACAAGTTCGACTCATATGAGTTAATTTTTCCGAAGCGAGAAAAACATTTTTCATTATATGTTTGATAATTAATTAACTAATCTAAAAAAACATGTAAGGAAGTAGAGTTGATATAACACAATCAAACAATTTTTTAAAAACAAAATATTCTTAAGAATCTCCTCGGTGTTGATAAAAACATAAAATATCAAACGCCAAATTTGATTAAATAAAACAACACAACTAACAATAATAATGGTCCTCCAATACATACTAATACAAGAAAAAATGATTTTAATCTGCAGTTTCATTTCAATAATAAAACTAGCAATACATAATAACAAAAACCTAAAACCAAATATTACCAATGAATATTATCAAAAACTATATTAATAATGATTTTTTTTTAATCTCAAACACATATAAAATTATCCAAAAATAAAAAAAATAAAAAAAATACAAAACAATCCCGCGGCGTAGCGCGGATACTATCCTAGTCAAATTAACGATGCTAACCATTGGCATGCTAACTCTACACGTGTTGCATCATTCAATATAATAAGTGTTGCTATTTATTTTTATAAAATAAAATGAAATCATTAAAAAGAAATACTGATATTAAAACCAGGTCTGACATTTTCTTTGCTTGTAGTTTTGCATCTGCACTTTGCAGTGTGAAGAGCTACGGCCAGGGGAGTTTTCAAGATTTGGTATACCATCGACTGGAACCAGCTCCTGGTTATCTCGCAGACAATCACCTGGACCGCATGGGAGGTTTCCTCACTCGATATACTTTTTAAGTCTTAGTCTATACAATATGGCGGGAATGGAATGGACGGCGACATGATCAACGACCTAACACAGCGGGGCAATAATCAAATGGAAAGATAGATAGGTTCGTAATCAACTACTGGCCATCCAGCGCTTGGGGGATTGGTGGTTCAATGAGGGGCTTTAGGTGTGGTTCCAAACAAGAACATTGTAAGGGTATAGAGGGTTAACATCACAATCTTCTGCTTGGAAAATGCCAAGCAAACGCTTTTCTATTTATTCTTATCAAACACGTAAATGATTACAAGAATAAATCTAAGCACTCTTCTCTCTTTTCTATCTAAACTCTCACCAGTATAGATCTAAGAGAAAATCCAACACTCACATTCTTAGCTTTCTTTGATTAGCCTTGAAGTTACAATCTCACACCAAAGGTTTTTCGAAGTGTTAAAAAACCTACGACTGATAACCCTCGATCTTTTATACTAGACCTCACTAAATCCTAACAAAAAGATCTTCAAATTTTCGTCTAAGGCAATCACTTGTTCGCCAAGATCTCACTTTCCTCAATCACCGAGAATAATATTCTCCAAATTTCTTCTCTCCCGATTCTGCTTTATCTTCTTATCGGACTTGCCAGGTCAGCTGCGCTTCCTTACTATTCGCCACTTGTTTGTCCTCAGATGCAGAGTCCTGTGTCCTAGCAGGTCTTTGTTCCAAACAACACCCTGCTGCGGCAACTACATCTACAATCTCCCTTTTTTGACTCTGTTTGATAAAGAAGCACTTGATCCTCCAAAACCTGACATGATCAAGAAACACACAAAAACACAGGACACAAAGCAAGGTCTAATACGAGATAATTCACCATAAACTATCACAACCAAGTTCAAAAGCTTATTATAGACTAAGCAAGACAAAACATTGTTCAGATTCAAAGATCAATAAAAAGAAAAACAGAGTTTGCTCCCCCACACATTCATCAAAGTCCCCCTCAAACTAAAAACAACAAACTCCCCCACAAAACTAACACCGTCATTCACTTGAATCCGAGTCCACATCTTCCCATGCTTGTTTGACAAACATGAGTCAAAAACACCCAATTGAGATAGATAGCAAACAGTTGAGTCAAACATAACACTTACCTGCCGCGAGTGCATCCTGTAGAATCTTAATGGCCAGGCGCATAGCCTTGCGATCAGTGCTGGGATCAACCTTGAGATCAGGTTGCACAGCCTCAGATACCGTCTTCCTAGCAGCAACCTTTCGTGTTGAGGGTTGGCTGTCAGCAGCAACATGATGCTGAGCGTGAAGCAGCTGATAGATTAGACTGGGAAACGGTAACCGGAACGTCGATTGGGCTTGCAGACCAAGCTGGAGAATCTGATCATAGACCATCCGGCAAACATCAAACGGGATCTGATGCATGATCATGTAAATGACGATTGCACGGCCTGTGGAGATGTACCCATGATTAGCGGTTGGGGACAGAGCTTGTGGAGTTCCTTGATGGTTGGATTTCGTACAACTGCAGGGATCAGCTGCTTACACTGCTTGACCTTAACATCCGACAGGAACATTGCTAAGTCCTCCTCCAGGATTGCCGCAGTCCGTTGTCGTTGTTCACGCAGATCCACTGATTTGAGGCCGAACAGCGGATTGATTCGTGCAGGCGAGAACTCATACACCTAGTCACACACAAGAACATCCACTTGTTCAGTGTCAACCTTGACAGTTGGGAGATTAGCCCAAAATTCATACACCACATCAGCAACGTAGGGACCTACTCCGGTCACAGTCTTGAGCAACCTGGATTTTTTGATCAGGGATTTGACAGTCCCGTCATCACCAAAAACATAACTCGATTCCAGAGCCAGGGTGCGAGCAGAAAAGGAGTCATACCGTCGAGTAGCCTCAGCAGAATGGAACCATTTACGATCGAAAGGAGTCAGGACTGGACCACGACTCCAAGATTTGCCTGCACAAGGACGCTTGGTCGGAGCTTCGGAGGTTACGAATTTTGTCTGTCGCTTGCGAAGACAAGAAGACACACTTGATCCTAGAATCTTAATCGACTGATCTGTGTCGGAGACTTCAATAACCGGAGATGTTACTGTGTCCTGCTTCTGGGGTGGAGAGGCAAAGGAAGAAGCGCATGCAACAAGGGACTGAGGAGGATTAGACACCGGGGCAGCTGGACCGTCATGCGAAGACGCAGTGGTGAAATCGTCAAGGATGACCTCTGTTGCCAGTCCATCGAGATTGTAGAGAACCATGGTCGTGCACGGAGGAGTCCTCGGAGTTGAATCGGAGGACGGTGATCCACCAGATAGGTGATGTTCCTTAGGGGGCAATGTCTTGCCGGGGTTGAACGAGATACTGCAAACTGCGCAGAATGGACTTCATCGCTGCAACTCGGTTAGAACATATCGATAGAGAAAGCAAAAAGTAAGGAATATCAAATGAAGAAGAAACCGAGGTAATCTCGCAACTGACTGTTCAAATTCCAAAAGAGGATGCAGTGTGCAAACCCTAGAATGCGATCCTCTTTTATACATCTCTTAACAGGCCGAGTTGGGCCTCAGAAACATGCGGATCCAAAAATCCTGCAACCACTTGTACAACAACTTAGTGCAATAAAGCTCTTTCCGTGTGAGAACAATACAGTCATTTAAGCTAAAGCAGCTTATAATTCAGAGACCTCATACCTCACAGAGAATTGTTGAGGGACCCAGAGAGAGATCAAACCATGACATTTTAATTTTAAACACATGGAACATACCTGGAAACCTCTCCTTGCGAGCTCATGCCAACTTATTGCATCAGCACACACCTCAAATACTACCACAACATCTTGGATTGTCAAAGATCACCAGTCGACAATGGTGGCTAGACTTTCACTCTGTCATGCCTTCAGTCCTTTTGATGCTAACCAAACATGCAAAGGCAGCTGGAAATTCTTTGGAGAGATCAAGAAGCAAGGTTCTTCCCTTTTTTATATATTTTTTACTATATATATATATATATATTTTCTTCACACTGCTTTGATGACTCACAGTGCTTTGGACTGCCACCTTCTTATGCATTGTAGATCTTGGGGTTCGGTGATATCATATTGACTTAATCAATCACCAAAATCAGCTTAAGCCTCTAAAATTAGCACATGGCTTTGTCTCTCCTCAGCTCTTTGACCTCCTAATGACATGACAACATTTTACAGGGACATGGACCAGCATGATAGGCAGCTATTTTCCACCCAGTCTTTAAGTACAAGACAACTGCTAACCTTTTATGTATCCTAAGATTTCCATGGTCTGATTTGATGTGTGTCCCTAACAGTCAATCAACACAACTCAACAAAGAATTAGATTTCACAGATCCCAATGGACTTTCGCAGATTAGTGAATCTGTTAAAGTCCAAAGGTTTAGTAAACAAATCAGCCAGTTGAAATTCATTACGCACATGATCAATCTCAATAAGTTTCGCCTCAAAAAATTCCCAAATGAAGTGATGCCTAATATCTATGTGTTTAGTTCGCGAATATTGAACAAGATTTTTTGAAATATTTATTGCACTTTGGTTGTCACAATGGATTAAGATATAGCCAGAAACAATATCATAATCTGCATCACAGTAGCCTGTTAGACTGGTGGTTGTGTCATTGGTATAGTAGATACCAAGTTCGATTGTGCCTTTGATGTACTTGATGATCTTCTTAACAGCCAGAAGATGTGACTTTTTTGGTCTTGCCTGATATCTATCACATACACCAACAGCTAAGCAGATGTTCGGATGGCTTGCTATCAGATACAGAAGACTACCAATCATTCCTCGATACAGCTTCTCATCTACGTCTTCTCCTGCTTCATCCTTCGAGAGCTTGTCTTCACCCCATAGGTATCTTGGCTTCCTTACTGGTGGTAAGACCAAATCTTGTTACCAAGCTCCTTGCATATGTGCTTTGGGACACGAAGTTGCCATCAGCTGACTGTTGTACCTGCAAGCCCAAGAAATAAGTTAGTTCACCACACATACTCATTTCAAACTCATCAGTCATATTCTGGACAAACTGATTGACGAGTTGCTGGCAGGTTGATCTAAAGACAATGTCATCGACATAGATTTGCACAAACATCAGGCCTTTGTCAAGACTTAGAATGAACATAGTCTTGTCTACACTTCCACAAACATTGCCTTGATCCAAAAGGAACGTTGCCAACCTCTCATACCAGGCTCTAGGTGCTTGTTTGAGTCCATACAGAGCTTTCTTCAGTTTGTACACATGTTGCAGATGATGTGGATCGTCAAATCCTCTGGGTTACTCGACATAGACCTCTTCTTGAAGAATTTCGTTAAGAAAGACACTCTTGACATCCATCTGGTGCAATGTGAAGTTCAGAGCACATGCCATGCCAAACAAAAAGCGAATGGATTCCAAACTTGCCACTGGTGCGAAGGTTTCATCAAAGTCGATTCCTTCTACTTGTGAGTAACCCTGAGCAACAAAGCCAGCTTTGTTTCTCACAATACATCCATTTTCATCACTTTTGTTCTTAAAGATCCATTTGGTTCCCACCACATTGACATCCACCGGTCTGCTTGTGAGTTCCCACACATCACTGCGAGCAAACTATTCAAACTCATCTTGCATTGTAGCTATCCAGAACTCATCTGCCAGTGCTTCTTTGTGATTCTTCGGCTCAACTGAAGAAACAAAACATGCAAATTGTACGACTTCAGAGTCATGAGGCACTTGCTGAATGATCGATCGCTGTTTCTTCCCAGCCAGATGAAGAAAGTCAATCTGCTTTCCCCTGGTAACTCTTCCCCCCTGAATCTCGCCAATAACATCATTAGGGGAGTGATTCCGATGCACCTGAGAGACATCCAGAAGAGAAAAATCCTTAGAAGGAGCACATGGAGGTGTTGTGGAGGCTAGAGGCTCGAATACACTAGAGGAGGTTTCAGGAGCATCAGTTACCGAGTCATCGGTGTGTGGAATTGGAATGAACGAGACTCGCTGGAAAGAAATATCATCGAACATCACATTGACAGTTTCTTGAACAGAACGCAGACGCTTGTTGTAAACACGAAAAGCAGTGGTGTTTCCTGAATAACCCAGGAATAACCCATCATCGCTCTTTGAATCAAAATTTCCCAGCTGGTCTTTGTCATTTAAGATGTAGCATACACAGCCAAAGACATGGAAATAACTGACTGATGGAGTCCGACCCTTCCACAATTCATAGAGTGTCTTGGAGGTTCCTGGTCAGACATACACTCAATTGATAATGTAGCATGCAGTATTGACAGCCTCATCCCAGAACTGTTGAGAACTTGATTCCCATGAAGCATTGCTCTTGCCATCTCCTACAGTTTTATGTTCTTCCGTTCAACTACAGCATTCTGTTCTGGCATCCTGGGAGCTGAGAATTGATGCATAATCCCCTGCGTTGTGCAAAACTGGTCAAACTGCTCGTTCTGAAACTCGCCACCGTGATCACTGCAAATTGTCTTGATATCCCACTTCTCGCCTTTGGTTTGTAGGACCAAGATGCGAAAGCATTCAAGTGTATCCAACTTTTCCCTAAGAAAACGCACCCATGTATAGCGAGAGAAGTCATTGACCATAACAAAAATGAAGCGTTTACCAGACAGACTATTGACACGAATCAGATCCATGAGATCCATGTGAACCAGTTCCAAAATACGACCAGTGCAAACATCAGGAACGGCCTTGTGTGACACTTTTACTTGTTTTCCTTTGTTGGATGGTCCACACACAAAGTGTTGATCAGACTGGAGCTTAGGTATCCCTCGGACAATTTCTTGATGTTTTAGTTTATGCATGGTGCGGATGTTCAGATGACCCAGCTTCTGGTGCCACAACTCAATGTCTGTCCCTGTGGATGCATAAAAGCAATGATTTGTTGACTTCCACATATAGCAGTTATTACCTGACCGCTTGCCTTCAAGTTTCACATATCCTTGTTGATCAACAACTTTGCAATCTCGTTTAGTGAAAGTAACATCTAGGCCTTCATCACACAACTGATTAACACTGATGAGATTCGCCTTTAACCCATCAACTAGAAATACATCTTTGAGACTGGGTTGTGCACTTCCACCAGTAACACCTTTACCTTTGATTTCTCCTTTTGCTCCATCACCAAAAGTAACACGACCAGTAGATATATTCTCAAATTCCGACAGGTTAGTATGAGCTCCGGTCATGTGTCTGTAACAGCCACTATCAAAATACCACTTCTTTTGGTCAGAACCAAACTTACCCTTAATATGAGCTACATTACAGTACATACCATTCCTCTTGACAAACAGCTGGTTGTTGATCGGTCTCATAACTCTATGGTAAGCCGCTTGTTGGGAAACCTTTGACATGCGATTGCTGTATTCATAACACTGTGCTTTAAAATGAGTTAGATTTCCACAGTACCAACACTCATTTCTTCGACTTCGTGAAACTTGGTAAACTGGTCCATATGCCTGATGTGTTGAGTAGTGATTCGCAGCCAACCCATATGGATCAAATGACTGAGTCACATGCATAGCTCTATATGGTGCTCTGTAAGAAGACTGAAATCTCCTTTGAGAATGTATACTCCTTGCTTGGTGAGGATTGGTCTTGTCTAGTACTGTCGCTTGTGTCTTCGGTTGGATGGATACAACCTCTTTGTTTTCTGCATTCGGGTCCTTGACAAACTTCGTGGATGTTGAGGCATCGTTACCTTGATACCCGAGTCCCCACTTAATATTACCCACTCTCCTACTACTTAGAATGGTGTCAAGATCCTTTGTTCCTTTACTCAGCATTCTGATGTTCTTCAGCTGCTCTTCCAGTTGCTTCTCAAGTCCCTGAGACTTGGTTCTCTCCTCCTCAAGTTCTGAAGACAGCAAGTTGAGCCTTGACACCAGATCTGACTTTTCGGCTAGCAACGCATCATACTCCTGAGTTTTCTGAACCAGACTTGAAATTAACAGGGTAACCTGTTCCTCAGCTGGTAGATCCACATCGTCATCCTCAGAATCTGACACAACAGCTGGTTGATCCTTCACGTCCTGCTCCACCACTTCATCTTCCTCAATGACTCCCAGCAGAGCCACATAGTTATTGAGAACTTCACCATCTTGCTCATCATCATCAGAGTCACTATCACTCCAGACCACAAATGATTTGGATCTACTCTCTTTGGTAGGACATTCAGCCTTGGTGTGTCCATATCCTTTGCACCCATAGCACTGCATTGAACCTTTTTGCTTGTTGTTAGGACATTCTGCCTTGAGATGTCCGTATCCTACACACTCCAGACATTGACGATCTTGCTTGTCACCCCTATTAAAGTCCCTTTCCGAGTCACTTATGACTGTAGATGAGGATCCTCTGCGCTGACCACGCTCCATCTTTCGAAAGAACTTCCTCACAAGTAACCCAAATTTTTCTTCATCTACAGTATCTTGTGTCTCAACATTCTTCTGTGTTTCAACAGCCTTTAGAGCAAATGATCGTTCAACACGTTGTTCCTTTTTCTTCAGCTGCATCTCAAACGACTACATCATCCCAACAACTTGACTGAACTTCAACTCATCTGAGTTCAAGGAGACGTCAATGGCAGATCTGTGTGGTTGAAATTTGTCTGGGATACTCCTAAGAAATTTCTTCACCAACTTCTTGTCCTTGTAGCGCTTTCCCATGACAACCGCTTCTTGTGCGATAGCACTCAGACGACTGCTGTAACTAGCAATGGTTTCATTCTCTTCCATGGATAGATTCTCGAAATCTGATGCCAGATTGTCCAGACGTGTCCGTTTTACATTGTTAGTTCCTTCGAAGGTAACTTGGAGGATATCCCAAGCTTCTTTCACAGCCACACATCCCTGGAAACTATTGAACTGATCCAGCGGCAATGAGTTGAAAATCACCGACAAGGCTTTTGAGTTGTGCTTAGCCTCAACCTTCTCTTCTGCAGTCCATGATAACATCATTACTTTACCCATTTTAGCTATAGTTTTAGTATGCATTTAGGATGAGTTTGACATGATTTCAAGGCTTTATTGTCTATTATCAAGTATTTTAGATTTCAAGAAGGTTTTACAGGTTTTATAGCAAAAAGGACCAAAAGACAAGGAAAATACGTTTCAGGACAGATTCAGAGCTTTACAGTACGGGCAACTTTTTAAGAACTTCCAGAACTCACATTTCAACGTGCTTGGTGTTTATGGAAATCTGGAAGAGTTTTCTTTCTCCTCGAAGTGGAATCAAGTCAATCCATCCAGCCATCCAGAAATTATGCCCTATTTACCGAGACGTGTTATAAACCGACGTAAGGAGAACCAACAAGCCAATGTGCTTTTATTGAAGGCCTGACCAGCGACCACCACGGCGGCCCAGTCTAAGTCTTCACCACATTCTAGAACCTTCCTACGCCGCCCCTTGCCATGCACTTAACAAGAGAAGACATTTCTGCCCTTATAAAACCCTAAACCTAGACAAAACCTTATAAATACTCTTCTAAGCCTTAGGGTTTAGAGTGTGCACATATTGGAGCAGCCAAGAGACACAACCAGAGGAGCAGCCGACGTCCAGAAGCTCTCTCCCTCGTCCCTCTCTTTGAAGCTTTGAGATCCACCAACTCTTTCTATTCTATTTGCTTTGTTCTAGTTTTCATAATGAAGAAGATCTTTACAATTTTGTTTGACAACCATTGAAGTAATATCTAAATCTCTTTTCTCTATTTATTATTTTATGTTTATGAATTGTTTAAACCTTGCTTTGATGATTCCCTTAAACATACTAGAGTAGTTTTCTAGTTGGGTTTAAAGGGATAAACAAAGGGGGGAGAAGATCTTAGTTTAGGTGGCATTTTTTAGGGTTTGTTAGATTTAATTTCTTGTTTATTCTATGCTTTAATTCTAAGTCTTTGCTTAATGCTTTAAGTTAGCCTCATGAACTAACTATGATCTAAAGTGTGTATGCTTTGCCAAAAACTTGCATGTGTGCTTGACCTAGCTTAGATGTGTGAGGAGTCATAGGAAGCACATACCCCTTACCTATGGAATTTCATGGATTAGAATCGAACCTGTTTAAAATGCTTTGATCTATGCGTCGTTGCCTGCGACAGTTGAGTAACAGAGCGTAGAGATCTTAGACGGTTAGCTTGTGATCTATAAGTTAACGGTTCATTCGTGTTTCGTAGTCCGAGTTTTAGATAAACAAACTAACCCTAAACTTTCTTAGATAGATAAATCATCGATCCCCTGCGATTCCCCTTGATGCCCAACGCTTGTTTTATTATTTTTACTTGCTTTATTTACGTTTATTTGCTTACTACGACCGTGAAAACAAACCTCCATTTTTATTAAGTCCTAGCCTTACTTATTTCCGTCGGATTCCGTTAAACAACAACTCTCTCTCTCTGGGATCGATCCTTAAATACTACTACCGATTAGCTGTGCACTTTCAGTCATCGTGTGGTCTTTTAAGGTAAAAGATTTTGAAGTGAAAAACCACACACATCAGTCCACCGCTTCCGAGGTTTAGGAATCGATTCACCCTTGTCATTTTGCACCAATGGTTCGGTCCAGCCATCTTCAACCACAAACCAGGCCTCCATGTCGATAACTTGAATAGCCTGTTGGACCGACACCTTCCAATGCCCATAGTGCTCTGGATCCAGTTTCAAAACTTTTGGTATTGCAACATAAGCTTGTGGTTTCTCCATACCTCTTGTCACAAGATCTCACATGTTGAAAAGGGAAAACAGACTTTTATCAAGTGTCAGCTCTGATACCAAATGTAAGGGTATAGAGGGTTAACACCACAATCTTCTACTTGGAAAACGCCAAGCAAACACTTTTCTATTTATTCTTATCAAACACGTAAATGATTACAAGAATAAATCAAAGCACTCTTCTCTCTTTTCTATCTAAACTCTCACCAGTATAGATCTAAGAGAAAATCCCAACACTCACCTTCTTAGCTTTCTTTGATTAGCCTTGAAGTTACAATCTCACGCCAAAGGTTTTTCGAAGTGTTAAAAAACCTACGACTGATAACCCTCGATCTTTTATACTAGACCTCACTAAATCCTAACAAAAAGGTTTTCAAATCTTCGTCTAAGGCAATTACTTGTTCGCCAAGATCTTACTTTCCTTAATCACCGAGAATGATATTCTCCAAATATCTTCTCTCCCGATTCTGCTTTATCTTCTTATCGGACTTGCCACGTCAGCTGCGCTTCCTTACTATTTGCCACTTGTCTGTCCTCAGATGCAGTCCTGTGTCTTAGCAGGTCTTTGTTCCAAACAACACCTTGCTGCGGCAACTGCATCTTCAAACATGACACTGCATTTCCCATTCTCTTTGTAATATTAACCTTTTAATAGTTTTTTTTTTCAAACACACACGCACAATTTATAACAACACTATTTTTATTTTGAATATAATTTAACATTACATTAAAAAAAAATACCTTCACTGACTCTTGTTTTTCGCTTCCCGCGGATATAGAAATTTCTGGAGTTTTTTTTAAAAAAAATCTCTTTCAACCCTAAATCGTGATTTCCAATTATCAATTCTCCAAAATTGGAAATTTTGATCTTCACAACATGACATGAAGCGTTTAGTCATGATAATTGATCTTCTAAATGAAGCGTTTAGTCATGCAAAGCTTCTGGATTCTGTACATGACATGAAGAAAATGATTCGTAAGCTCGGTTTAGACTACGAATCAATACATTCTTGCCCAAATGATTGTATGCTCTATTGGGGAGAAGATGCCGAAAGAGAGACTTGCAAGATTTGTGAAACATCTCGATGGAAAATAAAACCTAACGAAACTGAGTGTGACGCAGCGTCTACTCAAAAGAAAAGGAAAAAGAAAAAGAAATGCGTTACTTTCCGCTGAAACCTCGACTTCAAAGATTGTTTATGTCATCTAAAACTGATGAAAGTATAAAGTGGCATGCGCTAGAAGAAAATAAAGATGGTAAAATGAGACATCCTAGAGATGGCCTAAAACAACCCGACCCGTTTATTTATTTATTTAAATATTCTATTATCTAGTGATTCCATACTCACTAGCAACCTAACCTCCAATCAAACAATAGCGGATAACATAACCAAATAACTCATGTCATTAAACGAATAAAATGAATAACAAATATCCAATAGTAATTCCAAAGCATAAAACAAAGTCATAGGACCAGCAACCTAATATCCGTTTTAGACAACTAAGTTCCACTCTAGCATCCTAACTGAAGAACATAGCTAATAACCGAGCCTCTAGAACTTCCCCCTGTTCATCGCCCTGGTCCAACGGTCACACTTTGCCTTTACCTACATCACAACACAAAAGAGAGGCGTAAGTATTACCATAAATACCTAGTGAGGCAATCGTTCCACCTACTGGGCTATACACACAAGCAATAAGATCTCTTCATACCACAATCAATAAACACCCAAACAAACCAAGCAATACACAAAGCAATCACGCAATCACCTGGCAATACACAAAGCAATCACTTGGCTAAGGTCGTGTCGACCGACACATGCTCGACATTTCCCAAAATTCCTAATTGCATCGACCGACATCTCCACATGGCGTCGATCGATGCTCATAGGTTTCTCGCGCTATCCTCACATTAGTGTTGACCGACACACTCCTTGTGTCACGACACTCATGCCGAGCATCGCTTCTCTTTGATCAAATACTCTGAATCTCGTCTCCAAAATTCTCCAATTCGTCCCATACAACCCCAAGAGCGAATCCAAGCCCCATGAGCCACAAAAAAACACACAAAACTAAAAAAAAAACAATCTTCCAAAACAAAAAGTCACATAAATAGATCTTAGCTTAGATAAGCCATGATCATTGATAACTCTCTATTTTACACTTTCTTAGGCATCTTTTTAGTCAAGTTTTGCATTGTTAAGAGTCTGTCCTTAGTGGTTTTAGGTCCTTAACCTTAGATATTTGCATTTTGGTGTTTTAGGGTGTTGCATTGTTGCATTTTGGATGAAAACAAGTACTTTACAGCCTAAAAAATAGCAAAAAGAAGGATTAACAAGTTGCAGCTATCACAAGGAAGGATCTGGTTTCATTTATAGGATTTACATAAAAAGGATACGAAGCATCAAGAAGGAAAAAGGAGGCACCCGATCATACCACCCGATAATTGCCACATAACATCTAGTAGAGTTCATGGCGAGACCCTCAAATATCGACTCGACTGAAGATTTTACGTTGGGATTCAGCTTCTGAGTTCTTTATAAAAGTTATAGGAAATCGAGTTCCTTTTCTAATGGTGGTGATTTCAGGCCAATCGGATCTGTGGTTCAAGAGTTATGTCTGTTTTAGTGAGCGTATATACATCCAGATCAAAGAATGGAACCACATGAGCATTAATCCAATCATGCACCCGAAGTGGAGCTCGAGAACCTGCTCGTGTAGATGCTTCGGGTACCTTCTGACGTGGCTATTTCAACTTGTTTCCTTATAAATATCTCCTCTTAACTCTATTTTCGACAGACAAGAGGCGAGAGCCGTTTTTACATTTTTCTTCGAGCAGATTCTCCAATTTTTGTTATTCTTTCAACTTGAATTCTGTTTACATTTTGCAATTACTTCTATTTAAAATCTCCTTTTCATCTTTATGATTATGCAATTTTATTTATTTATGGGTTTATGTTCTTCACCATGAAATCTGAGTAGTGAATCAAAGTTTCTAGGGATGAGATAGGCTAGTATGTATTTTTAATCAGTTAGGATGTTTTAGCTTGATTGATTTGATGAAAATTCCCTTCTGGATTGGTGTTCTTAGTCCTATTTTAAGACCGAGAGGTTGAGATTAGATCCTAGCATTTCCGCACCAAGAGGTGTTCGATGAAATGCCTGAATCAACTAATGTCGGAGATGTACACACTTAGCCTAAGAGATTAGATGAGTAAGAAGTTTATTGACAATATTGAATTGGATTTTAATGCCCGCTTGATTATGTTTCTCCAACGAGAGTTGGGTAAGGGCGTAGTGAAGTCTGATTGTTTATACCACGAGAGTGGATTAGCAGGGATTAGAAATTCATTGTCTTGGGAATAGATTGTTTGAGGCCTGTAAAACATTCTAGGTTGATTAGGAATACTTATGAACCGATTACCTCATCCTTAGGAGCTTTCATATTTTTATTGTTTACAGTTTTAACATCAACTCGATCACCAACCCGATCTGGTTCGCGATCACCTGCATCGTGTGGTACCTCGAGTTGTTCTTCAGTTCTTTTTTTTTTTTTTCTTTTTTTTTGTTCACCTTAGGTTGTTAGACAAAACCCTTTTTATTACTTGGCTTGACTTGCATTGTTCTGATCATATCTTATCTGCTAGTATAACAACCATTTGGATTGATAACCCTTTTGTACTACAACTGCAAAGGGAATTGATACCTTGGGTGAAAATCCTGTTATCAATTTGGTGCCATTGTCATTTGGTTGTTTCTTGTTACATTTAGGATTTCAGCACTTGCTAGATCAAGTTCTTTTTATTATATCTCGGTACAGAGTGTTTGCTGATTTGTTTTGGATCTCAGGTGAACTTACGCGACCCCCTACCCGATCCACCACCCGAACCCTTACCCGATCTACCACCCGAACCCCTACCCAAACCTGTCTACTCGAGCACCTGATCGTGGATTAGGTCAGTTGGTTAGGGATGTGAGGAAAGTTGACCATTCGGATACTTGATTGGGTACTTGTATACACCAACCGTTTGCCAAGAGAACTGAGACATCAAAGGATAGTATCAGAGTAGGACAAGAGGAAGTGGGAATGGAAAACCCACAGGATCAAACTGAACTTCAAAGGAGAAGGAAGATTGGTGATAGCAATGCTCCCACTACTCATACTCAGAGGTATGGGATAGTGCCTCCTGCTGTCCACAACACAACCTTCACAATAAAGAGTTGTCTGATCTCAATGGTTTGGAGCAACATATTTCATGACTGCCTACTGAAGACCCCCTTGCACATCTTGATGAGTTTGACAGGCTCTGTAGCCTAGCCTCACCAATATAAATGGAGTTAGTGAGGATGCCTTGAAACTGAGATTGTTTCTTTTTTTCTCTAGGAGATAAAGCCCATCATTGGGAGAAGACTCTACCTTCTAGAAAAATCATGTCTTGGATTGACTGTAAGAAGGTATTCCTTGCAAAGTTCTTCTCTAGTTCAAGGACTGCACGTTTGAGGAACAAAATTTCAGGATTTCTCCAACATAATGGCGAGTCTTTCAGTGAAGCATTGGAGCGCTTCAAAGGCTACCAGAGACAATGCCCACATTATGAATTCAGCAATGAATCTTTGTTGAGTACTTTGTATAGAGGTGTTCTTCCCAGTATCAGAATACTTCTAGACACAGCTTCCAATGGAAGCTTCATAAATAGAGATGTAGATGAAGGCTGGGAATTAATAGAGAATATTGCTCAGTGCAGTGGAAATTACAGTGAGGAATATGATCCCAGCTTAATGGGAGGTGTTGATTCTGAGGAAGGGCATAGAAAGGAACTAAAAGCCTTAAATGAGAAGCTAGATAAACTCCTTCTAACCCAACATAAGCAAGTACATGTTGTTTGTGAAGATGAACAGTTTATGGTCCCAAACTATCCTCCACAACAACCCAAGCAGGCTCCTGCTCAAGATCAGGATGAAGAGTATGCTTCAGCAACTCCTACAAGGTCAAGCTAATGGAGCTATGGAAACAAGTAAAAAGCTCACAGAAATGAATAACAAGATAGATTGAACATATGGTGCCCTTAATATCAAGATTGAAGTTTTAACCTGCAGAATGCTTCCCCTAGAGAGCAAGAGTGCATCTCCTTCTTCTGGACTATTCAATGGGACAACAATTAACAATCTCAAAGAGTTTGCCACTGCCCAAGCTATATCTCTCAAAGAACTACCTACAAAGCGCAATATGGACAGTGACAACCAAGATGTGGAGGATTTTCTCCAACCAGAAGTGCAGAATAAGAAGAGAACTGAGCTTGAGACACCATTCGACCATACACATGGTCGAGCACATGGTTGAGTGCTTGATCGAGTCATTGCTCAAGATCCTGAAAATCCAGTTCGGTTCATTCCTCCTCCCTATCAGCCACCTTTGCCATTTCCAAGACGGTTTAAAGAGCAAATGCTGAAAAAGTACAAGGCTTATATTGATAAGCAAGCAATGATGGTCTTGAGTCATGAATCTTTGTTAGAACATGCTGAAATGAAGGATAAGCCACAAGTTAAAGAGCTTGAGCAGAAGAAGCCAACTATTTATAGGCAGACTTTCTAGATTAAAGAGAAAGATCATGAAACTGAGTCTGAAATCTTTGAGGGTGTAAATGGGCCAAAAGCAGAGATTTTTGCAGCATGTGAGGAAGCTCCAAGGAGAGCACAACCCCATAACTCGAACCCATGGTCGGGTTCATGTTTGTGTCCATGGTTGGGTCATACTCCAGCTCTCCTAGAATGCCCAGATTCGATCTCAAACCTTCCTCAACAACTATAGTCAAGAAATCCCGCATCTGATGGGTTGTTCGCACTTCAAACTACTAACATTGCCAATGATTCTGTAAGAGAGTTGACAGCTACAGTGAAGAAGATGAGTTGGCAAATCAATAAACTCCATGGTAAAGTCAGAATTTCCTCTCCAAAGAAAGCAAGGCAAGGTCTGAGTATTATTAGAAGAAACAACTCTTTTAGCATTGACCCAGGTATACAGAGAGCAATGCAATCTTTGAGATCAGAGGGAACTTAATCACCTCCCTACGACCCCTACAAAGCATGATAAGTGTGCACAGTCAAGCTTAATGACTTTAAACAAGCTCACTTGGGAGGAAGTCCTAAAGGAATAAAAAATATTAAGTGTTAAGGGGATATTTGAATGAGCTAGAGCCTATCTGATGCCTAACCTGATGGTGTACTTGATGCCCTACTCAATGCATGACTCAGATGCTAGTCCGAGCAACAGGTCCGCGCACATCACCGAGCTCACTAATGAGCCAACTACAACAACCACTGAAGCTATGAACGAGCCTGGGTATACATTGGGAAGCATGGAAGCTGGTAAAACCTCTTTCTTAACCAACTCATGAGGTACCACCTTCATCCAACTTTTGTAAATATTATTGCATTTTAGTTTGTGTCATTTAATGATTCTTCGATTCTTTTTCCAACTTTTACTTACACAGAGACTGTGTAATTTAAGTTTGGGGAAGATCTTAGAATGTATTTAACATTGTGTTTTATTTTCTTATTTTCTTATTTTCTTATTTTCTTATTTCAAATTTTTGCATACTAGTTTAATTCATTTGAGTTTGCATCTATTTGCATATATTAAAAAATAAAACAAAAAAGTTTATAAAAGAAAAAAGAGTGTTCATGTAGTTAAATTTACATAATAGGATCGAGTCTAGATTGTTTCATATAGGGTTGTTGCATATGCATTTTAGGGGGCAATGATTAAAACTACCTTGTTTAAGTTCAACCTTAGGATTGAAGTTATAGCCCTTAATCACAGTTCATTGTTGCTTGATCAATCTCTGGAAAAACAATGAAGAATCTTTGTTTAAAACCTTGTGTCTTTTGAAAGCCTCTTCCACTTGTATGAAACTTGCTTGAACATTGTAGCATCTCTATATTATTGGACTAAACCTGAACTTCAATTATCTTGCTTTTGGAACTTGAATGCTCGCTCATGGTAACTCTAAAATTCGGGTTAACACTCCATTTTTGCCAATCTTTTCGTTTAACCCGAACTGATTTCCCTACCCTTGAACCCAAACATTTTCTTTCAAGCCTTGTTGTGATTTGTTGAGTGCGGCATTTTCAGCTTTTATAGTGCTATAGGTTGTGAAACCTTGAGAGCATTGAGAACGACAGAGAATTGGCTCTTGTTTTAGATAAGTTTAGAACCATTTGAACTAGCTAATAGAATTAGTTTTGAAAGATAGGTGGTTAGCATATTTATTTGGGGTTGGGTTGAGGATCAAAAGAGAAATAAAAAGAAGAGAGTCCCTAAGGTTTAGTTTATTTAACTCTAAGTCTCTAAGTAAAAAAAGAGAGAAAGTCTTGCCATAGTCTCCTAGAAAAGAAAAAAAAAAAGAGAAAAAAAAAGAATCTAGCAAAGAAAGACAAAAATTATAAAAGAGAGCTAGCTGTTCAAAGTTAATACCTTAGGGATTCCAAAAAAAAAAAGAGGGTTAAGATCAAGGGTGTTAACGGTTTATGTTTTTGGGTGCTAAAAAAAAAAAGCGAATGAGAAGGGGGTAGATTATCAAGAGCTAAGCTTTGTATGCCCATATTGTTCTCAGTCTTAGACAGTTTTCACAATTGTCTAGCATTCCTTCTTGTTTGAGAGTAAACCACCTAAAAATACTATTTGAAGCCTACCTCCAAAAGTCTTACCCTCAAAACCGATTGAGCTTGATTCACTTTCCATTCGCAAGAACTCGCCAAACACTTTAATGAATGTGAGAGAGATGTTTTTTGAAATTGCAAGTCTTTACTTTTAGTTGGGGGATGAACTAGATCGATGCATGGCAATAAGCATAGAAAAATATTTGTAAGTATGTTGATTTATCTTAGCACCTTTAAACTATCTTTAAGGACTATAGCTTGAATCCTTCGCTTGATACTATGAGGTTATGAGTCCCCATTTTTAAACCTCATCATCTTACTTCCTTGCTAGAGAAATAGAAAGAGATAAGTTTGGGGGTGTTGATAACTCTCTATTTTACATTTTCTTAGGCATCTTTTTAGTCAAGTTTTGCATTGTTAAGAGTCTGTCCTTAGTGTTTTTAGGTCCTTGACCTTAGATATTTACATTTAGGTGTTTTATGGTGTTGCATTGCTGCATTGTTGCATTTTAGATGAAAACAAGTACTTTAGAACCTAAAAAGAGCAAAAAAAAAGATTGACAAGTTGCAGCTATCACAAGGAAGGATCTAGTTTCATTTATAGGGTTTACAAAAAAAGGATCTGAAGCATCAAGAAGGAAAAAGGAGGCACCCAACCATACCAACCGATCATTGCCACATAGCATCTGGTCGAGTTCATGACGAGACCCTCAAATATCGACTCGAATGAAGATTTTACGTTGGGATTCAACTTCTGAGTTATTCATAAAAGTTATAGGAAATCGAGTTCTCTTTATAATGGTGGTGATTTCAGGCCAATCAGATGTGTGGATCAAGATTTATTACTACTTTAGTGAGCGTATATACATCCAGATCAAAGAATAGAACCACCCGAGCATTAATCCGATCATGCACCCGAAGTGGAGCTCGAGCACCTTCTCGTGTAGATGCTTCGTGTACCTGCTGAAGTGGCTAGATCAACTTGTTTCCTTATAAACATCCCCTCTTAATCCTATTTTCGACATAAAGGAGGCGAGAGCCGTTTTTACACTTTTCTTTGAGTAGATTCTCCAATTTTTGTTATTTTTTCAACTTGAATTCTGTTTACATTTTGCTATTACTTATTTTCAGTAAAACATTTATCTCCTTTTCATCTTTATGTTTATGCAATTTTTATTTATTTCTGGGTTTATGTTCTTTGCCATGAAATCTGAGTAGTGAATCAAAGTTTCTAGGGATGGGATAGGCTAGTATGTATTTTTCATCGGTTAGGATGTTTTAGCTTAATTGATTTGATGAAAATTCCCTTTTGGATTAGTGTTCTTAGTGCTAGTTTCAGATTGAGAGGTTGAGATTAGATCCTAGGTTTTTCCGCACCGAGAGGTGTTGGATGAAATGCATGAATAAACTAATGTCGGAGATTCACTCATTTAGCCTAAGAGAATAGATGAGCAAGGAGTTTATTGACAATAGTGAATTGGATTTTAAAGCCTGCTTGATTATGTTTCTCCAACGAGAGTTGGGCAGGGGAGTAGTTAAGTCTGATTGTTTCTACCACGAGAGTGGATTAGCAAGGATTAGAAATTCATTGTCTAGGGAATAGATTCCTTGAGGCCTGTAAAACATTCTAGGTTGATTAGGATTACTTATGAACCGATTACCCCATCCTTAGGAGCTTTCATATTATGATTGTTTACAGCTTTTACTTGAACTCGATCACCAACCCGATCTGGTACGCGATCACCTGCATTGTGTGGTACCTGGAGTTGTTCTTCACTTTTGTTTTTTTTCGTTTTCTTATTTTTGTTCACCTTAGGTTATTAGACAAAACTCCTATTATTACTTGGCTTGACTTGCGTTGTTCTGATCATATTTTATCTGCTACCATAACAGCCATTTGGATTGATAACCCTTTGTACTACAACTGCATAGAGAATTGATATCCTGGGTGAAAATTCTGTTATCAGTCATATACTCACCTTTGCCAATCAGGAAGATCGGCCAACACACGACCAGAAACACACCTCCACAAGCTCTTCCCACGTTCTCATACTTAGATCTCCAACCACAAAGCCAAACTCAAGAGAACAAGGACAAAAAGCTTCAGGGAAAACCTTCAGGAACTTTTGGGAATCGTTTTCTCTCTTTTTCCACACAAAGGAGGCGACAATCGACATTCCTAAACCTGAAACGTCGATTTCACACCTTAGATACGATCCCAAACCAAACCAACTCAAACCAAGAATTCTGAAATCGAACCGAACATCCAACCACACATTGTGTTGATCGACACCACCCACTGTGTTACAATTCCAAATTTCGGTTCACGGATTTTACAACTCTCTCCCGCCAGTATAGATTTGTCCTCGAATCTAATACTAATACCAATAGTCAAGGATCTCCTGTGCAACAACCACTATGGCCCGCAAATCCTCCGACTAACTATGGGGACTCAATCTGGCCAATAACCCGTCTCTGATATTATTTGCTCTCAACTCATGCATCTTCCCCGCTCTCAGGTCTCAACCTTCGAGTCCTATCGGCTTGCTATCAGGCCTTAGCCCTCCAACTACGGTATCTTGGAAGTCTAATCATGCTCGCGGGTTATCACCCTACAGCGCACCTTCAGATCGTCACCCAAATTTGATATACCAGTTATACCCTTAGGTCACAAAGTCCTTTCGTGAACCTAAGCGTCCTCACATGAGTTGTTCGAGATCTCATATCCCTAGAGTAATAATTTTGAGCTCGAACACATAACTACCTCTATGGCTCACACAGGAACATCGCAATGTCCTACGGCTAACACTCGCCACAAAGGCCGCCACAAAGACAACAACGTCTTCACAAAAACCCTAACTACGTCACAAAGACCACATAAATATCCAACAATACCGCCACCAAGGCCATACAAGTGTTCAGAAAGGACCGCCACAAAGGCTACAATCGTCACCGGGACCGCCACCATGGTATTCGGTGTCACTAAGACCAACACCATACTATCCAGCGTCACCAAGACCACTTGTCAGGGTATAAAACGTCACCAAGACCACTACGACTGACCGGCGTCACCAAGATGTCTGTCACTAAGACCTCTATCTAGGCACAAGTGTCACCAAGACCACCCAATGCCATGATACAAAATGTCACCAAGACTGCCACTAGGCAAATATCCCGAAGGATCATCACAAAGATCACCACACTTCCCAAATATAGCAAAGTTCTAATTCCCATAAAACTTTCCATTTTGAGAAACTTTCTATTTATTGAAATTTCTATTTATTGAAACTTTCCATTTATGGAAACCCCGAGCTATTTCCTTTTCAATGACAACACTAGTCAAATAAAGAAATACTCATCTTATTAATCATAAAATGTCATAATTGTTAAAACCTCAACGAAAATACATAATGAAAAATAAGATACAATGGCACTAAACCAACAACACACATTCCGAGCACCACCTCATCTTGTTACTTAGTCGCACAACAAACCACGCCTAAGCGACCAAGTACCAAGAGAGATGGGCGGGAATACTCCATCTGCTCCAGCCACAAATTACCACATAAACACTGAGACCGAGGTTAGACAAGCTCAAGCCTCGACCTGCTTCTCAAACCACTTCTTGAACCTTACCTTCATCCGCGCGTCTAGCTCCCAAGTCTTCTCCAACACTCCATCACAGTCCCAATGAGCTCTCATCAAATGAATCTTCTTCCGCCGAACTTCCTTGATCCACCTCTCAATAACCTTCACTGGTCTCATCTCAAGAGTCATGTTGGGCTGAAGATCTGTATGAAACCAGTCCCACCAACTCCACAATCCTGAAAGGACCCATGTACCTCGCAACATGGCCATCTTGAGGTATACTCTATCATCCACCTGGAACTCAATGTCCTTCCTTCTCTGATCAGCATAAATCCTCTGCGAATTCTGAGCGTCCCTCATGTTCAGCTAGATCACCCGGATATTCTCTGTGGTCTCCTGAACAAAGCTCACATCCAATATGTTCCTCTATCCCACTTGAGTTGAGCATAAAAGTGTGCGACATGGTATCCCATACAACACCTCATATGGAGCCATACCAATACTCGCTTGGTAGCTATTGTTGTAAGCAAACTCTACCAGGTTCAGGTTATCTGCCCAATGACCATCCCAGTCCAGCACACACATCCTCACCAAATCCTCCAGAGTCTGAATTGTCCTTCTGATTACCCATCTGTCTGAGGATGGTAAGCTGTACTCATATGCACTTTTGTGCCCAACTCCGCCTCAAACGCCCTCTAGAATGCCGAAGTGAACATGGAATCCCTATCTGACACTATGCTCACTAGCACACCATGCAACCGCACTATCTCCCTCACATGTTTTTTAGCCTAAATTGCTGCTCCATCAGTCTTCTTAATGGCCAGAAAATGTGCAGACTTGGTCAGACGATCCACAATCACCCAGATAACATCCATAGTCTGACATAGGAAAACCAACCACGAAGTCCATCATGATCATATCTCACCTCCACTCTAGAATGGGTAAACTCTGCAATAGGCCACCCGGCACCTGATGCTCAGCCTTCACTAGCTGGCAGGTATAACACCTCGAGACCCAGCTAGAACATAATCCACCACTAACTCCATCCACCGCCTCTACCTCAAATTCAGCTCAGGCTGAGTGAAGATATACTTCAGGCTCTTATGATCTGTGTACACATCTACCTTTCCGCTAAAAAGATAAGATATCCAAATCTTCAAAGCAAAAAATACAGCTGCCATCTCCAAGTTGTGGGTAGGATAGTTACCCTCAGGCTTCTGTAACTGCCGTGAAGCATAGGCAATAACCTTTCCTTTCTGCATCAGCACACACCCCAAGCCAACTCTAGAAGCATCGGTATACACCACATATGGCTTATCCTGCTCAGACAAATCCAATATTAGTGTTCTAGTCAACATCTGCTCCAGGCTTGCGAAAGCCGTCTCGCACTCCGATGACCACACAAAAGGAACGTCTTTCCCCGTTAGCTTAGTCATCGGCTGTGCTATACTCCCAATACCCCTCACAAACTTCTTGTAATAACCTACCAACCCGAGGAAACTCATGATCTATATGGCGTTCTGCGGTCTAGGCCAATCCCTGTTGGCCTTAATCTTGTTCGGGTCAACAGAGACTCCTTCTGCAGAAACAACGTGCCCCAAGAAACTCATTTCTCTCTGCAAGAAACTGCACTTGCTCAGCTTAGCGAAAAGCTCTGCTACTGCAGCTTCTTCAGAACTGCTCTCAGATGGATCTCATGCTCCTCAAGACTCTTGGAATACACCAAGATGTCGTCTATGAAGACGATGACAAACTCATCCAGAAACTCTTGGAGTATACTGTTCATCAACCTCATAAAAGCTGCTGGAGCATTAGTCAAACCAAAGGGCATCACCACAAACTCATAGTGCCCATACCTTATCCGAAACGCCGTCTTCCTGACGTCAAACTCGTCTATTGGAATCTGATGGTAACCAGACGCCAAATCAATCTTGGAGAATCAAGTAGCACCCCTTAGCTGATCCAACAACTCATCAATCCGTGGTAGAGGATACTTGTTCTTTACAGTGACCCGGTTCAAACCACAATAGTCTATTCACTAGCGGAAACTTCCGTCATTCTTCTTAACAAACAACAGCCGCGCTCCCATGGTGAAGTACTAGGACGTATGAATCCCTTGCCCAACAAGTCCTCCAACTACTTCTTCAGCTCTGCCATCTCTGCTGAAGCTATCCTGTAGGGTGCCTTGGACAACAGCGTAGTCCCTGGTTCCAACTAAATCGTGAAGGGATCAGAGATGGGGGTAACCCCTACAACGACTGAAAAAACATCCTCAAACTCCCGAACCACAGAGATCTCACCCACAACAACCTGTCCTACAGACTTCGACATCGAAATCGTAGCCAAATACGCCTCTCGACCCTTCCTGATCATCTTCTCTACCTGCACAGTTGAGATAACTAGGCTCCTCGAGGTCGGTCTCACTCCCTCAAAAAACCAACTTCTCGCTCCGAGCCTCTCAAAAACAACTCTACCCCGATGACAATCCAGATGAACTCTATACCGGTGCAACCAATCCATAGCCCAAATCACATCGTACAACTCCACCAGACTGATAGCCAGATCTGCCGGGAACGACTCTCCAGCCACCCAAATATCCACACCTCTCGCCCGTCTGTGGACCTGCATCATCTCTCCTGCAGCAACCTTAACGGTGCTTAACCACTCTCTGCGATCTCCATGAATGTTGCCCCTCTTGGCATACTTCGGGGTAACGAAGCAATGAGTTGCTCTGGAATCGAACAACACGTGGGATGAAAGTCCTCCCACCAATAAGGTCCCTATGCATACCTTATGCACTAAGAACCCTAGCGCACATTATACCCGTGATCTCGTTGGCACTGGATCCTCCCGTCTCCATGGTCGTGTACACACGCGGTACCGATGGTAATGGTAACGGCGTCTGCCCAACCTGCTGCACTTCCAGCTGCATTGCCGCCACCACCATCAGATGCATCTGTGGGCACGCCGATCTAAGATGTCCCGCCTCCCTTCAGTGGTAGACACCCGAGTCATCGGCGGCGCTGGCTGGTTGCTCCTCTACGGACAACTCGCCACATTGTTCTCCAAGCTTCCACACTCGAAGCACACGCACCGCTTGACCCCAACCTTTGCATGGTGTTCAATTTCCACCTCTACCCCTGCGCATGCTTGCGCCCTTGCTAGGAACAGAATGCGGCTTAGTCCACTTCAGCTACGCTGGTGGACTGACCACCGTCATCTGTTACCTCAAGTTATCCTCTATCCCAGCTGCAGTCTCCACCAGCTTCGCTCTCATAGCGTAGCTCCTCACCCTGCACCGAGTCATCAGGTCATCGCGAAAAGCCCACAAGAATCTCCGCACCTGAGCTGACTCCAACTCCAAAGCCCGGCCTGCATACACTACAAGCCAACTGAACTCCGCCTCTAGGTCCTGCACAATACGATTTCCCTTGGTCAACCCTGAGAACTATGCCTCCATGCTATTAAGTGCCTTCTGTGAAAAATACTTGGCGTTGAACTCTCCCAAAAAGTCCATCCAAGTCATCTCCACCAAACCGCGCTTCTCCCAAAAGATAGTGTGCTGCCAAGTCCACCCGATACTGGTCGGGATACCAGAGCGTTTGGAAGATATCCTCCATCCGCTCTCTCCACTCATCTGCCACACTCGGATTTGTGCCTCTCGTGATATATCTTGCACCCACATGGCGTAGCTGCACCAACATCTGAACATACTGTGCATCCACTAACTTGGCCTCCAGCTGTACACCTGCCTGCAACCCAACCACATGTCGCACCCCTGGATCCTGCCTACCAGCCACTGGCGGCACTACACGAGCCTGTCCACCCACCGCTGGCGGCACTATAGGTGCCTGCACACCACCTGCTGGCGACACCACAGCTGGATCAGCCGCTGCTTTTTAAATCTTATAATCCTAGTATCACTTTTTAATCAGCTGCTGCTTTTTAAAATTAAATATATTTAGCTTCAATGGATTTGGCATTGCTTTTTAAAATGATCTTATAATCCTAGTATCACTTTTAAATTGATGCTAAATTAAAAATAAAATGATGCTACACTACACGATTTTTGTAGTGTAGGTTGTTGAATTAATACTTGCATTTGCGTTAGACCATCTCCAATGGTTTTTCCTATTTTTTCCTCTATAAATAGAGAAAAATATCACAATCTATCCTCACCTCTAAAATAAAAGTGATTTTTACTCAAACTCACCTCTATTCCCAGTTCTCACCTCTAAAATAGAGAATGCTATTTTTTCCTCTATATATAGAGAAACTCTATTTTTTCCTCTATAAATAGAGAAAAATATCACAATATCTATTATAGAGGTGTGAATAGTTGGAGCAAATTTGCCTCTAAAATAGAGACTGCTATATTTTCGCTATTTATAAAGGCATATATAGAGATGGGTTGGAGATGCTCTTAGACCATCTCCATTGGTAGTATATAGAAGATTTTACAAAAGTTGTTTAATAATAAAAGTGATTAAAGATAAGCAAAACATCTCCAATTAGTTTACAATACATCCTTATATTACGAGTTTTACAACAAGTAAGAATCATGTGCTTGTCAGTTCCTGATCGGCTGAGGGAATTGAGGGAATTTTTTTAATATAGTTTTTTTTGCTACTCCCTTTCTCTTTGCGTCTTTCTCTCTTCGTCTCTTTCTCTCTATTTGTTAAGTGCTGAGGGAAGAAATCGATATCAACGGTTGATCAAATTGGAACAATTATGTTCTAAAGCGAGCTCGATTTTAATCACTCTTGTTGTTGAATTTCTTTGAGATTTTGTCGTATTACTTTGAAGAAACCTCAAGAATTTTGTATAGGGATGCCATCAATGGCGCAAGGAGAACCTCAGAGCTCTATACAAAACAGCAAAGCAAACCCTAATCCTCCAACTGTTTCTCTCTTCAAGTTACTCTCTACTATCAACCATCGTGTTCTGATATGATTTCTCAGAAAAAAAAATTGGATATTTGCATAATGATTTTGTGATTGAATTTTTGACTTATCACAATATGAGGCAAAAGATGACAGAACATAGAAGGTCTCTTCATATTGTTTCAGGTGCGTGTTATTACAAACTTGGTTCTGTCTTTTTCTTTGCCAAATTTTTGTGATTTTTTTTATGGCTGTGGAGACTCAACTCTGTTGGTGTGTTTGTCTGTCTTAATCTAGTGGAGAAACGTCTGATTGAGGAGCTTTGAAAGAATGACATTTTGATTATTGTTAGAGCTGTGAGCGATGGTTCCAAGGAGCCGTCGATGGAACTATTTACAAAGATTTTTACGGTCCTTAGACCGTTGAACAATCCGATGTCAAAGAGGCCGCTTCTCTTCTCTCCTTTACGATTCCTGCTCAATTCAAACTTATCTCACTACTTTTGGGTTCCTCAAAGTTCATATATTGGGATATCCTTTTTTCTCATTGACATGCAAGTCGAATCCTTTTGATAGTTTAGACCAATTTTGTTTATATTCTCATAATCATGTAGTTGAGAGATAACTCATAATCTATTGGGTGGTTAAGCCTGTTGAAATTACTATCGAATGTTGTTTTAGTTAAGCCCTTTTCAATGGAAGTTTTGATGATTAACCTTTTGCAATTTCAGGTTGTTCGATACCGATAAGGACTAGTCACTGCTGCTGCATCCTTTGTGGCTGCTTCTTCTGCTGCATTTTTACAATGAGACTCTTGTTTAAGTAAAATAATCAAGGAAAACCATGTTTTTTTTTTACTTTGTTGGTGCTAGTAGTTTGGGGCTATCTCTGTTTCTTATTCATATTTATGTAACAAAGATTAAGAGGACTCTTCAAGATTTATGGACACTTAGTTTTGCTGGTTTATTGGCTACTTACGCAGCCCTTGCTAGACCAGCCGGTGATAACTTGGTTCATTATGTCGTTGATCATCCTAGTGCTGTATGGTTTGTTGGTTCCGTTTTTTCGCTGCTCTCACAGACCTCGGTTTCAAAGATGGTTAAAAATATTGCTTCTCCATTTAAAGATAAAATACATTTTTTCCCTGATATTTGTAAGTATACAGATGTTCTTGATTTGCATTTTTGTCTGTACGACTCTGCTACGGGAAACTAGAAGTTGGCCTTCTTACATTCATCATACCTCTAGTTCTTCTTGGTAATTTGGTAAAGTAGCTTATTCTGCTTTAGTTACCTTGAATTAGACTCTTGAGATCATATAAGAACATATCAGAACGCCAGTTTAGCTAATAAGCTGATGCATCATTTCATTTCTCTAAAGAGAAGGGAAGTATTTGTCTCAACTGCTTGTTTACTCATAATAAGTTACATTTCTGCTTGTTTAGTTAAATTTTGTGATACAGACTTTTGTATCAGCAGTGCTGCAATAAGTAATCTTGCCTTATTTTCTTAATGCTTCCATAGGTTGGGCAACGAGATTGCATGCTGGTGAAGCATGGTTGCCTATGGAGTATTCGTTCTTCAATGTTTTGATTACCCTGACTGATCTTGCCATGGTGGGTTAATGTATTGTTTCATGTTTTTCTTTTAATATTCTTACAAGCTTATTGTATTGGTGTCTTCGTGTTTATTCAGTACCTGATATAATTTGATTTGTTCTATCTTGATTTGTATACAGAGCATATGCAAGATATTTTAGGATTTTTGTTTAGACACATTAACATTATACAACAGTTTGGTGTTTCCCAATGGATTTTCGATGAGGTATTTTTAAGCTGTACAACTTCTAGATCCTATGCTTCCAATTTTTTCTGTTGTTGTTTGCTTTTTAATCTGGCTAGTTTACCTATTGATTAACTGTTCTTACACTTAATGTCTTATGCAATACGTATATCATCAAACATGACGATAATATAGTTACAAAATTTGTAATGTGTTTGTGTGCAGGTGGAGATGATTTCCTGCTCAACTGTTGTTGGACTACCGTTGTTGTTTGTTCCTATGGTTACAACCGGTGAGGGTTTCCGTGCATGTACTGCGTGTGCACAAGTAAGTAAACAACCTTTGTTTTACTTTGGAAAGTACTTAGTGTAGGTGTGACTCAGTTAATCTCAGTTAACACACGAATTGGAAAAATATCTCAGTAGCTTATTGAATTCATTATGAATTCTTGTTGAATTATGTCAAATCATTATTTAGTGCATGTATGGTTGGTTGTGTCTAATTAGGTTGAAACTTTTGTGAACCAATGATTGATAGTTATGTGACCTGTAACCATAAAATCCAATTGAGTCTCTTTTGATATAGATATATTATTTTCGCTCTTCCTTCTTCTTCAACCATACACGATTCTTGTTACTCTTCCTTCTCCGGGAAAACACAAACCATAAACACTCCTTCTATCTCTTCCTTCTCCTTTAAACACAAATCAGAAACTTAACAATGGATCCATATTATAAAATTTCTGGTTTTATGGACCTGTTACCTAGTCAAACCACAAGCTACACTCTGGAAACCAATAACTATGATGAGGATCCAAGTGTTGGTGAACACCATCCTAAGAAGCGTCAACGAAGAAGGAAATAGTCTCACATAGAAGATGTGGTTCTCATCAGTGCTTGGCTAAACACTAATAACGATGCAATTGTTTCTAATGACCTAAAACATAATACTTTTTGGGCACTCATTGCATCTTGTTATGCAACAATTCCTAAGCTTGCTGGTCTGGAGAAGAGAGAGCCCATGCACTGCAAACAAAGGTGGCAGAAGATCAACGAGATGGTCTACAAGTTTGTGGGAAGCTATGAGGCTGCAACAAAAGAGAAATCTAATGGTCAGAATGAGGATGATTCATAAAACTGGCTTACCAGATCTTCTTCAATGATTACAAGGTGAGTTTACCCTTAAATATGCTTGGAGGGAGCTTCGCCATGATCAGAAGTGGTGTGGATTTTCTACGAAAAAAGGTAATGGACCTTCAAAGAGAAGAAAGTGTGATGATCTTCCTTCATAGTCATCAAACTATGTTCCAATTACACATGAAGAGGTTGAAGCTCGTTCTCCTGGTATTAAGGCATCAAAGGTCAAAGGTAAAAGGACTGTGAGGAAGCCAACGCCTGTGGAAGAAGAAGGCGCTTCACTTGAGGAGTTTCAGAGTATGTGGGAGATAAGTGAAAAGAAATTTGATCTTAAAAAGAAGAAAAGTAAGATCAAAGAGAAGCAAACAAAGCATAAAATGATTGACCGTCTACTTGCTAAAACATAGCCTCTTACGGAAATGGAGATCGCTTTACAGAATAAGCTAATTAGTGACATGTTGTCACGTTAGTTTGAGTTTATGTTTATGTTTATCTGCTTGTATGTTGTTCCTTTGAGTTCTGATGTATGTTATGAGTTTGAATATGTTTGTCTTTTTTTTGCTATGCGTTTGAGTTTATTTTTATGTTTGGATTTAACTTGTCATAATCACAATCGAGTTGGTGCATACTAGACATGCTATTTTATTATCGTGTATGCATCTGTTACATATTATGATGTATTTGCATGCTTCATTGTCTTTGAATTTCATGTCTTTGGTTCCAAGGTGCTGTGCTTGAATTGTTGTTAGAGAAGTTCAAGCTAATACTGAAACTTGATGCACACATTTTCCATCTTAGTGTAATTTTTCATGTTTCCATCTACTGTAGGAACTGCTTCTACTTTGGAGAATGCTGGAGTCTCTGTGACTAAAGTGGAGTAGGTTACTCACTTTCCAAAAATGGTAAGTTTGTTGTTTCTCTTAAGCTCACTGCTCTTGCTTAAGATTTGATCTTCTATTTTAATTCTTTAAAAATTTCGATAAACATCAAAAGGCTGGTGTCAATTTGTGTGACTTTGGCAATGATTGTACCATTGTTTTGTTAGTCTAGTATATTAAACTTGGGTTTCCATTATTCTGCTATATTGGAGGTAGGATTAGGTGGCAAGTTTAATGCCACTAATGCGGTACATTTGACCTATTTTTTTTCAGCTGGAATCCTTTTCTCTGAACATATCCATTTAGCTAATATCCAAGGCTAAATTTTATTACGGAAGAGGAAACTTGAAAATTGATCATCTCCATTTTTGTTTCTTGGGTCAGGGGAAAGTTATAAGATTGGAACTCAAATCTTTTATTAACCAAACACAATTATAATATAATACATAAAAGACTCCAATTACTAAAATATGAATTACTTCGAGGAAGGTTATAACTTGTAAGTTTCTTGTCTGATTTTAGTCAATGCGCTGTTTCTTTATGGTCTTAATCTTATGCAAAGTAAAAAAAAGACAAGAAGAATAAGAAGACAACAAGAAGAAAAAGACAGCCACATTTTTTTGTGAATTCTACACTTGGTCACAGACGTAGAAGAAGAAGAGAAGAGGAATAAAAAGACAGCCACATGTTTTGTTACTTCTCCACACTTGGTCACGGATGTAGAAGAACCATATGTACTTTGTATGATAGGAACCACAAATTTTACAAACAATGTACACCACAATTTTTTGATAATTTGATCACCCCCAAGCTCCTCTATATAATTCACATGAATTGGAAAACAATATACGTTCACATCTTATTCTATTTTTATTCTTTATCCACAAAAATTATCAAGATCCAACATATTCTGAAAGCAGCTTCTTCTCCTTTAACCCCAATATTTTTCTCCTTTCTTTGGTCAAATGGCATATTCTTCTAATATTATTGAGGAAATGATGTATAACTACTTTGATCAACCATTCGAATTTTGATTAAACATTCGAGAATCGTTTCGATCAAGCATTCGGTGATCGGCAAGAAGCAATCACGAAGAAACCAAAACGATCCTTCATTGAAAGAGACTGTGAAGGTGGTCATAGACCCTTATGGGAAAATTATTTCAGTGAAGATGCAACATATCCTCCTCACCTCGTTCATCGCTGTTTTAGAATGGATAAACTCTTGTTCCTACGTATTGTTGAATGACTCTCCGCTGAAGTTCCATATTTTTGACAAAGAAAAGATGCTACTGGAAGGTTCGGTCTCTCTGGACTACAAAAGTCTACAAAAACAATTCGTATGATGGCATATGGTTGTGCAGCTGATGCGGTTGATGAATACCTCCGGATTGGCGAAAGCACTGCGATGTTATGCTTTGAAAAGTTTTTTCAAGGAGTCATTAATATATTTGGAGATGAGTACGTACGGAGACCCACAATAGGAGATCTTCAACGACTACTCGATATTGGAGAGATGCGCGGATTTCCCATGATGATAGGAATCATAGATTGTATGCATTGGGAGTGGAAGAATTGCCCGACCTCATGGAAAGGTCAATATACCCGTGGATGTGGAAAGCCAACAATTGTTTTAGAGGCTGTAGCTTCAAAAGACTTCTGGATATGACATGCATTTTTTGGACCTCCAAGTACATTAAACGATATCAAAATTCTCGATTCCTCACTAGTTTTTGATGAAATTTCACAAGGTATAGCTCTAAAAGTGAAATACTTTGTCAACGGATGAGCATATCATATGGCTTACTATCTCACATATGGTATTTATCCAAATTGGACTACTTTTGTCTAATCAATTCCAATGCCACAAGGTCTGAAAGCATCCTTATTTGCTAAATGTCAAGAAGCCACACGTAAAGATGTCAAACGTGCTTTTGGCGTCTTGCAAGATTGATTTGCCATAGTAAAAAACCTAACTCTTATCTGGAATAAAGAAGAAATTGGTAAGATAATGAGAGCGTGTATCATACTACATAATATGATAGTAGAAGACGAATGAGATGGGTACACTCAGGTTGATGTGGCAACATTCACACAAGCAGATTCAAGCAGAACTTCACAAGTGGATCTCACATATTATAGAGATACGCCTTCAAATCTCACAAACATAATGTGCATTTGAAATGACGTTTGAATATAATTTAACATTAAATTCCAAGTAAAAAATGTACACAATTATTGTTTGCATTTCCCAACAACAGTTTTTGTAATCTCAAGAAGGTATATCATAAATTAATATGTCTGTTTTGTAACTCAGTTGCCAACCAGTCGTAACTTAACTATAAATCAGCCGTAAATGATGATGCTCGAAATCCAAATATTTTACATATCATAATATATCCAAAGAATACATAATATTTCTACCAAAAAAAAAGACAACATAATGCATCATGTAAACTGTGCAAGCAGATCAGGTGCCTCGTCGTAGATATATGCTACCATCTTAACCCATATAGCCTGCATATTTTGATCAGAGATGCCATCAAAAGTTATACCAAGTGCTAGAAAATTAAAAAAACTTTAAAGCATACACGTCACAGTCCCCAACATGTACGTTTTTAGGGACACTGGAGACAATCCTCCTTTTGAAGGTAAACTGATTAAAGCTAAATTTTCAAATTCTGGCAGGAACTAGATCATTCATCATTGCTTGAATCATCCGCGTAAACGGCCTACGAATTTCCAGTATTTTATATTCACTTTCTTTGGTTACGTGTCCCACGATGCTATCATAGCAATCCCTATGCCCCTTAAGCAAGTCCACATGCAGTGCCACCCAGTGATCGCCTCTGACTTGTGGAATAATATACAAGTGATTCACATTTTGTACCCATTTCATTTTTGTTGGTTGATCTACTGGAAACAAACCGTTAACTACCTCCTCATACAGGGTGCCTTGGAATTTAAATCTCTTCGGTTTTATCTTGAACCCAATGAGTGACAAACCACATTTCTATAGACGCAATGCATTTTTTGTGGAATGGGCAAGAATCTCGATTCAACATGTTCCTGAGGACTCTTAGATACCCACACACATGCTGTAAAAAAAGAGAAAACAACAACTCAGCTGTAATGTTGCATACCTCAGTCGTAATGTGGCATAACACAGACAAAACACAATAATAACCCAGACATAATATAACATAACACATCAATAACTCAGCCTTAATGTACTAAAAGTCAGACAAAACACACCAATAACTCCTCCTTCATGTACTAAAACTCAGACAAGCAACAATAACTAAGCTGTATTGTATTATAACTCAGCCGTACACAATAGTAACTCAGACATAAAGTAAAACTTACATTATCGTACAGCCATCCAAACTATTTGTCTTTCTCTGGCCAATCCTTTCTTTCCGCTAGGATAATCATACATAAATCAATATGGTCTAATGCCCTGCGTAATGGGATATACTTAACAGATAAACACAAGTTAATATACACAACTAGTGTTAACAAGCTGTGATGAAGAAGTTAATGAGGTCTAAAGGGTCATACTCGAATGCCTTAAGGAAATCCTTAAGTTTTTGCAATTTGGCCGGATCAACCGGTGCGAGAGGATCATATTTTCGAGCTGAAGGTACACAATTCTCCCTCGTGCACATCTTTCCGTTGTCTCCAATATTAGGAAAAATCCTTGCTAGATGATCTTGTTGTGGATTTAATGCACTCCCATCCAGGCAAAGCTTAACACTCTCCATCCTTTAAAGCTTTAATTCTATCAATCCTAATCTTTTCCTCCTCATCATCATCAGAATCAGGTAAAACATGTTCATTATCAGAGATAAACTGGTCTGTGACACCTCATAGTTCACTGGTATCGTCAACTTTTTTGTCAGCTTTTTTCAAGACTGCATCATCTTCTTTCTGCTCTTTAAAATTCAGAGTAGGTAATTTTGTCTTCAGCCGGTTCACCACTTTAGGCTTTCTACCTCTTTTCTTTGGCTGATTATCTTCGGCCGACATCTGTTTGATATCATCTTTGACTCTTGTCTCTGCCTTTCTTCTTTGACTCTTGTCTTCTTTACCTCTGCTTCCTTGATGTTTCTCCTCTTGTTAGGGCGTACTCTCGTAGTAGGAGACTGCGCTCTGATATTTTCATCAAAGGCTGATTCAATTGTTGAATGTGTACGGTTTCCAGTCCAACAAAGCAACGGTATCTCATCATTATTGACTACATTCCCAAATCCCACTCCAAGCATTTGGCTGAATCATACGCCCAAGCCTGTAACACGTAAACCATACCATTGATGGTGTACATCTTTCCTATAGGCCTCAAAATCTTTATACCATCAACAAGAACTTCAAATGCTGACCGACCCCATGGATAAGTCTTCATGGCTTCATCATCAAAAACTCATTTTGCACTTTCAAATGGTATTTCAAGAGTTATGATGCAAGCCATAAAGTCCAATGGCTTGAAGAATCAACAGCCCTAACCATTTACGTTTTTCAGGAGGCCATGCCTGGCACACTAATAATAATGCCCTCAGTTCATCTAACTTTGGACCTTCCCCACCAGGCACTTTCAAATCTTGGAAAAACATTTTGTAGTCAGCTTCAGGTACAAAATTTTTTGTAGGCATTGGGTCTGTGTTTAACCCCATGATATGACCTAATTCATTAAAGCCAAACTCGATACGTTAACCACCGACGAGACACCAAATTTCCTTCTTATGTATCTTTAACTGTCCACATAGTAGACAATGTACAATCTTACCAGACCACACGAATTAGCTTTCAGCTAGCTTAGCAATTATTTCAATAGGTACCTTCTTCATTTCTTCCCACACATCATGTCCTATTGATTCTCTAATCCCAGGGCAATCTCCCATCTTAAAATTGTTATTGATGAGTTTATTATCTAGAATAGACTCTCCTTCTGCATAAAGTCTTGGAGGGTAATCTCTTGCTTGTTCTTCAGAAATAACCTTAAGCATAAAACAAATAAGCCTAAAACAAATAAGCCGCAAATACATTGATAACCATAAATCAGTTGTGAATCATACAAATAACTCAGCCGCAAAATTAAACAAACTCAGCCACAAATACATTGATAACCATAACTCCGCTGTAACACATAAAATAATTCAACCACATAAACCTTAATAAACATAAATCAGCTATAAAGCACACAGTAACTCAGTCGCAACATAAAACAAACTCAGGCACATGCATTAATAAATCTAACAAATCAGCCACCATATGTAAATCAACGATGGTGACAATCAGGCGTAGTAAATGATAAATCAGTTGTAAAGCATCAATAAAGACCCTTAATCAGCAAGAAAAATGGTTGAAATGAGAGAGAGAGAGAGAGAGAGAGAGAGAGAGAGAGAGAGAGAGAGAGAGAGAGAATTGACGATAATAGGATAAGCGGCCGGAAGAGAGAGGCAGGTTAGGGTTTGTCGTCGGAAATCGCCAAGAGAGAGTTTTTTTTTGTTCGTGGATGGGAACACAAAAATAATCAGAGAAACTTGTCAATAATGACATATAATTTTTTTATTTTTTTGTCAACCATTGGGCCACAACAGGTCGGCCCATTAGCCAAATCCTCACATTCGTAGGGAGCGGTTCTCGATCCCTGACGTGATGATGCCTTCTACAATTGGACTTACCATTGGCCACTGCACTAAGATCACTTCACAACATATAATAGTTTTATGATGTGGATTTTTTATAATATTTTCAAAATAAAAAATGAAAAATTAATCTAGGGTGCTAATTGTAATTACTAAGAGCACTAAATACATGAGTAACTTGAGAAAATATATAATATACAAGTAATATTACGATTTTTCTATAACATTTGAGTAAATATTTCCTCTGCAAATGTAAAGAACTAAAAATTGGCTAATTGACGAATAAGTTGTCACCATTACACATTATTTTTGGGAGCTAAATGTCAGAGAAGAAGTCTGTGATGTGTGTCAGGTTTTAACCTAAAATTACACAACGGAAAAAAGCTGCAAGTGTACAGCAAATCGATTGTAGTACTTAAAGTATCGATCCCACAAAGACTAGTAAGCTACACGATGAGTTTTATGAAGAAGAAATATCTCTAAGACAAAATAAAAAGGGTGGGGGTTTGTAGTGGGTTTTCCTACGAACCAAAATAGAAAGCAAATAAGAAATAAAGCGATGTAAATATCAATAGACAAAGTGTTGAGCAGCAGGGAATTCTCAAGGTATCATGGATCGAATCGTACTAATAAACTAAACAGGGAATTTTGATTATTAACGTTCAAGAACTCAAATTTGGACTAAGCAACTGGCCTATTCCCATAGAACCTAATCACTATGTCTAGACAACCTAGATTACTCTATTTCCGCAGGTAAAAAGGATCTAAACACACATAAATAATCCAAGTTTGATAAGTTTACAAAAAAAACTCCATAACTCTATTTTTGGTTGGTTATGACGCTTTGCTCATCTAAATTACTTCAGGCGATTTAAATTTATCCTAAAAGCAGTAGCTAGGGCATTAATCAAGAAGTAAGCAACAAAGATATATTTAGATGTCGAACAATAAACGAACAAACCCAAATCTAATCACCCTAGTCAACAATCCATGAATACCCTTTTGAAAACCCTTAAACCCAACAAGAGAACTACTCAGACATACTCATACAAATCAAAGTTATATGAATAAGATATTGCATAAAAGATTAAGAGTATGAGAAAAGGGTTTAGAGATCTTCTCTGGAATACAAATTAGATGATTCTTCTTCCTTTTTTTTTTTTTGATGATTCTTCTTCCTTAAACAAGTAGATAATAGAAATGAAAGAATCTAGAAAGAGTAGAAACAGAGATGGTGACTTCAAAGATGACCGATGATGGCTTTCAAAAGGAGCTGAAAGAGGACGAGCTTCGACAGCTGTGGAGGAGTCTCTGGTCGTCCCTAGGGCTGCTGCTGGAGGCGTGGATGGATGTAGAATGAAGCACATAGTATTTATAGGGTTTTATCTTGGATTAGGATTTGTAAGGGTAAAGCTGTCTTTTCTTCTTGAGTGCAGGACAAGGGGCGACGAAAGAGTCTTCTGGACCGTCTTGAAGGCTTGGACTGGAACGCCGTGATGGTTGCTGGTCAGGTTTTCAATAAAAGCCCATTGGCTAGATGGTTCTCTTTACGTCAGTTATAACACGTCTCGGTAAATCGGGAATATCTTCTGGATGGCTGAATAGATTGAGTCGATTCCACTTCGAGAAGAAAGATGACTCTTCCAGCTTTTGATAGACACCAAGCATGCTAGAATAAGAGTTCTGGAAGTTCTTCAAAAGTGGCCCGTACTGTAAAGCTCTGAATCTGTATTGAAACATGTTTTTATTGTCTTTAGGTCCAATTTGCTATAAAACCTGTAAAACTTTGTTGAAACCTGAAATACTTGATAATAGATCTTTTATACTTGAAATCTTATCAAACTCTTCCTAAATGCATAGAAAAACTATAGCTAATATGGGTAAAATAATGATGTTATCAGTATGTTTCCTCTACATGCGGAGTTTGAAGCTTTACTATGGGCTAAGGAAAATCTCCTTTCGAGAGGAATTGATTGCCAAAGTTTTGAGTCGGATTGTACAGATTTAATTGCGATGGTTCAAGCTCCAGACGATTGGCCAGCGTTCTCTAACTTTTTTTGATGATTTTTGCCTGCTTCATGTGTCCTTTCCCTCTTTCACATTGTCTAAAATCTCCCACTCGAGCAACTCAAAAGCGGATTGTTTTTCCCATTCTTTAAAATCGCTTGTTTCTCATATGTTGTTTGTAAATAACTTTTTTCAGTTTGAGTTATCTGAGTTTTATTGTAATTAATGTGTAATTGGCAAAAAAAATGGTCAAAACAATAGGAAATACCAAAAATGTTTTTTTCTGTGGCCACAAAAACCTGAGCCCAAAAAAATAATAGACAAACACAAAAACTGTATTCGTTTCTTCCTAAGGCCTTGATTTGAAGAGCATATGAAGAAGCTTTTTTAATTTTATCATCCAATCAACATTTATTAGGAGAGCATTTAGAAGCTGCAGATGCTCTCATATGCTCTCTTCCTATATGCTCTCATTTGAAGCATTTCCCAAGCATTTAACTCTAAAATATTAATATATATTAAAATAATTTTAAATAATTAATTTATTTTGTAAAAAATAGAAAATTATGATTTTATAAAAGATAAATTTATTTGTTATAAGATAATATATATGAGAAACTACTTAACGTTATTATTTAAAATAATATAATAATTTATTTAATAAATTAAAATATTAATGTGGATATAACGTTTATGGTATATACTAATTTTTTATTTTAGTTTAATGTGTTATATTATATATATTTGTAAGTAATGTGTAAAATAATAAATATATATATTTAAAATTTATTAAACAAATTTATATATATAACAATTTATAAAATTTATTAAATGTAAAATATATTTTTAAATATTATATAGCAATGAGTGATAAAATTTTTTTAATGAAACACATTTAAATTATATATTTTTAATTAATATTATATATTAAATATAAATATAATATCTAATAGTCCAGTGCTTACCAAGCAACTAAATGTGTTATATTAATCAGAGCATACAACTTATGCACCTTAATGCTTATGTTGCATAACGCTAATGCTCTAGTATATATTGTTTCAATCAAGCCCTTAGTAACAAGCATACAAACTACAAAGCATGATGATTGATTAGTAGATAAATAATTACATATATTTTCACAAGATCACAATTGAGCGTTCAATTAATCATGTATTAGATTGATCATATTAACCCGTGAATCCATCAAATTTAAATCGATTTGCTTAATCCATGGATCTATTTTGTTTTTTCGGATCATATGGTTAAACTAGATTAAGACCCGCGGTACACCGCGGGGTAAAATTATTTATAACTAAAATATTTAAATTATAAGTTGTATTTGTTGGTTAAATATGTTATATTTATATAATAATTATTAAATAAACTATATAATACTGTAATATAATTTATTTTTTACATTATATTTATTTAATCAATTTAATTAGATATGTCTATTTTCTGATACCGACAATGTTAACAAATTAATGAAATGATGTTTTACCCATGTAACACCGAATTTTAATTTATATAAATATCGATAAAACCCATCCCGCTATATAACCCCGTCCCAAGATATTTTAACTCACACTATATCATCTTAATTTTTAATATTTATTGTGTATTTACGGTATAATATTTAGCATATTTAACTTTTTAAAAGTTTTAAATATTTTTCCTATTTAACTTTTTAAAAATCTTTAAAATAAAGAACCAGAATAAACCAAATAAAATTTTTTGAAGTTTGAATGCCTGATAAATCAAGCTTTCTACTCATTTGTATTTAGAATCATTTTGGTCTCTTTTATGACTCTAAACCATTTTCCAATTTTTTTAGACGATGTGGGATATTATACCTGTTTTTTTTATTCATCTATTGAGTAATATATGTCCGTTTTTAAAATTTTGTATTACATCATATGCAAGAAAAAATCACATTTTTTATTAACTAAATGTATTATAGAATAATTCAAAATAATTTGAATATAAATTCAAATAAAAAATGAAAGAGAATCATATATTTATGTTTGAATGAAGTAGAAAGATTTCCTTATTTTTTTAAATCTTACCTATAATTAATTAATTTTGAAGTTTTGGTAACTAATATTAAAATCAATGCATTAAATGTAAAAACTTTCCAAAAATTATTTTTGAGCAAAAACTGCTGCAAAAATACTAGTATAGATTGTCTAAACCATGAACACATAACCTACTTAGTAATAATTTTATAGTAATAAATGACTAATTTCCATTATTTTTAAAAATTATGAAAATATTATGAAATAGAATTGTGATTAATCCATCACAAGACACTTGTTAGGACACTTGTCTTTGTAATATTACACCAACTTCCACTTGTCATTACCAAGTGTCTAAGTGTGTGACTCATGTCTTTTGTAATGCACTATAAATAGGAGTTGTGTAATAAGAATGACACATATAAGTTCCTTGATCAAAAACATTCTCAAAGTCTCTCTCTCTCTCGGCTGCTCTCTCCCTCTCTCTCTCTTTGTTAGTTCTTGTTTTCTTTACAAAGTGTTACAAAACACAAAACTTATAAGTGTTTTGTAGTCATAGTTCACAACACTTCTCTTCTACTACTCTTTGTTTTCTCTTGTCTCATACACCATTATATAGTGGTTTCTCAACACGTTATCAGCACGATCAACTCTCGATCCGTCATCCGTTTGAGGTAAGATTTAAGTTTTGTTAAAATTGTTTGAATTTAATTATTTTACATGCATGTTACTATATGTATAATCTATAGAGTAAAAATCTATACATACTTCTTGATCTAATGGTAGGCTCTGCCTCCTTGATCATTTAGATCTACATTCTTGATCATTATGGTAGGCTCTGCCTCCTTGATCATATGTTCAGATCTATAGATTTGAATTATATGGAAGGCTATGCCTCCTAAATTGATTGTTTCAATTTATAAATATATTATATAGTTTATAATTATGTTTTATAGTTTAAATTTTGCTAAAACAAGATTTTACAAAATTATTTCATAAAATTTTACATTTAACAAATTGTCTTGTTATTTATATAGTAATCATGTCAAACTTGGCAAAGCTTGAATTCGCCGCCCTTGATATCTCTGGAAAAAAATATATGACATGTGCATTAGATGTAAAATTCTATCTGAAAGGGAATGGGCTTCTCAAAACCATCGATCCGTCAGAAACGGGGTTAGAAGAGGAAAAAGCAAGAACCATGATGTTCTTGCGTCATCATCTCCACGATGGTTTAAAAAATGAATACATCACGAGAGAAAATCCTGCAGATCTTTGGATCGCGCTCAAGGATAGGTTTGATCACCAAAAGTATCTGATCTTACCAAAAGCCAAACATGAATGGCTAAACCTGAGGTTTCAGGATTACAAAAGTGTAAGTGAGTACAATTCCGCTTTGTTCGGAATCACTTCAAGGATGGCTCTCTGCGGAGAAGAAGTTTCCGATTATGATATGATCGAGAAAACATTCCAAACTTTCCATCCTTCAAATGTACTCCTACAGCAACAATATCGAGAAAGAGGGTATACTCGATATTCTGAATTAATGCAAGTTTTGCATGTTGCTGAACAAAATAATGAGCTCGTGATGATAAATCATCAAACCCGTCCAACTGGATCAGCTCCACTTTCAGAAGTGAATGTTGCTACATCCAGCTATAATAATTGGCAAGGACGAGGACGTGGACGCGGACGCGGTCGAGGCCGTGGTCATGGTCGTGGAGGAGGTCGTGGAGAAGGTCGTGGACGAGGAAGAGGAAGAGGTTTCTCTCCTAATGACTTCAACGCAAGAAAAACCAACAAGCATCTTCAAATTAATAATGTTGGTCGCGTTATAAAGAAACAAGATGAAAGTACTTGTTACAGATGCGGCATGAAAGGACATTGGTACCAGACCTGTCGTATTCCTAAACATTTGGCCGATCTGTATCAAGCATCTCAACAGGCAAAAGAAAGGAATGTTGAGACCAACCTCATCTCTGATGAAGCTGGACCTTCTTACCATGGCCTAAACGATGAACCCCATCTTGATATAGCAGATTTTCTCATTGATAATGAAAACGAAAAATCATGCGAGTAAGGCCTATATGCCATGATATGCTTTGTCATAGTTTGAAATGTACTTTATGTTTATAAAATGTTTTTTGGATAATAGTTCTATTGTAATATATGATAAGTTTTTTTTTTGTAAGACTTTATGTTATTTTATTAATGTTTATTTTATAAATATTTTATCTCAGAAAATGTCAAATTTTGAGATTGAGGATGGAGATATGTGTCTAGCAGACAGTGCTACAACGCATTCAATACTTAAAGAGAAAAAATATTTCTCCTCTCTCAAAATAAAAGACTCCGCTAGAAGCGTGAGCACTATATGTGGTAATGCAAAGATTATTATAGGCTCTGGAAAAGTCAGTTTTTCAATGCCAAGGGGAACAAAATTTGAAATTGATGCATTATATTGCCCCAAGTCTCATAGAAACTTGATTAGTTTCAGAGATATCCGAAGAAATGGATATCATATAGAGACTCTGAATAAGAATGGCATTGAATATCTTTGCATAACATCTGAGGTGAAACATATATTGGAAGAATTACCAATGTTATCCTCTGGATTGTATTGCACAAAAATAAATAATTTCGCATCTTATGTTACAGTAAACTCTAAGTTTACTAGTACATTTAAGATATGGCATGAAAGACTTGGACATCCTGGTTCAGTTATGATGCGAAAAATTGTGCAAAATTCCAATGGTTATCCATTGAAGAACGAAAAGATTTTTAGATCTGATGAGTTTTCATGTGATGCATGTTCTCAAGGAAAACTCATAATTCGGCCATCGCCAGCCAAAATTGGGAATGAATCACCATTGTTCTTAGAGAGAATACATGGTGATATATGTGGACCTATCCACCCTTCATGCGGGCCGTTTCGTTATTTTATGGTAATGATTGACGCATCTAGTAGATGGTCAAATGTGTGTCTATTGACAACAAGAAACATGGCCTTCGCAAAATTCATTGCCCAAATAATCAGGTTGAAAGTTCAATTCCCTGATTATGCCATAAAGAAAGTCAGGCTTGATAACGCCGGTGAATTCACTTCACAAGCTTTCAATGACTATTGTATGTCAATAGGAATCGATGTGGAGCATCCGGTTCCTCATGTTCATACACAAAATGGCATGGCTGAATCTTTGATTAAACGGCTACAACTCATTGCTAGACCGTTAATATTGAGAACAAAACTCCCAATTTCTATATGGGATCATGCTATATTGCATGCTGCGGCATTGGTCCAAATACGACCAAGCGCATATAATAAATATTTCCCTTTACAATTAGCATCTGGCCAAGAGCCAAACATATCCTATCTCCGTATTTTTGGATGTGCGGTTTATGTGCCTATAGCCCCACCACAAAGAACAAAAATGGGGCCACAACGGAGATTGGGTATATACGTCGGTTATGCATCCCCGAGTATAATTCGATATCTTGAACCGCAAACTGGTGATATGTTTACGGCACGTTTTGCCGATTGCCATTTTAATGAAGATGAATTTCCAGCGTTAGGGGGAGGAATTAAACAAGTACCAAAAGATATTACATGGTATACACCATCTTTGATATACATTGATCCCCCTACAAATCAACGTGAACTGGAAGTTCAGAAAATTGTACATTTACAAGGTTTGGCAAATCAATTACCATATGCGTTCACAGATACAAAAAGGGTGACAAAGTCATATATCCCCGCTGCAAATGCACCATCAAGAGTTGAAATTCCTAGAGAGGAACTTGATGGAAGCAAAGCTAATGAACCTAAGGTTCAATTGAAAAGGGGGAGGCCAATGGGCTCTAAAGATAAAAATCCCCGAAAGAAAAAGAAAATGGGAGATGAAAAGGTTCAGGAAGAACCAAATAAAAAGAAAAGTCCTCAGGATGATACAGAAAAATATGAGGTTTCTATTAACTATGCCCAAAATGGGATGTTATGGTATAGAGATGAAATCGATGATGATGATGGAATATTCTCTTTTTCTGTATCTAAAGAGATCGATCATGAAAAAGATGATCCAGATCCAAGGTCCGTATCAGAATGCCAACATAGGCCTGATTGGGAGAAATGGAAAAAGGCTATGCAACTTGAGTTGCTCTCCCTCAATAAAAGAAATGTCTTTGGACCTCTTGTCACTGCATCTAAAGATATAAAACCTGTTGGTTGCAAGTGGGTATTTGTGCGAAAAAGAAATGAGAAAGATGAAATCACAAGATATAAAGCCCGACTTGTTGCACAAGGTTTTTCTCAAAGACCTGGAGTTGATTATGAAGAAACATATTCTCCAGTCATGGATGCAATTACATTCAGGTACTTAATGAGTCTAACGGCTTCTAAGAATTTAGAAATGTACCTTATGGATGTAGTGACAGCATATTTATATGGATCATTGGATAATGATATATACATGAAAATCCCAGAAGGATTTAAGATTCCTGAGGCATTAGACTCTAAGTCTAATGAAATTTGTGCGATCAAATTACAGCGATCACTTTACGGATTAAAACAATCCGGGCGCATGTGGTATAATCGCTTAAGCGAATATCTATTGAAGAAAGGGTATGTTAATAATGAAATATGCTCATGCGTCTTCATAAAGAAATCTCCATCGAGATTTGTGATCATTGCTGTATATGTTGATGATCTGAATATAATTGGAACTCAAAAGGAGATTGATGATGCGAGAACTCATACGAAGGAAGAGTTTGAAATGAAAGATCTTGGAAAGACTAAATTCTGTCTCGGGCTTCAAATAGAGCATTTCCAAGATGGAATATTTGTGCATCAATCAAATTATACGAAAAAGATTTTAAAGCGCTTTAATATGGACAAAGCGACTCCTTTGAGTACTCCAATGGTCAACAGATCTCTGAATGTCGATAGTGATTCATTCAGACCTTGTGAAAATAACGAGAAAATACTTGGTCCTGAAGTACCTTATATGAGTGCTATCGGTGGACTCATGTATCTTGCAAATTGCACTAGACCGAATATTGCATTTGCTACGAATCTACTTGCAAGATACAACTCATCCCCTACTCGCAGGCATTGGAATGGGATAAAACATATTCTCCGTTATCTTCAAGGTACGATTGACTTGGGATTATTCTATCCTAGAAACTCTTCGGTTGGTCTTGTTGGTTTTGCAGATGCAGGATATTTATCAGATCCACATAAATCCCGATCCCAAACTGGATATGTTTTCACTATTAGAGGAACTGCGATCTCATGGCGCTCACAGAAACAGACTTTGGTCGCCACTTCCTCAAATCATGCAGAAATAATTGCTCTTCATGAAGCATCGAGGGAATGTATATGGCTCAGATCAATGACTAACCACATACAAGAATCAAGTGGAATAATCACCAAGAAAGAGCCAACAACATTATTCGAAGACAATTCTGCTTGTGTCGCCCAAATCAAAGAAGGTTATATCAAGAGCGATAGAATAAAGCATATACCTCCAAGATTTTTCTCCTACACTCAAGAACTCGAGCAAAAGAAGGAAGTTGATATCCAACATATCCGCTCAAGTGACAATGCAGCAGACCTATTCACAAAGGCGCTTCCGACTACCACATTCAGAAAGCATATTCACAGTATTGGAATGCGTCATCTACGAGATTTATAAAGAAGGATCATACATATCTTTTCGAGGGGGAGATTACGTTACTATACTCTTTTTCCCTTGTCATGGTTTTTATCCCAATGGGTTTTTCCGTGACAAGGTTTTTAATGAGGTAGTACGTAACTCGTCAATGGTGATGGATAATCAAGGGGGAGTATTATGAAATAGAATTGTGATTAATCCATCACAAGACACTTGTTAGGACACTTGTCTTTGTAATATTAAACCAACTTCCACTTGTCATTACCAAGTGTCTAAGTGTGTGACTCATGTCTTTTGTAATGCACTATAAATAGGAGTTGTGTAATAAGAATGACACATATAAGTTCCTTGATCAAAAACATTCTCAAAGTCTCTCTCTCTCTCGGCTGCTCTCTCCCTCTCTCTCTCTTTGTTAGTTCTTGTTTTCTTTACAAAGTGTTACAAAACACAAAACTTATAAGTGTTTTGTAGTCATAGTTCACAACACTTCTCTTCTACTACTCTTTGTTTTCTCTTGTCTCATACACCATTAAATAGTGGTTTCTCAACAGAAAACACTTTTTACATGAGAATTCAATAATTATGTCTTTTTGTTTAGTTATGTCAATATTTTTGTAACATCCGGATTTGCGGCGAGGTTTAAAAGAATTGATTTGGCCACCTATATCATCAAAGTGTAATTATCTTTTCGGTCAAAGATCCTGAGAGAATTCGACAGATAAGCGTGCTTATGATGGAGTAGTTTCAGGATGGATGACCTTACGGGAAGTGATTGTCGGAACTGTGCGACTAAGAACAAAACAAAGTGAAATAACATGTGGTGATTTGTAGCGATGGTAAACAAGTCATATCAAACTGGCCGTCGGATATGGGTGGACCCACAGACCAGTAGTGAACATGGAGCCCACTAAGTGACGTGGGCTCATGGGCCGAGAATGTACATGGGGCATGCTAAGCGAGGTGACGGTCGGGACGTTACAAGTGATATCAGAGCCGAACCCAGACGAGTGTGGAGTCGAGTAGGCTCACACAATCGAGGGTGACAGTCTTGATGTGCAACAAGAATGTTGCAGTCTGTTAGTGAGGTGAATTGTGATACCCGAGTTTGAGGATAAGTTTTAAAATTTTGATTTGACCACCTATGTCACCAAAGAGCACTTATTTTTTTGGTAAAATGTTATGAGAGAACTCCACAGTTAAACGTGCTTATGCTTGAGTAGTTTCAGGATGGGTGATCATGCGGGAAGTGATTTTCGGAATTGAGCGAGTGAGGACAAAACACAAGAAAAGATCATGTGGTGATTTTAAGGGATGGTAAACAAGTATTTAAAGCCTCCCGGACGTAGCAAACTGGTCGTTGTATATGGGTGGGCCTACAGGCCATGAGTGGACGTGAGGCCCACTAAGTGAGGTGAGTCTATAGGTTGGGAATGGACATGGCGCCCACTAAGCAAGGTCACGGTTGAGATGTTACAATTTTAGTATATTTTAGTGATTAGCAATTTAAAATTAGAAGATATAGCAACACAAATAAGTTTATTTGACCTAATAAGTTATTATTTTTCTAAAAAAAGCTTAAAAATACTTCATCTATTTTTTATTTAGACGTTTAATACCTTGTCTTTTTTGGTTGGAAGAAAAATACATCATTTAATTAAAATATACGATTTAATACATTAACTAATAATTTTGTTAGTTTCATACCTACGATTTTTTGACAAAAATAAAATTCCGTTTTTACCCTTCTTATATCAATTAATTATTAATTTTAAATGATATGACATTAATTTATAAGTTTATTTGATTTAAAATTAATTTTATTTGATTAAAATTAATTATATATTAATATTTATTTTTATCCAATTTTGTTTTTACAAAAATACAAATTTTTTTTAAACAATTAATTTATAAGATCTGAAGCAATTTCAAATCTGCTTTCTTTCTTCAAAACCGTGCATTAAACAAAAACATAGGAATATATGAATTCATGATTATATAAGTTTGTACAATTGATCAATGCCATCAACAACAGACCTACGGATTTATGAATATATTCAGTTATTAAAAAGGAAAAACAAGTCGGAACAGTCATCTCCGCCGTATCACCGCCTATATTTTCCACATCTTCTTCTCTCAAAATCTCTTCAAGAAACTTCTTCTTAGATTCATGAACCAACATAGTGAAAACAATCCCATGAAATGTAATAGCATCAACAACGAGTTCAAGAAACTTCCTCTTATAAATTAATTGTTTAAATAAAATTTGTATTTTTGTAAAAACAAAATTGAATAAAAAGAAATATTAAATCAAATTAATTTTAGTTCAAAAAAATTAATTTTAAATCAAATAAACTTATAAATTAATATCATATCATTTAAAATTAATAATTAAATGATATAAGAAGGGTAAAAACGGAATTTTATTTTTGTCAAAAAATCGTAGGTATGAAACTAACAAAATTTATTAGTTTAGGTATAAAATCGCACGTTTTAATTAAATGATGTATTTTTCTTCCAACCAAAAAAGACGAGGTATTAAACGTCCAAATAAAAAATAGATGAGGTATTTTTAAGCTTTTTTTCCAAATAAAATATGAGATTTTTGGACCCACACCTACTTTCTCTAAAACTATTCACCATTACACTCACTTTCTACTACTCATATACTTTTCTCAAGTTTTATTACATTTTACCACTCACTCATTCTAACCCCTTCTATCTAACTATATTTCTAACTAAAACCCGATTTACTATATTCCTAACTAAAACCCGATTTACTGTAGCTTTCTCACTCTTTTATTTTTTTCACGCCTCTGAAGGTAAAACTAAGTAAAAAAACTTCTCAATTTCATCTTCCACCCCTAATTCCCGAAACCCTAGATCCCCAATTTCTCAAACCCCAAGATTCCCGAGATTCATCCCCAATTTCTCACAGCCCAATCTTGATTTTCTCTTCACGACCACTTTGATCCCTTAACCTATGCCAATGGCAGATAACCGCCGCATCACTCGTTTTTTCAAACCTTTTTCCGATCAACCTTTGTCAAGCGCTTGCGGTGGTACATCCGGCAATGAATCTCCTGACTGGGATGACCTTCTCCCCCACCGTCTGTTCGCTACAGATCGTTACCCCGATGCTAGGCTTAATGTTTACTCCCGTCCAGATATCCTCACCGCCATATACAAGGTTCTTAAAGGTACTGACGAATTTGAGAGGATTCTTTGGTCAAGTTTGGGTCTCTTTTCCACGCTCTCCTTTGTAGTCAGGTCTTGTCCAAAAAAAAAACAAATTGTGGACTTTTTTTGGTGGATACCCCATGAGATTTTCCTTGCGCAAGTTTGGAGGTGTTACTGGTTTACCATGTGGCGAATTTTCTGAAGACTACGACCCCGACGATGACCTTTTCGCTGATTCTGATGGTGAATGTTACTGGGACAAGTTGATTGGGGAAGATCGAAAGGCAAATTTAGCTGATGTCCACAAAACTCTTGAAGACCCTGCCATCACTGATTTAGATCGGAAGCTTCGTCTTGCTCTTCTTCTCATTGTTGATGGTGTATTGATTGCCTCCAAACGGATAGACCGACGTGGAAGTATGTCGAGATGCTTGAAGACATTGATTCGTTCCTAGCATTCCCTTAGGGTAGAGAATCTTTCTTGAAGATTATTTCCACAATGAGACCTGATTTGAAATCCCAATCAAAACCAGTCGCTAAAAGAGCTAGACGTCAGGGCAATGTGCTTAAACCGGCGGACCCATTAAAGAGCTTCACCGAGAAGCTGCAACAGAAGACCTTTCGATTGCATGGCTTCCCTCTAGCCCTTCAACTGCTCGCATACCGTAACATCTCTGGCTTACTTGGTAAGATACAAGGGGCTGGTGATCCACGTACCTTCTTGGAATGGGATAAAGTTGGGATTCCAAAGAACAATCTACCGCTAACCGATGTCTTATGTGTAGAGCATAACTCAGGGGTAAGTTTAAGGGTCTCTAAGTTTAACCTTAACATTGTTCTTGCTTGTCTGCCATATCCACGTGGATACGATTTATTAAGCATGTTGTGTATCTACATTCGCAGTTATCAGTTACCCCGTATTTTGAAGTTGCTCCATCAGACAACGATTGGGGAGAGTGGGAGGATGAAGTTAAAGATAAAAGGATTGCCCATTTGCAAAGTAAAATTGAGAAAGGGCACATTTTCACAAAGAAGGAGTGGCCTGGTGGTGATTGTTCTTTGCCGTTGCTAAATTTCTCAGAATAAAAGGGGCCAGACATACACCGGAAGCACATTGTGCCAAGGCGTAAAGAAATTTCTGCAAAACTTCGTGTAAAATACGATTCACCAAAAACCACATCCTCAAAGTCTAGGAGGCCCCGCGTGATCAACTCAAATACTGACTAGGACTGGTTGGATGATTTTAAAGTGTCTGTGGAGAAAGAGTTTCTGTCTTTCAAAGAAGCAACAGAAAGTAGGTTTAAGAGGTTAGAAGCTGAGAATAAGAAACTTCATGCTAAGATTAACGCACTCAGAATCCGTAGGCGGTTTAGACTTCGTCTTCGACACCCCCTCGGTTTACTAAGGAAACCTGCTGTTTTTAATCCTCCTATTGAAAAGGATTCATCAGCATCTAGTGTTCCAAACGATCTGAATGCGTCCGCTCCCGATAATGCTGTAGATCCAACTGGTCACCCATCTCCAACTAAACCAGTAACCTCTCATGAAGATATTCTAGTAAGCGATCACGACTGGGTACAATATGTCCGTCCGTTTGGGGAAAGGGTAATTTACCATCACTTTTTTAACTGCACCCAATCTCCTAAAACTCAATTTTGCAGACTAAACATTGACCCTTTTAAAATCACTCTTTGCTTAATTCTGCAAGAACCTTCAGCTGAAAACAGTCCTCCCACTAACAGCCATGGAATTCAGGATGTGTCCCCTAATTTGGATTCAGATTCTGTTTTGAAACCCGTTTTTGACACCGAAACTATGGTTACAGACATTTCCATCTTTAGTATTAAACCTACCTTTTATTTTAGTGTCCAACCAATTTTTTGTGTACAGGGATCCCCTTTGTATGACACTATCACGAAACCTTTACCGGACACAGATCAAGCGCTACATACTTCTAACCATTGCTAATGATATCTCCTCAGAACGAAATAGGTTGTGATATTGTCACTTTTTTTTTCTTACACTACATCGTTAACATTGACTTCCTACAGGATGGAACACAAACAAATGCCAACTCCACCTGCCGGTTATCTCCACATCCCACCATGCCTTACACCACATTGTTACAGGATTTCATAGGCAACTCAAATGTCCGTAGTGTTCCAGATAATGAACATCCACATGTCAATCAAGTCTCTCTAACTACTTCCACCCCTGTCCATGACGGTGACTATATACCCTCCAAGAGGATTGAGGTATTTAACTACCAGCCTTATGAACTGTTCAACGTATCAAAACTAGGTACTATGATGCCACTCTAACTATTTATACCCATGATGATTACAAATCAGAATATTGATGCTCCTAATGTATTGGAAGCCCCTTGTCTTGCGTTGTCTCTATTTCGTCCTGAGGTTTAAACCTACTAAACTTGTCCTCTCATACTTCCCAGAGTCCTCTCTTACTCCTTGTTCTTATACTCATCTTTCTTCTTCAGTTATCTCCCGAGGAGTCTTCCGTTGAGTCCAAGGAAGCAGTCATCGACGACCAGCAGATAGAAAAAACCACCTTGTCCATTTCTAACTGTCCATTTTTAACTATCGATATTCTACATGGACAGCTACTTTCCTACTAATACACGTTCCTTTTACTCATCTTGCTTGTTTAGGTTTCTACTTACAGCGAGGAAGATAACGAGGCCCCGTCGATTCGAATGCAGCTGACTCCGACGACCAAAAGGTTACCAAAAAAAAACCTGTCCATTTTTTACTATCCGTTTTAAACATTTCAAAGCTCATTTGTCTACTATCCATGCTATCCTATCCACATGGGGTACATATTACTCTTACTATACATGCTATCCACACTATCCAAGATCCTGGTCGCCAGAACAATGAAGCAGACAACGAGGACCAGCAGGTAACAAAATCAGCACATTGTCTATTTGTATCAATCCATTTCCAGATATCCATATTGTACATGGACAGCTACTTTCCTACTTATCCTCGTTCCTTTTACTCATCTTGCTTCATTAGGTTTCTGCTGACAGCGATGAAGAGAACTATGCCCCTGTAGATTCGAAGGCATCTGACTCTGAGGACCAACAGGTAACCAGAAAATATAAACTTTCCATTTTTGACTATCCATTTTCCCAACCTACATATTGTCAGCTTCGAGCTCAATTCTTTACTATCCATGCTATCCAATCCACATGGACTCCATATAACTCTGCCTACTCATCCAGTATCCTGCTATTGGTTGCCAGGACAAGGAATCAGACAGCGCAGACACCGAATTTAAACCTATGGATCCCATTTTCACCCTTTTTACTTGGAGTTCATCATCTATACACTTGGTTTTATCTTACATTGTCTTATGTTCGACAGACCGATTCTACGCCCGCAAAATTTGTTACTCTCAGCGATTCGTCTCCTCCGCCACCAACTAAAATTGGTGTTCTCTCTGAAAAAGAAACGACCCTTGTAGCTGCTGTAGTGGATATGCCTGAAAGGGAGCCGTCACATAACCCGGACTTCCTACTCCGTCTTGAAAAAAAATTGGCGTCCTTGATGAAGACTACACTAAAATCAGCCCCTAACACGTACCTTTCTACTTACTACCCGCTTTTCCTTTATCTCTTCCCACAACAATATTTTGCTACTTAATTCTGCCTCTAACACATAATTCTCCACTGCAGGATACACATTACCCGCTGTAGATACAAACTTGACAATCTCTTTTTTAAACAGCTTGCTAGGCCTCGTAATTGGGTTAGCACTTTGGTATGTTTTCGATCAAAGGTTCTATATTCCCCTTATAACACCTTCAACTCCTCCTTCATCAACTTTTTGTTTGCAGCACATGGAAGTTTTAGTTGATCTGGCTTTGCAACTACTTACAAGGGAAGTATAAATCATTCAGTCAACCAAAAGCCAAGTCAAGAGTTAAGTGGGACAATAAGCTCCCGCGGAATACACCTGGCTCTCTAGCCGAGTGGTTTGAACTTTGGAGCATGATCTTCATTCCCATGATTTGGGGAGACTCTCATTGGGTTGGATTAGTCATTAATCTCCCCAATTGGAGCATCGAGATCCTTGATCCTAATGTAACCCTATACAACGACACGAAGGTGGCTCAACATGTCCCTCCGATCATAGAGCAGCTGTCGTATCTTATCCAGAAATTATGCACGGCCCCTGCCACTCAGCAACATGGAACATAACCATTTACCTGGTCCAGGATTGAAGGTGTTTACGTCAACAAAAGATGTGGTGATTGTGGTCCGGTTGCAATGAAGTTTCTAGAAACCGTCGCGACTGGCTATGGTACTGAACTTATGTCAACGATCAACGATAAATTGGTGGATGATTTTAGGGCTCAATACGCATTGGACGTGTACAAGGAATTTGTCGCACCCATATACACGTAGTTTCCCATATCATTCGCCCTATGTTTGTACCTTACGTATGTAACATTTTCTCATCCCATTTCCCTTTAGAACTTGCTGTTAAACTTTTCTTTCAATCTGTGTTATGGTGTCTTAAGTTTATTGTTGTGCTATTCTTTTTAGATGTTCAACTCATAACATATGTGCTTATAGTGGATTTATCCACGTGGATACGCTCTAACAGCTTGTTTCATTTTAATGAGAATGTGTGTGGATAGATGTTACATTTTAAAGGAGAATGTGTGTGGATAGATGTTATACTGTAAAAAAATTAATTTAATAGAAATAGTTAAATGACATGTGAAATAAAATACAAATGTGTATCCATTAGAAATAGTTAAATTGAAAAGGAGTAAGATTCACTTACTAGGAGCACTAAGGGGAAACATGGTTCCAACAAACAACATCGTCGATGATGGAACACGTTTGAGAAGCACCAGACATTACCCTCGGCCTGTGGGTGCTTTGACAAGGAAAAGCGACCGTGAAATTGAAGAGGAGCCAATTCACGAGGCTATTGAGCAACTTAATTTAGAGGTTATTTTTCTTACTTATACAATTCCAGATCTGCGAGTCAATATGGTATATATTAAATTTTGATGTGGGTACTACTTGTGGATAACTTAAAAGGAACCTCTGCGAAGAGATCTGCACATCCCAGCCCCTATACTTGCCAAAATAGTGAGTTTCGTATCTCAATATGGTCCGATGGTGCTGAAAAACTGGATACTCGCTGGCCGCGAGGGCAGAGTAGCTCCTTTGTCTCCGGAGACACTTTCATCGGTAAGGTTAAACCGAGATCCCGAGTTTGTGAATGGTCAAGGCCTTCGCATGTATACTATGATTTCTTTGGAAGGTGTCTAAACGAGAAAAATTTGTATGCTTTGTATGTGAGAAGCTTGTTCCTAGCGTTTCAGTGTCTTCAATTGAAAGAGGCAATCGAATTGGCCGGTAAGGTCAAGAGTGTGTACCCAGTGGCTGAACTATTGTGGATAATGTTAAGTAGCTGCGCTGACACTCTAGATATGGATGTGTACTGGAAGTTTAGGAAGATGTACGGTTTTCATCATGCAGAGAAAATGGCTGATGCGTTGAGGTACCACATCTAAATCATCGGACCTCAAAGAAAAAGCACATACCAGAAGACTTAGCATTTTGAAGATTTCCCAGAGTGCTTGTGGGAACACGACGCTCTTAATGAAGTCAATGGTGAGAGATGCATGGAGTGTATCTACTTTTACCTAGCAAAAGATATAGTGTATTTATCCAAAGTTATGGTAATCATGGTGTATTTCTGTAGAAGGTTAAGCTATACTCATTTAAGCATCCATATCTGGTTTGAAATTTACTAGTAGACATGAAATATCTAAAAATGTCGATATCCGCAGGTTCATTATTTATTGGATAGGAACCTTTGTATTTACAACACACGAAGCTACAACTACTGTTATCTATCTCTTATTCAGATATTTAAATCCGTGTGGTTAGTAACTTATGGATAGATAATTTTCGGACGTATAGGCAAATTCCCACCGTCGAATAAAAACCTTTCCTATGAATAAAAATCCACAACACACCATCCACAACTGATGCTGTAAGTGTTAGAGTTTTGTGTAACCAGGTGTGTACACATTTCAAAGTCATAGAAAGTTTAGTTTTTTTAGCTAATGAACTAAACTTAAGAAGAACACTTTCACGTTGTTTACATTTCATTACGGCTGTAAATTTATGGTTATCTAAGATAAACAAAATCTATCGACATGGTCGTAGTTGGGTGGATTATGAGTTCGTGGATACATATAGTAGTTATCAGCTTGGGTGGACGAGTTCGTAAAAACATCTAGAATGTTAGTATCCATATGGTCGACATAAGATGTACATGAACATCTAAATTCATTGCATCGTTTCGATATCTCCATATTCATTGAATTTTATCGTTTCGATGTCAGAGGTATCGTTTCATTTGTGTCATTGAAACGTTCCCTTCTCTTCTCGTTTGGGTCTCTCTAAACGTTCTCTTCTCACTCTAAATTAATAGAAACGTTCTGTTCTCTTCGATCATTTCACCTATAAATAACCTCTCAATCTCCTATCACTCAATTCCATCTACTTCTTCGATCATTGCACCTCTAAGTTGTTGCGGTTTGCTTTCATTTGGAGAATTGAGCTATGGCGGGAGAGAGTTCCAGAAAACGTCCCAAACGCATGTCAGAGTTGGAAGACGAAGCAACACGCCCGATTACCATTGGCGGGGAGAGTTCCAGTAAACGACCAGAACGGGATGCTGATTTCGAGTGGGAGGAGGAAGCACTAGAGGCTGTGAGCGAAGCCTTCAGTCAGACAAGAGCCGTGGCTGAGGCAGAGACGGCTGATCGCTTTAAAGGAATTCTTCATATGATTAAAGATCACATGAAGAAGAAGGAAGAGTCTACCGCCCTCAAGCATCAAGTCGAATTAATCGACGCTCAACTCTCCCAACTAAATCAAATTTTGGAACAACAACTTTTTGACTTCGAGGCAGAGCACAAGAGGTTAGAGGCGATGAGAGAAATTGCGGCGGACGACGCTAAGCAGTGTGGGGTTCCTCCTCCTATTGATTGGTCTAAAGTTGGTGTTCGTTTCAATGAAGAATAATGGAAGTTGAAATCTTAAGCAGGAATTACCGTTTTTTACCACAGTATTCTTTTTGATTTGTATTTTTGACGTTGCTGGATTTACTAACTATCAATACTATGCTGTCGATTCCTACTTTTCATCATTTAAGCATCCCTATGTGGTATAACTGTAAGAAATATAATTATTCAAGTGTCCATGTGGATACCTTCATTGCTCTAACAAATATAACCACTTCTTAATATGTGTCCACATGGACAAACTTGTTTCGATATCCTTTATTAAGTTACAGAGAAATGTTTACATGCATATTCCCCTTCCAGTCAAGCAATGTATCCAAATGGCCATGTTTTTGTGGATAGTATAGAAAATCAAATATTTTGTACACCCTCGGATGATTAACTAATGATAAACACCATACAAACACGAGTACATAGTCGTATATGGATGGACGACAACGACGTGGATACATTGTATCTTTGCCATACTATAATACTCGTGATTATCACCATGGTCGTCTAATTTGACAAGTTTTTATTGCTCAACTTAGGGTTATAGACAATACAAGTTTGTGGATATCCATTAATAGCAAATTCATACTAGATTAGCACATCTTAAAAACATATTAGAGTAGAGTAGTTTCCCAGAGAAAAATTAAAAAAACAACTTAAAGCAACCTTGCTTACAATCCTAAGACATAAGCATTATATCTCTAGATAGGTAGAAGAAGATACAGTCGATACACCTCTCCCCATTGAATTCCTGCAGCGCCTCGTGTTGAAAACAACACTTTAGCACATCTTCAAAGTGCCAAGTTTTTGAATAAGTATCCCATCGGTTTGGCCGCATTTTGTAGATGTGGTACATTAGAGAGTCAGCCAGCCTATCAACATCACCAAAACGCGACTTGTTCTTGTAGTTCCTGTAAAATTTCATATCCAACGTCCCTTCGCAGCTCTTCAACATTATCCACAACAACTCAGCAACTGGATAGACATGTTTAATCGTACTCACCAATGCAATTGCCTCTTTCAAATCACAACATTGAAAAGCTAAGAATAAACTTTTCACATACAAAGCATAAGGATTCTTCTCGTATAAACACATCCCAAAAAAGTTATGGTAGATAGAATCAGGTCGTGACCACTTAACGAAATCTGAATTGCGATCAAGCCTAACCGATGATAGTTTTTCCGACGAGTGAACTGCTACTCTACCTGCACGCCCTGCGACCAGCCAGTTCCTTAAATGTTTTATGCCATCCTGAGCTACCAAGCTTACAATTTTTGCAAGAATTGGAGCTGGGAAGTGTAGATCTCTATGTGTAGGGATCTGTATATGCGATAACAAGTATATTCAGTAGATTTCCTAGATCTACGAAATTATACATATGGAAAACAAAGTAAGAAAAGGAAACCTCATGATTCAGTCGAACAAGAGGTTTGGTGATAGGTTGTTCCGCTGGTTCGCGGTCACTCATACGTGTTAGAGCGCTGTGAGGTCGAGGAAAATGTCATTGTAGTAGTATTCGACCATGTCCGCATTTACCATGGGAGCAGTTTTCACAGACGATTTTGTATGTCGGAACCATTTTCGTCTATTTCCTAACAGATACAAAGTAGGTTTATATAGAATCAGACTCCGATACATATCTCGCAAATAGGCCTAAAGAGAAACAGTAATGGCCTTCAAGAATACATAATCCACGTCGTTGTATCCATTGGGATTTGAAAATCTACGAATCCATGTTGATAGGAGATAATTTTTTAACTCAAAAGCGTTTAAAGGATTGACAAATATTTTAAATTCTCGTAGGTCTTTATAAAAGACTAAGGTTTATGATCCACATGGACAGGATCGTGTGGACAAATAAGCTATGTTCAAATAAGTGATGTTCAAATAACTATAGTTGTCGGCATCCCCAATTAAATTCAGTGGGTTTAGTCATCTATATAAGCTGACCTACCAAACGGAGATCTGAAGGAAAAGGACATTGCTCTTATTGTTGTAAGAAAACAAATGTCACATCAAGGCAGTGCTAGTACAGGAGCATTTAAAGGTTCACGTGAGTGATAATATTTTTTCTGACACATCGGAAATAGCTAACCTACGAAAAGGAGATGTCGAAACAAAACAACAATTCAAGGAGTAGATTAATTTCTACGATTTAGTTCCCACGTGGATAGGTTGTTGTGGAATAATATGAAAAGGGAAGTTACATTTTTTCCGAAGGGTAGGTGTGTATAGTATGAGACATTTTCTATCCATGTGGTATTAACCACAGTGGTTGTAATATCTAAGTGACTCTGTCTGTACTAGAGAATATTAGTTGTTGGTAGGTGGTTTGCAAGCATAAAGGTTCTTATCCACATGGACAGGATATTTCAGTAGGTTTTGTTCGAAGGAGTGAGCACAATTATTTCAGTAGGTTTAGCCATCTTTGAAAGCTCACCTAACTAATAGTTTCACCGTATATAAACGTTATGAACCTAGTCACGCCACATAATTTGTTGTTGCTCATGGAAAAAAATTAGCGTAATGAAGAAGCTGAAAGAGTAAGATTCGATTAAGTTCATGGCAAATAACAATCATCTTATTTATTGACTTTATAACACCAACTTTACTTATGTCCAGGTTTCATCCAATACAGAGTTTCACATGCCTTCCGAGTTGCTTGCCAAAATTGCTGTTTTTTTGGGTAACGAAGGTGTGGACGCGTTGAAGAACTTGTTGATTGCTGGAAAACAAGGCTTGAATGCGGTTTATTCCAAGGAATGTCTTGCAACCGTTCGACTCGACAAGTCTGAAGATCTCGTGTGGTGGTCAAAGCGGCACTCCATCTACTATTGCTTCTTCTCCAAATGTCTTGAAAACGACAATCCGTACGCAATATGGGCATAAATAACAAGAGACTTGCTTATAGAGATTTCGTCCGTGCTTGTTAGAGTGCTCAAACCTGGTCCCTCGCATATGTACATGGGGGATCTAGTGATGTAAGTTCAATATTGGCGGTCCATAATTTATCACCACCGAAGACGAAGTGTCTAGTGGGTCGTCCTAAATGTCCCCGTTGTGCAGGAGTCAAGACGACTATGGCACATTTCACAGATGTACCAGAATGTTCTCATGATTTCCACCGCTAGCCGACCAAAAGAGCTTCTTGTATGATATAATGTTACCTTTTTTTTAAATGGTAATCCTTTATAAGTCAACAAAAAATGCTTGTTGTCATTAATGTTTTGTTATTCTGTTTTATGGTCTACTGTTGCAATGATGCGTAAAGCTGATCAAGTTAATTCTACGGTTTTAAAGACATTTAATTTGGGGAATTTTGTAGACTAAAAATATAGACTGCAAACTCTATCACATAGTGTAATCATCTCGGGGTATCTATATAATAGGTACTTGTGGAGAGAAAATATGTGGACAGTAATTAATCCAACAACTACAGTCGAAGCTTCGAAAATTACCTAAATAGATTGAAAACCTATGAGTAAACTGCCTAAAAACATTAGTGTAAGGGTACAAAGGGTCCAAGCTATGAAAGGTTTAGGGTTTCAGTTAACATTTAACCATATTGATGTTTTATGAGACAAGTAATCTATGTTATGTATTTGAACACATGGATAGAGGTTTATGGATATGCACATAAGGGCAAATTGACGAAGCTACAGAGCACATGGACAGCACTGTTTCACCATGAGGTTATAGGCTTCGTGGATACAATCCACAGGTCTTAAGTATCCCTAACAATTATTGTTCCCCTATATAAAGCTTATAAACCTGTTTACGCCCCTTCCATGACTGCGAAGCAAAACATTTACTTGTCCTGATGGCCAATACTGAGGGTCATGAAGTTTCTCTTAACGTAAGTTTCGTTTCACTTCATTTCATCCTTATTTGTCCAATAACAATGAAAAAAACTTATTAACATTAAAAAAATTTTAGGTCGAATCCAATTCAGAGTTTCACATGCCCACCGACTTACAAGCAAAAGTTGCTTCATTTTTGGGTGAAGATGGTGTGGAGGCTTTGAAGAACTTGCTACTTTCTGGTAAACAAGGTTTGAATGCTGTTTATTCCAAGGAATGTCTCTCCACGGTCCGCCTTGACAAGTCTGAAGATCTCTTGTGGTGGTCAATGTGACACTCAAAATACTACTGCTTCTTCTCTAAATGTCTACAAAACGCCAATCCGTATGCACTGTGGGCGATTAATAACATGGGACTTGCTTACGGAGATTTGCTCCATGCTTGTTCTAGCTTCCAAAGCTGGTCTCTCGCATATGTAGAGGGTGAATATACTGCTGTAAGCTCAGTCCTGGCTGTCCATAAATTATCACCACCGAAGAGGATGTTTAGAGAAGGTCGTCCTAGATGCGCCAGTTGTGCACGACCAAACACTACTACGCATCATTTCAGAACCAGCATGTCCTCATCCTTTCCACCTCTTGCCGGCCGACTTTGCAACTTCGCGGATCTGACGTCTGTTGTTAATTTCATTTAATTCCCTTCTATCATTATTGCTGTAAAAGACCGATTTGTGTACCCGGTACCATATTCCATTTTGATTTAACACCGTCAAAACATAAAGGTTAACTGCCTCATAACATTAACTCTTCTTGCCAATGTATCCAACCCATGGTATCTTGTGGATACTCAATATATTCTAATTCGTAATATATACTGCCTAATAACATGCGAGGTTGTCCACCTCAAAGTCTCCTTCATGCGAGGGTAACCACGCCATGGTTTTCGGTAGATAGTAAATACATCCATCAATATTATACATGCCAGGGTATCTACGCCATGATATCCCCGCCAGAACCCATGGTGTTCAGTCGATAATCAATACATCCATCAATAGTATACGCCAGGGTATCCACGCCATTGTGTTGGGTCGATACTCAATACATCCAGCAATATTATACATGTCAGGGTATCCACGCCATGATTTTTTTGGATACATCTAATCCTTGTTGGGGATTATGTTTTAGGGCTTAGGGTTTAGGGTTTAGGGTTTAGGGTTTAGAGTCCAGGGTTAAGGGTCTACCGTTTAGGGGTTACGGTTTTACAGTTAGAGTTTAGAGTTAGCGTTTAGGGTTTCGGGTTTAGGGTTTAGGGTTTAGGGTTCAGGGTTTACGCTCTAGGCTATAGGGTTTAGGGTTTCGGGTTTAGGTTTGAGGGTTTACGTATTAGGTTCTTCGGTCTACGGTTTGGGTTTTAGGGTTTAATGTTTGTGTTTACGTATTAGGTTCTACCATTTGGGTTTTAGGGTTTAGTGTTTGGATTTTAGGGTTTAGTGTTTGGGGATCACTTATACATAAAATATGCTGAACAATAGTGTTGTAGGTTTTTGTAACAAAAGGATGCATCTAGGCATTATTGATTCATTCCTAATAGTAAACCAAACCCATACGCAAACTTTGCGTCTTCATACTAATGAAACTTGGTTTTAAATCAATTGAACGAAACGAATAAGGCATTGACAAAAATGGCAATGGATATCCACGTGGATGCATCCACCATATACTAACTTTGGTATACATTCCACCTTCCTCTATCCACAGGGATGTCTACAACCCCTAAGACCATCTCCAATGGTTTTCCCTATTTTTTTCTCTAAAATAGGGGAACTCTATAATAGAGGTGATTTTTACTCCAATGGTCCTCTATAAAATAGAGATTGCTATTTTTTCCTCTATTTATAGAGGAACCTTTGTAAAAAAAAAAGGTTCCTCTATAAATAGAGGAAAAAATAGCAATCTCTATTTTAGAGGTGCGAATAGAGGACTATTGGAGTAAAACCCACCTCTATAATAGAAGCAAAAATAGAGGACCATTGGAGATGCCCTAAGACAGGCTTGAAATTGGAGTAGGATTCAAGTTGTTGACCACTAGTAGGTGAAAATGATAGCTGTCGCCCACTAGTAGGTGAGATTTGATTCCTCCATGTTTATTATGTGTTGTCACTATCATGTAGATTACGTAGGTAGTACAACCTTTTTATACAGCATATATCGATGTAAAAAATGTATGTACAAGTTGAAGGTATCCGCATATAGGGTCTACGGTTAGGTCGCAACCCGATAAATGGTTGTCTTGGTGTATCCACGATATACCACCACCAAAATAATTTCAGACGCTTAATTCAGATGTCCACACTCATGGGAGAGGGTTAGTATTTCAAAACATAACTAACACTAAAACATAAATCAACGTTAATAAGTTTTGATGATCACTTCCATATCAATGGTCGTACATGTCAATGAAACAAGTTATGATGATCACATCACAATCATCAGTAGATTTCATAAACAAAATATAATCCAAAATATAACCCCTCAGATGGTTATTGGGTCCAAGACCCCTCCCCCCCCAAAAAAAAAACCACCAATTGAGGTGTATCCACATGGCTACACAACCATGGATACATCTTCAATAATCCCGAAAGCATAACTAACCGTAACTAAACCGCAACCCTATAAATGGTTGTCTTGGTGTATCCACGATATAACACCACCCAAAAAATTGCAAACTCTTACTTCAGGTGTCCACACTCATGGGAGAGGGTTTGAACAACTGGCTCGGTTGTGCCCAGTCTGTTTGCATCTCCCACACCTATTCACTTTAACTTTTCCTGCACAATTTTTCAGCTATGTACGACAACTCAAAAAATCAGATTGGTTAACTTACACTATCAAATTCAATGATTTATGTTGATGCATCAAAACATAACTTACAAGATATTCTCCAATCGATGGGATCCTTGACTTCTTTGGGCGACTAGGTGGGCGTCGAGCCTTAGGAGGGTACAACGCACGATTCTTGATTTCGAATGGTATTTCAACATCACTAATCTCTGGATTAATTACCCCTTCATACGTAGCTCTCCAAGTCTCTGTCTTATAAAAATCCCCGACCAACGTCTTATATGGTATACCCTATGTATCTGCTGCTAACAATGCATGTCCACATGGTATTTTAACTCGATCATACTGTTTGCACGAACACTGTTTCTTATCAAGCAAAACATGGTGTTTTCCGTTTAGTAAACCAACAACTTCATAACTCCAACTTGATATAGTCCCAACTCTGCTTCCACAAATGCCCTTCAAGTTTTTCTGCATCTGTTTATCAACCTCAGGAGTGGTTAATCCTTTATGTTTCGCAGCTTTCTTACGCCTCGCACTAAACCACCTTGTCAGCATAGCTCTGATGAACTTCAGTAGCTCCACAATGTGTGATGATCGACCCTTACCCAAAGCTCTATTCAACGACTCCACAATGTTTGATGTCATCATATTGTAACGATTTCCTTGGAAATATGCCCTGCTCCAATGGCCCGCACCTATTTTATCCAAGTACGCTGCACAGTTGCTGTTCTTAGCTTTTATTTGCCTATATGTGTCTTGATAGGCTGTTACCTTGTACGCAAATGCAGCTTAAGTCACCAGTTTCACAAGCCCTTTGTTATGATATCGGGCATTCACATTCCTAGCAAGATGAACAATGCACGCCCCATGATGTGCCAAGGGATAAACTCTTTTCTTTGCAGTGTAGATTGAACTGTGTCTATCAGAAATAAATGTTAATGTTTTGCTGTCCGCAATTATTCTCTCTAACTTCTCAAAAAACCATGTCCAAGAATCATCGTTCTCAATATCTACAGCTGCGAACGCCAGAAGGAACACCTGGAAATTTGCATCTTGCCCACTTGCTGTAAGAAGCACTCCATTATACTTCCCGTCCAGATGAGTAAATACGCAGGCAGGTCCTCGAAAGACTCATCATCCGACCCAAACATCCCATCCAAAGCCTTACCCTTGCCCTCCAACACTTGCTGTACGAAGCAGCCACCCTAAGATCTTCATGAACCATCTGCTGCAGATCCAAGGGGGCTGGCCCTTTTGTCGGATCATTGTATTTCGCCATAAACACAGCAGCAATGACATGTGAGGTGGCTTTCTTCATATAGTTATTCCTCGTCTCTATGGGGCAGGTGTGTTCAAGATTCGCTTTCCTAATTTGATAGAATCCTGACTCCTTCATTTCACTAGCTAGAACCCTCCAGTCACAACTCTCACCAGTACAACTCACTACAAAAGAATCCTTTTTGGTAGTCGTTTGCTTAAAATGAAACTGGTTCTTAATAGCATATATGGCTAGAGCAATCTGGCAATCCTCTTTGTTTGCAAACATCTTTCCTTTACAAATCCTTTTACCATCATCCTCAAAATCAAGATCGGGGATCTCTTCCCTCTCATACTCTGTGTCGTCAAACAGAGGAGGGATATGAAACTCCTCATCATCAATATCTTCCAGCTTCCTGCTGTCCACGGCCGGTAATTTCCTCTGACCACCTTCATCTGACCATGTATCCAGTCCAGCATGTTCACCGACTACAGGTCTCACTTCTACACTTGTCTTCGCTTTCTCTTCTTCTTTCATAGAAATAGCCCCATTAACTAACACCGTGTGGTCAAAGCAAGAGAATGTATTGCACATGATCTCCACAACATTTACTCTCCCAAACTGATCACAAATGAAATTCCCCCAAAACTCTTTATCATAGTCTTTTGGGGTAACGACTACCTCTGTCAAATCAGCTTCTTCTTCCTCCAAAACTTCTTCAAAAGTATCTGAACTACAAAACCTTCTGAATCACTCATGCCGTCTGAACTCTTGTCATCATTAACTACACCCCCTCCCTTATTAATCTCCTTAACCTTATCGCCCATCATCTTTCCCTCTATTTCTTCAACTTCAGCCATGTAATCATCATCAACCTGTGTAGTCTCAATAAAAACTGTCTTAGAACCGGCCGCACAAGCTTCTACTAAAAACCCCTCTCCGCTAAAACTATTACTAAGACCAGATGAAGAACCACAGCTCTGTTTCTTGTGCCGTCCCTCTCTCGAATCCATAGACCCCAGGTTATTTGCTCTCTTCTTAACCTCTTCAATCGTAACAAACAAATTCAACCCTCGGTTCGCACGCAACATCCCTGTATAGTACTCTAGTCCGACAGTGGTAGTCACAATAACTGGTGGCGTCCTAACCCCCGTAGTCAATTGCATAAATGTAGGGATACAGTAACTTAGTATCGCTTTTTTCTCAGACAGCCCAAATTCAGCCACCACAGCTTCTTCCAACTCCAATAAACTCGTCAACACCGTCAAAGGTACTACACGCGACAATAGCTTATTGTCCACCTTAAACCCCCAAACGCCATCGCCGGAACAACTTCAATTCCCCCAAATAACAACACAAAAAGTAGCTAAATCATCCTACAAAACGTAACAACAATGAAGCTTATTCATCCATCCACAAAGAACATGTAACAAAAAACCTATCCACACGAAACCCTATCACATAACTCTGCAGCCATGTCTCCCAAAACCCTACAGCGGATCTTTGTTTTTTATCCACAAACTGTCTCCCTTTATGGTATCTCAGTAAAAAACATAAAACTTGTCGCACGAAAAGGAAGCTTCTACCTCAATTACTCACAGTCATCAGATCAAAAAAACCAGTTACGATCGGACGGTCTACATTCAATCATTAATCCCCCTTCCTTGTTATTAGTTAATCGCTATACCCATTTAGTTGGAGGGCAAGGTAGGAACAAATATAAGACACCTAAGCTAAAAACTAGCAAAAAGTATAGCAAGCGCAAGAAGTAGGTCAAACTGTAAGAATAATGTCACAAAGTAGGTCTACGTGCTATTGTCTCATAAAATATTCTCTACTATTTTATATTAAAAAATGCTAAATAACATTTGACTACCTAAATTTTTTAATTCGACATTTTCTTAAGTTAAATTTTATCATAAGACTTTTAAACATGCACATCGAACTGTTCCTAATCTAATTTTAGTTTGACTACAATTATTCGTTCTAAACTAGTTATCTCTTGTTTTAGTATTTCTTATATATATATATATCCTAAGAGCTTTAAACTGCAAATTAATAGGTCAACAAACATTATATTACCATGAAAACTCTTTCAATGAGTTTTCTTATGATGTATACCAACAAGAAAGAACCAAAAAAAAAAGTTATACACACGTGTATACATATATGGTTCAAATTCTGGTATATATGTAATTATTTACCAAAAATAATATATTTATATCTCTACCAAAAATTTAATGAAAAATAAAATAATATAACAGGATAAACTGCAAATAAAGAAAATAAAGAAAATAAAGAAAGAAGTTGGTGTATATAGAATTGGTAAAATAGATAAATCAAGAGTAGCTAAATTAGAATGGTGCCTATTCAACCACCATAGACTACTGCAACACATCTACCCCATTTCTACATTTAAAAGGATCTAAGTGTCCTCCCTCTTACTTCACTCCTTCCTTAAAAGTTTTAAGTCTATTTCTTCTATATTTAATATAAAAAGACAAAATTATTTATGATTTTTTAACTTTTAAACGAGATAAATTACATTACATTCGTTTGAAATCAAACTCTACATTTTTTAATATTTTTTTTGTTCTTTATATCTCAACAATATATTTATTAACCGTAACAACAGAAAAATACCATCAATATGTTTTACTTCACTTAAGCTTATTGTATATACTATATACAAATATGGTATTAGCTATTTAAAATTATTTATTTTACAATGAAAACTCTAAACAATGTACAACTGTCTTCTAAGTATGTTTGCTAGCAAATAGGTAAATACAATGGAAATGAACCTAAAATCAATAATAGATAAAAAATAAAAAATGATGTGAGCGGGTAATGATTTTCAAAATAGATTATTATTTTGAAGATAATTTTGATTCCAAAGAATTCAAAGAAGAGAATCTATTTATTATAAAGCTGGCTTTTCTCTCCTCTCCTTCCTCCACCTCATCCCCTTTTATTTTCAATTTTAACAAATTAATCCACATCATCAAAGGAACATCAAATCTAAAGTTAATGCATCAATTACTTCACTCAATTTTGTAATATTTTTTTATTATTAAAAAATAATTTACAATAATTTAAACTATTTTTTTTTTCGTCGAAAATTAAATTATATTTATGAAGAATTTTGGTAATCCAAATACAACTGTTTGTAAAGCCAAATTGGAGGATTAAAACAATCATAATAAAAATTACAATTTTGACAGCCATACTTTGCTAGAAGATGTGCAACATTATTACCCTCTCTCTTTGTAAAACTGAAAACAACATTTGAGAAGTATGATGCCCATAGTCTAATGTCTTGAATTAAACCATCTAAAGAAATTTCTAAGAGTTCTGAGTTGATGATTTTGTATAAAACCTGACAATCTCCTTCAAAGCAAACTGAAGAAAAGCCTCTAATCCAAGATTGTTGGAGAGCCATTAACAAAGCTTTTGCTTCAGCTTCGAGTGATGTTCTTGTTGTTCCAAATCTTGTGGATCCCCAACCTTGTGATCCATCCTCCAGTGGCTTGATTTGTAAGATGATCGAAACCTGCATCATAATTACACTTAACAATAGAATCTTCAGGTCTTCTCCATTTGACTGATTCCTGTTGTTGACTTGTATTTCTTTGAGAGGGTTGAGGGTTATAAGTAAAACAATCTTGTACATCGCTTTGAGCTCGCTGGACTATAATCCTCGGTTGGACTGTAATACCTTCAAAGATGAACTTACTCCTTGCTTTCCAAATGTGCCATAATAACCACAGAGGTAGTAATTGGGTTACGGTAGAGACGTCTTCCATATAATCCATATCCAACAAAGATTTTAGAATAGACTCATTTTCATAATTCATATCCAAAAGGATCCCAATTGGCACATTAGCTTGTTCCCATATTAGTTTCGCATAAGTACATTCAAAAAGAATATGTTTAATTGTTTCATCAGCCTGAAAACATTTTGGACAAACAGGGTTAATATTTTTTCCTCAAGTATTTAGTCGTGTTATCGATGGTAGCGCTTTGGACAAGACTCTCCAGAGAAGATGTTTGACTTTTGGTAGAATATTAAGTTTCCAAATTCTGCTTTTTAAAGATACTGAACCATGTGGTATTGGAGGTGATTCGGAGCAAGATGGTTCTGCATACTTAGCCAATAACTTGACCGCACCGTGTATTCCCCTGAGTTTGTATAATGCCAGACAATTCTGTCTGGTCTTATATTTCGTGATAAATATATTGATCTAATATGTGAGTGTTCCTCCTGTGGAATGTGAGTCAATAGTTTTTCATCATTCCAAAAACGGTAAGGACCTGTGTTTGCAATCAAATCTTTGACCACTAGTTCATCATTGATAGATAAGCTATGAATAGGTTGTGGTGGTGTAGTCGGTAGCACATTGTCAATATTCACCCGTATTAAACTTCCATTTCCAACAATATGTCTGCAGCCCTCTTTGATTATCTTGATACCCTCTAGAATAGACTCCCATCCATAAGATTGATATGGTCTTTTCTTTGCTTCGAGGATGTGAACATCAGGATAATACCTTGCTTTCATTATTTTTGCAAATTTTGAATCTGGATATTGTATCAATCGCCAGACTTGCTTAGCAAGGAGAGCATCATTAAATTTTGATAAGTTTTTGAATCCTAAACCTCCTTCTGACTTAGCATATTGTAATCTTTGCCAAGCAATCCATGAGATGCCTCTCTCACTATTACTTTTCTCCCACCAGAATTTTTGTAGAACTTGGTCTATCTCTGTTATCACACTCATCGGCAATTTGAAACATGACATAGAGTATACAGGCATTGACATGGCTACATATTTGAGCATTATTTCTTTTCCAGCTTGAGAGAGTCTTTTTGTGCTCCAAGATGAAGTTCTCTGTCTTACATTGTCAACAATATAACTAAACATTTCTGCTTTTTTCTTACCAAACTGTTCCGGTAAACCTAGATATTTTCCCCCACCGCCTTTATTTGGTATATCTAGTATCCTTTTCAAACTTTCTTGAGTATGACCATGTACTCGAGTTCCAAATGTAATCAACGATTTGCTTTTATTTATCATCTGTCCAGAATAGTATTCATATACCTCAAAAGCTTCCTTTATTGCTCTGCAGTTTCTTGTATTTGCCTGACAAAAGAACAATGAATCGTCTGCAAACTGCAGATGACTAATTGCCGGAACTCAATTTCCTACTTTATTCCTTTTATGTCACTGCTATGTACTCTAGTACGAATTAAATGACTCATTATATCCGCACAGAGAATGAAAAGATACGGGGATAGTGGATCTCCCTGTCTAATTCCTCTCTCAGGGATGATCAAGCCGCGAGGTGAACCATTTATTAACACAGAATAGCTTACAGATCGTACAGAAGCCATGATCCATGATATCCACTGATCAGTAAATCCAAATAAACGCAGTGTGACTTCAAGAAAATTCTATTCGACATGATCATAGGCTTTAGTTACATCAGTATTAATTGCCATGTAGTTTTGTGAAACCCTCTTCCTTGATTTTAAAGAATGCATAATCTCATGTGCAATCAAGACATTATCTGTTATTAACCGGCCTGGGATGAAGGCAGCTTGTGAATCAGAGACAATAGAGTCAAGATGTTGTTTTAGTCTATTCAGCGAGCACTTTGAAATGATTTTATAGATCACATTACATAAAGCAATCGGCCTATAATCAGTGAGAGTAATCGGATCAGTAATTTTTGAGATCATACAGATATTTGTATGGTTTAGGCCTGACTTCATATAAGCTGTATGAAAAAATTCTTTGACCTCTGTTACTATATCCGATCCAATAATGTCCCAGTAATGTTTGTAGAAACGAGCTGTGAGTCCATCTGGTCCCGGAGCTTTGTCGTCTCCAATGGAAGATAAAGCAGAATATATCTCCTCTCTTGGTACTGGCATGGAAGTATGCTGTGTTCCGATCGCCTAGAGTAAGCCATTGATTTTGACTTTTATTCTTCCAATAATATTCTTCATCTCTATAAGCTGCATTCAGTTTCCTCTGTATTCTTGGTATATGACTCCTCGCTGAAGGGTTTAAACTTGACATAGCTTTGTCTAAAGCTGCTTGGAAATGATCGATTATGTTAGAAGCATTGATATTTGCAGCATATTTCCCTTTGGCCATGGCTTGACGACATCTTGTTATCTGATCACATATATTGTAAGAGTCTCGGTTTTTACAAGAGTTCCAACCTTCTTCTACTACTTTATCAAAATCTGTTATGTTTGTGAGACGTTTGTCGAATCGAAATGGTTTATGGAAACCAAAGTTCGTAGGATTGAGGTTAGTAAATAATGGTTTATGATCTCATCCATTAAACTCTAGGAACTCTGTTTCTGCAGTAGGAAAAGCTGCAGACATTTGAGAGTTTACCAATACTCTATCAAGGCAACACTTTATGGTTTGATGTCTTCTCTCCCCTACCCATGAAAACCTGTCTCCTCTCGATTTCAGGTCCGATAGGTCACAATTTGATAACATTGTTTTGAAGTTGCGGAAAGTCTTGTCCTCTCTTTGTGGTCCACCAATTTTCTCCTCATTGTTAAGGATTTCATTAAAATCTCCAGCTAGCATCCAAGAACCATACCTAGATTCACTAATACTTTGTAAAAGATCCCAAAGTATGTGTCTTTGACTCGGTGTTGGATGGCCATACACAACTGAAAAATAAAAGCTATTATTATTATGTTCAATGTGTACATCAATAATCATATCATCTTGATAAATTGATGATAAGGAGACATCGTTTGCCCACATTATTGCTAAACCTCCACTCCTACCATGAGGGGATTGTGTTATTACATTAGAGAATCCTAATACAGAAGCAAAGTTATTAACAACATCACACTTATTAAGAGTTTCACACAAAAAAAAACAACTGTGGTTTTAAAATACGACATAAATATTTTAAGCGGGATTGAGTTGATGGTGAGCAGACACCCTGACAGTTCCAGGAGACGACTCTCATGGGGGAAACAATGAGGGTACCGGGCCCCCCGTGCCTCCGTCCAAAGCAGTACCACTGCAGGAGCCTGCAGATTCCACACGAGTCTTCTTATTGATCTGGTTAACAGCCCTCATATCTTCTTTTGCTTCCTGACATTGGTAGTACTGTTCCATGTCTTCTCGAGATCCCTTCTGAGTGTAGCCTTGTGGTGGAAATGATAGAGTTGCAACTTCTTTACCCTTAGCATATTTTGTGAATATGTATCGTAACCTCTCAGCTGCCAGTTTGGTGTCCTCAAAAACACTTGGAGAGGAATCATCGTCAGATTCAGAGATAATGAATTCACGGTTTGCCTTTGAAGGACCAACACCCGGTATCTCACCATCCGGTGCTATAGTTTGAAGCGTGTTAGTGTCCGAGTCTGGTTCATCTGGATTCTGGTAAGCACGATCATCATGGTTGTCATAGTTCTCCGGATCATACCCATCATTACCACCATTGTCATCATCGTTGGCATCATCGTCAAAGGACAGTGGACATTCTTTGCTATCGTGAGTGAGAGCACCGCATTTAGAGCAGAAGTTGCTAAAACACATATGTTTGTGGGTGTGATGATGAATGTATGGAACGATGAGATATGAAATGAATGGATGGCAGAGTGTTTCAATTCCCCTTATGCAGTTGTAGTATAAGAGGTGTCAATACAATCTGAGAGTTTGCAAGCAATCAGGATGTGCATATATGTCTAAGTCAAGCCAAGTATGTAGGATGTTTGTCACTAACAGCCTAATGATGAATGTAAAATGCAGAAAGTAAAAGCTACTAGAACTAGATGCTAAATGTAAATGGAATAGAATGATTATGACAATTATGAAGCTAGAACAGAAATAGAAGCTATGATAATGTAAGTAATGAACTAATGCAAGGCAAGTAATGAACAGGATACTAAGTGAATGCAACAGAAATGCAACTAAAGTGAGACAGGACAAACACAAATCATAAACCAAAGTTCTGGGGATGAACTCGAGCAAGCACTCGATCGAGTGTAGATCGAGTGCAGGGTCGAGCTGGACAAACGCGAAAAACAGAGCAACACAAGAAAAACAGAGCAATATGAAAGCAAATCAAACAACGATCAAACAACAAGATTTAAGCTAGGAAATCAATAAACAAAGAAGGCCTTGAGGAGGGATTCATGGGCTGGACTAATGATTGAGGTCATCTAACTTGGTCAACAAATCTCAAACAACTTGAGCTGATCTCTAGACAATAGTTTCTAAGAACATGTTTAATCCACTCTCATGGCAAAAAACAATCAAGCTCATATATATCTAGACTTGTTCTCACAAAGTAAAGAATCTATACAAGCAGGCATTAAGCAATATGTCAAATACCAAACAAGACCTCTAATCTCTTAGCAAGCCTAATGGTAAACTCTAGATCAAGCCTTATCTATGCTCCTTAGACATTGGTGTGATGCTAAGAGGCTTGAAATCAAACCCTACACTCTCAGTTATAGGATCAACATTAAGAACATCTAGCCTAGAAGAGATCTACAACAATCAAGCTTGACCAAATCAAACAAACCTCAAACACAAGCCAGCCTTACCCATCCTCAAGATCCTAAGCAACTACTCACAAGAACACATGATGAACATCAAAGTCATAAACCCAGAAAATACTGAAACTTGCATCAACAGAAAGATAAAGCAAAGATCTACAATATTGAAGAAGGAATCAAACACGAATTCTTAATACCTTGAAAGTTATGAAACCAACAAAATCCAAGAATCTTATGTTTTCTCCTTCAAAAGAAGGTACAAGATCTAAGAAAAATAAAAGTGCAAAAGGAATAATTCCCAAAAGAGTAAAAACTAGGTTTCTGACTCTCCCAAAAGCTGGACTCTTGGTGGCTGCAGGGTACAAGCCCTTATGTATAAAAAGTAGTGGAAGCCCTAAAAATGCTAGAAGAAAAAATAGCTAGGCGGCTCGGCCAACTCGACCTGGTGCTCGGTCGAGTGACCGGTCGAGTTAGCTTCTCTAGTGCAACTTCCACTCGGTCGAGTCCACCTTCGCACACTGTCAAGTGTCTGGTCGAGTGGGCGGTCGAGTTGGACTCCGGACCTTGGTTCTTCAGCCTTAACTCTCTTGCTTTCTCCTCTTGTTTGCTTCACTTCTCCTCAGCATTGCTTCCATGCTCCTTAAGCTCCAAAATCACCTGTTTATGCATGAAAAGATGCAAATGCAATGCAACTATACTCTAATGCAAGAACAGTCCTAAACCTATGCAATAATTGTCAAAATGGATAGCAAAAGATGCAAAAGATGTGAATATACTAAGGGAAAACAGGGTAAAATATATGAACATCAACACCCCCAAACTTAGTCTTTGCTTGCCCTCAAGCAAATAAACAAGACATAAGAAGGTAGGTGAGGTTTGAAAGTGGGATCTAAGCTCCTAAAGCTTGCAAATAGACCATCTAGAATCAATGTCCAAGTTACTATTACTATGATGCAAGTTGAATGAGCTGTACTTAAAGATTTTAGACAAGCATATCACAACCTTTACTGATTTGAGCCTTAGATGTCCACATGCATTCAAATCAACCATTTCCTTTAACATTCATTAATCAAGAACATGAACCAATTCTATGCAATGCTTAAACTCATTTGGCTTGGAGATAAAGGCTTAGAGACAATGATGGTCTCTGTTTAGAGTGGGGCTTATCAAATATCAAGGTTCTCTCATAAAAAATGGATTGAGCTTTAGAAGAATGTTAAAGGTAAGAACACTTAGACACATACAAGAACAAAACCTTGTCTACCCAAAGGCACCCAAAGTGTTTATCCTATCAATCTAAACCCAAATGATCCTAGTGCTACCCTTTAACTTCTTTTTTTCTCTTTCACCCTTTTCTCTTTTGGTTTTCAAGTCTTTGGAGAGGTTTGTTATTTGATCTTTCTAGTGGGATGGGGGATTCTTACTTATTTGCTATGGTTCTCTTTTCTTCTTATTCTTAAGACATACAAGCATTTTGCTAGACTCTTCTTTTCTTTCTTTTCTTTTCTTTAACTAGAACCATCTTCAATATTTTTTTTACTTCCCATCCTTTCACTAGACTTTGATTTTGCTTAAACACATTTCCCTCCTAAGAACTCTACCTTTTTCTTTCTCTTTTTCCTCTTTTCTTTTCAAAACAGCCAAGTCCCAAACCCAACAAGTGAACCACCTAGTCCTATCTAGTTTGAAAAATGCAACCTAGAATAACACAAGGCTTTACTCTTGTCAGTTCAAACCTAACACTTTCTACCAAGCTCAATCCCAAAAATAGGCCTCACACACACAAGATAAACATGGCTTGAAAGAAAGGTTGGTTAAGGGGTAGGAAAACTGATTTTAATGGTTTAATCAGCTACTTGGATCAACAAGAGTGGTAAAAAGGAGAAAGATGATCCAAATATGTATATGGTATCCATGAGTTTAAAGCAATGCACACATTGATAATTGAAAGTCAATATTAGGTTCTTATAAATAGGAAATGGTATCAAATCACAACATGCTTCAATTTAGACCAAATGCAATGTAGGAATTCAAGGCTTGGTTCAATCTTATGCTTCTAACTACTCAACTAGCATCAAAGTACTATTAACTCGGGCATTGATCCTAGTTTAGTGAATTAAGCAAGCTAACAAGGCAAAACTCATCATAGATCCCTAATGCAAATATTTAACAGTCCTACATGAAACATGCTAAACAAGATCCTAATATGCAATGCAAACTACATGAACACTCTTTTTTATAAAGATTTTTGCAAAAAATTTCAAATTTTTAGGGTTTTTCTATGCCTTAGATGCTATGCAAATGCTAACATGATAATGCTAAAAAAATTGAATTAAGAACACAAAACACAATGTCAAATGCTATCTCAAACCCTCCCCCAAACTTAAATCACACAGTCCTCTGTGTGAAAGAAATTTGATTGAGGATTCAAGACCTAAAATAAAACACAATATGAAAGGCTATGGTATTTACAAGAAAAGTGATAGTGGTACCTCAAGGATTGGAGAAGAAGCTGTCCACATCCTCTTGCATGCTGTCAAAAGTGTAGTTGGGGTCTTGTTGGTGACTTGGAGAAGGAGATTGGGGCAGCTCGACAATGGCAATCGACCGTGACTCGGCCGAGTACGTGCTCGAGTGGGGGGGGGGGTCGAGCTGGACTGCGTGTGTCCTTTCATTCTTCTATCTAGACTCCCTTGCTTCCCTGACCACGAAAACACCAAAACAAAAATCAAAATACCAAAAACTCCTAAGAAATAAAGACAAAGATACCTTAGGGACTTCCTCCCTAGTGAGCTTGTTTAGAGTCACTAAGCTTGACTTCTTCTAGCTTTTCAAGCTTGAGGAGCATCCTTGAGAAGCATTGTGCACTTCTCATGTGTCTCCTTCTCTCCCAAATACTTCTTAACTTTCTGACCATTGACTGTGAACTCACTACCATCCTTGTTGAGAAGTGTGACAGCTCCAAATGGTAAAATCTCTTTTATTTCAAAAGGGCCTCCCCATCTACTTTTCAACTTCCCAGGGAATAACTTAAGTCTTGAATTGTAAAGCAAGACTTGGTCTCCAGCCTTTAGGTCCCTGATGAGATTCTTCTTATCATGGAAGGCCTTAGTTATTTCCTTGTAGATTTTGGAGTTTTCATAAGCTTCCAATCTGATCTCCTCAAGTTCATGCATGTCAAGGATTCTCTTAGCTTGTGTTGTTTCAAGATCCAAGTTCAAAAGTTTGAATTCCCATAGAGCCTTGTACTGAACTTCAAGTGGGAGGTGACAAGACTTTCCATACACAAGCTCGAATAGGGTTCTTCCTATAGGTGTTTTGAAAGCTGTTCTATAGGCCCAAAGTGTTTCATCAAGTTTACTAGACCAATCCTTTCTTGTTGCTCCTACTATTCTTGACAGAATGGCTTTGATCTGTTTGTTTGATACTTCAACTTGCCCACTTGTTTGAGGGTGATAGGCTGTAGACACCTTGTGCTTAACACCATACTTCCTTAGCATTCCTTCAAAGATCTTGTTGATGAAGTGTGTTCCTCCATCACTTATCACAGCCCTTGGGATTCCATACCTTGGGAAGATTATGGTCTTGAAGAGTTTAAGAACCACCTTGTGATCATTAGTGGGGCTAGCAATAGCTTCTACCCACTTGGAGACATAATCCGCTGCTACTAGTATGTAGACATTCCCATTTGAAGGAGGATTAAAAGGTCCCATGAAATCAATTCCCCATACATCCAATATCTCAACTTCAAGGATTGGATTTTGGGGCATTTCATTTCTTCTTGTGATATTCCCCATTCTTTGGCAAGCATCACACTTTGTGATGAACTTGTGAGTGTCCTTGAATAATGTAGGCCACCATAAGCCAGCTTGTAAGACTTTCTGGGCTGTCTTGAAAGTTGCAAAATGGCCTCCATAGGTAGAACCATGGCAATGTCCTAACACTCCTTCAACTTCATTCTCTGCTATGCACCTTCTAAACAGTCCATCTGATCCCTTCTTGTATAAGTAAGGTTCATCCCAATAGTATCCATTGATGTCTTTGAGGAGCTTCTTCTTCTTATAAGGATCCATGTCTGCTGGGATTTCTTCACATACCTTGTAATTGACTATGTCAGCATACCAAGGTAGATCTTCAGTTTCAAGTGCCATCCACTCCTCCATCTCATCCTGCTCGATCGAGTACCCAAACACACTCGGCCGAGTGCCTGTTCGAGTAGGGGGTCGAGTTGTGGGCCGAGTTGTCCCAATTAGCATCAATTTCTCCTCAGGCATTGAATCATCAATTGGAATCTCCTCTTCTATCCTCATCCTGGACAAATGATCAGCTACTCCATTCTCTATCCCCTTTTTATCCACTATTTCCATGTCAAACTCTTGGAGAAGCAAAATCCATCTCAACAACCTTGGTTTTGTATCCTTCTTTGAGTAGATGTGCCTCAAAGCAGCATGATCAGTGTACACAATTACCTTGGACCCTACTAAGTAGCTTCTGAATTTTTCAAAGGCAAATACCACTGCTAGGAGCTCTTTCTCTGTTGTTGAATATCTTCCTTGAGTTTCATCCAATGTTCTACTTGCATAGTGAATCACATGTAGCCTCTTATCTTTTTTCTATCCTAGGACTGCTCCTACTGCAAAGTCTGAAGCATCACACATAATCTCAAATGGAAGATCCCAGTTTGGAGCTTGGACTATTGGGGCTGAAATAAAAGCAGCCTTGATCTCCTTGAAAGCCTTCAAGCAATCTTCATCAAAGTTGAACCCAGTCTCCTTACAAAGCAACCTTGTCAATGGCCTAGCTATCTTTGAGAAGTCCTTGATGAATCTTCTATAAAACCCAGCATGACCAAGGAAGCTTCTTCTGTCTTTGACTGTTTTTGGTGGTTGAAGTTGAACCATGACTTCAATCTTTGCCTTATCAACCTCAATACCCTTTTCTAAAATCTTGTGTCCAAGAACTATCTCTTCTTCAACCATGAAGTGACACTTTTCCCAGTTCAAAACTAGATTTGTCTCCTCACATCTCTTTAAAACCCTGCACAAATTAGCAAGACAAGAAGAATAGGAATCTCCATAGACAGAGAAGTCATCCATAAAAACTTCAACAACATCCTCAATAAGATCAGAGAAGATAGACATCATGCATCTTTGAAAAGTTGCTGGTGCATTACATAATCCAAATGGCATCCTTCTATAGGCAAAAGTATCATATGGACTTGTGAATGTTGTCTTCTCTTGATCATTAGGATGAATAAGAATTTGTAATAATCCAGAGTATCCATCCAAGAAACAGTAGTGGGTGTGATTAGCTAATCTTTCCAACATTTGATCAATGAAGGGAAGAGGAAAATGATCTTTCCTAGTGGCAGAATTTAGCTTTCTATAATCAATGCACATTCTATGTCCTGTTATGGTTCTATGGGGATTAACTCATCATGATCATTCTTTATTACAGTGATTCCTCCTTTTTTAGGGACACAATGAACTGTTGAAACCCAAGTACTATCAGAGATAGGATAGATTACACCAGCATCAAGCAACTTAAAATTCTCCTTTTTGACTACTTCTTTTAGGTTGGGGTTTAACCTTCTTTGAGGTTCAATGCTAGAGTAAGATTCATTTTCAAGATGGATTCTATGCATGCAGAGACTAGGTGAAAGTCCTTGAATGTCATCCAAAGTATAACCAATAGCTTTTCTATACTTCCTTAACTCAACAACTAGCAAATCAAGCTCTTTCTTACTCAATTTAGCATTTACTATCACAGGATAAGTAGAGTTCTCACCTAGAAAAACGTACCTTAGCCCAGATGGGAGAGGTTTCAGCTCTACTTTTGGTGCTTTCAGTTCAGACCAGTCATCTGTGGAGGACTCGGCAGTCCACTCGGTCGAGTGGTTTTGGTGCTCGGTCGAGTGTATGCTCGAGTAGGTGGTCGAGCTAACTGAATCTGCTATTTGAACTGACCAGACTTCTTCTCTTAATGCTGGTAACCTCTCAAAAACCTCTGGATGGTCTGAATCTCTACAGGAGTTCAATATCTCCTCATAGGCCTTGGTTTCTTTATGGATAAACCCTTCCTCTCCACTTTTGGTCAAAGCAGTTCTAAGGTGATCTTGTTCTGCTAGTTCTTCCATCAATTCTCCTGATAATTTATCCAACTCTTCAACCCAAAAGACTTGTCCTCCAATTGTTGGTTTTTTCATTGCTTCCACAATGTCAAATGTCATCTTGAGGTCCTCTCCCAAGTTGAGATCAATCTTCCCTTGTCTCACATTAATTATTGCTCCTGCTGTAGCTAGAAAAGGTCTCCCTAAGATCAAAGGATCTTTTGGTTCTTCATCCATTTCCAAGACTACAAAGTCTGTTGGGACTTCCACTGCTCAACCTCTAACTGGTAGGTCCTCCAAAACACCATGTGGTAGTCTTATTGACCAATCAGCTAAGATCAGGGATATATTGCATGGCTTATACCTTGTAAACCCTAGGCGCTTAGAAACTGATAGAGGCATTAGGCTTACTGAGGCTCCCAAATCACAAAGGCATCTGTTGAAGGTTAAGGGGCCTATAGTGCAAGGTAGAGTAAAGGAACCAGGATCTCTTAGCTTTTGAGGATTCACTTGCTTTTGGATGATAGCACTGCCCTCATGGCTAAGAATCACCATCCCTTGAACTTCTTTGATCCTCTCCATCACAGCATCTTTCAAGAATTTCTGGTAAGGAGGAATCATCACAAAGGCATCTATTAGAGGCATCCTAAGCTCAATTTCTCTAACTTGTTTATCAAACAATGCCTTGTATTTTTCAACCATCTGCCTCTTAAATCTTCCTAGGAATGAACCGGACTTCTTTTTCTTTGGAAGTAACTGGCTTAATTTTCTCCTGAGAAGCTGCTCGATCGGGTGCTCGATCACACACTCGGTCGAGTGTGTGGTCGAGTGGTGGGTCGAGTTCGACGATGTTTTCATTCTGAGTCTCTTCTTGTTGAAAACCCTCCCCTTCTTGAACACCACTGTCCTCAGTGTCTGGTAATGCTCCCTCTCTTGTTGGTAGAAACCTTCCACTACGTAGATTGACAGCATGAGCAGATTCTATAGAGTGCATAATGGCCTTGCCTTTGTTGAGGTCTTGCATTGGGGCATAAGCTAGTTGATTCTCCATAGTCACAATCCTGGAAGTCAGTGTGTTAAACTTGGCATGGAGTTCACTGTAAATATCTGCTATCCTCCTATTCAACTCAGCAAATCTGTTTGCTGCCTCAATTTTTTCATTGGTTTGTCCAACCAACAGTTGTTGCATCATGGCTCTTAAGTCTTGTTCCTGGCCTTGATTAGTCTGAAATCCTGGTGGGGGACTGTAACAACCCGTCCCGTGGACCCTACTAGCCCCCCGCTAGCTGCCCCAACGGACCGTCCGTGGACCCTGCTAGCCCACCGCTAGCCATCCCAACGGACTCCAAGCTGGCCCTTCAGGGCATCGATCCTAATCCATCACTGTGGATATCTCAATCCACCAGTAGGTTATTGGTGCGCCAGGCGTTCCTCGAACCCTGGTCCCCACCCTTTAACAACCTTCCCACAGGACAAGTTGCCAATATCATTTCCCTCTCCCTTTGTGGAGAAAATGGTGAGAGTTTATCTCTATGAGAGAATCTTGGGTATAGATCATCGTTGTTGATCTTAGGAATCTCATAATATGTTGAAAAAAAATCGGAAAAAAGCTAAGAAAAGATCTCAGCGTTGTGTAAATCCGAGACTGAACACTAATTGTAATTGTGTTTAAGAAGTATTTTCAAGAAAGTTTGAGGATGTAGGCATTTGCTGAACCTCGTTAAAAGAAAAATTGTGTGTCTCTTGTCTCTTCTGCACTTACAAATGGTTCTTGTTAAAAAAAAGGTGCAAGAACAAGTGCAAAATATGTTGATGATGAAAATATTATCTGATCTCCGGTAGAAACAATCAATGATGAAATATTACTCCTGAAAGATGGAGAAATCCGATTTTATTAGATCAGATTTTTCATGAAATTTCTTGAGGTTATGGATTTGACATCTGTTGAAAGAGATGTTACTCAGAATGCTTACATTATCTTATATAGAAAAATGGTCTTGTGGTACCATACTAAGAAGAAGAGTCGAAAGAGATAACATTACAAAGAGAGTACGAATAACTCTTATGTATAAGATGATTGTTTGGAAGATTGTATGTAAAAAAATATTTGGGCTTAAGTTCAAATAGATCTTCTATATGAAATGGGTTCAAATGAATTTAAGTTCAATGACCCAATAGAATATATGATGAATCAGATGAGTTTGTACCTGAAAGCGCTGTTTATAACAGTTCAGAAAAGATGATATATATGATCATAATAAATAACCTGATGATGATGTTTTCAGGGAGAGAAATATGATCATAAGCGTGGTTGTACTCTTTTTCCCTTATCATGGTTTTTATCCAATTGGGTTTTTTCCATGAAAGGTTTTTAACGAGACAACAAAGAACACGCAAAAGATAAACATCTTGAGAGGAATATTATGATTCTAATGGTGAAAGACTATCATCTTCAAAGTCTCTGACATACATTGATTAGATCGTGAGAAACGAAGATAATGATCAAGATGAGTCATTTAAGAGACCAATAGCCTGGAGAAGAATGGTGATGTACGGTGATATACATGTCCTACAAATTTGTTCAAGTGAAGATTTGGCAAACCATTTACTAAGGCGTTTTCCAACCACTACTACTTCATAATATTGGTTTGATCATCTCGGAGATTTCAAATGATGTACTCAAGAGGGGGAGTAAAAGCGCGATGCACTCTTTTTTCCTTAACCATGGTTTTTTCCAATGGGTTTTCCTGGTAAGGTTTTTAACGAGGCAGTATCTCATATGCGCATTTGGGACTACATTTTTATAATGGTCATCCAAGGGGGAGTGTTATGAATATTCTATATTGTATGGATGTCCATTATCGGTCCATTAGTAGAACTGTGTATAACCTAAAATCCTAAAGTTGTATCACTATATATATGTTATATCCTATGGGATAGATAATAATACAATAGAACAATTCCCTAAACCTCTTGTTCTAACACATTACTTTTACTCTTTCTTTTTCTTCATATTTTTGTCAACCTTGTGAATCGTGATTGTATGTGGCTGTTGTGCGGCTGATGAAGCTTTTTTTTTTTTAACCAAACATTAATAAAATTAAAAGAGAACTCCAAGATTGGTAGCCCAAACCGGAGGAAAAAAGTTTACAAAAATGGATTCAGAAATTAAAGTTCTTGAAGACCGAGCCAGACAATCAGTCCTTGCGTTTAAGTCTCGTGGGATCCTGGCTAGGGTGAAGGAAGGAAAAGAAGATCGGAGCAATGAAAAATCCTCTAGCAGATTCGAAAAAGCGGGCCAATCCTCCGACGTCTGCACCATCGCGACTAGTTCTGCACAGTCCGTCTCAATAGCCTGACAATCAACTCCAGCCGCCAGTAAAAACTCCATAGCCCAGATCAGTGCTTGGAATTCCGCATGTAAGGGAGTAAGGCCTCTCCTGTGACTCTGTGCTCCCAAAAGAAGCGTTGAATCTTCTCCACTACAACACCACCAACCCAGACCCTGAAAAGGGTCCGTACCTTTCCAAGAACCATCAACCTGACAACGAGGAAAGGAACCCCTGTCCTCTAATAAAGGCGGAGGATACAGATATCTCACTGAATAAGATCTGGCCTCCTCCCACAATAATTTATCATTAACCGCTTGATTCAAAATATCAGTTGGCTCTAATTCGGTACCCTGGAAAACCTTTTTATTTCTACCATACAATCCAGGGGAGACGAAGAGCTATATTGGAAACCCCAGATTGTGATGACGCCCGCCAGAATATGATGTCCAAATTTGCATAAATCGAGGCATAAGGAAAGCCTCCCGTGTCTAACAACATAGGTGAAAACAAAAGAAGTCTTAGCCCTACAAAATTCAACAATAGAGAAATCCATAAACTTAATAGACGGGAAACAAAAACAGATACAATATTTACAACAAGAAATAAAATACCAACAGATAGAAAAACAACTAAGTGATCCACAAGTCACAAATAAAATAAAAACATTAGAAGTCGAACTACTAAACCAAGTATGTTCTGAACTCCCAAATGCCTTTTGGGAAAGGAAAAAAACATATTGTTGAAATACCCTATGAAAAAAAATTTAATGAAAAAAATATTCCAACTAAAGCTAGACCCATTCAAATGAATTAAGAACTTCTAGAACACTGCAAAAAAGAAATACAAGACTTACTAGATAAAAACTTAATAGAAAATCTAAATCTCCTTGGAGTTGTTCAGCATTATATGTAAACAACCAAGCTGAAAAAGAAAGAGGAGTACCACGTTTAGTAATCAACTATAAACCCTTAAACAATGTAATACAATGGATAAGATACCAAATACCAAACAAAAAAGATCTATTAAAACGATTATATGACGCCTGTATATTCTCTAAATTTGACATGAAAAGTGGATTTTGGCAAATACAAATTGCCGAGAAGGATAAATATAAAACAGCATTCACAGTGCCTTTTGGGCATTACGAATGGAATGTTATGCCTTTCGGTTTAAAAAGCGCACCATCCAAATTTCAAAATAATGAAGGAAATATTTAACCCTTATTCCACCTTCTCTATTGTATACATAGATGATGTGTTAATATATTCAAAATCTATCGACCAACACTTTAAACATCTATACACCTTTTTGAACATTGTTAAAAAGCATGGACTAGTAGTATCCGCAAAAAAGATGCATATATTTCAAACAAAAATACGATTTTTAGGCCACAACATATATCAAAGTACTATAACACCTATATCTTGATCTATAGAATTTGCAAATAAATTTCCAGATGAAATAAAAGAGAAATCACAATTACAAAGATTTTTAGGTTGCTTAAACTACATATCTGATTTTCTACCTAATCTTCGAAAAACTATACAACCATTGTTTCAAAGATTACAAAAGAACCCCATACCATGGTCAAGTCTGCATACTAGTCTAGTCCAAGATATCAAGAAAAAGGTTATAACACTACCATGTCTAGTCATCCCACACCCCAATGCATTCATGATAGTAGAGACAGATGCATCAGAAATAGGTTACGGGGGATCCTTAAACAGAAAATGCCAGAGTCTACCCAAGAGTCTATAGTCCGTTTCCACTCAGGAGTTTGGCTTGGACCACAAAAGAATTACTCTACAGTTAAAAAGGAAGTTTTATCTATTGTAAATTGTATTTCTAAATTTCAAGATGATTTAATAAACAAAAAAGTTTTTACTACGTGTCGATTGCAAATCGGCCAAAGAGATTTTACAAAAGGATGTTAAAAACTTAGTTTCTAAACAAATATTTGCTAGATGGCAAGCTACTTTATCTGTTTTCGATTTTGATATACAATATATAAAAGGGGAAAATAATTCTTTACCTGATTTTCTAACAAGGGAGTATTTACAGGGAAAATCTCAGGATCACCAAAATGAGTGAAACACAAAAGAAACCAATGAGTGCATCAGACTACGTCAAGAATCAACCAGATATACAAGGAAAGCAATTAACCATTAGCAACCAATTCTCCGCCTTGGTGGAATTTCCTCCTTTATCCTATGCAAAAGCCGTCAACCCCCAGCGACAAAAAATATCCAACCCATCCTCCTCACAAAAAACCATAGACCAAAAATCGTCCTACTTCCTTAAACCACAACGCCAACACCTTATTACAACCTCATTTACCAAACCAATATCCCTTAAAGACCTAACCCAATATACCAACCGCATATTTTACGAAAAAGCCAATACCTTATCGACAACCTTACTAAAAACCGCACATTCTACGAATTCATTCTCGTAGACACCAAATCAGTAGAAATAACCCACCAAACCGACAAGAATGACCCAAACCTCATTTCCTACTCCACCTGCAAAATCCTCAAAGTATGCAATCCCCAAGATCTCGGATTCATAAACCTGCACACCGCAAAAGAATTCTCCATCCCGGGGTTCCATATTCCAAGATTTACCTACATAGATTACCAGAAAGCCTTTCTCCACACCTTTTACTTACGAACCTATGATCACTTCTGATTCCTCTCCTTTGACTTTTGTTGCACCAAGACAATGCCATGATGGTTCTACGAATGGTGGTACTGGTTTGGCCCAACCGATGACATATATCCTCCCCAAATACCCAAGGTTTCACTACCTTACTACACTAAAAACGAAAAACACCAACTCATCGGCCCTCTACCAAAGATAGCCTTCCACATAGATATGAGAATACCCTGGATACTATCTTGGCACTACAACCTTCTACCCTTCTTACCGGAGATGCCATATTCACTAGTCCGAGAATTCATAATCAAATGGTGGGACAAATACAACCTCGACCGCTGCTCTTTATCCAATTTGGAGAAATGGATCCAGACACATCAACAAATTAAGAAATCCATAGCTACAGTATCCTAAGCATTACCACCTATTCAAACGAAAACTTTGCCCCGCAAACCACCAAATCCTACAGAATCAACAACTTCGTCCTCCGGATCCAAGAAAAGTAAAGGCAAAGAAAAACTCAAGAAACTCCTCGAGACAATTGTGATACAAATATCCTCCTCAGACGATGAAGATGATATAACACAAGAAAACAATTCGCAAGACGACGATCCATTCTAAAACATGATTATCTGAAGAAAAAAAAAACGTGAAAGTATGCTGCTACAGCTCTTTTAGAATAAGTTTAAGTTGATAAATCATGCTTGTAATGTATATATATTTACTATATTATCTGCTTGTAATATAAATACATATATATTTAGTATATAATTATGTAGAAGAAAGAAGCAACCTCTTCCACCGACTCCATCAAGACTCTATTTTTCAAGGCAAGATGAAGACAAAAACCCAATTATGCAACAGCTCAACTATCAATACAAGACTTCAAGACCAAGAAATAAAGACTTCAAGACTATACAACAAGACAAAGACTTCAATCAACAAAGAATTACTCATCTCTCGCAATTCCAAAAATATGACACGTCTACAACAACTTACGCAACTTCATACAGCTTTGTATAAATAAGGAAATAAGAGTAATAGAACAGGGCAGAGTGTTTTTAGCGATCATTCATAAATTCCCTATACATCATACTCTCTAGTTTTCATAAGTTTGTTTTCAAAGTTTGTACCTTTACTCTTGTATTTAAATCAAGTTTAAATAAAGTAAGTTTTAATCATCCCTCTTGTCTTTATTTTAAGTTAATCGTTTAATCTATAAACTTGTTTCTTCTATAGTTATACAACAATATAAAATATATTACTTATATTTTATCCTGGGTTTTATCCTCTTGTCTTTATTTATTATTTTTTTTTTTTTTACTTTTAAAAGACGGCTAGGGTTAGATCGTGCTGATAACGTGTTAAGGAAAAAGATTTAGGGAATTGTTCTCTTGTATTATTTTCTATTCCATAAAATACAACATATATATAGAGATACAATATTAGGGTGTAAAGTTTACACTAATGGATCAATAATGGACATCCATATATAACTATAGAATTATTTATAACAATATATATATATATATAATATAACACTATAGTATTAATATAGATGAGATGGTACACAGACGAACTATCCAAATGTCATTTTAACTACACCAAGAAAACAAATAATGCATAGTGACAAACACAAAGAATTAAAATTTATGTTGTAAACCTCATTTCAGCCATTATTTATAAATTTTGATAATTGAGCCTTTATATTTTAATTAAAATAGATTGAACCGGAACAGAAATAGATTGAGCCTTTATAAGGTACAGGAACGAGCGTATGAGAAGCTGAAATCAGTGATAGGACAGCTTCATGTCAGGTTTCCTTTCATCGAAGCAGTAAGAATGATCCCATCTCTTAAGAAATACATGAAGGAGATCTTTATTGACAAGGTCAGTTTGGAACAAGGAGTGATGTATCTCATGCATGCGTGTAGTGTGATTCTTCAGAACTGAATGCCAGAAAAATGTGGAGATCCTGGTCCGTTTACACTGTCCTGCACAAGTGGATATTTTAAGTTCAGCAATTGTCTCTGCGACCTTAGGGCTAGTATAAGTTCGATGCCATTAAATGTTGCTACGCGACTTGGACTGTAACATTTAAACCAACCCAAGTTAATTTGGTTCTAGCTGATCATTCTACTTGACGTCTAGATGGATTATTGGAGAATCTACCAGTTTAGATTGGAAACTGCTATATACCGACCGACTTCATTATGTTGAAGCTTGATGAGGAACCACAAGATACCATCATCCTTGGAAGGTCTTTCCTTGCTACTGCAGGCACAATGATAAATGTCCATGAAGGAAAATTTTGATCTGCATATGGATGATTTGGTGATGAGATTTAAACTAGAGAAGGTGGCTAAGAAACCTACCATTGATGGTCAAGCTTTCTTGATTGACATGGTTGAAGAGATAGCAAACGAGATCTATAAGAAGGTATGCTCAATTGATAACTTGGTAGTTGCATTAGCAAAGGAAGAACCAGAGTTGGATTATCTAGCTAAGGAAACGACAAGGCTAGTAAGAACACTTGATGCTACAACAAAACTCAAAAACGAAGTCTCCTTTCTCGACATACAAACTGGACCAACGGATCCATATGTTAGACCGATCGATCTCATCTTCTCTGTAGATATGCATGTTGAACGCAGTGAATCGACCGATCCCACTAGAGGGCCGGTCGGTCCCGACTCATCCAAATATGAAGATAGCTCAATGACTAGAGCGAACTCGAGGCTCCAAAATTAGACCTCAAACCACTTCCTGAGGGACTCATGTATGCTTATCTTGGACCCAATTCTACATATCCAGTGATTATTAATGCTAACCTGAACATTGTTGAAACCTTACTCTTGCTCTGCAAGTTAAGAAAATATAGGAAGGCTTTGGGCTATTCCTTAGATGACATTTTAGGTACCTCACCGGAGTTGTGCTCTCACCGCATTCACCTTGAGGATCCTTCAAGGTCTTCTATTGAATATCAACGAAGATTGAACCCCAACCTAAAAGAGTTCATGAGAAAATGAAATTCTCAAGCTTTTGGCTGCCGATGTTATCTTTCCCATCTCCGACAAGACTTGGGCGAGCCCAGTACACGTGGTGGCAAAGAAATGTGGGGTGACCGTTGTTGCCAACGAAAAGACCAAGCTAATTCCCACAAGAACAGTCACGGGACATTGAAGATGCATCGATTACCGCAAGCTCAATGCCACAACTAGAAAATATCATTTCCCTCTCCCTTTCATTGATTAGATGCTTGAACATTTGGCTAATCATCCCCATTACTGCTTTCTTGACGGCCATTCTAGTTTCTTTCAGATTCCAATCAACCCAGACGATCTAGAGAAGATTATGTTCACATGTTCTTATAAAAGAGAAGCTCGACGTGTTTTGAGTTTTAGCCTTTTGTCTTTTCTGAAAGTTGAGCGAAAGAGAAGTCTCTGTAAAATCATTATGTGAGTCTTTTGTGCTTGTTTTTGGAGGGGTCTGTCCGTGGGAAGGGATATTTGAACGTGGAGTGACGTTTGTAGGCTTCTTGAAGGCTTGGATCTTGGTGTTCTTTGTCCTTTTCTTTTAAATCAAGGTGAGTGTGTGACCATGGCTAATCTAAGCAAATTAATGGTTATTTTGTGTGATTTTGGTTGTTAATTGCTTGTTTGATTGCTTGTGAGTGTTTGCTATGAGTTTGGTGGTCTTTGGAGGATGTATTCGGCATCACAGAGCCAAGAGAAGTCAGTGGAGATCGTGCTCGGCGATGCTTCGCGTAACTGCATCGATCGATGCAAGAATTGCATCGGTCGATGCAGCTAGGAATTTGGAGATTGCATTGATCGATGCAAAGAGTGCGTCGGTTGACGCAAGGAGTGCGTCGGTTGACGCAAAGATGTTGCGTTGGTCGACGCAAGGAGCGCGTCGGTCGACGCAAGGTTGCAGAGTCACAGATGTGTTCAAAATTGTCTTGGTTGCTTATTTTTGTGTTGTTTGTGTTTGTCTTTTCGCTTTTGTGTATAGCCCAGTAGATGGGAGGATCAACTCACTGAGTATTTTTGATAATACTCACGCATCTCAATTGTTGTTTATGGTTTGCAGGTATCTGACGTGGAATCATGGCGATGAAGAGGAGGATGATCTAGGGTCTCGGTGGTGTGTTGATGGTTATGTTTATATGTTGTTGGAACCTTGTATAGAATAATGCTATGTGGTTGGATAAAATGGTTTGGAATGATATCGTGTTGATGTTTACCGGTGTTTATTATTGTTATATAGTTTATGTTGTGCATGTTATTGCTATTATGACGGGTTAGTGATGTTTATGTTATTGGTTTAATTATGTAGTTTGTGATGCTTAATTCTAGATTATTTAAACAAAACGGATCGAATTTTTTTAGTTTGGTATCAGAGCCCTTATGATTCTAGAACGGGTTAATGAATGATTTAGAGGACTTGAGGAATTTCATTGGTTAAATTATTTTACTGTTCTAAGTATTTAACTTAGGCTCATTGAGAGCTAGTAACGTCTTTCTAAACAATCTAAGAAAAAGAAAAAATCTCACACTTACAAGTTACAATAAAATGTTAAATTTTAATAATGATTAACAACTTATGACAGCACTTTTAATCTTAATTTTTATAAGAACAAATTACTCAGATGTTATAGAAAAGTAAAAATATTGCTGATATATTATACATTTTCTAAAAGATACTCATATATTTAATGTTTTGGGTGTAATTACAATTAACACCCTAGGTTAATTTTTTATTTTTAATTTCGAAAATATTTAAAAAAATATACATCAGCAAAAGATTTCATGTCATTATTGATAGTGAACGTCTGATTTATATTACTTCACGGCTGAATTATAATACTTAAGGGAAAACGAAAGGTCTCGTAAATTCATATGACGGCTAAGTTATAATGTTTGGTGAATGACTTATAACAATAAATAAACTGAAAGTGAATGTCTGATTTATATTACTTCACGGCTGAGTTATAATACTTAAGGAAAATCGGAAGGTCTCGTAGATTCATATTACGGCTGAGTTATATTGCTTTGTGGCTAAGTTATAACAAGAAATAAAAGTAAACAACTGAATTTTATTACTTGACGGATGAGTTATAATACTTACGGGGAAACGAAAGGTCTCTTAGATTCATATGACGGCTAAGTTATAATACTTATGGGGAAACGAAAGGTCTCTTAGATTCATATGACGGCTGAGTTATAATGTTTGGTGGCTGACTTATAACAACAAATAAACTTAAAGTAAACAATTAATTTCTATTACTTCACGGCTGAGTTATAATACTTTAGGAAAATGAAAGGTCTCGTAGATTCATATGATGGCTGAGATATAATGCTTTTTGACTGACTTATTAGCCGTTTTATTTTTCCTCTCGATCCGTCCTTACCACTAATTTCGGTAGACTCTTTCGCCGAAAACTCCACACAGAGACGTAACTGATCAATTTTTCATATTCCCAAATAACATTGCAACTCTCGATCATTGGAGACATAAACTGGTGGAGTATCATGCAACATATGTTTCAGTGCCTTGTTCAATAACATGTAGCTCAGCTTTAGCTGATGGCTTAACGCATTCAATCCGTAGTCATCGAGAACAAGCTTCACAAGTTTTTCGTGCGTTGTTTCCGTATCTATCTGCACAACTTTACACTATTTATCGTCGGTGTTAAATACATATTTTTGTTTCTTTACCCAATTACCGGAAACAACAATTATCGGAACTGGATCCATGAAAGAAAATGAAGAAAAATGAAGAAAATTCATAAGAATGAGGAAAGTTAAAAAGTGTAGAACAAGGTGAAGAACAATGTAAAAAACATGTAAATCTTTCACTTTTGAACCAAGTGAAGAACAAGAGTCGGAAAAAGACGTTAAGATGATGACATGGATGATGTTTCCAAAGTGACAAGTCAGCCACCAAAGGAAAATGTAAATCAGCCTAATTAAATCAGCCATCAAACAAAATTATAAGTCAGCCGCAACATGATTACTATTAGAGTAATTAATAACCAAAAAAAAATGGCTGCCAAATTCAGCCGCTTAATTTCATAACTCAACTGAAAATCTGTAACTCAGCCGTATCGTTTAATAAGTCGGCCGTAACTGAATGATATTCTAGTAATTAATCTTTTGCTACTAAGTCAGCCGTAAAATGGCCGAGTTTTCCAATAAGTCAGCTTGTGATGGCTGAGTTATAGTACTTAGCCATAACTCAGTTGTAACGACATCTCATAAGTCAGCCGTTGTTCCTAACTCAGCCAGCCGGAGAAAGTTAATTCAGCCATGTCGAAGTATTAACTCAGTCAAAGTTTTGACAACTCAACCATCAGGTAAAAACTCAGCCGTAATTACGGTTGATTTATGCTCATAACTCAGCCATTTTCTCATAACTTAGCCATATTTTATTAAGTCAGCCATAACTGTAGTTTGAGTTATGTTCATAAGTCAGCCGTTTTCTCATAACTCAGCCATTTTCCATAAATCAGCCGCAACATACTGTAACTCATCCGTCATTACCGTCAGTAATTTCTGACGTGACGTCAAACATGGCAATGGCATTCTTTGTAATTACGTTTTTTCCCTATAACGTGAAACAAGGGTATATTGGGTATAGAAAATAGACCTGAAATATGATAGTAAAAAAAAAAAATTTATATGGTTCTAGTAATATTACCTAAAATGTATGACACATGATTAAATTTCCCTTTTTATAATATTGATTGACAACATGGTACACATTTATTTTACTGATCACATTACTGACATCGTTTTCATTTCACACGTAGTTTCAAGCACCACGGGTTTCTCCTCTTCGTCAAGGAACATGAGTCAGAGCTAATGGCAGTAATTGTTGAGTACACCGTAGTCGGCAACAACCACACCATATGAACCTGATAAGCCACCACAAAATCGCACTAGTTGGATTAGGAGTATTAGAACACGAAGCACGACCCAAAATCCCAGATAAAATATGTGTAACTTCTGAATGAATTCATCTCGGTGTTTAACCAACGCCGCAGCAAAGAATAAGGCCGCCGATGTACAAAGAACCGTCACCACCATAAAGAAGACCATGGTCGCCATTATAACCCAGTTACTACAGATAGTTATAATATTAGATCACTAAGTAAACAGTTCTAACTATTATTTCGACGGCTTCCAAGGAAAAAAAAAACATTATATAATTATAATTTATGATTTATATCAATTAGACCGGTTTTGATAAATGAATGAACTTCGTACCTAAATCGGAACCCGATGACGACAAGGAGAATGATACCCATTGAGGCAGAAAACGAGACCAAATTGCTGATAAAAGAAACGTTTTGAAGGATGGTGCTCTAGCATCGAAGTTCCGGCCATTCCCTTACAAGTTTTATTTTTAACGGCTGGAAGGGAACAATCGTCACTCTGCCAAACGCCACCAGGAGGGTTGACCATTACCCCAAAGCTCATTGTAGCTATGACAGTTGCTGCAACCACAAGGTTACCTCTTGTTTTTTCAAGCCAGTCGCCTTGGTGGTCAAGGTACCGTACAAGCCATGCAGATGAATCTTGGTATGGATACTCTTCTCTAGTATTTACCTCCATGATTGGAAAAAAATGATGGATAAAAAACTTTTCATTTCTTATAATTATAGTTTTGGTTGAGATTATTTCCTGCCTTTGTTTGGGAACATTAATTAGAGTTTGAAAAATTCTTCAGATCAATAACATTGGACATCTCATGTTATTGTTTGGGAACATTAATTAGACACGTACATGGTAAACTGGTTTTTTCTTTGGGTATTAGTGGATATGTATAGACTTTTTCTTTTTGATCATCTCTTCTACAGTGAATTGATTGAAGTTAGAGTATTATGGATTTCACAGTAGGCATTGTTCATTAACAAGACTTAGCTAAAGTTTGTTAACAATAATAATTAGGCAAGGAAATAGAGAGATATCGAGAGAAAAATCAAAAGATAGAGAGTTGAAGCACCCTACTCTGATCTTAAACTTGCATTTTATAGAGATAAAGATCACTACATATTGTTGTAATCTACTTAGTATTTAGGATTATCTTATATTCTTACTAGAAAGTAGCCCACGCGATGCGTGGTTTATGTATGCATTATTAATTTGAAATATAAAATGAAGTAGTTATTCAATTATATATGAAACATACACATGTAATTGTTAATATATGTCTTAAAAAATAATATTCATAATAATACGGTTCAACTACAATTTTATAATTATAGATGTTATATAGTGTTTCATAGCAGGGTGATTAAAAAGAGGAAAGTTAAAGTACATATTACTAAATATTTTTGATTACAGTGTATTGTTGAAATTATTTAAACAGTATGTTACTAACTTACTATAGTAATAAGACCATTACTTATAGCAAAGCCAATTAAATATGTTATTTTCTTTAAATAGTTAAGATAAATTATATTTTTTAATATTTTTTCTTTTTTTCGAAAATAAAAAACTGATAAGTAGTCTAGAAAGGTAAGCGTAAGATCTTACTTAAATATTTTGATAGATAATTTTATGTTGTCCTATATATTAATTTTATTGTCATCATCTAAAAGTAATAGTTAACATAAAATAATTTTATATATGATAAGTCAATTTTAAAATAATTTATTAAAACGATATCACAAAACAAATATCTTATACTATAAGTTTAACCAGTTTTTATAAAAATTCTTGAAAAGAAAAGTGTGTTAAATTTAAAATATTTTTTTTTATATATTGTCTCTATTTCTAATCATTTAAAAATATATAGTATAATTAACAATAAATTAAGTTTTGAAATTATTTTTTTCTGTTATATCATAGGGTGATAAAGCAATTACGTTATGATACCATTATATTTTTTAGTACATATATATGTTTGAAAGACAATTAAACTGTAACTTGTAACTTGTAAATTACTATTAAATACAAATTTGAGTTGTGTCTCTAATACAATATATATAATTATTTAATATAATGTGAGTTTTTTATATATGATTACTGAATATAATGTGAGTATTTTATATAATGTGAGTTTTTTTAATTAGTCTATCATATAGTAATAGGAAAATTAGTTACAACAAAGTTAATTAAATTTGGTATGTTCGTTAAATAATTAAGATAAATTAATTTATTTATAGTTTATCTTTTTGAAAAAAAATACTGATAAGTATTCTAAGAAAAAGTGTAAGACCTTACTTAATTACTTTGATAGATAAATTATATTTTCCTATATATTAATTTTATTTTCATATCTAAGAGTAATAGTTAACAACAAATAATTTTATAGAATGATAAGTCAATTTAAAATAATTTGTTAAAACGATATCACAAAACAAATATCTTATACTCTAAATCTGACTAATTTTTTATTAAAATTCATGAAAATAAAAGTGTGTCAAATTTAATGTAAATATTTGTTTCTTATGTAAATTGTCTCTATTTCTTATCATTTTAAAATAAATAGTACAATTAACTCTAAATTATATTTTGAAACTATTGTTTTCTGTTATTTCATGGGGGAGATAAAACAATTGTGTTATGATACCATTTTTTTAGTACATATGTTTTAAAGACAGTCAAACTGTAACTTATAGGATACTATTAAATACAAAGTTGAGTTGTGTCTTTAATACATTATATATGATTATTGAATACATATATTAGAAAATCTTATATATTTTTAAATTAGTCGATCATAAATTAATTTAGTTTCAGTTTTTACTTTAAAAGTATGAAACCATTTTCTATTTTTATTTAGTTTGAATTTGTTTATATATTTTAGTTGGGTTGAGCAGTATTTTTATAAGGTTCTATGTTGTATGATTTCATTATGATATATATTAGATGTTAAAACTTAAAAATGGAAGAAATATATTTTTGTTAGAATGTTGGAAAAAATCAAAAAGCAAACTATACAACAATTTTTTTTATTTTTCTAACAAACTATACACCAGATACAAATAAAAAAAATAGAATGTTAAATTTAAAATTAATGAAAATGACATGTGTCACAAAAGTAGAGTGCCAAATGTCACATTGTTAGGCAAAGTTAGAAAAAAACCTTCTCTTATTATATAAGATATTTAGGATCTCTCTTGTATAAATACTTCTATCAAGCTATCAATACAATATACATTATTCTTCCGTTCATAACATGGTATGAGAGCCTAAAAAACGATCTTTGATCTAGAATTATTTTAGCTTTGATATTCCATTTTCATCTTGCTTCCGTTTCTTTATACTATATATATTTTTTCTTTACCATTACTATTATATCTACTTCTATGTCTACTCCTGTGGAGCACTCCGCTATGGAGGTTCCATATACTCTACATCCATCTGATAATCTGAGTTTCCTTATCACACCAGTCTTACTTCGTGGTAATAATTACCCTAAATGTGCGATAGAGCTTTGGAATTCACTCCAAGCTAAACAAAAGATAAAGTTTATTGATGGTTTGATTACCAAACCGACCTCTAACCCTGATCTTGCCCGATAGATCTCCACCAATTCTATGATTGTGGGTTGGATATGCACCGCTATCGATCCGCAAGTCCGTTCTACCATCGCCCATGTTCCAAAGGCCTTCAAACTTTGGGAGTCTCTCAAACGTCGGTTCTCTGCCAAGAACGGTGTTCGTAAACATCTATTGGAAGATGAGATAACCAACTGCAAACAGAACGGTCAATCCATTCTTAAGTTCTATGGTCGTCTCTCCAAACTTTGGGAAGAATTACAGGCTTTTAAATCCACTACTACCTGCACTTGTGCTGCCGCTGCTGAGCTTGAATAGGAACATGAAGATAGACGTGTTCACAAGTTCCTCTTTTGGCTTGATGAGCCTCAGTTCAGTACCATTTGGTCTCAGATTATTGATGAAGAGCCGCTACCTTACTTGAATATTTTTTATTCATGTGTTATCCGTGCCAAACAATATCTCAACAACATGCGTTTATCTGAAGTTAACCAAGATGTTGTTTGCTTCTCCGTCAAGACATAACTTGCTCCTCTCTCTACTCCTACTACAGTTATTGCTGTTACTTCTCAAAGTCGTGATCCGAATCACATCTGTACTCACTACAACCGTAAGGGTCATGAAGCTTCAGAGTGTTTTCTTCTACATGGCTATCCTGATTGGTTCCTTGAACAACAACAACAACAATGATCGTCTTCAACCACGAGACAGAGTACCAGAGGTCACGGTGGGGGACGTTCATATTCCTCTGGTGGTTGCGGCTGTGGCCGTATGAATGTCGCATCCGCTACTGTCAACAATGTGGTGTCTCCTGTTTTCAATGACCAGATTACAACCCTCATCACTTTGCTCCATAATTAACATAGTCAACTTTCTATGGAACGCTTATCTTGTAAAGCCAAACTTATTGATGTTATTATAGACATTGGTGCCTTTCATCATATGACAGGAGATTTGTCTTTGTTACGAAACGTCCTTGACATAATTCCTTATGCGATTACTTTTCCTGATGGAACTGCTTCACGTGCTCCCAAAATAGGCAAATTACAATTGAATATGGTTTACTTTCTGTCCAATGTTCTCTATGTTCCAAACTTCAACTGTACTTTGATTTCGGTGTCTCGACTTCTTAAGCAAACTGGCTGCATTGCCATCTTGACTGATACTCTATGTGTTTTACAGGACCGTTTTACGAGGACCCTGATTGGCGACGGTGAAGAGCGAGAGAGGGTCTACTACTTCAAGGGTGTCAAGTTTGCAAGAGCTCATCAAGCTAGCAAGGGCAACATTTCTCCTTCTGTTTTATGGCATCGATGTCTTGGGCATCCCTCTTACAAAGTGCTATCTACATTACTGGATTTTAATAGTTTAAAAGTTGATTTTCGAGATACACATCCATATGATATCTTTTTCGTGCTAAACAAACACGTACTACTTTTAATGAGAGTTTTAATAAAGCTTCGGCCCTTTTTGGCTTGATACATTGTGATGTTTGGAGACCCTATCGCACTCTTTCTTCTTGTGGAGCTGATTACTTCTTAACCATTGTTGATGATTACTCTAGAGCTGTGTGGATTTTTATCTCATGTTAGCCAAATATGAAGTCAAAGGTTTATTACACAATTTTTGTGCCATGAGTGACAAACAGTTTGACAAACCGGTCAAAGCTATTTGTACGGACAATGGGACTGAGTTTATGGCTCTTTCCTCCTTCTTTCAGAAACATGGCATTGATCATCAGACGTCGTGCTTTGATACACCACAGCAGAATGGCCGTGTCGAACACAAATACTGGCACATCCTTAATATTGCTTGTGCCCTTCTCTTCCAAGCTTAGCTTCCAGTTATGTTCTAGGGAGAAAGTGTTTTAACAGCTGCTCATCTGATTAACCTCATCCCTACTCCTCTTCTTCAAGGGAAGAAGCCGTATTAAATGTTATATGGGACTCCTCCTACTTATCACTTACTTTGCATGTTTGGTTGTCTGAGTTATTCTCATCGGCGTCCTTGCAATAAGGATAAGATTAGTGACCGCAGCCGCAAATTTATTTTCGTTGGCTATCCTAATGGTAAAAAAACTTGGAAGCTGTACGACATTGAAAGGAAATAATTTTTTTACAAGTTGTGATCTCCCGATGCTTATGTGACACCACATATGTCTCATATGAATCAAACTGCTGATGAATGGTTATTTCCCATTGGTCCGCTAGCCTTGCCTATGCCAGCTACTCGTACTTTTGCTCCGTTGTTGGAGCCAGTCTATCCAGCTTCTGTTCTTACAAGTCCTTTGTCTACTCCTGAAGTTGTGGTCGTATCCACTCCAACGTCTGTTACTGCTCCTATTTCTCCAAATATGATTTCTACCTCCAATGAACAGTGTATTACTCTGTCTTCTTCACCATCTACCTCTCCCCTAGTTTATCCGCAGCCTGATGAGTCTCCATCTTCTCCTACTACAGTCTCACCTTTGTTATCTGATAACTAGATGCTCCATAGCCTGGTCTTCCTGAGTTACTCGGCTGTGGTCATCGAGAGAGCAAACTCTTTGTTTTACTCAAAGACTGTGTTGTCAAGACTTCACATCTACTAGCTTCCCCCTCTCTCGCTTCATCGCCTCGTAGTCCTGGTTCTCCTAACATCGGTCTCAGGTAATCCTGGTTCTCCTAACTTGGTAATCCACAAGCTAATTTTTCTTCAGGACACAAGGCTTTCTTAGCCGGGATAACTTCGGCTGTTCAGCCTATCAGTTTTAAAGAAGCTATATTGGATGATGTTTGGAATAACTCTATGAACGATGAGTATTCCTCTCCTACGATGCAACGAACATGGGATGAAACAACTCTTCCTCTCGGGAAGACGGCAACTGATAGTAAATGGGTGTAGAAGATCAAGTATCATTATAATGGCAAGATCGCTCGCTACAAATCCCGTCTGGTGGCTCTAAGTAATTGTCAGCTTGAAGGTCTCGACTACAACGATAAGTTTGCTCAGGTTGCTAAGACTAAAACTGTGCGCGTTTTTCTTGAGATTGCGGCTGCAAAACGCTGAGAGGTACACCAAATGGATGTTCAGAATGCAGTTTTACATGGTGACTTGCATGAGGAGGTTTATATGAAGTTTCCTCCTGGTTTTGAGAATCCATATCCTACTAAGGTTTGTCGTTTGTGCAAGTCTACCTACGAGCTTAAGCATACGCCTCATTGTTGGTTTGCTAAGCTAAGTATTGCGTTGAAGACATATGGCTTTAAGCAAAGCAAAACTGATTACTCTCATTTTTCTTACATAAAAGGGAAGATTTGTCTACACATTTTGGTTTATGTGGACGATTTCATCGTTTTCGATAATGATCTTTCTACTATGCAACGTTTTAAGAACTATCTCAGCCAATGTTTTTACATGAAGGATTTGGGAAAACTCACGTACTTTCTTGGCATTGAAGTTGCTAGGAATACAGAAGGCATATTTATTTTTTAATGCAAGTATGATTTGGATACATCGCTGAAACTAGAATTCTTGGCTCCAAACCCGCAACAACATGTATTGAGGTTAATCACAAACTCCTTCGTGATAATAGTCCTTTCTTTACCAAACCAGAAGCTTATCGACGTCTGGTAGGTGGTCTCATTTACTTGACTTTCACGAGACCCGAATTGTGTTATGCTGTCCAAGTTTTGTCCCGGGTTATGAAAACGCCAAGCCAAGCTCATTGGGAGGCTTCCATACAAACTGTTCACTATCTCAAGGGCTCTCTGGGAAAAGGCATTCTCCTTCATGTTGACTCTGATCTTCGTCTTACAGCTTATTGTGATGATGATTGGAATGGTTGTGCTTTGACGTGTCGTTCATGAAACGACCCAACCCGTTTTTTTAAATATAATAATTAACTAGGGGTCCTATACCCACTAGTCACCTAATCACAATCAAATCAAACAGCAGAATAACCAAATGATACCATTAAACCAATAATTAATAAATAATAAATCAATAACCAATGATCAATCCAACAGAGTCATAAAACATAAAACCAGCAACCTAGCAATATTCTTCTGACTCAACTCTAGATCCCTAACAGAAGCCAGACAACACATCAACGAGCCACTATAACATCCTCCTCTTCATCGCCTCGATTCAACGATCACACTTTGCCTTTACCTACACCACAACACATATGAGGTGCATGAGTATTTTATAAACACTCAGTGAGACAATCCTCACATCTACTGGGCTATACACAAAAGCAATTGAGACCACTCTAACCATCAAACAACAATCAACAAACAAACCAGGACAACTGCATCGACCGACACCAACACTGCATCGAGCGATGCATTCTCGATATTTCACAAAATCCCTAATTGAATCGATTGACACCTCCACATGGCATCGACCGTTGCTCATAGGTCAAATCGCGCCGTCCTCGCATTACATGGACCGATACACAAAGTGCATCGATCAACGCACATGCCGAGCATCGTTTTTCCCCGGAGCTTCTCGCCAGATCTCTGTTCCTAAACCATCAAAACGAAATCCAAAGCCATAAAGAAGCCTCACAAAGCCCCAAGTGAGACAAAAACATTCTAACAAGCCAAAGAATCAACCACATAACACATAAACACGAGCATCAAAGAAATCTCAAGCTTAGATAAGCCATGGTCCTGCACTCACCTTTGCCAAAGAAGAATCTGACTCTAAACAGGCGGATCTACACTCCTAGCAAGCTCCTACAACAAACCCCGCTACAGATCTCCACAAGAACAGCCACAAATCTCTCAAAACTCACCAAAACCTCAAGAACACTTCTCTCTTTCTTTTCTCTCTGAGAAAACGGCAAAAAGAGGCTAAAGAAGTCTGAGTATCCTTTTTATACTCGCCCTTAAGGGTTTTCTAACCCAAAAATGTAACGTTTAACTTAACTCGTTTCGCGACAAACAGGCCTTGCAACGACCGACGCATATAGTGCATCCATCGATGCACCTCCCAAACCGGGATTCCGGTTCGCCAATGTTACAGTTCCTCTCCGATTTCTTGGAGCACAAAGAAACAAGACACGGTGTCTATGTCTTCTGCTGAATCCGAGTACCGTGCCATGGCGTTTACTCTAAAGGAACTGAAATGGCTTAAGCAGTTGCTTTCTACTTTTGGTATCTTACATCCTCAACCAATGCGGTTGTTTTGTAAAAGTAAATTGGCATTGTACATTGCTGTTAATCCTATTTTCATGAACGTACCAAACACATTAAACCTGATTGTCATTTTTTTCGAGATGCCGTCCAAGCAAAGCTTATCATTACATATCACATTACTACTACGGAACAGCCTGCGGATATCCTCACTAAAACTCTTCCTGCCCCGACGTTTGAATATCTCCTTTCCAAGTTGGAGATTCAAGATCTTTCACCACCAACTTAAAGGGGGTATAGAGATAAAGATCACTACATATTGTTGTAATATGCTTAGTATTTAGATTTATCGTATATTCCTTATATTTAGGATCTTTCTTGTATAAATACTTCTACTATCAATACAATATAGATTATTCTTCCATTCATAACACATCTGCTTCCTAACTTGAAGAATGCTTTGAATAGTACCCAATATATTTTTATTTTTTGTATTAATTTTCTATTGATTAAAGGATCTATTTTTGTCAATTACAAACTCTAGTCTACTAGGACTTGTAAAAATTTTAGTGACCTCGTATGAGTATAAAAATATTGCATCTAAGGGTATTGCCATGGATGACGATGCCATGGACTACGTTTGACTTTTTCTAATAACGCAGAATGTTCAATGGTGTGTGGCTCATGTCTTTTATGCTCTATGTTCTTAGTTTCTTTTTTTATTTCTTTTGAATTTAAGAATAGTTTTGAACGGGTGATTATATATAACTCGCGAGAGCAATACGATGGTTTATAAAAAAAATAGAGTACGTATCGAATGAGGTAATTATCAAAATAGTTTCGTAAATATGTGTTCATACAGTATATTGTTAGTAGTAGCTGTTGGTTTTACGTCTTTCAGAAAATTGTTAACGGGCTCGGCTTAACGAATGTTCTCTTATGATCTAGGCCCTTGAGGAAGTGACGAAGACAACCAAAATTTGGATGACGAGGGTTTGTGACTTTTGAGTCTTGTCCTTACAAACTCAGGTACAAATTATTTATTGGTAATTTAGTTCAATGCAATAGTACCAAATATATGATGCAATATACTTACGATCTTACAGAGTGAAATTTAGAATTGTTGTTTCATATATTTGAATTTGATTATATCACCGTTAGAATAATTAATATATCAGTATTTTTAATTATGTTTAATATTTTCTAGGGTTTTGCAAGTTTTTCTCATAAGTTATAATTAAGAATGTCGAATATTGGAAGTCCCCTTGGCCCAATGCTATTCGTCGTCCAGGTAATACGATGTAGTGAGAAAAAAAATCTATGAATGTCGAATATAAGGGATTCAAGGGTAGGTAAATGATTTTTTTGCTAAGAATATAAATAGTTCATTAAAAATTAAAATAGTTTAGGTTTACAATCCAAAGGATTTATACACCTATACAAATGATCCAAACAAAAAAAAAAAAGAGAAAAAAACATGGAAACATTATTTAGAGGGGGTATTGAGTTTGATATTTTAGAGGATATATTTTGGAGTATTCTTCAAATCACTTGTTATTCAATTGATAATTTTTAAAAATCTATTGAAATCCTATGTTATCTAACTTAAGATTTAAGTAGAATCATATAAAATAATTCACAATCTCTTGTTTCTCAATCAATAATTTATAAATCTCACTTGAAATCCATTGTTATTCAAAATATCATAAACTTTTTAGAATTGCTACTTTGAATGATTCTGAAAGACATTTTTTTGGGGCAATTCTCATAAATAACACTAAAATAAGTTTTCTTTCCAAAAATACCACATTTTAGTTTTTTTTTCAAAAAAAAAACTACTAAAATACATTTTTTCCAAAATTACCACAAAATTGATTTAAAGTTTTAATACTAAAAATTAATTCCTAAATCCTAAATACTAATTAAACCCTACCTCCTAAAAACTATACCCTAAAACTAAATTTGTCAACCCAAACCTAAAAAAATATTCTACACCCTTAATAATCATTTTGTTGTGTTTGTGGTATATTTGAAAAAAAAACTTTTGTAGTATTTTTTGAAAAAAAAAACTAAAGAGTGGTAGTTTTAGAAAAAAAAAAAATTTGGTGGCATTTCGATGAATTCCTCTTTTTTTAGTTGAAAAATGTGGCTGAGAGAATCATACCCTTTGAGATGGAATTTTGAAAGATTTCAAAGATCTTCTTCCTCTTCTCCTTTTTGATAAGACTTCGGCCCTGTTCTTTTGCTACACGCTGCGACAGCGCAGCAGCCACAGAGTAAAACGACATTTCAGAAAGAGTAGCAACAAATTTAAACAACAACAGAGCTTGATACTAAAAGTTTTAGATGAGTCGCGGAAGGTAGCAGATGAGTTGCAACGTCATTAAATGAATCGCCAGAAAAAACAGCAACACCACCCAACTCCTTATTTTAAACCAGCGACTGTTGCTAAGATTTTAAAAGCAAATTTGCCATTACAAAAAATTTTACCGATCTTAAACACAATACACACCCAAATCTTCTTTTACTCTTATCCTTGTGATGATCATCAAACAAGTACGTGCAGTTTTTTTGTTTGGCTATGTTTTTAGTGCATGTGATGATCATATATATATATGATTTTTTGTAAGTTGGACAAACGATAAGATAGGTACCGACGTACGTGGCCGATTTTATACATCTCATCTCACTCCGATCTCTTTTTTTTTTGTGTTTCATCATCTTTAAACGATTGATTTTCGTGTTAATTATATGTTTTTAGTAGTTGTGATTCGTTTCATCTTTTAAACAAAAACTAGGGTTTGACCTCGAAGGCCGATGCGAATTTTGTGCTGGGAACAAGGATGACTTGAGAGATCGGAAACAAATTTTATTTTTTGTGTTGTAAAATATTCTAAAATTTATTAGTAAAATCCCACAGAATCACATTTCTTTTCTTTTATTAAGATAGAAAACTCTAAAAAGTATTCAAATCTTCTAAACTCTCACTCAAATTTTTCAAAATTCTAAAATATTTAAATCTCACCAAATATTCTAAAATACAAGTTCATTACCCTCCTCTAAGAATAGGGACATCTCCAACTCCACTCTATTTTACAGTCAAAACTTTATTATAGAGCAACTTTTGCTCCAACCCTATTCTATATCTTACTCTAAAATAGTGGAAATAATGAGATTTCTCTATATTTAGAGTAACTCTATTTTTAAATCTATTTTTTTCTATTAACTCTACTAGAGAGTCAAAAATAGATTAACACATTGGATAAAAACAATAATATATTTTAGAGTTACTCTATAATTCTATATTATAATAAAAAAAAATAGAGATATACATTGGAGATGATCTATTGGAGATGATTTAAGTGATGAAGATTTTGTCGCTTTTCCAGTTTTGTTGCTTGAGATGATGGACAAATGCAAATTGTAGAGCCAAATTACCAAGATACAAAACACTAGAATCCTTTCACATAAGGTCCAAGATTGTACTGTCAATGACAAAGTACTCAAAGCGAGATCTAGTGTAACTTATTTTTCTTGTTCTTTAAATCCATGGAGTGTTGGTTTAATCATTTATCTTTCCTATCATTTGTATCAACATTTTTCTGTTAGTTGGGACTTTAGTGGGATTCTGTTTGCATTTTAAAAATGCTAATAAAAGTATAAACCAAGTTGATATTTTTAGCTAAAGTTGCAAAAGATTATTTTCCTATTGGTCAAAACTAAAGAGTATATATCAAATAGATTCTTTATTTATATATACTGATCCCGATTTGATTTCTCTATAAGAATCATGTTGTTGAATATCCTGTGATTATATATGTCCCAATTTTTTTTGTCAAAAACATGAATGGCTTGTTGTGACTGCGAAAACACATTAACGGCCATGATTGTTCCTCTCTCTCTCATTTTACAAGTGTGGCATGAATATTTTTTTCTTTAACCAGGTTAAATTTATACCGACCATCAATAGTGGCAAAAAAAATTGATTAGCATTTTTTTAATAGTAAAAGATGACATGTGTATGCTACATTATTTAAACCTTTATAGTGTCCACTTGATCTAGTAAAATATGAGGGGAGAGAGAAAGCTGGCCCCTAAGATCTTGGAATCCTTTTCGACATGCATGTGGTGATGAATGATGTTATCTAATCATTGAAACAAGTCAAGTTGCAAATGGCGTGGCCCATCTCCTGCTTTGTCAATGAGTAAACCTAGCTGCAAGACAAATCTATTAAGAGATCACACACATTACTTTGTTCCCACAATAGATGTTTTTATTATGTATTTCTCTATCTCGTGCTTTCATAGATTGTTTTACAGAGCTCTTCTATAAGTTGCATCAAAAGGTAATTTAGAAGTATTCATCTCTCACCTTTTCTTATTGGGATCACATTTCTGATACAATATATCATGACGGTTGGTGACTAAATTCAGAAAACTTTGGTGTCACCAACTTACGTGAATATATATGCTCAAATATGTGGTGAAAATTGTTAACACGATCATGTAATCTCTGTTTCACATAAACATTATTTTCTTAAGATTCGAGAGATCAGTCGGACCAATCGTTTGTAAAGATCGTGTGTTTCTTACAAGAAAGGGGACGTGACACTGTGTTGGCAAAAAGTGAACATATATACTAAGCAAGCGTGCCATGAGGAGTGCTTCTTATGTGTGTTCCCTTTTTCACTCGTATGTGTTAAAAGCGCATGCATTTTCCTAAAGCAAATAAAGTGTCTCACTTTTTCTTACACATGTTAACTTCTTCATGATACTGATCGGGTCCAAGATCTAGCAAACATCTAATATGCCCATCGTTGGTCTCTTATAAATGGGAGTACGTTTAGTTTTGTAAAAAGTTATTAAACATGTACTTTTGGGATGAACGTGGCCTCTTTCTTAAGAGAGGGGTTTCTTCCATTTTTAGTTAATTCTAAGTTATATATTTTGGGAGTAATCTTCAAAACTATGTACGTCTATTAATTGTCTACAACTGTTAGGCAATTACAAAACCAAAAAGAAAAACAGTGAATAATAACGTGCGTAACTAACTTATTGTGTTTCAGTAGTTAAATGGTACATTCTAAAAGTTGAGGGATAAGGGTTGATTTGAGTCTTTCCATTGTAACTCTAAACATGGTTCACGACTGTGAGTATTTAAACCGTCGAGAAACGTTATTGAAAAATAAAATGATGTTTACATTCATGTTGATATTGTTTAAAATCTAATCATCATGTTTAAAATTTAAACATGATGATTATAGCAATGTAACTACCAAAAATCCCATTATATGATGATTAGAAAAAGAAGATATAAATCTGTCCAAAAACAAATCTTAAAATATTGGAAACTTTCTTATACTTTTTAACCTCACATAAAAGATAACTTGCATTTGGTATCATCCCACCGAACTAGCTTCGTTCTGATAAACATTATCTCCCAAATGTTAGTATGGAAGGCTTTGAGCCTTTGCAACACAAACATACATTGTTTACTTACGCATACAGAAAACTAGGCTCACAAAAATAAATGCCTTTTATTTATTTTTGGAAAAAGAAAAATAAATGAATTGTTTACTTCAGCTTCTCGATAGATTGTTTGTATGTGCATCTCTATGTATATAACAACTAATTATAACTAATCGGACAGCCTAATAACAGAGACAAATTTGGAAATGGACCACGAACAATAAAAGCAGTTAAAAAAAGAATATAATTAAAGATTTGTAAACCAAGAAAAGAAAAAAAAAGCGAGTGAACATAATGGGAATGGTCCATATGCATGTGAGGCAGTACGGACAAGGGATGCCATGCAGCGATAGCACAACACCTAAACGTGCACCTCCCTCCTCTCTTGGACCATTTCAAGCCTTCTACTCTCTCTTAGTCTCTTTCATTCCTTTAATTTGCGTTATTTTCATTTTCTCGCAATAAATCCTATCCAATGGAGTGGCTCCCTTGACTTTCTCTTTGACTCCGATGTTAAGTCAACTTTTCTTTTTGATTTCCATGTTTTTATGCCAACGAAACTAGTCTTTTATTCATCACTTAATCCCTCTGTTTAATTGGTTTTTATATCGGGAGTTGTTTATTTTTAACTGAATGTAAATTTTACTCATTGATGCAAATTAAAAATTAAGGGCGTCTTTGTATTTAAAATTGCAAATGGGGAGAAGTGATTTATAACTTGTTTGTCGATGAATTTGACGAGCTGAAAGGAAGAGATTGACGCATAAAATAAAAACTAAGAACCAAAACAGCCGCATATATGATGCTTAAAGTGCCATTTGTATTATTTCCTCGTGTACACTGCCTTTTTCTAATTAGCTACCAAAAAGAAATTTTGCTTTGTACCAGAAAATAACTTTTAAGAAATATAAATGATGATTCTTTAGAAAGTTTTTCTTTTGATAATTAAAGAACCATATTGGTGACCATTTGTCTGCATAAGAGAAATTTGTCTCGAGCCAAATAGTAGACAGCATTTGAATTTGAATAACGGGAACCAAGCAAAAAAAAAAAAAAAACGAAAAAAAAAAAGAAGAATTTTAAAAAGTAGCTCCAATTAAGCTAGCTATAAGAATTAAGAATCGAAAATTCTGGAAGTTATCTTTTCAATATGGAACGTGAACTCGATATCCCATGTTAAATTATCGACCTCTGGTCCTGGCCGAGTGGAAGGCAGAAAGAATGTAGCAGTGACTCCTTACCTTGTCCTTCATTACTTTCTTCGACTTGCCTTCCTAAACCCAGATTCATCTTAAAACCAGAACCTCTAGATCTCAGAAGTCATCAACACGACAGAAAATTCCATCAACCAAAGTAATCAGGTAAATATATACATTTTCCCGATGTCACCGCCTCATTTTGAACTTTATCCTAGGCCAAAGCGTGGCTTTCTACTTGAACTATTATACTCATAAGTTTTAGATATAATTTTTGATAAAATTTTCGTTCTTGGCTTTCTGTGCAACCAAAAATGTTCATAAGATTTGTTTCGTTGTGACGTCCATGTGTTAATAGTGGTCTAGTGTTCAAGTATCGTGTATCGTTATTTAGATAACTTTTTTTTTCTTAAATAACTAAGTTGTAGGCATCAAGGCCGGTGATAGGCATATGCAACAAGTGTATTTGCACTGGGACTATACTAAATTTACATGGATTTGAAGGTCCAAAAAAAGATAACTTCCAGAAGATATTTGCGGGTATATATGTTGAAAAAAAGATATTTGCGGGTAAATATGTATAGATCGTAAGCATCCTAAATATGGTTTGACTAAGTTGATCAAGATTGTGACAGCAACCATGGTACTACACAACTTCATTTGTGAATCACATCGAGAGAATTATGATTTTCTAAGTTGGCAAAGAACAGAAAAATATCATATTCATGGTGATGATGAAGATGATGACCATCATCATCATGGTGGATACACTCCATATGAACATATTGGAGACAGAGCCATGTAGAAGGGTTGTGTGATACTATCACCAGTGAGATTGAGATTGGTAGAAGACGTCAATTGTCTTACTAAAAAGTTTTAGTTATAAAAATTTAATTTTTTTATGAGACCTATATGTATAATCGATGGTATTATATGGTTGTAGAATTTATTAATTACAAATTATTTTTCTTAGTTTAATGTTTCTATTAATTTAAATCTACACAGTTTAAATTTTTTCATAAAAAATAACACATAAATCATTTTATAAAATTATAGTATTTAGCGACACTCAAACGAACTACATAGCGACAATTTATTTTATCGACTGTTGCTGATTTAGCAATAGAAAAAAAACGACATAACAACAAATTTCAACGACTATCGTGATTTAACGACCATCTTCATGGACAGCCAAACAAACAAAAAACATGTATTTTTTTTTTCTTCAGGTAACATCAACTTGTATGTACTAAGTATTATATTTATTTATACACTAAATTTTATGAAGAGCTATTGGCAACTTGACAGAATAAACAATAGTGTCGACCAAAAAGGAAAATAAAAACATTCCGATGTATTCTTATTCGTATATACAACAAAAAGAAACAAAAGTGGAGCAATCAATACGAGAGCAACGTTAGATGCGTTTTGGTATATTATGTGACTAGAATATGACCCGTGCTAGAGCACGGATTTAAATTTCTTCTTTTTGTTTAAAAAATCGTATATATGAATATTTTATTTGTTTTGAAAGTTTTTTTTTGATGGAATAATACTATGGCATGAAATCATTTATTGAATATGACTTATGAAAATAACATCTATTTTGTAAGATATATTCTACTATATCTATATTTTGACCCGCGGTATAACGAGGATTAAGTTGAGTGATAAAAAAATTAATTTTTGTTTGTTAATTTTATTTGATTTGTTTAGTGTTTAAAATTATATATTGTATTTTGATTGTTATTCTATGATTTAACATATAGTATAGCGCATATTAATTTTAGGACCAAATATGTATCATATCTTTGTCAAAATTATCGTGACCGAGAAAATCTACCAAACAATATTATTTCAAACTTAAATTTAATCCGACAAATCATATTTTTGAAATTTTAACCCGAGCTCTAGTAAAAAATCATATTTCTTGAATTTTTTCATATTATAGTGATATATTATTGACTCGTGCTATAACAAATCAAAACAGAGTGTTTATAATTTTTAACTTTTTGATCTATCATATATTTATGATATTCTTAATAATATCAAATAAAACTATTTTTAATGATTCCAAATTAAATTATTAAAAAGTTTATTATTGTATATAAAACTATACAATTTAACAAAAGAAATATATGAAATGAATTTAAATATTTAAATTTTGACCCGTTATTGTAATATATGGAAGAGTTATAGATTTCTGAGATTTTTTGTCTATATATGATTAGTTAAATATTCTTCGAGATTTTATTATATTCTTTAGAATATCCATTTTAAAAAGATCATAATCTTATATCTATATAAACTATCAAATAATTAATCCATATAACCTATCAAATAATTAATCTTAGTTATAACCTACATTAATATTATATGGTCTACCAATTTGAAGTACTGTACTTCCCTTTTATTAAAAAGGGGATTTTATGGGCCACCCTTTTATTTTACTTGTATACTTTAAAATGCTTATTAATTTCAACCAAACTATATTATTAATTTGTATACTAAAAAGTTTAACTAAGTCATCTCTATAAATATAAGAACATACAGTGGGTTGGTGAAACAACCCGACCCGTTTTTTTTTTGAAATAATAAATGCAATATATAATTAAGCAGCCCATACTACTTAACTAGACCAACCCAAATCACAACTCCTCTTTAAACCAATAACAACGATACACACAGCGGAAACATACCAACCATACAGAACCATCACAACATCAATACAATAACAATCCTAAGCATACTATCCATCAACCTAGCATATCTCTAACCAGGGTTCCATCATAAACAATATAGCAAAGACCAACATCACACAAACGAGACCCTAGTTCATCCTCCTCCTCCTCATCGCCATGATTCCACGTCACAAACCTGCACACCACAAACAACAATTGAGATGCGTAAGTATTATCATAAATACTTAGTGAGGCCGTCCTCCCATCTACTGGGTTATACACACAAGCATATGAGACTCCCAAGTCAACAAACAACAAGAACACAAACAAAACATCAAACCAGGAAACATAAGACTCGGCAGGAACTAGTGTCGACCGATGCTAGAAAAGGTGTCGATCGATGCTACTCCAGAAGGTGTCGATCGATGCTCCTCAAAAGTGGTATCGATCGATACCACAATTGCAGACACGACCTGCGCGAAACTCAGCGACAAACTCCGATTCCAATCAACGCAAATCCGACTCCAAACACGTCTAACCATCTCGGAAATCACTAAAAATCACAAATACAATGTACCCAAGCAAGCAAACACCACATACAACAAGGAATCACTCAAAACAAAGGAGATCTCATGCTTAGATCAACCATGGTCAAGCACTCACCTCAAGAACAGGAAGATTGGATTGAGAAACGTGGAAAGCAACGCCTCCAGAAGCTTCCCCTTCGATTCCAGCAACAGCTAACCCTCCTACAGCCTCAGATCTCTCCAAAATTACCAAGAACAAGCCCAGAAAATCTCAGGAACGTTTTCTCTCTACTCTCTCTCTTTTTCTCACCAAGCGGCGACTAAACACTTCCCAAAAACCCTTAAAATCGTCCTTAGACGCTTATAACACGATTTAGGGATTTAATTGAACCAAACCGAACCAATCGACAATTAAATCAAACCGGTCGAATCCAGAAATTAGTGGTGTCGATCGATGCCACCAAGGGTGTCGATCGACACCCACACCAAAAATACACAAATTGGTTTGTGGGCGTTACAGTTGGTAATTGCGAGAGGATCAGAGGAAAAATGTAGTGATGTGAACTAGGAATTAACATGTATGGTGCAATTCGTTTTTCTGTAAAACAAAAAATTGGGAAAGTTAACTTTGTCGGCCAAGATTTATATTTTGACCATTCCAATTTAAAAAAAAAAAAAATAGAATCAAAGTTTGATATTTGGTAACTGTTTGAAAAAATGTTTCTTTTTGTATTTACTAGGTATTAGTCCACGCAATGCGTGGTTGCATGCATAATGGTTTTTATTATATTTCTGAATATTTATAAAAATAATATTTTATTTTTTTCTGTCAACAATAACATAATCAAATAATAGATTTTTTCTTAAGATTGTATTATAGTAAAATTGTATCAAACAAAATTAGTAACTATATATAAAAATATTATGTATAAATATTCCTCATTTCAAAGTTTAAAGATATATATAAAGAAGATATATATATATAATATAACTAAAAATATAGCTAAAAAAATAAAAAAATATGAAAATTTAACCAAAGACATTTTATCTTGAAAGATAAACAAATCAGTGGGAGAATGAAGTTTATAATAATTATTGGGTAGGAGTTACATTTGAGTTAAATGTAGAATTACACATGATATTAAATGTGAGTTAATTAGAAATAAAATCATAATTTGTTTTGTGTTTTATAAAAGGAATACCAAGTGGTCGAATGAAATTTTAAACTTACACATGATTTGTTTTTTTGTTGATATAAACTCATACATATTAATTCATATTGTTTTGTAAGTGACAAACGAAATTAGTTTTCATATAACATCATATGAACTTCAATCTAAATATTTTTAAAATTTTCCAAGGAAAACTTCTATCTTTTTAGTTTCTTTTTCTAAATTTTCACTCATCAATTTAAATTCTAGTGCTAGATTTCATACTAATGATTTCATTTTTAGAGGATGGTGTATTTTAAAATTTATATTATTTTTCAATATATTACTCCATTTAAATTTGAGTGCTAGAAGAGAATAGAGAATTAGACATGGATATTTTCAACCTCATGACCTTATGGGGTGAATATAGTAGAAGAATATTAAAAAATTATTACTTATAAGATGATAATCTAAAATAGACAATGGAGATAAACCTTTTAAAATATTATATATATATACCTTACAAACTCCAAAAATATAATTTAGAATTAAGATTTTACAATGATATTTGAATTGATTTTTTAACCCATACAACAACAACAACAACAACAACAACAACAACAAAAAACACAAAACGAAACAAAACAAAAAATTTGAGGTATAGTAAAAGAGGATGAGAGAATGAATGAATGAGAGAATAAGAGAATGAGTATTTATAGGAATAGAAGTGATGTAGAATTATATTTAGAAAAATAGGAGTTACAATTTTTAAGTTATAATGTGTTTTAGTTATATTCTTTTTCTATATTTTACTCCATTTAAATTTGAGTGTTAGAAGAAAATATAGAATTAGACATGGATCTTTTTGTGACAACCCGTCCCGTTGACCCCACTAGCCCACCGCTAGCTTGCCCCATAGGCCCGAAGCTGGCCCTGCAGGGCATCGATCCTAACCCCACACTGGGCAAATGAAACTATTCATCCAAATCCACAGTAGGTTATTGGTGCGCCAGGCGTTCCTCGAACCCTGGTCCCCACCCTTTAACAACCTTCCCACAGGACAAGCTGTCACCAATTGATGACAGCTTGTCCCGTGGGAAGGTTGTTAAAGGGTGGGGACCAGGGTTCGAGGAACGCCTGGCGCACTAATAACCTACTGGTGGATTTGGATATCCACAGTGATGGGTTAGGATCGATGCCCTGCAGGGCCAGCTTGGGGTCCGTTGGGACGGCTAGCGGGGGGCTAGCAGGGTCCACGGACGGTCCGTTGGGGCAGCTAGCGGGGGGCTAGTGGGGTCCGCGGGACGGGTTGTTACACTTTTCAACCTCATGACCTTGTGGGATGAATATAGTAAAAGAGTATATAAAATGATTACTTACAAGATGATAATTTAAAATAGACAATGAAGATAAACCTTTTAAAGTGTAACATCCGTGAACCAAAATCCCGGTTTAGGATCTGCATCGGTCGATGCAAGTTGTGCATCGGTCGATGCAAGGTCTAATTTCTGCGTTTTGACTTAAGTCAAACGCTGCGTTTTGGGTTAGGGAAAACCCTTAACTCGGGAGTTTTGTCTCATTCGGGAGTTTGGCCAATTTTTAGAGAGAAAGAAAGAGACAAAACTGTTCTGGAGCGTTCTGGTGATTTCTTGGAGATTTGGGACGTTTCTTGGTGAGATCTGTAGCTGGGATCGTTGTAGAAGCTTCCTGGGAGCTTGTTCTTGATTGTTTGACGTTCAGTTTCTTCTGTGGCAAAGGTAAGTGCATGACCATGGCTTATCTAAGCTAGAGATCTCTCTGATTTGCTTGTTATGTGTTGTTAGGCTGGTTAGATTGTTATTTGGGACGTTTGGAAGCTTTCTTGTGGCTTGGGATCGAGTTTCGTGGTTGCAGGAACGAAGATCCGGCGAGAAGCTTCGGAGGAAAACGATGCTCGGCATTGCATCGGTCGATGCACTTTGTGCGTCGGTCGATGCAGATGCGAGGACGGCGCGTAAACTCTAGGGTTTTCGTGTTATGTCGAGCATGCATCGGTCGATGCATAACTTGCATCGGTCGATGCAAGTTAACCTTGCATCGGTCGACGCAGATCTTGCATCGGTCGACGCAACCTCCAATCTGGTGTCGGTCGATGCATGTTGGTATCGGCCGATGCAGAGTCCTGGTTTGTTATTGTTGATTGTTGGATGTTGTTTGATGGTTAGAGATGTCTCTATTGCTTGTGTGTATAGCCCAGTAGATGGGAGGATTGCCTTACTGAGTGTTTGTAAAATACTCATGCATTGCAATATGTGTTTGTGGTGCAGGTAAAGGCAAAGTGTGATCGTGGAATCCAGGCAATGAAGAGGAGGATGTTCTAGGGACTCGGATTTTATGTTGTCTGGCATTGCTAGGTTGCTAGAGTTGGGTCATTAGAACATTGCTAGGTTGCTGGTTCTATGATTTATGTTGTTTTGGATATTGTTTATGTGGGAATATTGCTATATTTTGTTATTGGATTATTATTGGATATTGATTGGTTATTTCCGCTGTTGAATGTGTTTGTGGATAGGTGGCTAGTGGGTATGAGACCACTAGTTGTAGTTGATTATATTATTATTTATTATTTATTATTAAAAAAAAAAAAAAGGTCGGTCGTTTCATTTTGGTATCAGAGCCCTTACGGTTCTAGGTTTGGGTTCACTAGGTTTCCGTTGTCGATGTTGGGGATTGCATGTCTTGATTGATTATGTGAGTTAGTCAATTGTGTGTGGCATGGAGTCCTAGAACATCCTCTTCGAGCCGAGTGTGTGATTCCACGGTGAGTTTATGTTTCTGTGTTATAATAGAAATTGTTTGTTTAGCCTTCTGTTCATGGTAGTGCAGATGGTTAGAGAGGATGCTGTGGCTGGTCGAGGTCGTGGACGCGGACGTGGTCGCGGACGTGGTCGTGGTAGGGGCAGAGCCCCAGTGGTTAGTGAGACCGAGGACCAGAGTGTGACAGCTGAGGGTGTTGGCGAGTCGCAGGATGTTCCGGGGGATTCCGTGAGTGTGGCAAGAGGGGGCGGTGTTGATGCTCCAGTGGCCGGTGATGCTAGGGTCCCAGGTGTGGGGGTCCCAGCGGGTGGAGTCCCTGGTGCTGATGTTGCGGCTTTGCTAGCACAGGTGTTAGAGCGGTTACCACCTGTGGTACCGGCTCGGACTCAGGTAGTGCCACCAGTGGTGGCGGAGGAGCGGCAGCCAGTGGTTGCGGATGTGGGAGAGCATGGACGTTATTTGGCTATGCTCAAGGAGATGAAGGGTCTGTTCACTGAGAGGTTTTTGGGTGGTACAGATCCTACAGCTGCGGATGCTTGGAGGACGAGTGTGGAACGTAACTTCCATACTCTGAGATGTCCTGTGGAGTTTTGGGTGGACATAGGGGTCTACTTTTTGGGTGGGGATGCTGAGTTGTGGTGGAGATCCGTGGTTGCTAGGAGGGTGCAGAGGGAGATGACTTGGGCTGACTTCGTCTTGGAGTTCAACCGCAAGTATTTTCCTAGGGAGGCATTGGACCGGTTGGAGGTGCAGTTTCTTCAGATATCTCAGGGGACGCGGTCAGTGCGGGAGCTGGACTTGGAGTTCAGTCGACTTCTATGTTATGGGGGTCGGGCCATGGAGTCTGAGGAGGCTCAGGTCAGGAGGTTCATGAGAGCTCTACGGGATGATTTGAGAGTTCACTGTAGAGGGAGGTACTATGCTACGCGTGCAGAGCTGGTTGAGACTGCAGCAGAGATTGAGGAGGATATCCGGGCACAGTCAGTGTCGGTTACTCCAGCAGTTCAGCCTAGTAAGGCTCAGCAGCAGGGTGGTTCTAACAGGGGCGGTAGGCATGCTCAGGGAACCAAGAGGAAGTGGGAGGCTACGCAGAAGCCGAGTGGTGCAGGTTGCTTCGGTTGTGGGAGCAGAGATCACAGGGTTGCTAGTTGTCCCAAGAGGAGTGTTCCGTCGACAGGACCTCGGGTATGTTATCACTGTAGGGAGACAGGGCACATCAGGCCTTTCTGTCCCAAGTTGCAGCCGGCAGCCGTGGCAGCGTTGCAGCAGGTGCAGCCTGGTGGTCAGCAGGTGCAGCCTGGTGGTCAGCAGGTGGCACGGATTGAGCAGGGGCCTCGGGTTTACACGACAGCGGAGACTGGTGGAACCAGTGCCGGGGCGATCACAGGTATATTTTCTGGTACTTAAACTTTGTGAATTTTTAGTAGGTTCAGATTGCATTTGTTTCCTGTGATAAAGTGTTAGGTTCTCAACACATGAGGTTTGTGTAGGGACCTTGTTGGTGGGCGGGTTTAAGTCCCACGTTATGTTTGATTCTGGAGCTTCGCATAGCTTCATTACTCCAGAGTGTGCAGAGTGTGCGGGGATCAGCGGGGATCCTGGAGAGCGTACATGAGTTGTTAGAGTTGCGGGAGGTGAGTTCCTGCGAGTGATTGGACGAGCTAGAGGAATTGATATTCAGATCGCAGGAGAGTCGTGGCCAGCAGATTTGCTTATCAGTCCAGTGGAGCTGTATGATGTTATTCTCGGGATGGATTGGTTGCATCGGCATAGGGTTCATTTGGATTGCCATCGGGGTAGAGTGGAGTTTGAGCGTTCAGGAGGGAAGTTGGTTTTTCAGGGTATTAGACCGACTTCGGGGAGTCTCGTGATCTCAGCCATTCAGGCTGGGAAGATGATCGGGAAGGGCCGTGAGGCTTATCTGGTTACTATATCTATGCCAGAGTCAGTGGGGAAGTCTACGGTTAGCGGTATTCCAGTAGTGGAAGAGTTTGAGGATGTGTTTCAGTCTTTGCAGGGATTACCACCATCTCGGTCGGATCCTTTTACCATTGAACTGGAACCGGGACGACACCGTTATCCAAGGCTCCTTACAGAATGGCTCCAGCAGAGATGGCAGAGCTGAAGAAGCAGCTAGAGGATTTGTTGAGTAAAGGATTCATCCGTCCTAGTGTATCACCGTGGGGAGCGCCGGTGTTGTTTGTGAAGAAGAAGGATGGGAGTTTCAGGTTGTGTATTGATTATCGGGGTTTGAACCGGGTCACTGTGAAGAACAAGTATCCTCTTCCTAGGATCGATGAGTTGTTGGATCAGTTGAGGGGTGCTACTTGGTTCTCCAAGGTAGATCTGGCGTCGGGTTATCATCAGATACCGATCGATGAGGCAGATGTGAGGAAGACTGCTTTCAAGACGAGATATGGGCACTATGAGTTTGTGGTGATGCCCTTCGGATTGACGAACGCGCCAGCAGCGTTTATAAGATTGATGAACAGTGTGTTTCAGGAGTTTCGGATGTATCTGTCATCATTTTCATCGACGATATCTTGGTTTATTCTAAGAGCCCTGAGGAGCATGCAGTGCATTTGAGGGCAGTTATGGAGAAGCTGCGGGAGCAGAAGTTGTTTGCCAAGTTGAGCAAGTGTAGTTTTTGGCAGCGTGAGATGGGCTTTCTGGGTCACATTGTTTCTGCAGAGGGGTTTCTGTAGATCCAGAGAAGATTCAGGCTATCAGGGATTGGCCTAGACCGCAGAATGCCACAGAGATCAGAAGTTTCCTTGGATTGGCAGGTTACTACAGGAGATTTGTGCAGGGGTTTGCAAGCGAGCACGTCCTATGACTAAGTTGACAGGGAAGGATGTTCCTTTTGTCTGGTCGAAGAGCGTGAGGAAGGCTTTGCAAGCCTGAAGGAGATGTTGACTGCGCCAGTGTTGGCTTTGCCTGAGCAGGAGAACCCTATGTGGTTTATACAGATGCATCTAGAGTTGGTTTGGGGTGTGTTCTGATGCAGCATGGGAAGGTGATTGCCTATGCTTCGCGGCAGTTGCGGGTGCATGAAGGCAACTATCCTACTCATGATTTGGAGATGGGTGCTGTAGTTTTTGCCCTGAAGATTTGGAGATCTTATCTTTATGGTGCAAAGGTACAGGTGTTTACAGATCATAAGAGCCTGAAGTATATATTCACTCAGCCTGAGTTGAATTTGAGGCAGAGGCGGTGGATGGAGCTTGTGGCGGATTATGATTTGGAGATAGCCTACCATCCTGGTAAGGCTAACACAATTGCAGATGCTCTGAGTCGGAAGAGGGTAGCTTCGGCCCAGGAGCAGGAGATGGAGTCTCTGGTAGGGGAGATCAGTGCGTTGAGCTTGTGTGCTGTTTCACAGGAACCGTTGGGTTTGGAAGCAGTGGATAGAGCAGATCTTCTGAGTAGGGTGCGGTTGGCTCAGAAGAAGGATTTGGGGCTGGTGAATGCCTCTAAGGATGTGGGTTCGGAGTATCAGGTCTCAGATAATGGTACTATCTTGGTGCACGGTCGTGTGTGTGTGCCCAAGGATGAGGAGTTGAGACAGGAGATTCTGAGAGAGGCTCATGCGAGCAAGTTGTCTATTCATCCAGGAGCGACTAAGATGTATCGTGACCTCAAGAGGTACTATCATTGGGTCGGGATGAAGAAGGATGTGGCTAGTTGGGTTTCGAGGTGTGATGTGTGTCAGCTAGTGAAGGCTGAGCATCAGGTTCCTGGCGGGTTACTGAAGAGTTTACCCATTCCTGAGTGGAAGTGGGATATGATCACCATGGATTTTGTGGTGGGTCTGCCAGTGTCACGGACCTTTGATGCTATTTGGGTCATTGTGGACCGGTTGACTAAGTCAGCACATTTTCTGGCCATTAAGAAGACTGATGGAGCAGCGGTCTTGGCTAAGAAGTATGTGAGAGAGATAGTCAGATTGCATGGGGTGCCAGCGAGCATTGTGTCTGACAGAGATTCCAAGTTCACTTCGGTGTTCTGGAAGGCATTTCAGGCAGAGATGGGCACAAAGGTGCATATGAGTACAGCTTATCATCCCCAGACATATGGACAGTCTGAGAGGACGATCCAGACGCTGGAGGATTTGCTGAGGATGTGTGTGTTGGATTGGGGTGGCCATTGGGCGGATCACCTGAACCTGGTAGAGTTTGCTTACAACAACAGTTATCAGGGGAGTATTAAGATGGCTCCTTATGAGGCTTTGTATGGGAGACCATGTCGTACACCATTATGCTGGACTCAGGTGGGGGAGAGGAGCATGTTTGGTGCTAGTTTTGTTCAGGAGACCTCAGAGAAGATTCGGGTTCTCAAGCTGAACATGAAAGAGGCTCAGGATAGACAGAGGAGTTATGCTGATAGGAGGAGGAGAGATCTTGAGTTTCAGGTAGGAGACAGAGTATACCTCAAGATGGCCATGTTGCGGGGTCCGAACAGGTCATTGTCAGAGACTAAGTTGAGTCCGAGGTATATGGGTCCATTCAGAGTGATTGAGCAGGTTGGACCAGTGGCATACAGATTGGAGTTACCTGAGGTGATGCGGGCATTCCATAAGGTTTTCCATGTATCTATGTTGCGGAAGTGTCTCCGTGAGGGAGAGGAGGTGTTGGCTAAGATTCCTGAGGATCTTCAGCCTAACATGACTTTGGAGGCGAGACCAGTGAGGGTTCTCGAGAGGAGGATCAAGGAACTTCGGAAGAAGAAGATTCCTCTGATGAGAGTCCTGTGGGACTGTGATGGTGTTGAGGAGCAGACTTGGGAGCCTGAGGAAAAGATGAAGGCAAGGTTCAAGAAGTGGTATGAGAAGCAAGCCGCGACTTGAGCTTGTTTAGCCTGGTCCCATCTGTAATCCGTGGCTGGAGCGGGAATGGAGTATTCCAGCCCATCTCTCTTGTTACTCGGTCGCTTGGGGTGGTTGGTTGTGCGACTCAGTAACGAGATGAGGTGGTGTTTGGGGTACCAAGTTTCCGTGAGGCGGGGTCGTGAAGGAAAGTTTCCTGTAAGTGAAGTTTCCACAAGTGGAAAGTATTCCAGAAATGGAAAGTGCTAAATATGGAAAGTTTTGCGGGGGTCAGAGTTTGTCCATTTTAGCGGTGGGAAGCCTTGGAGGGGCTTCTGTGGCCTTTGTGGCGGACTTTCGAGTCAGAGTGCCTGTGTGTGGCGGTCTTTTTAGACGGTGTGTATGGCCTTAGTGGCGGGCTTTTAGCCAATTGTATGGCCTTTGTGGCGGGCTTTTAGCCAATTGTGTGGCCTTTGTGGCAGGCTTTTAGCCATTTGTTGGCCTTTGTGGCGGGCTGTTTAGCCAGAGTGTCTTTGTGACGGTCCTTCGGGACAAATGGTCTTTGTGACGGTCCTTCGGGACAGATGGTCTTTGTGACGGTCCTTCGGGACAGATGGTCTTTGTGGCGGTCCTTCGGGACAGACGGTCTTTGTGACGGTCCTTCGGGACAGATGGTCTTTGTGACGGTCCTTTGGGAAGAGTGGCCTTGGTGGCGGTCCTTTTTAGGACATTTGTTTGGCCTTGGTGGCGGTCCTCGTGAGGACATTTTTGTTGGCCTTTGTGGCAGCCCTTGTGGTGTGTATATGATCCTTGTGCGGTCATGGGGTATCCCGGTGTGGGGATATGTGGCTGGTAAGACATTGAGATGTTTTACGCGAGCCACGGGAAGGAAACCTGGATAGGGATAGGACTCAGACGTGTTCAGAATTGTTTGCTCGCGACTCTTGGGGGACTTAGGTTCTCCTAGTACTGCCATATTCAGAGACTTTGTGGCTCGGGAGTATGGTTGGTATATCGACTTCGGATGACGATCCGGGGGCGCGCTGTAGGGTGGCAACCCGAGAGACGAGTTTGGGCTTTTCCTTATATATTACGGCATGCAGACTTAGGTCCATGAGGAGCCAATAAAACTCAAGGTTTAGGCCTATGGGTAAAGGAAAGTCCAAAAAGTCAAGAGCAAATGACGCCTGGAGCGTGAGTCTATCGCCTAGAGGTGACCTTCTGTAGATCAGTCGGAGGAGTGCGGACCGTGGAGACGGTTGCACGGGAGTCCTTGACTGATGGTTGTTCGGGATTCGAGGACGAATCCAGTTTGGTGGGGGAGAATTGTAACATCCGTGAACCAAAATCCCGGTTTAGGATCTGCATCGGTCGATGCAAGTTGTGCATCGGTCGATGCAAGGTCTAATTTCTGCATTTTGACTTAAGTCAAACGCTGCGTTTTGGGTTAGGGAAAACCCTTAACTCGGGAGTTTTGTCTCATTCGGGAGTTTGACCGATTTTTAGAGAGAAAGAAAGAGACAAAACTGTTCTGGAGCGTTCTGGTGATTTCTTGGAGATTTGGGACGTTTCTTGGTGAGATCTGTAGCTGGGATCGTTGTAGAAGCTTCCTGGGAGCTTGTTTTGATTGTTTGACGTTCAGTTTCTTCTGTGGCAAAGGTAAGTGCATGACCATGGCTTATCTAAGCTAGAGATCTCTCTGATTTGCTTGTTATGTGTTGTTAGGCTGGTTAGATTGTTATTTGGGACGTTTGGAAGCTTTCTTGTAGCTTGGGATCGAGTTTCGTGGTTGCATGAACGAAGATCCGGCGAGAAGCTTCGGAGGAAAACGATGCTCGGCATTGCATCGGTCGATGCACTTTGTGCGTCGGTCGATGCAGATGCGAGGACGGCGCGTAAACTCTAGGGTTTTCGTGTTATGTCGAGCATGCATCGGTTGATGCATAACTTGCATCGGTCGATTCAAGTTAACCTTGCATCGGTCGACGCAGATCTTGCATCGGTCGACGCAACCTCCAATCTGGTGTCGGTCGATGCATGTTGGTATCGGCCGATGCAGAGTCCTGGTTTGTTATTGTTGATTGTTGGATGTTGTTTGATGGTTAGAGATGTCTCTATTGCTTGTGTGTATAGCCCAGTAGATGGGAGGATTGCCTTACCGAGTGTTTGTAAAATACTCATGCATTGCAATATGTGTTTGTGGTGCGTAAAGGCAAAGTGTGATCGTGGAATCCAAGCAATGAAGAGGAGGATGTTCTAGGGACTCGGATTTTATGTTGTCTGGCATTGCTAGGTTGCTAGAGTTGGGTCATTAGAACATTGCTAGGTTGCTGGTTCTATGATTTATGTTGTTTTGGATATTGTTTATGTGGGAATATTGCTATATTTTGTTATTGGATTATTATTGGATATTGATTGGTTATTTCCGCTGTTGAATGTGTTTGTGGATAGGTGGCTAGTGGGTATGGGACCACTAGTTGTAGTTGATTATATTATTATTTATTATTTATTATTAAAAAAAAAAAAGGTCGGTCGTTTCATAAAGTATCAAAAACTATGAAGATAAACTTTTTAAAACATCAAAAACTATGTATTAACAACAACAACAACAACAACAACAAAATTTGAGATATAGTTGAAGAGGATGAAGATAATGAGAGGATGAAGATAATGAGAGAATGAAAAAATGAGTATTTATAGAAATAGAAGTGATGTAAAATTCTAATTTATTATGTGTTTTAATAAAATTAAGTGGAGAAATATAGATATGAGTTACAATTCTAATTTATTATGTGTTTTAATACAATTAAGTGGAGAAATATAGTTAATGCATAATTTATATAATTTCAGTTTTATATTAAATTGTGAGTGAAATGACATAATTAAATATTTTTTATTTGTGGATTAAAATAAATAATTTTCTTAATTGCATTGCAAAAATGGACCAATAAGGAGAGAGTGAAACCTTACTTTTATGTATATGATTATACCAAATGCATTTATTATTGTTCACTGTTTGATTGTTTCTTCCATATACCTCATGGTTTACATAAGATACACTTATATTAATACTGTTTATTTCACAGTTCACACTAACCTCATTTGTCACTAAGTCACCATACAAATATACACAACAAAATACGCATATATACAACATTTCCACGTCATTACTAGTCTCTATACGTGTGTTTTTTTTTTTGGTCAAAAGTATGAGACAAAATTTGTTCAAAAGAGAAAAAAGACTTACACTTGAATGTTTCGTGGGTATACAGTCCCATTTACATCCGCCAACAAAATCAAACGAACATCATCATGACAAACATCAAAAAAAGAAAAATAAAGTGGTAAAAAAAAGGCATAGTTAGCTAATCTATATGCAAGATGATTAATTTTCCTATATACGTAAGAAATACAGACTATCCAGTTCATAGCACAAACATACTAGGAACGACAGCGGATGAGAATCACTAATCTCTGTCGTAAAAATCTAATCACGACCTCCAAATCCACCTCCAACTCCACACAGGTCGCCTTCCACTCCCAAGCCATATAGAACCCATAATAAACCTCCAATAGCTCAGCCAACGGTGCTGAGCATATGCCAATATTAAAAGCAAATCCTCGACACCAATCTCCATTACTATCTCGTAAGACTCCCCTTGCTGTAGCCAACCCCGGATTACCTCTATAGGCACCATCCGTGTTAACTTTCACCCACCCTACACTGGATTTAGTCGATGAGAGCATTCTCTCCACCCTACCAGCACCCCTACTAACCGCACCAGTCTAAACCTCCTTCCCAAGCAGCTTAATAGCCTCTATACGTTTAGGAACTAAATAATGTGACCTTTTTGGTATTTTTCACTTGTATATATTTTGAAGTTCTCCATTAAGGGGAATAAACACCCAAGAAAAAAATTAAAAATCTTCAACTGTTTACTTTGTAATATGCTTGGAGTATATTCTAGTTGCCTAGTTGGATATATATGGATATTAACTTAGATTAGAGTTCTTGAGTGACTAACTAAAAAAACTAATTGGATATGAGTTGAGTGACTCGTCTTTTAGATATATATATATATATATATACTAATATACACACTACTATAAATAAATTCGAACGTATTTAACTTTGTGAAAATGTTCTTGTACTGGCTGTGATAATATTGCATGAGAGTATGAGAATGAGACAATAGATTACGTTTTCGACATGCTTCTATAAGGAGTCATTTATAAAGATCCACCTATAAGCGACATTCTTAATTTCTAACAAAATCCCTTTAAAATCTAGACACCTAGATCTTTTGTTTTCTTTTTGTCCATGCTACTATCAGTTTATAAATTTATTTTTATCCGATACACAGAAAGTCTAATGTCAAAAGAAAAAAAATAGTAAATGCTAAGAGGTGACAGCTTATTTTGAAGAATATTAATTGAGATCTCTAAGAGTTTTGTTCGATTAGTCTAAGTTGACAGTCAAGAGAAGTAGAGATAAGAACAAGTTAGAAATTTGAAGAAACCTGCGAAAAAATTCACTACAAATCTAACGTGAGAATGACTTCAAGTTGAGTTTTATTCACAACAAGAATTAGACGGCCCCATCCAAAGATAGCTGTGGCGGGAATTGCATGGACTATAAATTGTGGTCCAGTAGAGTGATTTAGATGTTCACGTACAAACTTTAAATATTAGGATGTATTATGTACAATTCACATTGATTCCAACTCAAATTAAATCCAATGGACAAAATGAATGCATTACATTATCTAGAAAGATCATCTAGCTATATACGCCGTTTAACATGTCTTTCACGTATAATCACATTATCTAGCTATACAAACTTAGATGTGTTATATAAAAAAGATTAATGGTATTAATACTTTCTTTTCTTCAACAATATATATATATATATATATATTATACGAGTTTTGAATACATGTTTAAATACGGAAGGTGACACAATAATATCACTAGATCATATGTGCTGATCTAATTAATTACCGTTCGAATTTATGTCTAAAGAAAATCATTTGATTATTAGCTACGTAAATGAACAAAAAAGAATGCAATGTTATGATAATATATTCCAAGTAATATCTTTCTAGTCAACCAAGAAATATAAAAATATCACCTAGTTAAAGAATTAATTTTGTTTTCTTCTTAATCGTGGACCTGCCAAAAGTATTGTTATCTCAAAGACTAATTCCACGAGACCTTGCATCCGAGTACGCATTTGAAAATATTCCAAATTTAAAGGGCGGTCAGGTGACCAAAACGATTCAAACTCAGAACTCCTCTACTTGGAAGTTACCACTGGACCAATAAGACAACTTGGTTCAAATTTAGATTTTTCACAAAAATAATCTATCGTCTTGATACTAATATATTTATTTTTACGTTGTGAGGACTTTTGGCTTCTTAATTCTTCAATATAGTAGAGCTTCATTTTATTTATTTTTGTTTTAAATATAGTTGAGTAAAATTTTAAAGAAAAGTGAGATGATTGTATCAGCAGTCTTTCTTATATCACAAATATGTGTAGATCCGATGATGCGTATCAAATGATGTCACAATTAAAATGATGCGTGTCACATATCAACATAACTATTTTATATATGTACTCTTTTAATTTATATTTGTGTTGGTTATGCAATTATGATTTTAATATATAGATATATATAAGATTTTTAACAAAAGAAACTATTTTTTATAATATGAGAGCGTACGTGCAAAGGTTAAATTAAATAGTTAAAAAACTTCACAATTTTGTTCATATAGCGGTGTCTCTATAATGATGTAACCGATCACTAGCAGAATAACAAAACTTGTATAATTTTTTTTTTAACATGTCAATAATTCGTGTAAGTAGGATGATTTATTATATTTATTTTAAAATAAAGTAATTGTTATTATTGGTCCATATGTTCAACCAGAAAATAAGTATTGGTCCATAGCGAAGGGCCCAATCGAATCTTCTGCAAATAAGGAAAGGAAAGCATGCATTTCTTTCATATACTGTATGTACTCATCTTTTACAGCTTTTCTTTACGATGCTATGGTTCAAATCAGTTTGATATATGTACTCATGTATAGCCAAAACAACATTTATTCGAAACAAATTGATTTAACTGTCACTTTTTGTAATGAGATTTGAAAAATTTATAGTTATTTGCATGGTACCTATAATTTGCTCTTAGCGAAAAAAAAAAATGGTACCTACTTTACTATATAATATGCATTTTATGGCGTATTTTAAAAAAAATATATATATGCCATGCGCTGATTTTATGAAAACAAAAAGCCACAATATGGTTATGTAGTGCTATTGCTAAAAATCCTATTTATATACCAATGATAAAATATAATATAATTTATATAAAAAACTTCAATATATATTAAACTAGAAAGTAGCCCACGCGATGCGTGGTTTATGTATGCATTATTAATTTGAAATATAAAATGAAGTAGTTATTCAATTATATATGAAACGTACACATGTAATTGTTAATATATGTCTTAAAAAATAATATTCATAATAATACGGTTCAACTACAATTTTATAATTATAGATGTTATATATTGTTTCATAGCAGGGTGATGAAAAAGAGGAAAGTTAAAGTACATATTACTAAATATTTTTGATTACAGTGTATTGTTGAAATTATTTAAACAGTATGTTACTAACTTACTATAGTAATAAGACCATTACTTATAGCAAAGCCAATTAAATATGTTATTTTCTTTAAATAGTTAAGATAAATTATATTTTTTAATATTTTTTCTTTTTTCGAAAATAAAAAACTGATAAGTAGTCTAGAAAGGTAAGCGTAAGATCTTACTTAAATATTTTGATAGATAATTTTATGTTGTCCTATATATTAATTTTATTGTCATCATCTAAAAGTAATAGTTAACATAAAATAATTTTATATATGATAAGTCAATTTTAAAATAATTTATTAAAACGATATCACAAAACAAATATCTTATACTATAAGTTTAACCAGTTTTTATAAAAATTCTTGAAAAGAAAAGTGTGTTAAATTTAAAATATTTTTTTTTTCTATATATTGTCTCTATTTCTAATCATTTAAAAATATATAGTATAATTAACAATAAATTAAGTTTTGAAATTATTTTTTTCTGTTATATCATAGGGTGATAAAGCAATTACGTTATGATACCATTATATTTTTTTAGTACATATATATGTTTGAAAGACAATTAAACTGTAACTTGTAACTTGTAAATTACTATTAAATACAAATTTGAGTTGTGTCTCTAATACAATATATATAATTATTTAATATAATGTGAGTTTTTTATATATGATTACTGAATATAATGTGAGTATTTTATATAATGTGAGTTTTTTTAATTAGTCTATCATATAGTAATAGGAAAATTAGTTACAACAAAGTTAATTAAATTTGGTATGTTCGTTAAATAATTAAGATAAATTAATTTATTTATAGTTTATCTTTTTTGAAAAAAATACTGATAAGTATTCTAAGAAAAAGTGTAAGACCTTACTTAATTACTTTGATAGATAAATTATATTTTCCTATATATTAATTTTATTTTCATATCTAAGAGTAATAGTTAACAACAAATAATTTTATAGAATGATAAGTCAATTTAAAATAATTTATTAAAACGATATCACAAAACAAATATCTTATACTCTAAATCTGACTAATTTTTTATTAAAATTCATGAAAATAAAAGTGTGTCAAATTTAATGTAAATATTTGTTTCTTATGTAAATTGTCTCTATTTCTTATCATTTTAAAATAAATAATACAATTAACTCTAAATTATATTTTGAAACTATTGTTTTCTGTTATTTCATGGGGGAGATAAAACAATTGTGTTATGATACCATTTTTTTAGTACATATGTTTTAAAGACAGTCAAACTGTAACTTATAGGATACTATTAAATACAAAGTTGAGTTGTGTCTTTAATACATTATATATGATTATTGAATACATATATTAGAAAATCTTATATATTTTTAAATTAGTCGATCATAAATTAATTTAGTTTCAGTTTTTACTTTAAAAGTATGAAACCATTTTCTATTTTTATTTAGTTTGAATTTGTTTATATATTTTAGTTGGGTTGAGCAGTATTTTTATAAGGTTCTATGTTGTATGATTTCATTATGATATATAATAGATGTTAAAACTTAAAAATGGAAGAAATATATTTTTGTTAGAATGTTGGAAAAAATCAAAAAGCAAACTATACAACAATTTTTTTTTATTTTTCTAACAAACTATACACCAGATACAAATAAAATAAAGTCAAATAAAAAAAATAGAATGTTAAATTTAAAATTAATGAAAATGACATGTGTCACAAAAGTAGAGTGCCAAATGTCACATTGTTAGGCAAAGTTAGAAAAAAAACCTTCTCTTATTATATAAGATGTCTATGAGAGCTCCCCACCCTCCACAACATCACCACCACCACCCACTAACATTAATCACATAAACTTTAAAACATGCACAATAACATAAAGCTGAATTTCTAATCGAAAGACTCAACCAAATTCCTCATGTCCTCCATTCAACTAATTAAGGAAAATGAGTAATTAAATAAAGGCTTCCATTACTTCAATTATCATATTTAAATATTTGTCTTATTTACAGGAAAAAAAAAAGGCAAAACATACACAAAACCAACTAAATAGATACAGAGGTGGACCATGATCTAATCTTTTCTTCCTAAAAATCCAAAAATCTTTGACCTAACATTGATCTAACCCTGCTTTCTAACTCTCATATGTCACAATTAAAGAGTTAGGAACCTTACATAAATGCACCACTACTACCTCTCTACTTTTCTAGATAATCAAATTCATACTTTGCCAAATCGAAACCAGAATCTCAGGTTAACAATGTTGAGGACGACCCGAGGCTAATAAATTTTGTTGAACATCAATATCCTCAGCGATCTTCTTGGCATCAATGGCTGCACCAAGCAACCCAAGCTTTGTGAAACCGACTGCATACAATCCGCTTTCGCCTTTCCAACCGTTAGGAAAGGGTTTACGCGGAAAGCCATCTTTCTCACAAAACATGTTCATTCCCTAAAATACAATTCAAAGTCAAAACCAAATTAATTCAACTATTGAAACGTAAAAATGGGTTGCGATGTGTCAATATCAAGGAATTAAGAATAATGAAGATGTAGACGCATCATCGCTCATGGTACACACCTTTAGCCACATGGGTACGTTGCTTTTGTAACCCGTAGCAAGTATAATGGCGTCAAAGTTATCCACTCTCCCATCAACAAACTCTGCCGAATGATGCATTACCCGTTTCAACTCCGGATACACCTATAAATCCAAAAAAAAAAAAACAATTCAGTATACCATAATCTCACGTTTGTGTGTAATTAATATGATTTGAGAAAGACATAAGTAATGAACCTTGATGTCTCCACTTCGGATTTTGGCAAGAGTGCCAACATCCAAAACCGGAGTCTTTCCGCACTTGATCTTGCGTTCAAGAGGGCCTAGCTTTGGTCGAACTAGCCCTAACCGATCCGTGTCGCCAAGAATTAATCGTGACATATGTAACAAAAACCGGTCCACCACTTGCACTGGAAACCACTTGAGAAGGCTCGTGGATATCCCAAAAGTCGATAGACCCAGCATTTCTTGAGGTAATACGTGCACCTATAGCATTAGTCGAAAACTCGATTAGCCTTAATAGAACTACAAAATATCTAAATTATGTAATCACATGCATACCTTCTTGGAAAGTAAAAGAATATAAAATGTAAACATTTGATTACTTGATATTAAAGATACCAATAAAATGTTAGTGTTAAACCCTAAAGACTGAAGAGTAACACATATTACGATCGAGCATTGCAAGAACTATACTAAACATCTATCATTCTTTTTAATCTTTCAAAATATATTAAAAGAGAAGATCGTTTATTTAATCCTCACCGTATCACGAACCACTAGAGAAGGATGAGCACTGAAGTTGCAAAGATCTAAACAAACTTCCATCCCAGAGTTTCCACATCCCACGACCAAAACCTTTTTCTCTCTAAACATTTCACCGCTTTTATAAGAGCTTGTATGGAGGATTGGCCCAACAAAGTCCACAATTCCATCAATCTCCGGCATCACCTCCTCAGCATTCTCCCCAGTCGCCACAACAAGCCACCGCGAAACATACTCAGTTTCCTCCTCCTTTTTTCCTCCAACAGTCCTCACCCTCCATAACCCACACCGCCTATCTAACTTCGCCTCTTCCACGGTCTGGTTAAAAACTGGCTTTAGGCCAAAATGTTCCGCGTAGGACTCAAGATATTGAACAAACTGTTGCTTTGTAGGGTAAGTAGGGTAGCTTGAAGGGAAAGGCATCAATGGAAGCTCACAGAAATGTTTAGGGAGATGAAGCCGGAGACGATCATATGTTTTCAGCTGCCATAATGATGCTATGCAAGTGGAACGTTCTAGTATCAAACTAGAGACGCCTCTCGACTTCAAACAAGCCGCCGTGGCCAGTCCCGACGGTCCGGAACCGACAATGATTGGTCCGGGGATCAATATGCACCTTGATTCCTCCACGTATGGATCATGGACTCTCTTGCCTAACGTTTCTGTTACAAACTCCATAGAACAGAGAGAGATAGAGAGAGAGAGAGAGAGAGAGAGAGAGAAAAAAGAGCAAAGAAAAAAGAGAGAAAGAGATCTCAAGTTATGCAAGAAGTGAAGTAGGAGACTGATCTTGGATTTAGGTTTATAAACCCATGCGGTAAACAAAGATCATACTCTTTCTTGTGACTCGTGGATAATCATGTCCCGAGAATATTGGTGAAAAGAGAGAATGAGTTTCATTGATCTTATCTACAAAAAGAATAAAGAAGAAAATAAACCAAATAGATAAGAAGATGATCGGATATTCCCTATAGATCAGGGTAAATCTACGGATGAAATATAAATATTTTTTAAAAAAAAACTCGAAGATTTTGTAGTATTTGTTAAAAGAAAAAATCTCTCAAGAATTGAGATTTCAAACAAAGATTTCGGATTTTGAAGAAGAGTTTTGCGGTTCTGAAACAAACACTTGGGGAAAGAGAAGCAACTTCTATATAAGAGTTGAAAAAAAAAAAAAAAAAAAGAGAGATGAGATGGCAATAGACACATGACATAATTAGGGAAAGATGTATACATGTTTATTTGTATACTCATATATATATAGGGGGATACGTTAGTGGTATGGGCATGTTATATGTTTAATTTTATTTAATTACTATACCTTTTTCAATTTTCAAACAATTAATATACTTTTATATCTATTATTATGGGCTATTGGGATTTGATAGCGAACCCTTAACTAACAATTATACTTTTCTTTCCTTTTTAGGTATCTCACTTTTATTTTATTTTTGATACTTTTTTGTTCATTATTATCAAAAGAGAGGAAATAGCCAACCGATTGATAAAAAAGCCCAAGTTAGAAAATATTTTAAAACAATCAACCCACTAAAGAATCCAACTTGAAGAAAGAAAAAAAAATAAGATAAAGACAAACTTATCAGCTAGCTAGAGAGCTCCTGGCTGTCTTTTAAGATATTCAACTAGTTGAGCATTAGTGTAATCTTGACCTGATCCAAGAGTTAGCTGATTGTGCAGTAAATGGTTAGATGATAATCGTACCGATCTAGTTGCGATAAGAGCAATGATTTTAGACGGATCAGAGTAAGGTATAAGGATCAAAAGAAACAAAGCCGGTAAACGAATATCCCCTCTCACAGTAAGGCACGACAAAGTATTGTGAGACATGATGGGAAAACATGAAACTAGAAGTGTTTTCGTGTGCCCCCACAAACTTTGGAGAATCTTTTGCTGATTTTGCATTGCTTGAGTGTCGTCTATAAAATCAAAGCTGCAATTAAGATGTTCCACAGCTCCTTCAAAGTTGCATTCCCTCTGGTGAGCATTTAAAGTTGTAACATCCAGTTGTAAACCCCCCTCTTTTTGTTTTTTTGTAAACCCCCTCTTAAGGATGGCCAATACCTTAATATCAATTATTTTTGGCTAATAAAAATAAGCCCGTAAAAATTATAACTAACTTAACAAACATATTTTTATTCAAATGTCTATTTAAAAAAATAATAATAAGTTTAAAGAAAAGTTAGTGAAATCAAGAGTCATAGTTTGAAACTACATATGAGCCACTTTGGTCTCTGAGTGGAAAAATTCAAAAAAATATATATACAAAGCAAAAAGGACATGGTATATTGATGACCGATGAACTTCCCTTTAAAAAGATTTATGATCGGTCAAGGAACATATGTAAGTAAAACTCTATTTGTGGCTTTAGTTTTCATTATATATCAATATAAGTGACTGCAGGACACATCATATGATATGAACTACCAACTATCATTGATAATGGAGAAAAATAGAATATATGTTATCACTGTGCAGTCAACTTGGTGTACTTTGATTCCTAACTCTTACCACATCTCAGACTTGTGTTACTGTAATCAATTCAACTTTTGCTAGGATCACATGTCATGGTCACAGTTTATAGTACATTAATTACGATATTATTCAAATCCTATGATTATCACTTAGCAAATATATATATATACTAGAAAGTAGCCCACGCGATGCGTGGTTTATGTATGCATTATTAATTTGAAATATAAAATGAAGTAGTTATTCAATTATATATGAAACGTACACATGTAATTGTTAATATATGTCTTAAAAAATAATATTCATAATAATACGGTTCAACTACAATTTTATAATTATAGATGTTATATAGTGTTTCATAGCAGGGTGATGAATAAGAGGAAAGTTAAAGTACATATTACTAAATATTTTTGATTACAGTGTATTGTTGAAATTATTTAAACAGTATGTTACTAACTTACTATAGTAATAAGACCATTACTTATAGCAAAGCCAATTAAATATGTTATTTTCTTTAAATAGTTAAGATAAATTATATTTTTTAATATTTTTTCTTTTTTTCGAAAATAAAAAACTGATAAGTAGTCTAGAAAGGTAAGCGTAAGATCTTACTTAAATATTTTGATAGATAATTTTATGTTGTCCTATATATTAATTTTATTGTCATCATCTAAAAGTAATAGTTAACATAAAATAATTTTATATATGATAAGTCAATTTTAAAATAATTTATTAAAACGATATCACAAAACAAATATCTTATACTATAAGTTTAACCAGTTTTTATAAAAATTCTTGAAAAGAAAAGTGTGTTAAATTTAAAATATTTTTTTTTCTATATATTGTCTCTATTTCTAATCATTTAAAAATATATAGTATAATTAACAATAAATTAAGTTTTGAAATTATTTTTTTCTGTTATATCATAGGGTGATAAAGCAATTACGTTATGATACCATTATATTTTTTTAGTACATATATATGTTTGAAAGACAATTAAACTGTAACTTGTAACTTGTAAATTACTATTAAATACAAATTTGAGTTGTGTCTCTAATACAATATATATAATTATTTAATATAATGTGAGTTTTTTTATATATGATTACTGAATATAATGTGAGTATTTTATATAATGTGAGTTTTTTTTAATTAGTCTATCATATAGTAATAGGAAAATTAGTTACAACAAAGTTAATTAAATTTGGTATGTTCGTTAAATAATTAAGATAAATTAATTTATTTATAGTTTATCTTTTTGAAAAAAATACTGATAAGTATTCTAAGAAAAAGTGTAAGACCTTACTTAATTACTTTGATAGATAAATTATATTTTCCTATATATTAATTTTATTTTCATATCTAAGAGTAATAGTTAACAACAAATAATTTTATAGAATGATAAGTCAATTTAAAATAATTTATTAAAACGATATCACAAAACAAATATCTTATACTCTAAATCTGACTAATTTTTTATTAAAATTCATGAAAATAAAAGTGTGTCAAATTTAATGTAAATATTTGTTTCTTATGTAAATTGTCTCTATTTCTTATCATTTTAAAATAAATAGTACAATTAACTCTAAATTATATTTTGAAACTATTGTTTTCTGTTATTTCATGGGGGAGATAAAACAATTGTGTTATGATACCATTTTTTTAGTACATATGTTTTAAAGACAGTCAAACTGTAACTTATAGGATACTATTAAATACAAAGTTGAGTTGTGTCTTTAATACATTATATATGATTATTGAATACATATATTAGAAAATCTTATATATTTTTAAATTAGTCGATCATAAATTAATTTAGTTTCAGTTTTTACTTTAAAAGTATGAAACCATTTTCTATTTTTATTTAGTTTGAATTTGTTTATATATTTTAGTTGGGTTGAGCAGTATTTTTATAAGGTTCTATGTTGTATGATTTCATTATGATATATATTAGATGTTAAAACTTAAAAATGGAAGAAATATATTTTTGTTAGAATGTTGGAAAAAATCAAAAAGCAAACTATACAACAATTTTTTTTATTTTTCTAACAAACTATACACCAGATACAAATAAAATAAAGTCAAATAAAAAAAATAGAATGTTAAATTTAAAATTAATGAAAATGACATGTGTCACAAAGTAGAGTGCCAAATGTCACATTGTTAGGCAAAGTTAGAAAAAAACCTTCTCTTATTATATAAGATATATGCAATCATTGGTTATATATTTCTTTTGCATTTTCTTAATGGTGCAACTCTTACCTCGGTAGAAGCAATTCTTTATTATTACTAAGTTAATCGTTTTTACATCATGTTTCTATATTATACAATATTACGATTAGTAATTTATTTTGCTCACTTGTAAAAGTTTAATAAATTAACTATCTGCATGTAATTATTCTCAGGCATTTGATGTTTGCCTCTAACGTATACAAACTTGAAATATGTAGTCGCAAAAGCACACGAACTTAATTAAGTTGTGTGGAAGTTAATAGTAGTTTGATAAATGAACTTAATTATTTTGTGCGGAAGTTCAACTTGGTTGACCTAGACAGTTCTTTGTATATGTGTGTAGCAGTGTAGGTTGGTTTATAACAAAATTGTATATGTTTGTATACCATGCCCATTGTCTTGTATAGTCGAAACATAAGAAGAACGTTGAATATTAGGCTTCATTATCGCCTTGCATATTCTAAACTTGGTCTTCTCTTATTTTTTTTTTGGTAGAACACTGGGAGGTTGAACTCCCAGCAGTATTATTATTAAAGAAAGAAAAAGAACTACACCCGAACTCGGCGTAGACAAGAAGTGCCAATTACATCATCCCTTAGGATCGAAACAACATCAGAAGGAACTGAAAGCAAAGCATGAAAACCTAATGGTAAAGAGAAGGCATAGTTCGCTAACCCATCCGCAAGGCGGTTAGCTTCCCTATACACATGGGAAATACGGACTATCCAGTCCCTCGCAATAAAGCCATGGCACAGGCGTACCAGGAAGGACAGCGGATGAGTTTCCCCAATCCCTGTCGTTAGAAAACCAACCACAATCTCAGAGTCCACCTCAATCTCCACTCTTGTTACTCTCTTCTCCCAAGCAATAACCAATCCATAATAAACCCCCCATAATTCTGCCAATGGTGCAGTGCATCGACCAATGTTAAGCGAGAACCCTCCACACCATTCACCTGCAGAGTTCCGCAACACTCCTCCTGCTGTAGCAGGACCAGGATTACCATGAGACGCTCCATCAGTGTTTAACTTAAACCAACCCTCTGCTGGAGCAAGCCAACTAATCCTCCGATCCACCCTGTCCACAACATTCCGTTGTACCGCGCTTTTCCTATTGGCTGCAGAGACCTCCTTCGACAGATCCTTAAGAAAACGAACTCGATCACGGCACAACCTATTATCCCCAAAAATATTCCCACATCTCCACTTCCAGCCCCACCAGACCGCAATAGCAAAGGTTGTAGACCATACCCCCACCTCTGAAACTGTAGAATCACCCAAATTCTCATACAACCATCCTAATAGAGAAGCCTCTTATTGCCTGGACAAAGATGAAATCAGATTCAGCTCCAAATTCTCCGGAAATAGTGGCCCAAGCTGCTGTTTATCAAATCTAGAGGTCTCTATACCTCCTTCTGTTATTTTCAAAGAGATACGGAACACAGTACCGACCGACCGATTCGTAAGCTTTTCCGGAACCTTATGGTTCGTTGGATTCGATTATTTTTGTTGATTGACACTCAACAAGTTGGTTGTAAACCTTGTTTTTCATATTTTTTTTTTGGCAAGTTTACACTTACAGGTTAAACACTATTGTAAAACCTCATTTTCATTTTATATGATATTCACATCACATCCCTATAAAAAAAAAATACTAAAATTGGCTTCAAGGTTAAGGACTCGCGGAATACGGACGATCTTCAAGGTAATTTCCTTCCGAAGGCCGAGGAATACTGTTGGAAGTTGTAGTATCTACTTTCCTGAAATAATAACTGAAATTTTGGTCTTATCATCACAACATAAAATATTACTGTTAGTAGTGTTTGGCCTTGCTAGTAAAAGATATCACTTTCGAATCAGATTTTTGAAAGAAGATATCGAGAGAGAATCGTGATATGTAATACATGACTAATTCTACAATGTTAGTTCTCCATCGCTCGCTTTCTCCTCCATGCAGCTGTCTGACTTAACACCGCTGTGAAGTTCGAATAGGGAAGCCACATAATTCCTATGGTTCGCTTTCTCCTTTATTTTTCACTCCACAACAATATGTACATAATATTCTCTAGGAAGTTGGAATAGAGAGGCTAGTTTATATATTTGTATCTTTGGAAAATTTATTTCAAATAGGTTAAACACCAAAAAGATATGTAATTGCATCACTATCGTGTTATCTTCTTTTTAAAAATAACTACGAGCTTATGGGCCTAGTTCCGTAAATCTCCTCAGACTCGAGACCATAGCAGGTTATAAGGTATCGTCCCAAGAACCACTTGAACTGGGGACCTCTAAGATTTTGCTCAAAATCTTTACCAGTTGAGTTATTTACTCTTGATCACTATCGTGTTATCATTCATAATATTAACCAATCGAGTCTCTACCAAAAATCACATCTCACACATACTCAAATTACTATCACACTTGAATTGTATTGCCATTTGGGACCTAAGAGTCAGAGGACCATCTTTCCCAGTTACATTTATTAATGGTCCAAAGAGGTCCATATTAGTAAAGAGTAATTCCAATAGCCGTTACTTCGACCATTTTCAACTTAGCTTGTTCAAAGCGTCGCTCGTAATCTCAGTTTAAGTTACATTGCCGACACAATAATTACAATAAGTCTAGATATACTTCTTTTTCCAAGCAATAACCAGTAGTCGGTAGATTAGATATCTCATCTGACTTTGCCAAAACGAGGCAGAAAAATGGAAACCCCTGATCTTGTTGACAACACTACGATTTGGGAGCCATGGTGAAATATTTTGTGAAAAACAAGTTCCTCAGGAAACCTTGTACGACACAAGGAAGCATCAAGTTGTTACTCAACTGGTTCAAGAGAGTGTAGTTGCAAACCCATTGTTATAGAGCTTTGAAAGTATTTGTTAGAAAGACGTACGGACATGGCGATTTTTAATGCTAAGTGTAGAGAAGAATCCATAGAATTTGTCGATTGTCTTATGATGAAAATGATGATACTATGGGGTGTATTTGGAACTGTGCAAATGCATGCTTCCACATTAGTACAACTTCTTGATGTTTTTCCATTACTATTATTCTAAAAGCAAGTAGCAAGCTCTTGAAAAAAACATTATCAGGAACAAGGGTAAGAATTTTGTAGTGTCGGACCCAAAAACACTTCAGATGCCCTCAGATAGTTAAAATATTAAATTAGGAAAGAATAGTCTTCTTTAATAAGAGAATTTTATATCCATTTTTGTTTCTCTTATTTGGAAATTAGAATTTCATAATCAATTTCCTCAATCCTTTAAACTAAACATGTGTTATTGTCATATACTAGGTTACAAATTTTTTTATTTGTATTTTGGTAATATTCAATTTATTGTATTTGGTTTTAAAATTCTCGATTATTTAATGTTGTAACTAATTAATTTATCATTTTGTTTTTTGACCCATGCTACAATACAGAATAATTTTTTTTTTCTTCTTATAATTTCTACACTTTATAATTTAAAATTTCTTTCTTTTTATTATTATTTTTATTGGATAATATATAAAATATTTGATTGTTTGTTTTGTTTTGTAGAATAATATAGAACTAGATAATACTTCGTGCTACAGCACGGGATGATACATGTTGTAATTAATTTATGTATATTTCGAATGCATAAAATGTTTTAGTTTATGTATTTTTTATAATTTCGAAATTTTAAATAGTGTTAAGTAGTATATTTAGTTTACTTACATGGTAAATGTTAAAACATATTTAGATAAGTACGTTGTTTAGATATCGTTGAACCATTGCACGGTAACAGATATACAATGATCGTTTTGCAGTTTTAAGCGATAGCGGTATTCTTAAAGGTGTTAAATCCAAATATCAGATTTTAATTTGGTTTTAGTTTGGACTTTGGACTATTGCACGTATATAACCTACACATAACTATTTTAGAATGACAAAGATATCTCGTCTCATCTTGTCTTGTCATGTCCTGTCTTGTTTCATCTTGTCCCTATCCGTAAAATTTTTTATGTCCCATAAATGTTCTCTTTAAAATAATTAACTATTAGACAATTTTTATCGTCCAAAAATTTTAGGTAAGAACATAACTAAATTTTATGCTTTTCTCACATTTTTTTTTTTTTTTTCAACCAAACTATAATAATTAAAATAGAACTCCACGATTGGTTGCCCAAACAGGAGGATACGAGTTTACAAAGGTAGATTCTGAAGGTAGAGAACGAGAAAATCGAGCTAGACAGTCGGCTCTGACATTAGCGTCTCGTGGAATCTTGGTAAGGCTGAAGGAGGTATAGAAACTACGAAGCTGGGTGAAATCCTCCAACAAATTGGAAAAAGCCGGCCAGTCTTCCGGCGTCTGCACCATCGCCAAAAGCTCTACACTATCCGTCTCAAAAGCTTGACAGTCGACTCCAGCCCCCAGTAAAGACTCCATAGCCCAGATCAACGCATGTAATTCTGCATGTAGAGGGGATAAACTCCGACGGTGACTCCGTGCTCCCAACAGGATCGTCTTAAGCTCTCCATTGCAACACCACCAGCCCAAACCCTGGTAGGGATCTGTACCTTTCCAAGAACCATCAAGTTGGCATCGGGGGGAGGAACCCCTGTCCTCCGAATAAGCCGGAGGATCCAAATAATTCACTGAGTAATACTTGGCCTCCTCCCACAATAATTTGTCCGTAGCCGCTTGATTTAAAATCTCCAGAGGCTCGACCTCAATACCCTGGAAAACTTTTTTATTCCTATCTTTCCAAATTGACCAAATAATCCAAGGTAGTTGAATACCTATGTTCGAGACCCCGGATTGCGAAGACGCCCGCCAAAAGATAAAATCTAAATTCGCATAAATCGAGGTGTATGGAAAACCCCCCGGGACCATCCGGATAGGGGACAGCTCCCAAATACGTCGAGACCTAGGGCACTCAAAGAGCGTGTGGTTTATTGTTTCCACCGCAGAACCGCATCTCTTACAGACGGTGTCACAGCGAACACCCCGATGTGCTAGACGCTCTAACACAGGAAGGGTACCCGAACCAACCTGCCAAAAAAAAGTGTTGGATCTTGGAGGGGACATCAAGTTTCCACGAATGGGCCCGCAAAGCCGTACACGTCGGCCCATACTCTACATCCAAAATCAATTCCCGGGCTAACCGATAACCTGATTTGACGGAATATTTCCCAGATTTAGTATAATGCCATATTAATCTATCCGGTTGATGAGTTCTACTAACCGGCATACTCCGAATTATTTGTATATCCCCCGGATCAAAAAACTCTTCCAAAGTGGGTAGATGCCAATCCTTAGTCTCTGGGTTAATTAAGTGATTAACCATTAAACTCGGAAGCCACAACCTCCCCCGACCATATGCCGGTCTAGGGCGAATATCCGGTATCCATGGATCACGCCAAACCGAAATGGAATTACCAGAGCCTACTGCCCAACGCACCCCCTGCTCCACCAATCCCTTAACGGAATAAATACTTCTCCAAGCAAAAGACGGATTATATGGTTTTTTTGCCATAAGAGGATGTTTGTTCCTGAAATATCGGCTTTTCATCACCTTAGCCATTAAAGACGATGGGTAGTGAATTAGACGCCAAAACTGTTTGGCCAACATAGCCTCGTTAAATTGGTCCAGAGCTCGGAAGCCAAGTCCCCCTTCAGCTTTATCTTTACATAATTTGTCCCACGCAACCCAATGCATACCACGAGCTTTGTCATTAGATTTCCACCAAAAGGTGGAAATTGCACTTGTCAACTTAGAAGTTAGATCCTGAGGAAGTTTATAACACGACATCACATGGGTCGGTAATGCCAAAGCCACTGATTTGATCATAATTTCCTTGCCTCCCTTCGACAAACATTTTGCTGACCAGCCATTGACACGATCATCAAGCCGATCCTTAACGTAGCTAAAAACCTTAGTTTTCGAACCTTGAAGACTCTCAGGGATACCCAAGTAAGAACCCAAACCACCCTCCTTGGATATCCCAATAACTGATTTTAACTCGGACCGAATATCTGGAGTAACCTTTTTGCCAAACATAATAGATGATTTAGCCAGATTAACCTCTTGACCTGAAGCTTTGCCATAGGCACCGATTATATCCATAACCGTCCTACATTCCTGGGCAGTTGCTTTGCAAAAAAACAGGCTATCATCCGCAAACAGCAAATGCGAAACAGTAGGACTACCACGGGCGATGGTAATACCCGTCAATTTTTTCTCCCTTTCAGCCTTCTTAATATTAGCTATCAAGACCTCTGTGCAAAGAATAAATAAATATGGTGATAGAGGGTCCCCTTGTCGTAACCCCCTCTGAGGTCTAATAAAACCTTTGGGCTGACCATTTAGAAGAACTTGGTATGACACTGACGAAACACACCACATAATCCACGAAATCCATTTCCTATCGAATCCCAACTTGACCAAGACCGCCTCTAGAAAATCCCACTCTACCCGATCATATGCCTTACTCATATCCGTTTTAAATGCCAAAAATTCCGAATTACACCTAATATTAGTATTTAATCCATGGAACATCTCCTGAGCCACCAGGATGTTATCAGTAATTAACCGCCCAGAAACAAAAGCTGATTGTGTTTCTGAAACCAAACGAGGCAGTAAACGCTTTAGGCGGAAACACAGCACTTTTGAAATAATCTTATAGCTCACATTACATAGGCTTATAGGCCTAAACTCCGCTAACCGCTGAGGCCGATCCACTTTAGGAATAAGACAAATATTGGTCTCATTTAAAAGCGGATCAAAACTGCCAGTGCGAAAAAACTCTTTAATTAAAGCCACTAAATCCCCTTTGAGAGAAGACCAGAATCTTTGAAAAAACAGGGCTGTCATCCCATCGGGTCCTGGAGTTTTCTCCGGATGCATAGCAAACAAAGCTTGTCTAACTTCCCTTTCCGAGATATCCCGGATAAGATCTCTGTTCATACTTGCCGAAACAATCGGATCAATTGCTTGGAGCATCTCAGAAATACCTCCACCGTCGGATTTCTTGAACAGATCCTCAAAATAAGTTGTAGCTATATGCTCCATACCCGACGTTGATTCATCCCAAACGTTATTTGCATCAAATAAACCAATTATCCTATTCCGAACCCGCCTTTGTTTAGTGGAAGCATGAAAATATGAAGTGTTTTTATCCCCAACCCTTAGCCAAAATTTTCTGCTCTTCTGTTGCCAATAAATCTCCTCATCCCGGTATGCCTCTTTCAATTTCCTCTCAATTCCCCGAATATCTTCTAACGAAACCGTATCATCCATCTTAGCATCATGCAGAGCAGTCTTCAAAGAAGAAATAAGTGATGGACCAGTGCTAACATTATTTTTTCTCCACCAGGAAATCGAATTCCTGCAATTCCTTATTTTATCAACAAAACCCGGAGTCCTAAAATTATGTGTACGATTCCATCCAAACTCAACCGCTCCAGCTAAGCCCTCCTTACCCAACCACCGCTTATCAAACCGGAATTGTCTCTGTCTCCTCCGGATCGCCGTCAAACAAGTTGCTAAAATCGGGCTATGATCAGAACCAATCATCTCCAAATACTCTACTTTCGAATTGGGAAAGAGGGCATGCCAATCTTCATTACCTAAAGCCCGATCCAGGCGGCAACGAATCACTTGATTATTACACCGATTCCCACGCCAGGATAATTGATCCCCATAACATGGGAACTCAAGCATCCCACAATCCTTAATCATTGAGATAAAAGGTTTGAAGGAAGAAGCTGACCGCAAGGCACCACCCTGTTTCTCATGGTTACCTATTAATTCATTAAAATCTCCAATAATAAACCAAGGATCAATTCGAAAAGATCCAATATCCTTTAATTTATCCCACACTTTTCCGCGGTGTTGGGGAACCGGATCACCATAAACAAAAGATAAATATACCGATTGATGATGAAAAACAGCTTTCGTATCAATTATTCGATCATTATGAAATAGAACAGAAAGATTTAATTCATCCTTATAAAATAAAACCAAACCACCTCTAGCCCCTTGGGGTTCAACAGTAAACAATTTATTATAACCAAATTTAGATTGAAATTTTTGTAAATAAGAAAAACATTTTTTTGTCTCTGATAAAAACAAAATATCTGGTCGATGCTTCCTCCATAAATCACCCAAATAATTCTCTGTCAGATCAACCCCAATGCCCTGACAGTTCCAACTTAAGACCTTCACGTTTTAGCCGGCGGTTTCGGGAGAGCCCCCATCCCCATCTTCGCTGGTCTTATTCCAATGCCAACAGGTTTGCCATCCACAGCCTTGATCCCTTCTTTCCCTCTCCCATTCTGTTTATTACCTTCACCTGCAGGTTTAGATAAAGCTTTAGCTAGCAAACGTTTACCAGGGGATGCTAAAATCAAACCAGGGTTCCTGACTACTTTCTTAGATATAGTAGTAGGCCTCCTTAACCCCTCAACCCGTTTGGTACTTATGGTGACCTCTTGCAAAGCAGATTGTACTACATTCACATCCAGATCAAGCAATAAGGAGGGAGAGGAAGTACCTTTCAGAACCTCCGCATTGGGAACAAACACACCCGCACCCATATCTCCCAAACCCACATCCCTTTGTGCAACCGCAATCTCCCCCTCTTCTGGAAGGATAGCCTGCGAATTATCTTCTTCCTCAAGAAGATCATCATTAGCCACATCAAACTCTGATCCAACCAACTCCTGGTTACTCCCAAGAGGAGAAGAGCTCACCATGGGTGTATCTCGTTGAGCAGTATCCTGATCAATCGCACCATCACCCAGCAACACTTGAGAATCCTTTTCAATGAGACCGCTTTTAACCTTGTAGAGCGGTTTAGGCCAAACTTTCCCTTTCCCCTTGCGGTTAAGAGGGAAAGAATTAGCCTGTCCCATATAGCCTCCCTGACCCCTTGGATCCTCTCGCTTGTCTCCTGAATCCCTTGCAACCGCACTATATGTCCTTTTCTGATCCCTTACTGATCCATGGTAGCGTGCCTGCTGATAAGGACCCGCACCACCCGCTCCCGCAGTGAACTCAAAGGCTTGGAAATCCAAAGCTCTCTTGACAACCTTCCTTGGCTTCTCCCAACCACCATCAGTATGAAAACCCCCTGGATTCCCACTGCCTTGTTGACGCTGAACCCCTCTCTTATCAACTTGCTGATCGAAACCCTGCTTCCCAACATCTTTAATCATCTCTGGGCAAGCTTTCTCATCATGAGTTAGACGAGAGCAAATCTCACAAAAGCCAGAAAGCTTTTCATACTCAAGAGTCACCACCACTTCAACTCCAGAATCAAACGGCACCAACAGCTTGAAAACAATGGGATTAAAGCCATTGACAGTAACACAAACACTGCCGGATTCTTCATCAATATCCCTGATAATACCAATCTTCTTGCCAATAGCCTCCAAAGTAGCAATCTCCCAAAGATGCATTGGGATACCAGAGACTCTCACCCAAAAGTTGATGGCTGAAGGGTAAGTAGATGAAACAATGGGTTCCCACTTAACCAAAGAGATCATCCAGCCATCAAAGTGATAAGGACCATTCTGTAACACCCCTTGAAGATCAGCTTCATCCGAAAAATTGAACTGAAAAGTGCCTTGACCGAGATCAGCTCCAACCACTTTGTCTTCAAGCCTCCAAATCTTAGGCAAAGTGGACACCAAAGACTCAGTTCGCTGAATGACTGGATTCATCAATCTCCCTATGAGAGTGAGATCAAACTGTTGGATCCGCTCAGCCAAAATCGAGCTGGGAATCTTGACCACCTCCGTACGCATAAGAGTACCCTTTCCTTTGATAAACATCGATTGAGCCATTGAACAAAAAAGAACCAGAGACCGCAAAATCCAAACACGGACAAGTTGCAGACACCGGAAAGAATCACTGAGCAAAAGGAAAGGAAGAAGAGAAAAAGAGGTGCTCCTTGATCAAAAGAAAACCCTTCGCCCAATAAATACCGTAAAAGCAATCCTGATACATTTATTCAAAGATTGATACAACACTGAAGATACTCCAAAGCTATCATCAAATATTCGATCCCCATCAATTGTCAATCCTCGAATCCTCAGAAGATTGGACCGCGATAAGCAGAGACCCGAAATCGTATCCGTAATGCCCAAAAAACGTATCTCCGATGTTAATACCACCACCATCAAAACGAAATCCCAAATCAAAACCCAAATCAAAACTTTAGACCCGTATTTTCCAATAAAAACAAAACGAATCGAACTTTCCAATGAAGCCAAATCTCCATATCCCGATCGCATCAAATCCCCTTTGATTAAAGTAAGATATGATAACGGAAAGCAATTTGAATTAGGACCCGGAATCAGACTTCCGGCCTGACTCCAAAGATCCACACCACCCGGAGAACGAGAAAGACCCTCTTTCCGTCTCCCAACACCATCGGAACCAAACATTCAGAAAACCAAACTCATCGCCATTGGAATCGCCGTCGGGAAGAATTCAATATTCTCACATTTTTTTTAAAAAAAAAATAATCTATTACCTTATGCAATAGAAGATTTGTTCATAGTAAATATATTAAAAACTACTTATTAATATTCAATTTTGCATATATATATATATATATATATAGTAATACAATATAGTCAACCAATTGTAATTATTGAATTTTAGAGTTTTAAATACTTACTTTAGGTTAATTACTATTTAGAAATACAAATATAAATTGAAATTTCTTTGTTTCTTTTTTTGTTTTTTAAAAATGAATTTTTTATAATTATTCTTAAACAACAAACGTAATCCATGAAATAGTTTATTTTCATAATTATATATTATTTTTATTTATGATTACAAAATATATTAGTTACATAAGATCTTTTTAAAGATATTTCTTGCATATCTTGTGTTTTAGAGAGTATTTACAAATAAGTTGTTTTTAGATATATTTTATATATCCATTAAAATATATTTGAATTGATTTTTATTAATTTCACATATCTTATATATTAATTAACTTTACATTATTAAGGCTATAATAAATACTTTACTATTTTAAAATACATTTTAAAGTTATTTATTTATTTTTTAATTTTTTTTTTCAAAATTAAACTGGATTTATTTATTTGTGCCTAAAACTGTGAGTAAAAATATGCACAAATATTAACTTTAATTTCCTTTTCTTGTTTTTTTTTTTCTTTTTTTCCTAAAATATTTTTAAAGAATAAGATTTGATTTGATTTATTATGTATTTAAACGTTTTCCTTATTTAATTCTTATACATATATGTTTTTCTTAATTAAATATTCTAACCGATTAAGGTTTAGGCAAAATTATGGTTGATTTAATACATAATAAATATATTTGAAGAGATAATCGGGTCAAGTAATCGGGTATTAAACGATCTGCGCGTATCCAACTTAATTTGAAAGGTTAGAGAATTTTATTTCAATGATATACTAATGTATGAATAATTATTAATTACTAAATTTTTTATTTAAAAACTACCAAAAAAAAGTCATGGTCCAAAAGTTGGTCCATGAGTACTTCTGCTTTAATAGTATAGATATATGGAAGGTTAGTTACTAATACTAAATTTGACCCAAAAAAGAAGTTACTAATACTAAATTATTAATAAAATAAAACTAAGTTCATTTTTTTTTGTGCACCAACTAAGTTCATATTTATCATTTTGTTAAGCCTAAAACAACTTTTCATAAAGAAAAATCATATTTATTATTATTTTTCTATTTTGTAAATTATTATACTTGAATCAAAATCTATGGGAAAGTGTCACATGTACGCAACGGCGGACCTATTAAGGAAGAAGGTGGGTCACCTGACCTGGGTAAACTAAATAAATAGTGTTTTTACATGTAATTACGTAAAAGTTCAGTAGCAAAGATGGTAAATTCTGCAATGTTGACCTTCCCATATCCAAGTTTGAACTACCAATATGAAAAATTAATATTTTTTTCTAAGTAATTGACCTCCCTAAATTTTTATCTTGGGTCCGCCACTGCATGTACGAAAGAAGGTAGATGAAGTTGAGTATGGTCCCACATGTACAGCTCTCCTAGCCAGTAGCAGATGCAGAAAAGTAATTCATAAGTGTCATCACTCATCATATTTTTTTCAAAAAACATATAAATTATATTAAAAAATGTTATTACAAAAGTTCATTCTAAAGATGAGTCCTACGCTCACTCATACTTTGGAAACACTTAATCACTGTTTTGTTTGTCACAGTGTCAAATACCTGTTTTTCAGTAAAGCAAACTAGACAATCACTAAAAATGTATCACAAATATGATTACGCGATGATGTCTTCACAATGTTCATTGCAGAAAAACATCTTTCAACAGTTGCAGTTGCAACAGATAGAATCAAGGCTAGCTTCAAAAAATCGATAAACCAAAGAATGAGAAATATGTTTCTTTGTCTCCACCATCACACGAGCTAGATCACCAAGACCTTTGAGATTAGAAAACCTTTCATCTCTTTGCACATTATCAAGATAGATGTCAAGTTGATGATCAAGAGATATACGTCCGCAAAACTAAAGTCATCTAGATAAAGCTTAGCCATTCTCACCAACATTAATTTATTAAATTGATCAAAAGAATCCATCGGACTTAAGGATGCAATGCAAACAAGTAGTTCAAAACTTACCTGGTCAAATCGATCATTGAACTCCTGAAGTTGCATATCTAAGACAGTGTAGAAACTATCTACCTTATAGTGTTGCAAGTTGCTTATGTTGGTTTTTTTTTCCTTGGCCTTCTTGAATCAACAAACTCTTCATCCATATTAAGCACTTCAGTATTGTTTTTCTCACTAAAAGAACTTACTTTAGTAAGATAATCATCCCATCCATCATCTCTAAGCTTCTGCAGTTGTCGCTGATAGGCTCAAATTTACCCTAGAGCTACTCTCTCAAATTAAGAGGTCAATGTAGTACTTAGGGGTCGAATTCCACAAGGATTCAAGTCTACACAATAAATTATAGAGTTTTTCAATTATGCTAAACAGATTAAATTGAATTAAAATAAAAGCAATGCAAAATATTAAATAAAACTTGTTGTAAATTCAGAAGATCAAAAAGCTAGGCCTAGGGAATTTCTCAGAAAATTATGAATTATTAAATCAAAGAATAAATAGGATTCAAACAATTAAGAATAGATCTAGAACTCTAAACACTTTTTGTAAATTAAATCAGTTCTCACTGCAAATAATATCTAAATTTAAAACCAGAAAATCCAAATTTCTTTGTAAAATTCTAGGTTAAAAATCAGAAATAAAATCAGGTTTAGATTGTTCACAAAATTATTAAATCAAATCTCTTTGCAAGAAATAATTTTGCTCATCAAAAGATTTTATCAGGAAAATCAATTATATTCTCATATCAATTTATTTTTCTAGGGTATTAATTCTAGATAGCCAATCAAGGATTAATATGAAGAACAACCTAAGATGAAGATCTAGATAGATAAAAAATCCTAAATAAACAGATCTAATAAATCATAAAATCCCTGTGAAAAACCCTAAACCTAACAAGCAAACTACTCAGACATAATCAATGAAGAACAAATCATCATTCTGAATAACATGCAAATAGAGATTAAAAGAGTAAGAAGGAGTTTAGAAATTCTTCTCTACAAAGCAGATCTCTCTCTCCAATAGCTCTCAAAAATCTCTCAGGGTTGCAGGAAAAATAATAACTTGATAGAATAAAACTTAAGGGTTTGCAAAAACCTAAAAACTATATATATATATATATATATGTCCTAAAACACGTCAGGGACTTATGTTGCAATATTGGAAGAATTTGGGCAACTTTTGTAAATTTTCCAAAACTTGAGTCTTGAGTCGGCAGAGATGAGTGTCGATCGATGCCCTCTTATGTGGTGTCGGTCGATGCTCCTCATAGGATCAGACTCCAAATTGATTTCCTCCGAGTTGATGCTCCAAAATGATCCAAATTGCTCTATTTTGCTCCTTTCATGCCAAAATCCTAGAAAACCTGTAAAGACTCAAAAACATCCTAGAAAACAAATCAAAAGACTCTAAAAGACTCCTTATATTATGGTTAAAAACCACAAAAACCATGATATATCAACTCCCCTAGACTTAGCCTTTGCTTGCCCTCAAGCAAAACAGAAACTTAGACCTGTGAAAGAGGTTTAAAAACAGGGAACTCACTCAATTGCATGATGATTCTTATTCACACTCTTCATTTACCTGACTCAAGAACTTACTTCTTATACTCAACCATGATAAACATCAACATTCCTTACTCAAATCCCACAATCCCTTGGAATCTCTGAAATCTCCATTGTCATCTCATTATATAAATTAAAGCAAGTACAAGTGAGTTCTTACATTGGGTGTATCGAACAGTGGCATATGGACTCTTTTCAGACCAAGACATTCTTCTTACATCTCCTTTCCTCTCCCTTTTCTCACTTCCATTATTATTATTTTTTTTTTCTAAATCAAAGGTGTAAGCGAATACCGGGGTCATCGGTAATTTACCTACCCCTCGCTTCCAAGCTTTGTGTGATCATTTGACTCAAGAGTAGAATAATGAGGTCACTGGTAATTTACCTACCTCTCTAAACTGATCAAAATCATCTCATCTTTTATTCTCTTTTTTTTCTGATCTTTCTTTTTTTTTTAGCACTGAAGGGAAGAGAGAGGGGAGACATACTTTGAAAAATTGCACTGTCCTGTATGGCCTCAAGAAGAAGTCTAGTCCACTGATTTCCAACCCCAAAGTAAGAGATTAAGTCCGTTTAAAATCCTGATAAAGGTTGAGACAACGTTAGATCAATCAGATATCCATTGAATACGGGCTTTCAGGATTGTTGATAAGGCTCATAGTCTTTCTAAGCTTCAGTTCTGAGATCAAGCATAAACAAATAATCATTAGGTGTTAGCCAAATAAGAGAAATCATTAATCAAGATCATAATTCCCAAAGACAAAAAGAAAAATTATGAAAAATTTGACTCAAACTTTATGGTTTTGACTGACACAACTGAAACTCAAAAACAGAAATCATAGGTTAGTAACTAACCTCCCCCAGACTTAAACAACACTGTCCCCAGTGTTATCAAGTAAGAGGAAAGCAAAAATAGAAAAATAAACAAAAATCAAAATCAAAAGAAAAAGAAAAACCTACCAGTGGGTTGCCTCTCACTAAGCGCTTGTTTTCAGTCATTAGCTTGACTGTGTTGGAGCTCAGGCATCCGGAGGAGCAGAACATGGCATTGAAGTCCTCTTCATCCAAGATGGTGTATAAGCTTTAGGTGCATGAGGTCTGCCAAAGATGTTAGGAACAGGACCAGGGCGGGATTTAGGTATGGGAGGGTATCTTTTCTGTCCTGCAAAATCATCAACATAAGAAACAAGCGCTCTACGATAATCTCGTGGCTTGGTTAACTGAAAAACAGTTTTTATCTCTTTGAAATTCTTGTTGATGATAAGAGGAGGATTAGGTGCAGAAGAGGTGTGTACCTTTGCCTTACCTGAGGGCTCTGGAGTGTGGATTGGTGACTCCTTTGTTTGGGAACAGGTTTCTGACTTGGAGCTTCAACTTTGGACAAGCCTTGTCTCGGTCGTGGAGGGGTGTCGATCGATACCCTCTTGGTGGTGTCGATCGACACTGCTTCTGATGCTCGTGAATTTGCTTCTCTGCAGCTTATCTGAGCAATCTTCTCAACAGAAAACGTCTGTCCATCAATGGTAGGAGCTCTCCTCAGTTTATCCATCTCAAAACTCATACTCAAACCATCCACATTCAGTGTTATGTGTCCTTTCTGCACATCTATGATTGCACCAACTGTAGCCAAGAAAGATCTTCCTAAGATGAGAGGATCTTTAGGCTCTTGATCATACTTCAGCACCACAAAGTCAGTGGGAATCATGAAGTTGCCAACCTTAACTGGAATATCCTCTAAAACACCTTCAGGAATTCTTCGGGAGCGATCAGCTAGGATTAGAGAAATCTGAGTTGGCTTGAATTCTGTCATCCAAAGTCTAACAGCAACAAAATGTGGCATCAAGTTGATGCTAGAGCCAAGATCACAAAGAGAATGAGCAAACCTTCCTGTGAAGATTGAGCAATCAAGTACAAAGCTTCCAGGATCTGGTAACTTCTTAGCAGTCCTACATTGAATGATTGCACTCACTGCCTTAGAGACAACCACCTCCTGCTTTCTCTCCTTCTTCCTCTGAACAGGCTGGTTCAACAGAATTGCACTAACATCCTTAGTTAGCAAGGCTCCTTCTTCAGGACTCAAACCATTGGATACCATTATCTTGACATAGCGTTTTAGTGGTGGTGAAAGCTTTACTGCATCAATCAATGGCATCTCAATCATCACCTTGTCCATCATTGTCTTGCATCTAGCTTCCTCCATCTCCTGCTTAGACTTTCTTGGCTTGGGAAAAGGAACCTTAGGCTTGTAGACCCTTTCAGCAGCTGGAAACTGAGATTTTGCAGTTTCTGGATTCGTCTGAGAAGAGTGTCGACCCGACACCCAGGTGGTGTCGATCGACACCAACATCTGGAGTTGAGAGATTTGACGATTTTTCACCCTGTTCTGCAGAAACAATTTCAACATCATCTTCATCCCTCACAGATATGGCATTACAAGCATGCTTGGGGTTTAATTCAGTTCTTCTAGGAAGAAAACCCTCTTGTCGTTTGACAGACCCAGCAGTCTGAATAACCTGATTTTCTAACTTCTTGACATGAATGTTCAATGCTTCTATCTTCCCATTCAGCTCAGTGTAGACATTGTCAATCTTTCCATTGAATGTTATTGTCAAATGCTCCTGTCCTTGCAAAATCTGCTCAAGCATGGCTTCCATTCTACTCTCTGAAGAATTCTTAGGAGGTGGAGACTGATAAGATGAATTCCCATAGGTCCTTGTATAGCCATTGTTCTGTTGCTGCTTCTGGTCACCATTGTAAGGCATGTTGCCTTGCTGATTACCAAATCTCTGTCCCTGATACCCAACTCCATACACATAGTTGATATTCTCCTCCGTATTCTCTGGCTCTGGCTCAAATGTCTCAACTTCAGCAGCAAATTGGACTGACTTCTTACGAATAAGAAGATTGTGTATTGAATCCAACTTAGCATTAACAGAAGCTAGCTGGTTTGAATCGAACTCTCCATGCAGTCTCTTTCTTTCAGCATCAGCTCTTTTAGTGCTATTGCTAGAAGCCAAATTCTCAATCAAAACTTCAGCATCTTCTGGAAATTTTGTCTTGAAGTTCCCATGACTTGCAGCATCCAAAGCTAACTGATACTTCCAATCACACCCTCTAAAGAAGATACTCAACAGTTGTACCCTTGAAAAACCATGGTGTGGACAGTCCCTTTGATAAGCTTTGAACCTCACCCAAGCTGCCTTGAAAGCTTCATCATGTCCTTGCTTGAATGAAGAAATCTTGACTCTCAGCTCATCTGACATTGCATCATCATAGAAATGGTTGAGAAAAGCCACCTTGATATCATGCCAGTTTGTCAAAGATCCAACTGGCAACTGCTTCAACCACTGAGATGCCTCTCCTGCAAGTGAGTATGGGAAGAGCTTGCAGAATATAAAGTCCTCAGTCACTCCATTAGCCTTGATACTGGTCACAAGATCCTCAAAGTGCTCAATATGGTCCAGAGGCTTCTCATGGGGCAGGTTTGAGAAAGGTCTCTGCCCAACCAGTTGAAAGTAAGCAGGTTTCAACTCAAAATCGTACCTCTGGAATGGAGGAGGAACAATAGCAGACCGGTTCTCATACACAAGATCAGCCCGGTTGTAGTCAGCAATGGTCCTGATCAAGTCCCGGTTTTGGTCCTGTCTTCGAACTGGGTTCTGGACGTGGTTTGCAGCTCCACGTCCATCTGCTGCAGGTGGGTGTCGATCGATGCCACCTGGTTGGTGTCGATCGACACCAAGATTCGGATCATCAACGACACCAGCTTGCTGGTTCACGACAGCCTGCTTGTTGACAACAGGTTCAGCAATCACGTTTCCTTCCGCATCAAGCTTTTGGCCCTGCTCATTGCGCAAGTGGCCCTCTTGATCCCTCAAAACACCAGCCTCATCACGCATCAGAATGATCGTATTAACCATCTTCAGAGATTTAGCTGCTTTTCTGTTCTCACGCTCAAGTTTTCCCAACTCTTGGTTTGACAGATTCACAGTAGGACCAGACTTGTTGCTCCTTGTGTGAGGTCTAGGAGGCATGCACCTGAAACACCAAAGAGAAGAAAAACAAAAACGTGTAAGTTTCAAATAAAAAGAAAAATTTAGACAAAATCTAAAACTCAAATCTAATGGTAGATCAAAGAGTCCCTGACAACGGCGCCAAAATTTGATAGGCTCAAATTTACCCTAGAGCTACTCTCTCAAATTAAGAGGTCAATGTAGTACTTAGGGGTTGAATTCCACAAGGACTCAAGTCTACACAATAAATTATAGAGTTTTTCAATTATGCTAAACAGATTAAATTGAATTAAAATAAAAGCAATGCAAAATATTAAATAAAACTTGTTGTAAATTCAGAAGATCAAAAAGCTAGGCCTAGGGAATTTCTCAGGAAATTATGAATTATTAAATCAAGGAATAAATAGGATTCAAACAATTATAAACAGATCTAGAACTCTAAACACTTTTGTAAATTAAATCAGTTCTCACTGTAAATAATATCTAAATTTAAAACCAGAAAATCCAAATTTCTTTGTAAAATTCTAGGTTAAAAATCAGCAATAAAATCAGGTTTAGATTGTTCAGAAAATTATTAAATCAAATCTCTTTGCAAGAAATAATTTTGCTCATCAAAAGATTTTATCAGGAAAATCAATTATATTCTCATATCAATTTATTTTTCTAGGGTATTAATTCTAGATGGCCAATCAAGGATTAATATGAAGAACAACCTAAGATGAAGATCTAGATAGATAAAAAATCCTAAATAAACAGATCTAATAAATCATAAAATCCCTGTGAAAAACCCTAAACCTAACAAGCAAACTACTCAGACATAATCAATGAAGAACAAATCATCATTCTGAATAACATGCAAATAGAGATTAAAAGAGTAAGAAGGAGTTTAGAAATTCTTCTCTACAAAGCAGATCTCTCTCTCCAATAGCTCTCAAAAATCTCTCAGGGTTGCAGGAAAAATAATAACTTGATAGAATAAAACTTAAGGGTTTGCAAAAACCTAAAAACTATATATATATATATATATATATATATATCCTAAAACACGCCAGGGACTTATGTTGCAATTTTGGAAGACTTTGGGCAACTTTTGTAAATTTTCCAAAACTTGGGTCTTGAGTCGGCAGAGATGAGTGTCGATCAATGCCCTCTTATGTGGTGTCGGTCGATGTTCCTCATAGGATCAGACTCCAAATTGATTTCCTCCGAATTGATGCTCCAAAATGATCCAAATTGCTCTATTTTGCTCTTTTCATGCCAAAATCCTAGAAAACCTGTAAAGACTCAAAAACATCCTAGAAAACAAATCAATAGACTCTAAAAGACTCCTTATATCATGGTTAAAAACCACAAAAACCATGATATATCAGTCGCTTAGTAGATGCCACCAATGAAATAGCATTCAATATATCTTGATCTCTTCTCTGTAAAACCTTGTATAAGCTATCAGTGATCCCTAAAATATGCAATGTTAACTGGAGATAGAAAGCAAAATCAAAGGTGTGAAAGTATTTGAGGAGGCCATATGCTTGTCTCCTTTTGGTTGTGTCTATGCCTTCATCCTGAATATATTCAAGAACCTCAATAATACAAGAAAACAAATCAACAAGCCATAGTAAGGTCCTATAATGTGAACCCCAGCGAGTATTTGTAGGCCGTTGAAGTGAAAGCTCCTACAAATACTTGCTGGGATTCCAGTCTTAATTTCACCATTAATTATCCCTTCTTCAATTTTTTTTGCGATAGCTTTCCGGGAGCATGTCTTTTCTCTTGCAAGAAGCTCCAACCACATTCAACAAGAGAGAAACCATATCAAAGAAGTCTCCAACTACAAAATGTTTTTTTTGCTACCGCCACGACAACTAATTGTAATTGATGGGCAAAGCAATGAACATAATACTCTGAACTACTTTCTCTCAAAATTAATGATCTCAATCCATTGAATTCTCCTTTCATGTTGCTAGCTCCATCTTAACCTTGTCCTTTCACCCTTTTCAAACTCAATCCATGTTTGGCAAACAAAGAATCAGTAGCAATCTTCAATGATAAAGAAGATGTCTCCTTCACATGGCTAGTGCCAATGAATCTTTCTTTTACTATTCCATACATATCAACAAAGCGAAAAACCACGGCCATCTGCTATTTGTCTGAAACATCAGCTGATTCATCTACCTATAAGCCAAAGACATTGTTACCAATTTCTTGGATAACATATTTAGTTACTTCTGCTGCAAAGCAGTTCACAATATCTTTTTGAACCGGAGGTGATGTCATTTGACTATTTTTAGGAGCATTCTTCAACACAACTTTTCTCACAATCTCATTCTGACCAGCAGTATATTTGAGAAGCTTCACAAAATTACCTTTATTTGTTGAATCTTCTGACTCATCATGGCCACGAAAAGGTAACCCTTAATGTAACAAATGTCTAGAAACATCAATTGAAGCACTCAGCCGAACTTGATACTCATCTCTCATAACATCAGTTTGCTTCTGTAAAGCATGTTTTATAGACTGACCTTGTCTCATCAAAGCATCATATTTTTTTTTTTGCAATGCTATAAAAACTAGTATGATCACCTTTATGCTTAGTAAACCCAGAGGTTTTATTCCACCCATAATAACCAATCAAAACAAAAGCATCACTCCCACCTTGTTTCTCAGCTTGATCTCTGAATAAATAACAACACAAGAAAAAAGCTTTTTCTTTTTCTACACTATACTCTAACCAATCACATCCATATTGATCATACCATTGTGGACTAAAACGTCGTAATATACCTCCTACAATAATTTGTTTAAAATTATGATCACGAGTGATGTACATATATTTTACCCTGTTTAAGCATAGTTTATCCTTCTATTTTGCCATGTTTACTAGCTAGTTTTGTCATTTTTGTGTAGTTTAGCCTCTGTTTGTGCATTAGGCTAGAAATTGCATGGCATTTGCATGTTTGCTTGCATAAACAGGTGATTTAGGTCCTTTGGAGCATGGAAGTGAGCTGAGGAAGAAGAGAATACATCCAGTGGAGCAGATGAAGGTTGGAATGGAAGAAAGTCAAAGTCTCGAAGTCACTCGACTAACCCACTCGACCAGAAACTCGACCGAGCAGGGAGAGGGACTCAACCAAGAGGCAACAAGAAGCAGAAGGCACTCGACCATGTACTCGACCGAGCACATGGTCGAGCACTTCCAGCCGACTTTGTATTTTGTCTGCTAGCTAAGTAGGGCTACCCCTTCCTCCTATAAAAGGACAATGTACCCTGCAGCCATCAGAGAGAGAGAGTTAGACCCCAAAAAGCACTAAAAAAACCTAGTTTTTACCTTATTTAGCATAGTTTGTTCCTTTTGCATCTTTTAGCACTTTTAGCACTTAGTAATTCTCATAACTTTGGATTTGTTGAGAATTAGATCTTGCTTCTTTGTATCAAGTTGTAGATCTCATCATCATCTATCTATTTATGTCTATTACATCATTTCTGGTTTTGTGTTCTTCATCATCATGTGTAGATCTGAGTAGTGAACTAGGATATTAGAGATGGGTTAGTGTGACAACCCGTCCGTGGACCCCACTGGTCAATTGGTGGCAACTTGTCTGTGGGAAGGTTGTTAAAGGGTGAGGGACCAGGGTTCGAGGAACGCCTGATGCACCAATAACCTACTGGTGGATTATGTGAGTTAATCCACATTGATGGGTTAGGATCGATGCCCTGCAGGGCCAGCCTATGGGGGCAACTAGCAGTGAGGCTAGTGGGGTCCACGGACGGGTTGTCACAGTTAGGCTGGTACAGAGTTATGATTATATAGACTGTTCAAGCTTGTTTGTTTATAAATCTCTTCCAGATTAGGAGATCTCTATGATATCTTTTTTCTTGAGAAGTTAATGATAGATCTCAGGTTTCCTTTCATTCAAAAGATGTTTAGGATGCTACAATAGACTAATCCTAGAGATTATTGTACCTAGCCTAAGAGATTTGACAAAGAATGATCTGGATCTTTAATGCCTGTTTATCCATGTCTTAGTTAGTGAGAACTAGGTCTAAGAGTGTTTAAACCTGATTACTATTGTCATGAGAGTGTATTAGTAAGTACTAGAGGTCATTGTCTAGAGATACCTCATATTGATTGAGTTTTGTTGATCAGTCTAGGTAGTTATTGCTTGATACCAGCACATGAATCCCATCTCTAGGACCTGTTTTATATATTGATTGTATGTTTTATTGTTCATATCTGCTTTCTGTCTTGTTTCGTTGCATTATGGGTTGTTTAAGTTGTTAAGATAGTCTATGTTCTTCATTTTTAGCCACTCGACCACACTCTTACTGAGCTCGGTCGAGTGCTTGATCGAGCACCATCTCGTTTACTCTGTTTATGCTTTGCATCATTCTAGTTTCATTTCCTTGCACATGTTTAGTACGTACTTGCTTCTATTTAGTATAGTTTCTACACTGTTCATCTTAGTTTTTATTGCATCTAGTACTATTAAGTTGTTAGTTCATTGCATTTACATTTCTGTCATTAGGATTGTTAGTAACAAAACCCTCATTCATATTTGGCTTAACTTGGATAAGTGTTCACATCTTGATTGTTTGCATATCACCCTTTATGGATTGACATCTCTTATATTACAACAACATAAGGGAATTGAAACACCTTACATACACTCTGATCATCCATGCTATGTATATGTTGATTGATTGCATCATTGCATAAGTCATTGATTTACATTCATACATGCAAAAATCCTAGTTTCAACGAGGTTGATAAGGTTCTCTTATCAAAATATATGTGTCATATCTCCTCTCTTTGATTAGGATGATAACTTAGAATGCTTTTTCTTTTATCTGGATCCCATGACAAGTCCGCCGAATTAATATTGGGTGGTGGGGATTTTCTTTTCAAAAATCTATCAATTTTATTGCCTACAAAAAAAAAATTCACAAAATAACGAATAATCTGTTCATGTTTGCGTAATTATTTGTAGAAAAATCTAACATACAAATAATGAAATACATTTTTTTTACGTTCCAACTAGGTAACAAACTAACAATAAAAAATAATAATCCATGATTCCTTTCCCACGGAGATATCCAAGTAAGAGAAAAACTATTCAGCAATCCCTTCTATTTTCACAAATCCAAAACCGTGTATAGTATTTTAATTACTTAAACTAAACAAAATAAATTCTTAAACAACAAATGAATTAACTTATGGTTCATATTTTTCAATCTGCTTAAACCAAGATGATGATGGAAATTGGAAGAGGAAGAATACACAAAGATGATGATGGAAGGAAGAGGAAGAGTCCAAATTTTTTATAAATTAAGCTTTTTTAATTCAACTTATATTTATGTTTAGCCATACAAATATACAATATACAATAGATTAAGATTTTTTTAAAGGCTAAGCCCAACAGTTTTTCAAAAAGCTCAATGACCATATGTTAATATTTATTGAAGGGGTGTCAACAAAATTTCAAAGGGGTGTCAAACATTGCTTAAACATATGCTAATTAATTATTTTTATAAAAGGTAATCTAAAATTTATAATTTCATGGGTTTCATTCTTCACTACTTCTGTCAGCTCATAGTATGGAAATTTAAAGTCGTACCAAAAGTTAAACATTTTCTTTGGCAAATTGCATCTGGTTCTCTCCCTCTGCTGGACTTTCTTGTTCACAGAGATGTTCAATGCAACCCTCAGTGTAAGAGGTGTGACTCTGCGGTTGAGATAATTAATCAGGCACTCTTTGAGTGCTCACGTTTGTGTGAATTTTGGGATTTATCTCCGGCTCTGGTCTTGGCAAGGGGCTTCCCTTATGAATCGGTGTATTCGAATTTGGATTTTATCTTCTAGAGGGAGATCCCTCAACCAGGGAATCTAGGACAACCTTAACAGTTACCACGGATTTTATGGTCGATCTCGAAGATTAGAAATAAAAAAAAGTTTTTCAAGGTGAAACAACCCTACCCATTTTTTTCTTATTTTTAATACAATATTAAAACTATAGATCTCAAACTCACTAACATCCTAATAACCCCAATCAATACAACAGCGGAGATAACCAACAACATCAAACTAGCAATTATTCAACAAATGAAACCAATAGATTAAATAACCAATTAAACTGATTATCTGTCTTACATAAAACCAATAGTAATCATTCAACAATGTCAACAGAATAGCATAAACAAAGGAACCTACATTCTTAAGCAACATTCTAAGACCCAACTCTAGCAACCTAGCAGAAGCCAGCCATCAACCAATCGAACCACTAGATCATCCTCCTCTTCATTGCCTTGACTCCATGATAACACTTTGCATTTACTTGCATCACAAACAATAATTGAGACGCATGAGTATTATCATAAATACTCAATAAGGCAATCCTCCCATCTACTGGGCTATACACACATGCAGTTAAACCAAGCAACAAACAAAGTTCAGCCGCTGGTGAAGATTGGTGTCGACCAACACCCTCCTGGTGTCGATCGACACTGACATCTGGCAAAGGTTGGTGTCGACCGACACATGCTTGACATCCACCGAAAATCCTATTTGTGTCGACCGACACCTCTACATGGTGTCAACCAACACTCACTAGAACCCTGGTGTCGATCGACACTGATATCGAGCATCATTTTCCTACGATCTGTAGCGTGAATCTCCGTCCCAAAACGCCTCCCACTCGATCAAGGCATTCACACAAGCGAATGCAAGCGACAAAGACACAAAAAACACACAAACATTTAAGGAAAATCAATCACACAATTCATAGAAATGTAAAACATAGAATCTCAAGCTTAGATCATCCATGGTCATGCGCTCACCTTTCCAACAAGAAGATTCTGACCAAAAAATGATGAATCCAACACCTCTATAAACAAATTTCTGCATATTACATATATTTGGTATATGTTGGTTGAAGTGACTCAATATAGACATATATATGGTACCAAAATCTATTGTGACTTTACATAAGTGAGTATAGGGAAGCAATGGGCCGGACCCCATAGTGATTTGAAATATGTATATTCCTTTCAATTTTAGTATTCCTATATATGTCAGGTTGAGACCTATAAATAAAAGTATATTTAAGTAAGGTAGTACTTAAGGTAAGTAATTCATTATTCAGACATTAAGACAAGTAGCAAAAAAAAACTCCAGAGTTAAAATGGTATTGCCTTAAAGGTACTCATATCATCATTTTATGGGACTCATAGTAATTCATTATGAAATTGAGCGGTTTGTGAGGAATATGGGGAGATATAAGGCGCCTACGCCTGATGGCTTCCAACCTGTCTTTTATCAACAGTGTTGGGAGGTCGTTGGTCCATCGCTCATCCGCTTTGTTTTGGAGTTTTTTGAAACAGGCGTGTTACCTAAGGAAACGAATGATGCTTTTGTGGTCCTGATAGCTAAAGTGCTCAAGCCAGAGAGAATGTCATAGTTTCATCCTATCAGCTTGTGCAACGTCTTGTTTAAGACAATCACTAAAACAATGGTGATGAGAATGCATAAAGTAATGCCTAATCTTATCAGACCCGCCCAAGCAAGCTTTATACCAGGTAAACTGAGTAGACACAACATTGTAGTGGTTCAAGAAGCAGTCCATTCCATGAGGCGTAAGAAAAGTAGAAAGGGGTGGATGTTGCTCAAGCTGGACCTAGAAAAAGCATATGATCGTGTGTGATGGGATTTTTTGGAGGATACGCTTATGGTGGTTGGTTTACCGGAGAACTGGAGGAGATAGATCATGTAATGCGTTTCTGGTCCCTCAATGACAGTGCTTTGGAATGAAGAAAAGACGGAGCCGTTTACATCAGCTAGAGGCTTGCGTCAAGGTGACCCCTTGTCGCCATATCTGTTTTTACTCTGCCTTGAGCGGTTATGTCACCTAATTGAGCTGGCGGTTGATTCAAAGGAGTTGAAACCGATCAGTATTTCTAGAGGAGGACCTAAACTGTCTCACATTTCTTTTGCAGATGACCTTATCCTTTTCGCGGAAGCTTTGGTGGTGCAAGTACGGGTTATTTGATGGGTTTTTGAGAGATTTTGTATGGCTTCGGGTCAAAAGGTGAGTTTGGAGAAGTCTAAGATCTTTTTTTCAAATAATGTAAGCCGAGACTTGGAGAAGTTGATAAGTGATGAGAGTGGCATTTACTCAATGCGGGACTTGGAAAAATATCTTAGGATGCCAGTTCTCCACAAAAGAATTAATAAAGAGACCTTTGGGGTGGTGCTCCAACTGGTCTCATTGAAGCTATCAGGTTGAAAGGGACGTTTCATGAGCTTTGCGGGAAGATTGACTTTGACGAAAGCATTCCTCTCCTCTATTCCGGTGCACTCCATGAGCACCATTCTCTTACCACAATCACTGTTAGATCAGTTGTCGAGAACTTTTTTGTGGGGTGGTACGATAGAGAAACAGAAGCAACATCTTATCTCGTGGAAGAGGGTTTGCAAACCAAAGTAAGAAGGGGGGGGGGTTGGGGATTCGCTCCTCTAAAGAAATGAATAAAGCTCTCCTTGGTAAATTGGGTTGGCGTTTACTTCATGATAAGGAGAGTTTATGGGCGCGGGTGTTAAGATCAAAATACAAAGTTGGACATGTTCATGATGACTCTTGGCTGGTGGTGAAGAGCACATTGTTAGCTACCTAGCGCAGTGTGGGTGTGGGGTTGAGAGAGGTAATTTTACCGGGACTGGGTTGGGTTCTTGGAGATGGGAAGGAAATTAGATTCTGGAGGGACAAATGGTTAACTAATACTACAATCACTAGTACGGAGATTGGAGACTTACCAATAGGTCTCCTTGATGTTCGGGTACGGGATTTATGGAAGAATGGTACGGGGTGGCAACTTGCTTCTATCTTGCCCTATATCTCTGAAACTACACGACTGAAGCTTGGAGCAATTGTGTTAGACAATGTTACAGGAGCCCCATATAGGTTTTCTTGGGCTAGAAATTTTGATTGTCAGTTCACGGTAAAGTTCGCATACGCTTTTGTGACACGTGATACTACACCGCAACCGGATATGGAGAAGTTGTTTGCTTGTGTATGGTGGGGAAAAGGGTAAATTTCAACCTGTACTATTTCAAAAGTGTAAATTCCTACCCAGACAACAGATCCGTGTGTTTTTCAACCTAAACTCTTACATAATTCAAATTTACTACCTAGACTTCGAATCGTTACATGTATTCCTACATTGACTCAAACAGTGTTAGTCAACCGTTAAATGTTTTGATCAATTTGACATGGAAGCGATGATGGTCAAAGTCATTGGACTCGAAACCTTAAAACGACGTCATTTGCAATGAAAGGTTAAAACGACGTGTTTTGAATTGAGAGAAAGATCTTAATTGCAAACGACGTCTTTTGCAATGAAAGGTTAAAACGACGTGTAGGGTGAGTGAACGGGACTGAAAGAGTTCGCTGCTTCCTTTGGCTTGTTGTGATTCAAGCAATAATGACAAATGTTGAGAGATACCGTCGCCACTTATGTGATACGAAAATTTGCTCTGTTTGTGCAAGCACCGAGGAGACTATACTCCATGTTTTACGAGATTGTCCAGCAATGGTCTAGAGAAGGTTAGTGCCCCAACGGAAACATCATTCATTTTTTAACGCCTCCTTGTTAGAGTGGCTCTATGGGAACTTACGTGAGACTGTGGAGAGGGACGGGTACTCATGGGCATCGTTATTTGCTGTAGCAGTATGGTGGAGTTGGAAGTGGCGTTGTGGGCATATCTTTGGGAGTGCAAGTCGGTTCTGGGATCGGGTGCCATTTCTTAAGGACCTAGCAGGCGAGGTTTATGTAGCGTTCCAAGCGGTGAGGGGGGAAGAGGTTCAGGTAGCCCAGGAGGTCAGGTTGATTGCATGGTCAAAGCCAAGTGGGGGGTGGGTGAAGTTGAATACGGATGGGGCTTCTCATGGGAATCCGGGATTGGCAAGAACGGGTGGCGTGTTGCATGATGGTAATGGGGATTGGATTGGTGGTTTTGTCTTGAATATAGGTATCTGTTTGGCACATTTGGCAGAACTTTGGGGTGTCTATTATGGCCTATACACTGCTTGGGAGAAGGGTATTACGCGGCTGGAGTTAGAAGTGGATTCAGAGATGGTGGATGGGTTTTTTACGACAAGGATTGGGGATTCTCATCCGCTATCCTTCCTAGTACGTTTGTGCTATGACTTCATATCGAGGGACTGGATAGTCCATATTGATCACGTGTATAGGAAAGCTAATCGTCTTGCCGACGGATTAGCGAACTATGCGTTTTCTTTACCTGTAGGATTTCATTCTTTTGTTGCATGTCTGAAGTCTGTCTGGTCTATTATATTAGAGGATGTTGTGGGTTGTACGCATTCTCGAAAAGTTCCTTTGTAAGTTTACTCTTTAACTTTTTCTAATAAAAAGGAGATTGCGTCTCCCTTTTTCACACAAAAAAAAATATAGTAATTCATTATGAGATGGATCCAAGTTTTACCCAAATTCACAGACTTTTTTCATAAATAATCATTTTTCTTTTTAAAATGAGACTTGATTGTTTATCTCTTGACTGTTGACGTGGAAACACATATTTGCTAATATGCCTAAATGATTCTACTTGCCCAAAAAAAAAAATCAAGAGAAAAATATGGGTTGAGAAAAATATGGGTTTAATTCAACTTTAAGCTAACATATGGGCTACAACTATTTTAATCAACTCAGAGAATATTTTACGGCTAACTAACATAGAATTGAAAAAGGTACAACGAAGTTGATATGGCCGAGTTGGTCTAAGGCGCCAGATTAAGGTTCTGGTCCGAAAGGGCGTGGGTTCAAATCCCACTGTCAACAAATTATTTATTTTAAATTTTTTTCCACTCTTAACGCTTTCAAAGTAAATCTTACACCGTAGATCTCAGACAACGGTTCTCACCGCTCCACGTATAAAGAACATTATAAAAAGTCTTGTGCTCTATAAAAATAAAAATTTCACACGAAAAACCCCATAATTTCTAAAATCAACATTTATACCCTCCCAAACCCATCTTGTTCGTTTGAAAACGATAATGGCGTCGTCGAAGCATCAAGACTATGGCATCCCTTACACACCTCTTCCTTCATCACAACCTTCTCAAAGCGTGATCCTTCTAACTCCTTATCGCCGTCACCGCCGTCCATCATTCCTCCGTAACCTCCGTTGCGCTCTCCTCTTCGCCGCCGCAATCCTCGTCCTCTCGGCCGCCGTGTACTTCCTCTACCCTTCAGATCCAGACATCACTGTCTCTCGAATCAATCTAAACCACATAAGCGTCCTCGATTCGCATAAAATCGCCTTAGATCTCTCTTTCTCCCTCACGATCAAAGTCCGGAACCGCGACTTCTTCTCTCTCGATTACGATTCGCTCGTCGTTTCGATTGGGTATAGAGGGAGAGAGTTGGGTGTTGTGAAGTCTAAAGGTGGACACCTTCGTGCTCGTGATAGCTCTTATATTGATGCCACGCTTGAGCTTGATGGTCTTGAGGTTGTTCATGATGTGATTTATTTGATTGGTGATTTGGCTAAAGGTGTTGTTCCCTTTGATACGGTTGCTCAGGTTAAAGGTGATCTTGGTGTACTCTTGTTTCAAATCCCTATTCAGGTAGAGACTCTATTTCTTCTATAGCTGAATTTAGGGTTCTTGATACTTTGCTTTATTCAGATTTTGATTGGAAAGGTTTTAGATTTGAGTTTAGTTTCTACTAAGGGTCTTTGGGGGGTTTTAATGGTGAACTAACAAGTGGGTTTTAGCGAGTTGGATCAATGGTTCTAGTCTTATTGTCTTAGGTTTTAAAGTTGTATTGGTTGTTTCATTACTTGTAAATGATGATGATGGGTTTGATGAAGGAATCTCCGTTTTGATTGCTTAGAGTTTTGTAGACCGGTATTGTAGTTTCTTTCAGCTTCTGGAACATGTTTGCTGTGTTGTGTTCTACCTTGGTAGGAGATATGTGTTTTGGTTGTGCTCTGTAAATTATATTTGAATGATTAGCCCTTATAATGTTTGACATTATTATATGGAAATTGGAGGAGTAAGAGTGACATTATTATTTACAACTTCCTGACTCCAGAACCTATACTTAGTTGAAAGTAAACAATATCAAGAGTTCCTAATTTTGTATAGTTTTTTTTTTGAATAACTTATTTTGATATTTGTATGGCATGAGCTTAGGTTATTCTGTGCCCGTTGTAGTTTCCTTGTTATAATTTAAATGCTGATGATTAAAGTTGTTTCTTTCGACAGGGTAAAGTGTCGTGTGAGGTGTATGTTAATGTTAACAACCAGAAAATTTCACACCAAGATTGTCATAGTAAGGTAACCATGATTCTTTTCTTCCTCGTGCAATCTTGTTGGAATTGTATGAAACTCTGTGTTTTGGTTACAGTCTGATTCTTCTATAAGACTATCCTTAGGTTGGTGAACAGGATCAAGTAATAGAATTTCACATAGTTTTTTTTTTTCATCTCCTAATCCCAGAGATGAGCTTTGTTAAAGTGATTAAGTCACTCATAAGATTGTTGTGAACGCTAATCTCAAGTTTCCACATTGGTTGGTTTTTAAATGTGCAGTGATACAGTTTCCTGAGCTGGATACAAGATGAAGAGACCAAAGATGTTTTTAATGTTTACATGTTTTTGGTTTCTGGAGAATTGATTTGTAAGATTTTGTATAGATAAATACTCTTAATGTTAAAACTGACAGATAAAGAGAGAGAGAGAGAGAGAGAGAGAGAGAGAGAGAGAGAGAGAGAGAGAGAGACTATTTACTTTCTGTAAATTATTACTTTCTTATTAGTTCCTCAAATGTGTACAAGTGTTTACTTTTGTGGACATGAATAGACCAACTCAATAAACGCACCTAATTAGAATATCCTACGGTTATGCAGTCGTTTGGTTGGTTGCTTCTTCTTTAGATGTACGTAGTTTTGTTGCCCGCTCATTCACCTTGTTTTGCTTGTCTTCATATGGTGGGATTGTAACATCTTCGATCGGCTTTGTCTTTGGTATCAGTGCATCAGATACCAACAGTCTGGAAGATACTATTGAATCAGAGGGTTATGGGTAAAGACTCACAAAGAACTTGGTGTTCACCAATAATTGCAAAATCAAATATTTTAAACTCTTTCGATCTTGTATGGAACGTTTTCAGCTCCGTTTGGCTGCTACTCCACTGGATGTTGTAAATGTTAAGAATACTATATTTTTTCTACAATATTCGGTGAAGTTTTAAAATGATCTAACGTTTTCATAACTTCTTTATTGTAATACATCTCTTAAGATGATGTTATCCGACAGTAACCAACATGAAAAACCATCTTCTTAAATCATAAGACATGTAATTTAAAGTCTTCAAAGACGTATTGGATCTATGAGAAGAGTTACCATATACTCCTTGAGTTTTCCGTCACTACAATTGTATATATCATCGGACTTGGTGTAGAGGAGTTCCAATAAGCGTCCAAAATTGTGTGCTTGCTTGAGAACTCGACGTGGCATGTCAGATGTCTTGAGTAGTTCCTCATTTATGGTCTTATTGATGTCCCAGATCATTCTTTGACAATCTAGAATAGCCTCTTCCTTGGTAACTAAACATTCCTTCATATAATAGTTGATCGCATTCGCAGCAAAACCATTACTCATGTCGTTCTGACAATACCATTTACCTAAGTTATAGGAAAAACAAAACCAACTCAAAGCAAAGAAGCAAAAATCATTACTTCTCACCTCAAAATCAGTCATATCGTCCATTAAACGACCCTTTGCTGCTAGAGATTTGATTAGTCTTGGCCTCGATCTTACCCACTCATAAGCTTCCTTCCCAACAGTCTCTCCCATTCCAACAAAAGAATACATTAATGTTGCATATGTGGTAAGTGCTATTCCACCAACCTCTACATGTTCTTCAAAGCTAGGCACCTGAATTTCTCGTGCCCATTTGACAAGATCAAGATTTGCTCTCACAAGTGTCTTGAGCTATTAAAAAAAACAAATTATATAGTTTTCATTGATAAACGATATATATAAGTATCTATTTTTTTCTCAAAGATATGCATAAGTATATTTTTACAAGCTATATATATTTATATAATGTATGTTGTTATCAACACTGATGTATTTGTTTATATTGATCACCTCTTCTAACATTTCCCTCAAGTGGTAGGAACTTCCTTTAGACCTCACTCCTCTTTCGATATCGTCGAAAACATCCAACATAAGTTTGAAGACAATTCGTGATATACCTTCTAATGTGTCAACGCCATCAGGACTCCATCTACACATAATACCCGCAAACGCTGTACATATATATATGTGGATAAAATACTGATGGCATTCAAAAAGTAGTATAGGTAAAAAGTTAGCTTATACCTTTCCACACAATCTACGAGTCTTGTAAGCTCAGGGATAGAGAAATAATGATCGCAAGCATCATCTAAAATTGTAAGAAGGTAGTTGAACTTAGCGGCAATTACCCTCCCACCTGAAAATTGTGGTTCGTAATACATCATCAATCCTGCTAGCCACGCTTCCACGATCCTCTCTCTAAATTGACTTGGCCACTTAGAAGTAAGGTCTAGCTCCATCCACCATCTTCAAATCAAACCAAAACAAACAAAAATTAACCAAAAAGAAACTAATTAATGAAGTTGGAGTTGTCAAATTTCACAAGAATGACCATTGTACTTTTTTCCTACGTACTTGATAAAGGTTTTTAGTTCTTTAATGTAATTCAGTTGCAATGACTTGAAACTGAGTTTGGCTAATTTGAGTAACATCTTGTCGTGATCTTCTTCTTGTTCGTAAAACGAAATGTATTCCCTTGCAATTACTGCATCCATATTCCACCGCTGAGGTAAATAAAGTGTGTTCCTTATAAGCCTTAAGAAATGAGGCCGACATGCCCCACCTGCCAATAAAGACTTTAAGTGGCTCGATGTGAAACTCATTGCCTCCTCCAATATATAATCTGTTGTTGTTCCCAAGTGAGCGGCTTCATACAAGCTCAGTATACCTTTGGCATCTCCCGTAAGAGACTGCTCAAACTTTCCATCATCCCCTGTAAATCTTTTGAATACATCTACATATATACAGACGAGGAAGAGATGATGCACCACAAAACAAACAACTATTAATATATATGGTAAGACTTCGTTACAAAACTTAATATACATCATACAATTTGTAGCAGCATCCACTATACAAGAACTAGTTTCTATTTATAAACTCTTCTCTTTCTAGCTAGATTCTCTTATATACCAAAACAAAAGCTAAACTTTTACGATCACGTCCAATTAAACTGGTGTTTAATGTTTGCTTGAATGAACTTGCTAATAGTCAAAACAAAATCTAACCTTTCAATATATATTAAAAAAAGAAAAAAAAAAACCTTCACTAATTTTTTGTTTCTTGTTTTAATAAAGTGATGTTTAATACATGTAATCATGTATATGTTTAGTTTTCTTTTATTTTTATCAAGCGGAGAGAAACCCGTCGGTAGTCTCGTCGTGAGGAATTAAGAAGGATGGGAAACAAAAAAAAAACTTGAACATGTATGTTCTTTAGTGAATATCTATTGAAAATTGAAATGGTTTTGTAGTTCGTTACAAAAGAAAGAAAACTAACGGCAAGAATAGGTGTTTTAAGTACTATATGTCGTAAGTTATGTTCGACAAGAATAGGTGTTTTAACTATTATATGTCGTAAGTTATGTTTGCAAGTTATGTTTTTAAGTTGCATATATACAGATTTTGCAGTTTGGCACATGCATGAATTTTTAAAAAATTGGCTTACCGGATGACACATTGTATCCGTATGTTCTCTAAACATGGAACATGATGGAGATTGTAGACAAGTCGTTTTCATCACCAGTTATATCATCTTTTCTTCGAAAAACATGTTCGAGTATATCGTTGATTTCATTATGAAAATGAAATGCAAGACCAAGGCTAAGAATCAATTGGATCAAAAGCACTTTCCTCGTTGATGTCTCATCTTCACCTTGCGAAGATAGGAGCTTCCTAACTTCAGGCTTGAGCGTGTCAATCTCTCTTGTAAGAACATCTAGTTCCTATTAGTATATACATAGTCAACGATCTTTTTCAAGTAAATTTTTTCGTCATAAGGTACTATTTTTATTTTCCCCACAAACTTTTATATATATAAAGAAAAACATAACAGTCTTTATATATTTTTCATGCCAATATAGTCTAGTGAATATATAATTAGTAGACATGTCTCACCGAATCATCAATGGGAACAGAGAGGAAGTAATCAGTCCACTGAGAGTGAGACAACTTTGTGAACGCAAGACTTTCATAATCGAACGTCGTCTGGTCTTCCATGCTTAGTGCTTGAGATGATAGACCGAGAGTGGGAGAGTTAGAGAGTTGGAGGTCGGGAGATATGTGGGGAAAAGCTTAAATATATAGTAATGAAATAATGCTTTAAAAATATTACATAAGCCTCACCTGATTGACATATAAATTAAGTGGCTAACAGATGTATAGTAAATGAAATAGTTAAAAAAAAAATGGTGGAATCCTTGCTATAATAATGCATAGTACTTTATCATTGACAGAATGATTTTGTATAATACTTTATAATTGACACAATGATTGTTTTATGGGAAATTGACACCTACACCCACTTTCTCACAAACAAATGACACCCACACCCACTTTCTACTCTTTCTATACTTTCTACTTGTAAAATTACATCTTACCCCTCTTTCTCCCTATTCTCTTTCTACTTTTTTTTTTTCCTTCTCATCTCTCTCTCTAACTTTTCTCTTTCTCCCTATTCTCTTTCTACTTTTTTTTTCCTTCTCATCTCTCTCTCTAACTTTTCTCTTTTTTTTCTAAATTTTTTTTCTTTAACATTTATTTTTTATTTTCATTACTAAATTTTAAGTTTAGTAACTTTAGTTGGTGATAAACATACTAAATTTTAAGTTTAGTAACTTTAATTGTTGACAAACAAAAAAAGTTAACCTTATACCCTAAATCTTAAATCCTAACACCACATAGACACTAAATCCATATAAGCCCAAAAACGTCAACTTTATACCCTAAATCTTAAATCCTAAACCACCCTAAACTATGGTGATGTTTGAACATGCAACAAACTTGTCAATAAATTTCATCTGGATTGCTTGTCCACGTGGTCAGAGTTTGGTGGATAGGCTTAGAGATTAATAATGACCATGTTTGTTGTGTAGTATGCTTCTAGTGACACTTCTAAGTTCTAATATCTCTAATTCTAGCTTAAAAATAATACAAAAACATTTGGCTAAAAGACATCTAAGTGGATAAATTATAGTGATGTTTGAACATGCAACAAACTTGTCAATAAATTTCATCTGGATTGCTTGTCCACGTGGTCAGAATTTGGTGGATAGGCTTTGAGATCAATAATGACCATGTTTATTGTGTAGTATGCTTCTAGTGACACTTCTAAGTTCTAATATACCTACTTCTAGCTGAAAAATAGTACAAAAACATTTAGCTAAAAGAAATCTATGTGGCTAATTTAGGGTTTAGGGTTTAGGGTTTAGGGTTTAGGGTTTAGGGTTTAGGGTTTAGACAGATGAAAATGATAAACATGCAACATGCAACATGGATTTAGTCTCTTAAATCCTAACACCACATAGACACTAAATCCATATAAGCCCAAAAACGTCAACCTTATACCCTAAATCTTAAATCCTAAACCACCCTAAACTATGGTGATGTTTGAACATGCAACATGGATTTAGTGTCTTAAATCCTAACACCACATAGACACTAAATCCATATAAGCCCAAAAACGTCAACCTTATACCCTAAATCTTAAATCCTAAACCACCCTAAACTATGGTGATGTTTGAACATGCAACAAACTTGTCAATAAATTTCATCTGGATTGCTTGTCCACGTGGTCAGAGTTTGGTGGATAGGCTTAGAGATTAATAATGACCATGTTTGTTGTGTAGTATGCTTCTAGTGACACTTCTAAGTTCTAATATCTCTAATTCTAGCTTAAAAATAGTACAAAAACATTTGGCTAAAAGACATCTAAGTTGCTAAACTATAGTGATGTTTGAACATGCAACAAAATTGTCAATAAATTTCATCTGGATTGCTTGTCCACGTGGTCAGAATTTGGTGGATAGGCTTTGAGATTAATAATGACCATGTTTATTGTGTAGTATGCTTCTAGTGACACTTCTAAGTTCTAATATATCTACTTCTAGCTGAAAAATAGTACAAAAACATTTAGCTAAAAGAAATCTATGTGGCTAATTTATTTTGGACAAATTTCTGCTCATGTAAAGAATGAGCAAGATATTATATGATAAAGATCCATAACTACTAATCCACATGATTGATATTCAATGTTCTAAATAAATCAATGTTGTTAATTTTTATTTTGTTTATTAACCACTTATGAGTGTATATGTTTCTGGACCAACACAAAATATGAAGCAAGGAGCTCATGTTGCCTATGGATTTAATTGTGTGGATGTTGTATGATGATTCTTTGGTCTGTCTACATTGGTATCCACAAAAAAATATCCACATGATCACATCCATAGCCACCATTCAACTGCTATTCTTCAGCTTAATGTCTAGATATGCTTTGTAAATTCATGGAGACCTATCCATAGCTTTTCTATCCACTAAACTTTGTTTTTTAAAGTGAATAGTTTTGGTTTTAGGTTCAAGGGTTTATGTTCTAGGATTTAAAATTTAGAATTAAAGGGTTTTGTACTTATTTGATCTATGTTGTGTTATGGATAATATGCTATGGATAAAGATCTAACCAAATTTATGTATGTATATTTTGTATGAATAAACACAAGTAACTATCTATTAACAATACTGCAATTGATTATCCACTTATAATTGAACAAATGTTCAACGACCGATGGATACTGTATAATCTAAAAATTCATAAAAAAATATAGCAATATGTATCTTAAAATGTAGAAAAAATATATAATCATAATATATTTTATATAAATAAATAGAAAATTTGTTTTATTATAACAAATAAATATATTTTACTTTGTTAAAGTGTTAACAACAAAAAAGAAGAGAAAAAGAGAGAAAAGAAAGGAGAGAAAGAGGAGAGGGGCAAAATCGTCCAAAATGTGTGGACACATAAGCAAAAAACTTGGGAAAGTATAGGGAGAGTGGAAAGTGGGTGTGGGTGACACAACTCACACCCAAAGTGGGTGTGGGTGTCATTTACCCTTTGTTTTATACAGTGTATAATTTCTGAATATATCATTCCGTTTTATATCGACATGACATAATGTAGGTCTGGGCAAAATACTTGGATCCAAAGATTGAATTTTGTGAACTTCGGGTAATTCGAATCCGAACCCGAAATACTTGATGTGGACCTGATTCAAATCCGAAATATAGAAATATCCAAACAGATCTGTGACATCCCGGTTTTAGAAACTTGCACAGAGGTTTGAAAGAATTGATTTGGTCACCTATGTCACCAAAGTGTTTTTATCTTTTCGGTCAAAGGTCCTAAGAGAACTCCAGAATTAGGTATGCTTGAGCTGGAGTAGTCTCAAGATGGGTGACCTTCCGGGAAGTGATTGTCGGAACTGTGTGAGTGAGGACAAAACACACAGAAAGATGATGTGGTGATTTGTAGAGACGGTAAACAAGTCTTTAAAGCTTCCCGGACGTAGCAAACCAACCGTCGGATATGTATGGGTTCACGGGCCTAGTGAAAAGACGTGAGGCTCATTAAGAAAGGTGGACCCATGTACTGGGAGTGTACATGGGACCCACCGAAAGGTAGCGGTCGGGGTGCTACAGGATCCTATACCTTTAAACCTGAAAACCTAAAAAACTGAAATACCCGAACGGATACCCGAACCCGCAGGCCTAACATAATGTGTAAACTCAATTTCTTTGTATAAACTTATTGATCAGGGAACGTGTTGATTAAACAACTAGGATGACTTTAAAAGAGTTTAAGCTGATGAAGATTTGAAACTATGTGAATGAGTTTACTATATTGATCTTAAAGATTAATTCAGCATGGTTAAGGTGAAGGAAGACATTGGTATTTTATAGTTCACCGCCAAAAAGAAGGAGTAGCATGCGGATAAGATCCAATCAGGAAAAGAGGTTACGAAGCCAAATTACTCTCGGACGTTGATACCAAAGCAAACCAAGGAATGATAAAAGAAAAAACGAGTAGACGACCTAAGAAGAAAATTTTAGACACTGTTAAACCCGTGAAATTTTATCTTTTTATCAAACAACTTATTTTGCTGTTGTTCCATTATTCTATCTCGTTGGATGAAGAAGGTTACTTAAACGAAATCAAACGTTCTATACAGTTCAGGTTAACTTCTTATACAAGAATAAAACTCGTCATACTGTGCATATATTAATTAAGAGTCAATGTGTTGCACATAAAAACTAGGAGTCCATGTCAGGTCGGTTTACTGACTTCTTATATGACTCATCGTTGTTAAACATATATATATATATATATATATATATATATATATATATTTTTAACATGAATCCCAAAATCTTAAATACCTAAATTAATCACATAGAATCATAAAATGGATTAAAGTAATACCTCCACTCGTTGTAGAAATGATGTTTCTTTGAATGGTTTCTTCTTCTTCAATGGCTTGAAGGCTTGAAAAGAAACTCTTAGATGATCTTTAGGTGGAAGATAAAGTTTCTCTCTTCTTTCCTATAAACTCTTTTCTTTATGTGTTGTTTTGTTCTTGTGATGATTTGTGATGGAGCAAACCATCTATTTATAGGAGGGAAGAGTATCTTACTCCTCATAAGGGTTTTGTCTTAAAATTTAATCTCAACCATCCATCAGAGTAGAGATGAAGACAGTGGTGACAAGTGTGAGAACAAGTGTCTAGCATTGCTTCAAACACAACATGCAACTTCACACTTGTTCTCTTATGAGCTTTAGCATGACATGTAGCTTAGCACTTGTCCTTATAAGCATAAGCATGACATGTAGTTTAGCACTTGTCCTTATAAGCATAAGCATGACATGTACCTTAACATCTGTCCTTTTGGTTCCCAAATGATTAAAAACAAAATATAACAAACCCAATTAAATAACCTACTAACTAGAAGACCACATATATGGGTAAGAAATAATTATTTTCTTACATTCTCCTACTTGGTCTTTAGTATAATGGTTTTATTCTGGAATCATAAGGCCGGCATAATATGTTATATTTTTCATTTGGTCTTTCATAAGTGTCTTAGCTAATCTTGGAACCAATGAGAGTCATGGCGGTCACACATCATTTTGCAACATGATTCCTTCCATGTACTACTACATTGACTACTTTTCATAGCTAGACCATAAACATTATTCCACAAGTAGGAGTTATCTTTAATAGTCTCTTTGATGTCTTTTAAGATGTATTCTGTTATCAATAATTCCAACAAACAATAATGTGTGCGCACGTTGGAAACAGAATAGAAGATGTAAAAGTCATAAGAGAGCTCTTATAAATGTCAAACATAGGCTAAAACATTAACAAGGCTAAAACATTAACAGATAACATAATTAAGTGCTATCCTCCAGACTCATACTTTCTGCATGCTTCATAAATGTCTTTGGAGGTAAAGCTTTCGTAAATATGTCTGCGACCATTAGCTCAGTGCCTATGTGTTCTCTTTTAACATCTTGCTTTAATGATAGATATTTGAGTTCCATATGCTTGGCTCCTTTAGATATCCTATCATGCTTAGAGAAGAAGATTGCGGCTTGATTGTCACAGTAAAGAGTTAGAGGTTTGTCAACAAAATTCAAAATCCCAAACTCTAAAACGAAATTCTGCAACCATGTTCCTTGAATAGAAGCCTCATAACATGCTACATACTCAGCCTCCATGGTGGATGTATAAATCAATTCTAACTTCTGGCTTTTCCATGAAATGGCACCTCCACCAAGGAGATGCATATAGCCGAGAGTACAGTGCCTAGAATCTTCACAACCACCAAAATCTGAGTCTAAAAATCCAACCATCTGTGGATGTGTTGATTTTCAATATGTCAACATGTAGTTTCTTGTTCCCTTTAGGTATCTCAAAACTTTCTTCGCAGTTTTCCAATGAGCAAGTCCTGGGTTACTCTGAAATCTACCCAACATTCCGACTGCATGGTTAATATCAGGTCAAGTGCAGACCTGTGCGTACATCAAACTTCCCACAAGAGATGCGTAAGGGTACTTTTGCATTTCATTATGTTCCATTTCGTTCTGTGGACATTGCTTAAGGTTAAGCTTGTCACCCTTTTGCATAGGAACATTATTAAAAGAACACATCATCATGCCAAACCTCTCAAGAACTTTATCAATATATGCTTTCTAAGACAATCCTAAAATTCTTAGTGATCTATCACAGAATATTTCAATTCCTATCACATAGGATGCCTCACCCATATCTTTCAAATCAAAGTTCTTAGAGAGATAACTCTTAGTCTTATATAGTAGACCAAGATCATTACTGGCTAATAAGATATCATCAACATAAAATACCAAAAATATGAACTTGCTCCCACTGATCTTGAGGTATATACATGGATCCACAACGTTTTCTTTGAAACCGAATATTGTGATGGTTTCATCAAACTTTAGATACCATTGCCTCGAAGCTTGTTTCAGTCTATATATTGATTTCTTCAATTTGCAAACCATATGTTCCTTACCTTCGATTATGAAGCCTTCAGGTTGGCGCATATAGACTTCTTCTTGCAAGTCTCCATTAAGAAAGGCAGTTTTCACATCCATTTGATGTAACTCGAGATCATACTGAGCTGCTAACGCCATGATAATTCTGAGAGAGTCTTTTCTAGACACAGGTGAAAAAGTCTCACTATAATTGATGCCTTCCTTTTGACTAAACCCTTTGGCTACAAGTCTGGCTTTATATCGTTCTACATTGTCATTACAGTCGAGTTTGGTCTTAAAGATCCACTTACACCCGACTGCTTTGTGTCTATCAGGCAATGGAACGATGTCCCAAACTTCATTCTTAACCATCGAGTCTATTTCATCTCTACTGGCATCAATCCATTTATCAGAATTAACATCCTTCATGGCTTGTGAATAAGAAACCGGATCTTTAATGTTTTCTTCTCCAGATTCTATTTGATAAATCACAAAGTCATCGGAAATAGCAGATCTCCTTGTACAATTTGATCTTCTTAATGATGTTTCCTCTTGTGCTTCATGATCATTATTGGCAAGATTTTCATTATGGAGTGTTTGATCATACAATGGGGTTTCCTCATTGTTTAACGGTTCAACAATGCTAGGAACCCCAACATTTGGAACTAAGGGTAATGGAATATCAACCCTAGTTTCTTGAATAGTTATATCACAGACTTTATCACTCCCACTAATCTCACCATTCTAAAAAAAGCTGGCATTATTGGTTTCTACTATTCTTGTACTATGGGATGAAAAATAAAATCTATATCCTTTAGACTTCTCAGGGTAACTTATAAATAAACCACTGATCCTTCTGAAGTCTAATTTCTTTTCATGTGGATTGTATATTCTTACTTCAGCTAGACACCCCCAAACTTGGAGGTGTGACAGACTAGGTTTCCAGCCTTTTCACAGTTCAAAAGAGGTTTTTGAAACTGCATTGCAAGGTACCCTATTCAAAATATAGACTGCAGTACGTAATGCGTCCATCCACAAGGATATAGGTAGGTTAGCATGACTCATCATAGATCTAACCATTTCCATATAAGTACGATTATGTCTTTCAGGTACACCATTCTGCCATGGAGAACCAGACGTTGTGTACTGCGCAACAATTCCTAATTTTTGAAGGAGTATGGCAAATGGTCCAGGATGTTGTCCTGTTTCATTATATCTGCCATAAAATTCACCACCTCTACCTGACCCTATAACGTGAATAATCATCGATAAAAGTGGCTGATCTGCCATAAAATTCACCATCTCTTTGTATGGGAGACCATGTCGTACACCATTATGCTGGACTCAGGTGGGGGAGAGGAGCATGTTTGGTGCCAGTTTTGTTCAGGAGACATCAGAGAAGATTCGGGTTCTCAAGCTGAACATGAAAGAGGCTCAGGATAGACAGAGGAGTTATGCTGATAGGAGGAGGAGAGATCTTGAGTTTCAGGTAGGAGACAGAGTGTACCTCAAGATGGCCATGTTGCGGGGTCCGAACAGGTCATTGTCAGAGACTAAGCTGAGTCCGAGGTATATGGGTCCATTCAGAGTGATTGAGCGGGTTGGACCAGTGGCATATAGATTGGAGTTACCTGAGGTGATGCGTGCATTCCATAAGGTTTTCCATGTGTCTATGTTGCGGAAGTGTCTCCGTGAGGGAGAGGAGGTGTTGGCTAAGATTCCTGAGGATCTTCAGCCTAACATAACTTTGGAGGCGAGACCAGTGAGGGTTCTCGAGAGGAGGATCAAGGAACTTCGGAAGAAGAAGATTCCTTTGATGAGAGTCCTGTGGGACTGTGATGGTGTTGAGGAGCAGACTTGGGAACCTGAGACAAAGATGAAAGCAAGGTTTAAGAAGTGGTATGAGAAGCAAGCCGCGACTTGAGCTTGTTTAGTCTGGTTCCGTCTGTAATCCGTGGCTGGAGCGGGAATGGAGTATTCCAGCCCATCTCTATTGTTACTCGGTCGCTTGGGGTGGTTGGTTGTGCGACTCAGTAACAAGATGAGGTGGTGTTTGGTGTACAAAGTTTCCGTGAGGCGGGGTTGTGAAGAGAAGTTTCCAAAAGTGGAAAGTTTCCAAATTTGGAAAGTGCTAAATATGGAAAGTTTTGCGGGAGTCAGAATTTGTTCATTTTAGCGGTGGGAAGCCTTGGGGGGGGGGCTTTTGTGCCTGTGTGTGGCGGTCTTGTTAGACATTGTGTGGCCTTTGAGGCGGACTTTCGAGTCAGAGTGCCTGTGTGTGGCGGTCTTGTTAGACATTGTGTGGCCTTTGTGGCGGGCTTTTAGCCAATTGTGTGGCCTTTGTGGCGGGGTTTTAGCCATTTGTTGGCCTTTGTGGCGGGCTGGTTAGCCAGAGTGTCTTTGTGACGGTCCTTCGGGACAGATGATCTTTGTGACGGTCCTTCGGGACAGATGGTCTTTGTGACGGTCCTTCGGGACAGATGGTCTTTGTGACGGTCCTTCGGGACAGATGGTCTTTGTGACGGTCCTTCGGGACAGATGGTCTTTGTGACGGTCCTTTGGGACGAGTGGCCTTGGTGGCGGTCCTTTTTAGGACATTTATTTGGCCTTGGTGGCGGTCCTCGTGAGGACATTTTGTTGGCCTTTGTGGCGGCCCTCGTGGCGTGTATATGATCCTTGTGTGGTCATGGGGTATCCCGGTGAGGGGATATGTGGTTGGTAGGACATTGAGATGTTTTACGCGAGCCACGGGAAGGAAACCTGGATAGGGATAGGACTCAGACGTGTTCAGAATCGTTTGCTCGCGACTCTTGGGGGACTTAGGTTCTCCTAGTACTGCTATATTCAGAGACTTTGTGGCTCGGGAGTATGGTTGGTATATCGACTTCGGATGACGATCCGGGGGCGCGCTGTAGGGTGGCAACCCGAGAGACGAGTTTGGATTTTTCCTCATATCATTTGGCATGCAGACTTAGGTCTGATGAGGAGCCAATAAAAACTCAAGGGTTAGGCCTATGAGTAAAGGAAAGTCCAAAAAGTCAAGAGCAAATGACGCCTGGAGCGTGAGTTTATCGCCTGGAGGTGACCTTCTGTGGATCGGTCGGAGGAGTGCGGGCCGTGGAGACGGTTGCACGGGAGTCCTTGGCTGATGGTTGTTGGGATTCGAGGACGAATCCAGTTTGGTGGGGGAGAATTGTAACATCCGTGAACCAAATTCCCGGTTTGGGAGTTGCATCGGTCGATGCAGATGGTGCATCGGTCGATGCATGTGCAATTCTCTGCGTTTTGACTTAAGTCAAACGCTGCGTTTTGGACAGAAGGGAAGGAAAACCCTTAAGTCGTGTTTTGGTCTCATTAGTCGTGGATAGCCGATTTTTGAGAGAAAGAAAAGAGACAAAAGAGTTCTTAAAAGTTCTTGGTGATTTCTTGGAGATTTGGGGCGTTCCTGTAGAGATCTGTAGCTGGGATCGTGGTAGGAGCTTCCTGGAAGCGTTTTCTTGCCTGTTTGTGGTTCAGTTTCGTCTTGGCAAAGGTAAGTGCAGGACCATGGCTGATCTAAGCTAGAGAACCCTTTAATCTGCTTGTTTTGTGTTGTTAGGCTTGTTAGATCGTTGTTATGGACGTTAGGAAGCTTTCTTGTGGCTTGGGATCGAGTTTTGTGGTTTCAGGAACGAAGATCCGGCGAGAAGCTTCGGGGAAATCACGGTGCTCGACGTTGCATCGGTCGATGCATAGCTTGCGTCGGTCGATGCAAGTGCGAGGACGGCGCGTAAAACTCTAGGGTTTTTCGTGTGCGTCGAGCATGCGTCGGTCGATGCGGATTGGGTGTCGGTCGATGCAGCTTCTGTGTCGGTCGATGCAACCCCTTGGTGTGTCGATCGATGCATGTGTGGCATCGGTCGATGCACTGTCCTGGTTGGTCGATTGTTGTTTATTGCTTGTTGTTTGATGGTTAAAGATTCTCTATTGCTTGTGTGTATAGCCCAGTAGATGGGAGGATTGCCTTACTGAGTGTTTATAAAATACTCATGCATTGCAATATGTGTTTGTGGTGCAGGTAAAGGCAAAGTGTGATCGTGGAATCCAGGCAATGAAGAGGAGGATGTTCTAGGGACTCGGTTTGATGTTGTCTGGCTTGCTAGGTTGCTAGAGTTGAGTCATTAGAACATTGCTAGGTTGCTGGTTCTATGATTTATGTTATTTGAATATTGGATATTGTTGAGGTTATGGATATTGGTTATTTATATTTATTGGAGTATTATTTTTGGGATGTTGGTATTGTTATTCCGCTGTTGGTTGTGTTTGTGGTTAGGTGGCTAGTGGGTATGGGACCACTAGTTGTAGTTTATTATATTATATTATATCTATTATTTATTTATAAAAAAAAAAAAAAGGTCGGTCGTTTCAATCATAGATGAGGTTGGTCTCAACATCCCTTTCTTTTGCCTTTTGGGATACCTGGTACAGATCGGCTAAATGTTTTGGAATACGACAGGTATGATACCAATGTCCTTTCATGCCGCATCTGTAACAAGTACTTTCATCTTGTTTCTTTATAACGCGACCAAGATTATTGATTTGAAGATGCTTGTTGGTTTTTCTTGCGTTGAAGTCATTAGGAGAGAAACATCTTCCTCTTCCTCGTCCACGACCTTCTCCACGACCTCCTCCACGACCATGACCACGGCCTCGACCGCGTCTGCGTCCACGTCCTCGTCCTTGCCTATTATTATAGCTGGATGTAGCAACATTCACTTCTGAAAGTGGAGCTGATCCAGTTGGAAGGGTTTGATGATTTATCATCACGAGCTCATTATTTTGTTCAGCAACATGCAAAACTTGCATCAATTCAGAATATCGAGTATACCATCTTTCTCGATATTGTTGCTGCAAGAGTACATTTGAAGGATGGAAAGTTTGGAATGTTTTCTCGATCATATCATAATCGGAAACTTCTTCTCCGCACAGAGCCATCCTTGATGTGATTCCGAACAAAGCGGAATTGTACTCACTTACACTTTTGTATGAAATCTCAGGTTTAGCCATTCATGTTTGGATTTTGGTAAGATCACATACTTTTGGTGATCAAATCTATCCTTGAGCGTGATCCAGAGATCTGCAGGATTTTCTCTCGTGATGTATTCATTTTTTAAACCATCGTGGAGATGATGACGCAAGAACATCATGATTCTTGCTTTTTCCTCTTCTAACCCTGTTTCTGACGGATCGATGGTTTTGAGAAGCCCATTCCCTTTCAGATAGAATTTTACATCTAATGCCCATGTCATATAATTTTTCCCAGAGACATCAAGGGCGGCGAATTCAAGCTTTGCCAAGTTTGACATGATTACTATATAAATAATAAAACAATTTGTTAAATATAAAATTTTATGAAATAATTTTGTAAAATATTGTTTTAGCAATAAATATAAACTATAAAAAAATAAGCTATAAATATATTCATAAATTAAAACAATCATTTCAGGAGGCATAGCCTTCCATATGATTTATAATATATAGATCTGAACATATGATCAAGGAGGCAGAGCCTACCATTAGATCAAGAATGTAGATCTAAATGATCAAGGAGGCAGAGCCTACCATTAGATCAAGAAGTATGTATAGTTTTTTACTCTATATATAATACATATAGTAACATGCATATAAAATAATTGGATTCAAACAACTTTAACAAAACTTAAATTTTACCTCAAATTGATGATGTATCACAAATCTCTTATGCTCAAACTTGTAACGGATCGAGAGTCGTTCGTGCTGATAATGTGTTGTGAATTATAACTACAAATACACTTATATGTGTTTGCAATAACGTGTTGTGAATTATAACTACAAATACATTTATATGTGTTTGCAATATTTTGTGAAGTGAACAAGAAATAATCAAGAGAGGGAGAGAGTGATGTAGGGACGAGAGAGAGAGAGAGAGAGAGAGAGATTGGGAAGTCTTTTCCTTTTTATCAAAGACAACAACTATATTACTAACTCTTCTTACACAACCTCTTATTTATAGTGTACTACAAAACACATGAGTCACTACCTATTAGTTTTGGTAATGACAAATGGAGAGATATAATGACAAATGTTAACACTTCAAATATTACATAGACAAGTGTAATGCCATGTGTCTTGTGATGGATTAATCACAATTATATTTCATAATACTTATTCAGTTATTAACTCTAATATTTTTTTTTTTGTAAGGACTTTAATATTAACATTACCATTTAAGTTTCCAGTGAAGAATAAACCCAACTTGGCTGAGTATTAAAAGTATTACAACTTTAAGAATAACACAAGTCTTTTTTTTTGTCAAACAACATAAGTGTGAATTGATATATCATGGTCTTTAGGTGTTTTTAGCCATGATATAAGTCTTTTATATAGTCTTTTTGGTGTCTTTAGAACCTTTTTAAATCTTTGCAGGTTTAGGTACATCTTGGACTTATTTGTAGATATTGGAGCATTTTGGAGCATCAGGAGAAACAACGTTGAGGAACGAACTCATAGAGAAAAACTGGTGTGGTGCATCGATCGATACAGCCCCTGAATCGAGCAACACGTCATTCTGACGGCAATTGAATTTCCCATCTTTTTGAAGTTCAGAAGATTCCCAAATTCGGTCCAGAAATACTCCTTATTTGAAATTAACACCCAAGACGTGTTTTACACTATATATAAGATTTTTAGGTCTCATTATTTAGACATATGCTTTATTTTTGCAAAACCCTGAGAGATTTTTACAAATATTTTGGAGAGAGATTCAGAAATCTTTTTTTTTTTTTTAATTTCTTAATGCTATCTATTTTATTCATAATTTGTGTTTCATTGATCATGTCTGAGTAGATCTTCTTGTTAGGTTTAGGGTTTCTCATTAGGGATTTCATGGATTGTTAGATTGATTTATTAATTGGATTCATTATCTTTCTTGTTCTTCACAATAGGTTGTTCTTAAAGCTAGATTATTGATTAGTCATCTCGATTTAGATATTAGGATTATTGATTGATATGAGAATATAATTTATTTTCGTGACAAAGCCTTTGATAAGCAAAACTACTTTTTACAAAGAGATTTGATTTAGTAGTTTTGTGAACAAACTAAACTTGTTTTCAAAGCTGGTTTTTAACTTGGATTTTGCAAAGATATTTATTTTACAATTGAGAACTGATTTATTTAACAATTTTGTTTAGAGTTTAAGAAAGGTGTTTAACTGTTGAATCATGCTTGCTTAATTTACTGATCTGATTTTTCATGATTTCCTAAGAAATTCTCTAGGCCTAGCATTTAATCATTTGAATTTACAACTCTTTTATTTTTTGTTTCACCTTGCAACTTTAGTATATCTTCTTGTTTAGCATAATTAAAATATTATTAAATTTATTGTGTGAGTCTATAGTTATTATGGATTCAATCACTAAATACTGCAGTGATCTCTTAATTTGAGAGAGTACCTCTAAAATAAATCTGAACATATCATAAATATTTAAAAGAAACATGTGCATCACGATTCAATATAAAAATGGATGTATTCAGGGGAGATGTGATTGATTGTTCCTACCTCCACTTCCATTTCTACCTAATGTTTGAAATTTTCAATATTTTAAATTTAAATTAATATGATAGAGTAGGAAGGAGATCAAAGACACCTTTAAATTATTGCTGTGAATGAAATATTTTATTTCATACTTTACAAGTTCCAAAAGTAAATCGTGTGGCATAAAATTGTCTAACTTTATTTACAAAATGATAAAGACACAAGAATAATTGTTTAACTTTGTTTCCTGAAATGACAATATGACCATAGGAGGAAAGTATTCTGTATTTCCTGAAATGACAATATACAATAAAACTTTACTTTCTGAAATTGCCATTAACATTATGATTAATTTTTATGTTAATTTATTGATAAATTATTTGTTATTAATTTATAAAGAGATTATTTTTTATTTGTTTCAGCAACATAGATAATATTAGAAATTTATATAAAAATTAACTTTTTGTTGATATGATAAAATGTCCCAAACTACGTGGACTATAATATTAATGGAATAATAATTATAAGTTAGAATTCAATTCGTGTGTGAAATAATTGTGTATTAATATTTACACAATTTTAAAAAATATTAATCTTGCCACTAAATATGAGCAAAATTATAATATATACACCAAAATTTAATGCATTTAAATTACAATAAATACTTTACTTTTTTTTGGGAAAACATTTGTTTTCATTACATTTAAGAAGAGAACAAGAGAGAAGAGGATTCTGAAAATCCAATGTTTAAAAGTTAAAACACAAATGAAAAGGGCATTTCCCAATGCCAAAATAACATAGAAACAAAGATAGATAAGGTTAATCGACAATAAATTCTTGAGAGCTTTGAGCCAAAAGCTAGAAAGCATTTTGGTACATGTGGGATCAAAGATTATCGATACTTCTTCCATGAACGATGCAATGGATGAGGAGATGGTCATTGTCATAAGAACAAAACAAAGTGGCTCTGATGAAGGGGCCAAAGCTGTGATTCTCGCCGGTATGAGAAGATCTACACAAGGTAGCGGTTTGACAAGGGTTCGAGCAAGGGTGAAGTTGCTCTAATGCTTGAAGTTGTTTGCTAGAATTGCCAAGAAATGAGAACTGGACTTGGACAAGCCATAGCCGTAACAAAGCTCTGACAACTTGGAATCAGTATTCACATATCATAAAACTTCAAAAAAATAAGGTTCATAAATCAAAGCCTTAGAGATATTTTTACCAGGATTCTCAGAAGATGAAATCTATGCCATAGTAGTAACAGTGAATTACTTCTCAAATGGATTACCTAGAGTTTGTAATATAGACCACACCATCGACTATGGTTTGACTTTGGCAATTGCAATAATGGGCCATACCTAGAATTGAAAGGATTTGGACTTGAGGCACACCTAATGGGTTTAAGCAACATGAGCTTTATTGGGCCAAACATTGACGTAAGATCCACCAAAGAAAACTCTAATCAAGATTTTGCTATATGATAACATCATTATTTTACTCATATTAGCTATAGTTTTAATATGCATTTAGGAAGAGTTTGATGAGATTTCAGACATAAAAAGTTCATTATCAATTATTTTAGGTTTCATAGGTTTTATAGCAAATTGGACCAAAAGACAAGGAAAACATGTTTCAGGACAGATTCAGAACTTTACAGTACGGGCCACTTTTGAAGAACTTCCAGAACTCAAATTATATCATTCTTTGTGTCTATGAAAATCTGGAAGAGTCATCTTTCTCCTCAAAGTGGAATCAAGTCAATCCATCATGCCATCCGGAAGATATGGTCGATTTACCGAGAGTGTTATAAACCGATGTAAGGAGAACCATCCAGCCGATGGGCTTTTATTGAAGGTCTGACCAGAAACCATCATGGCGGACCAGTCCAAGCCTCCTCCACGGTCCATAAACCCCTTTCGCCGCCCCTTGTCCTGCACTCAAGAAGAAAATACGTTTTTACCCCTACAAACCCTAATCTAAGACAAAACCCTATAAATACTCTTCAAGACCTAGTGTTTCAAGGTGTGCTGCCTTTGTGCCTCCTAATTCTTCATCCACGCCACCAGCAGCTGACCTAGTGTGACACCCCAATTCAGGGACATGCGGAGAGTTTAAAAAAAATTGATTTGGCCATCCATATCACCAAAATGCACTTATCTTTTCGGTCAAAGGTCCTGAGATAACTCCAGAGTTAAGCGTGCTTGAGCTGGAGTAGTTTCAGGATGGGTGACCTTCCGGAAAGTGACTGTCGGAACTGTGCGAGTGAAGACAAAACAAAAGAAAAGATCATGTGGTGATTTGTAGGGACGGTAACAAGTCTTTAAAGCCTCTCGGACGTAGCAAACCGGTCGTCGGATATAGATGGACTCACGGGTCTAGTGAGAGGACGTGAGGCCCATTAATGAAGGTGGGCCCTTGGACTGGGATTGGACATGGGGCCCACTAAGAGGTGGCGGTCGGGTCGTTATAAGTGGTATTAGAGCCGAACCTAGACGAGTGTGGAATCGAGTGGGCTCACACCATCGGGAGGTGACGGTCTTGGTGTGCAACGAGGACGTTGCAATTTGTTAATGGGGGTGAATTGTGACACCCCAATTCAGGGACAAGCGGAGAGGTTAAAAAAAATGATTTGGCCACCTATATCACCAAAGTGCACTTATCTTTTCGGTCAAAGGTCCTGAGAGAACTCCAGAGTTAAGCGTGCTTGAGCTGGAGTAATTTCAGGATGGGTGACCTTCCGGGAAGTGACTGTTGGAACTGTGCGAGTGAGGACAAAACACATGGAAAGATCATGTGGTGATTTGTAGGGATGGTAACAAGTCTTTAAAGCCTCCCGGACGTAGCAAACCGTCTGTCGGATATAGGTGGGCCTTGGACTGGGATTAGACATGGGATCCACTAAGAGGTGGCGGTCAGGGTGTTACACCTAAAGAAGACCAGAGACTCTTCTTAAGCCGTCAAAGCTCGTCCTCTCTCAGCTCCTCTTAGAAGCCATCGCCAAAGTCACCATCTCTCTTTCTACTCCTTCTATTTCTTTCATACTTTCATTGCTTTTGGGATCAAGTTACTTTTGTGACAACTAGAGAAGTTTCCTTTGAACCGCCTTTTGTTATTTGATTCGTTTTTGATGCTATACTTCATAATACCAATGTCGTTTCTTTGCATCATGAGCGAGTAGTTTTATTTGTTGGGTTTTATAGGGTGATTCAAGGGGAATTCATGGTTCGCTTCAATTAGGTTGTTAGATCTTATTTTTGGTTCTATATTATAGTTCTTTTGGGACATCTTAATCTTAATGCATGTGTTTGGATTGATCACCAAGTGCTGATCTAGAGAACGGGAGCGTTAATCGCGTTATCCTACTTCTCCGAACTAGAGTTATACCGAAACCTCGCGTCGTAACCTGCGTAAGTTGAGTTGCGGAGTTTGGTGAATGTATCGAACTTGTATTACTAGCTGGTTGCCATGCGTTCTTGCCTGCGTGAGTTGAGTAACGGAGTATTAAGACTTTAGACTTTCATTCTATGAAAATAGCTTGTTAGTTCATTAGTGTTTCATAGTTGAGAACCTAGACCGAAAATTAGTATTTACTTGTTAGATCTTGAAACTTAATGTTTCTTAGAACCATGAAAACTCTGAGATGACTCCCAAAACGCCCAACGCCTTAGTCTTACAGTTTTAAACCACTTTTATTTACATTTTCTTTATTTGCAATAGATATTAGGAAAACCAAACCCCAATCTTTTATTTAGTCTTAGTCATAGTTCTTTCTCTTTTAATTCAATTTGTGTTAGCTATTACTCTCTGTGGGATTGATCCTAAAATACTATATTGATTAACTGTGCACTTTCAGTCGTCGTGTGGTCTTTTCAGGTAAAAGATTTGGAGTGAAATTCCACATACATCACTATCTATGGATAGAGACCATGGTGGCTGAACGGGGAGGGTTGAAGGGTTTTGTAACATCCACAAACCGAAAATTCGGTTTAAGGGTTGCATCGGTCGATGCACTATGTGCATCGGTCGATGCAAGGTTGGTTTTCTCGGACGAGTTTTAAGTTAAACGCTGCGTTTTGGGTTAGGAAACCCTTAAGTCGTGTTTAATTGAGCAGTTTGTCGTCATTAGCGTTTTTAGCCGCTTTTGAGAGAAAAAAAAAAGAGAGAAAATGTGTTCTTGAGTGTTCTTGTGGATTTTGGGAGATTGGAGGCTGTTCCTCTAGAGATCTGTAGCTGGGATCGTTGTAGGAGCTTCCTAGGAGTGTTGTTTTGCTTGTTGAAGGTTTAGAATCTTCTTGGCAAAGGTGAGTGCATGACCATGGCTTATGTGAGCTTGAGATTATCTGATCTGCTTGTTTCTGTGTTGTTTTGGCTTGTTAGAACGTTATTAGAGGCTTTGGGAAGCTTTCTTGTGGCTTGGTATCGAGTTTGACGTTTGTAGGAACAAAGATCCGGTGAGAAGCTTCGGCGAAAACAATGTTCGGCATGTGCATCGGTCAATGCACTTTGTGCGTCGGTCGATGCAATGCGAGGACGGCGCGATTTGACCTATGTCGAGGCGTCGGTCGATGCAACTAGGGTTTTTCATGAAATGTCGAGCATGTGTCGGTCAATGCAATATGAGTATCGGTCGATGCAAGTGAACCTTGCATCGGTCGATGCAGATCATGCATTGGTCGACGCAATCCCGTGTTGGTGTCGGTCGATGCAAGTTTGGTGTCGGTCGACGCAATGCTTGGTTTGTTTGTTGATTGTTGTTTGATGGTTAGAGTATCTCAATTGTGTGTGTGTATAGTCCAGTAGATGGGAGGATTGCCTCACTGAGTGTTTATAAAATACTCATGCATCTCAATTTGTGTTTGTGGTGCAGGTAAAGGCAAAGTGTGATCGTGGAATCAAGGCAATGAAGAAGAGGATGTTCTAGGGACTCGATTGGATGTTGTCTGGCTTTGCTAGGTTGCCAAAGTTGAGTCATTAGAATATGGTTTAGGTTGCTGGTTCTATGATTCATGTTGTTTGGAGTATGAGTTTATGGATTTGGAGTTGATATTATCATGTAATATTGGTTAGTATTGGTATTGGTTTATTGGTTATTTATCGGTATGATTATTTCCGCTGTTTGATGTGTTCGTGGTTAGGTGGCTAATGGGTATGGGACCACTAGCTTAGTTATTTATTATATTTTATTATTATTATTTATTATTTAAAAAAAAAAAGCGGGTCGGGTTGTTTCAGGTTTTCCGTGAAAAATAGGCTCATCGGAAGTAATAGATGTGACAAAGGCTCAAGATGAGGTTGGTTCGATAGTGAGGCAGGGATGCAAGAAGACTTAATAGTTTCAGATTGTAAAGCTGCCCCTAGAAGAGAATTGTCATGCGCCGTCGAAGTCTGCGCTGAACATGGTGCATATGCCTGTCCAAGAGGGATACCTCCTGCCAGATCGAAAAAAATTCAGATCCAATATTAGATCCAATTTTTGTTTGTAACTTGCTGAATTTTAGATGCTTCTCTTTTGGTGCTGCAAATAATATACTATTAGGCGTAAAATATACCGTTAGGCGTAAAAAGAAATAAAATATTTGTAATTTATCACACTTAATCATGATTTCCAAAATCTTATTGTGTAGTTGAAAATAAAATCTTATCTAAGCACGGGTCATATGAAAAAAATTTCACTAAACATGTTCAAAAATTAAAATAAAAACAAACAACAAACATAATCATTTCTCATACATAAAATTACAAAATTAACAATACAAAACTTACAAAATAGGTGTTTTATTCAAACCATCATATTTAGCATATGATTTTATTGCATAATATTTTATCAAAAAAAAGTTTTAAAAACTATCATATAAATTATATTTTCTTCTAAAATTATAATATAAATAAAAAGAATTTTAAACCGTGCTCTAGCATGGATCTAATCTAGTAAAGTAATTAAAAGTGCTTCTTATCAGGGAGATTAACGGCGATTCCCTATATAATAAAACGGAATTACACAACTTTTTTTTGTAGACTATATAATTTTTATAAGTTGATTACAAAATAGGTTATAGATTAAAAATAGGTGGTTACCAAAAAAGGTATAGATTAATTGGTCAATACACACTTAAGAATATCCCAAAGAATCATTTGAAAGAGAATATTCCAATGATTTATACAATTTTCAAAATTAAATTTTTAGTATTTCATATATTGTTACAAAATATATACTGCTAAGCATAAAAAGGAATAGAATCTTAGTAATATATCACACTTAATTGTGATTTCCGGGATCCAGTTAAAAATAAAATCCTACCTAAGCACGGGTCATATTAAAATACTTTCACCAAATTTGTTCAAAAATTAAAATTAAAACAAACAACAAACATAATCATATCCCATACATAAAATTACAAAATTAACAATATAAAACTTAAAAAATAGATATTCTTTCAAGCTATCATATTTAGCATATGATTTTATTGCATAATGTTTTATCCTAAAAAAATTTTAAAAACAATCATATTAATTATATTTTATTCTAAAATTATAATATAAATAAAAGAAATTTCAACCCGTACTCTAACATGGTTTCTAATCTAGTCATCAAATTAATATGGCTTGGTGATTGTCACGAGTATACACGAAAGTTATCAAATTAATATGGCTTGGTGATTGTCACGAGTATACACGAAAGTTATCTTAAATTTCTCTTAGTACTAGGTGCTTCTCCACGCAACGCGTGGGTTGTGGTGTAGTTGGCACTTTCTTGTTTTTTTTTGGTCTTTTTCTTTTTCTCTTTTGTATTATTTCGTTTTAATTAGGCATATACGGGCTTTGCCGTCACTTTTATTTATACACTATATGTTTATACCATTTCGTTCAGATGTGTATAATTCTGGCGTTTATTTTTTATGAATTATGAAGATGTTGTTTCTTGCTTTTGAGGATCCAATCTTATCATTGACTGATATTGTTTCCAATACATTTATTGTATTATAGATTTTCTAATTAACTGCGTATGTAAACCCTTCATACGTTGATGTTGCAATAATAAGTTATATTTTTAAAATATCTTCCGTGTAAGTGATTATGTTAGTATGCCCATGTTTTGGTCTAATATCAATAAGATCGTTTCTGTTTTTCTTTAGTTGGCTTTGAAACCAATATTGAGTTAAGCAAATAATGGGTCGAATTATGGTGTTAATAAGTAATATAAATTCTTATGTATATATATTGTATATATGTGACTAGAAATTTAGCTAACTAAAAAATTATGTAATATTTAAATACAATCTTGAACATATATATATATATATATATTTTTTTTTATTTGTGGGAGGAATGTATGAAATTATTTTTGAGTTAAATGACCTTTAATGTCTTTAAAGCGAGTTAAATATTAAGAAATTTTTATATGTGTCTTGACTTTTTTAAAAAGGAATACCAAGTGTTTCCTTCCAAATTTGAAGTGATATAGTATTTTAGTTTTCTTATATGGTTTTATGAACTTCAATGTAAAAGTTTTTCAAAGTAATAAGTACACTCACTAATTGAATTATAAAATTCAGAGAAATGTTTATTTAAGATATAATGTACACTCACAGATCCAATGTTTATATAATATATATATATATATTTTCAAGATATGAACAAATAAATATTGTATATATATTTATTTGAGGTATTGTAGAAGAGAATGAGAGAATGTGAAAATGAGATAGTAAAAGAATGTCAATATGAGAGAATGATAGATTGAGAGAATGCTTATTTATATGATAAGAAATGATGGAAGTTACATTTAGAACTATGGAGTTACAATAGTAATTTATTGTGTTTGAATAAAATTGAGTGGTAGAATATGATTAATGCATAATTTATTTTATTTTCAGTTATAATTTTATTTTAATGTGTGAGTTAAATGTATTGTGTTTATTGGATCTTAAATATTGTTTAAAGCAATTAGAAAGCAAATAAAAAATAAAAAAAAATAGAAAACATTAAATCAACCAATAAGGAGAGACCAAAACCTTACTTTTATATATATGATATATTGCTTTAAACTTTGAAATGAGAAATATATTATAAACAATAATTTTACATGAGAAATATATTTATTTAGCCAACCAAAATATGAATATAAGTTTAGCCAGCCAAAATAAATAAAAAATATTAAAATTTAACCAAAAATAATTTCTCTTGAAAGATAATAAGTTAGTAGGAGGAATGAATTAATGTACAATTATTGGATAGGAGTTACATTTGAGTTAAATGGAGTTACATGTCTTTAATTATAAATAAATATTTTAATTTTTTATAACCTAAAATAAAAGGAATACCAAGTGGCTGAATCAAAATTCACATGATTTGGTTGTTTGTTGACATAAACTCAACACTTACACATAATATTTCAAAATAAAAAATATTACTTTGTAAGTGACAAACTAAATTAGTTTTCTTAAAAAATTATATGAATTCTTCAATCTCAATAATTTTTAAAATCCCAAGGATAACTTATATTTTTTTGGTTTTTTTTTTCACTCATCAATTTAATTTATAGTGCTAGATTTCATACTAATGGTTTCATCTTTAGAGAATTTAGTGAAATGATATTTTTAAAATTAAATTTTATTTTTATATTTAAGTTCCAGTTGAATATGCTTTGTTTTTTGGATCATTTTTTATTTTGATTAAAGACACAAAAAACCAATTGTTTAATTATGTTCCTTTTGTTTTCAAAAACCTCAAATCATAAAAAATATATATATATTATATTGATCTCTGCAGATTTAACAATTTGATCACAAAACAAAATAGTCTTTATAAATGGATAAATGGATAATTGTATTGATCTTTATAAATTATTAAAAATGATACATGAATATGTGAGATAACCAGAGACATAATAGATAATCGCATATGGATCATTTCAATTTTATGATCTTATTGTGTGGTGAATATTGTAAGGAAGTATGAAAATAATGACTTATAAGATGTTAATATAAAATAGAAAATGGAGATAAACATTTTAAAAGATTAAAATAAATATATAAGATATACATATCATACAAACTCTAAAACAAAGCTTTTACAATGATATTTGAATTGATTTTTTATAACCCATACAACAACAATAACAAAAAAAATACAAAACAAAACAAAACAAAACAAAAAAGAGATTTGAGAGTAGTGGAAGAAGATGAGAGAATGAAAGAGTGATAGACTAAGAGAATAAGATAATGAGTATTTATAGGAAGAGAAATGATGAAAAATTACATTTAGAAAAATGAGAGTTACGATTCTAATTTATTGTTTTGTTTTAATACAATTGATTAATACAACTTAGTGGAGAAATAAAGTTAATGCATAATTTATAGGGAGAAGCTATAAAGATTTCAGTTTTATATTATGTGAGTTAAATATGAAAATTAATTGTTTTAAATTTGTGTTTTAATATAAATTTTTTTGTTGTTAAAATTGCATTGCCAAGTGGACCAATAAGGAGAGACTGAAACTCTACTTTTATATATATGATGATATATTGCTTTAAACTTTGAAATGAGAAATATATTATAAACAATAATTTTACATGAGAAATATATTAATTAGCCAACCAAAATATGAATATAAGTTTAGCCAACCAAAATAAATAAAAAATATTAAAATTTAACCAAAAATATTTTCTCTTGAAACATAAATAAGTTAGTAGGAGGAATGAATTAATGTACAATTATTGGATAGGAGTTACATTTAAGTTAAATAGAGTTACATGTCTTTAATTATAAATAAATATTTTAACTTTTTATAACCTAAAATAAAAGGAATACCAAGTGGCTGAATCAAAATTCACATGATTTGGTTGTTTGTTGATATAAACTCAACACTTACATATAGTATTTCAAAATAAAAAATATTACTTTTTAAGTGACAAACTAAATTAGTTTTCTTATAATATTATATGAATTTTTCAATCTCAATGATTTTTAAAACCCCAAGGATAACTTATATTTTTTTTTGGTTTCCACTCATCAATTAAATTTATAGTGCTAAATTTTATACTAATGGTTTCATCTTTAGAGAATTTAGTGAAATGATATTTTTAAAATTATATTTTATTTTTATATTTAAGTTCCAGTTCAATATGTTTTGTTTTTTGGATCATTTTTTATTTTGATTAAAGACACAAAAAACCAATTGTTTAATTATGTTCCTTTTGTTTTCAAAAACCTCAAATCATAAATATATATATATATATATATATATATTATACTGATCTATGCAGATTTATCAATTGGATCACAAAACAAAATAGTCTTTATAAATGGATAAATGGATAATTATATTGATCTCTAAATATTATATTATTAAAATGATAAACGAATATGTGAGATAACCAGAGACATAATAGATAATTACATATGGATCATTTCAACTTTATGATCTTATTGTGTGGTGAATATTGCAAGAAAGTATGAAAATAATGACTTATAAGATGTTAATATAAAATAGAAAATGGAGATAAATATTTTAAAAGATTAAAATAAATATATAAGATATAAATATCATACAAACTCTAAAACTAAGCTTTTACAATGATATTTGATTTGATTTTTTATAACCCATACAACAACAATAACAAAAAAAATACAAAACAAAACAAAACAAAACAAAAAAGAGATTTGAGAGTAGTGGAAGAAGATGAGAGAATGAAAAAGTGATAGACTAAGAGAATAAGATAATGAGTATTTATAGGAAGAGAAATGATGAAAAATTACATTAAGAAAAATGAGAGTTATAATTCTAATTTATTGTTTTGTTTTAATACAATTGATTAATACAACTTAGTGGAGAAATAAAGTTAATGCATAATTTATAGAGAGAATTTATATGATTTCAGTTTTATATTATGTGAGTTAAATGTGAAAATTAATTGGGTATAATTTTTTTTTTTTTGTTAAAATTGTATTGCCAAGTGGACCAATAAGGAGAGAGTGAAACTCTACTTTTATATATATATGATTTTATAATTAAATAGCACCTCCAACGCATTAATAGTTAATAACACACGTTAGGACGACCTAGGGGATGGAGCTCCTTTGAGGGCCGTTCATACAGATAGTAAAACTAAAACGCTGAGATCATAGCCTCTATAAAGTACAAAGTAGAGAGAAGTTGAAATACTTAAATAAAAAAAAGTACACTTGCATGAGAGAATCAACTAGAAATGGAAATGATATTACTAACTTTTTGCTTAGCCACTCTCTTGGTACTTCTCCTAAATTCCATTCTTAAACGAAACGCCACAAACAACGTTAACCTACCACCGTCTCCACGGCGACTTCCGGTGATCGGGAACCTCCACCAGCTCAGCCTCAACACTCACCGCTCTCTCCGTTCTCTGAGTCTCCGATATGGACCACTCATGCTTCTTCATTTCGGCCGGACACCAGTCCTCATAGTCTCCTCTGCCGACGCTGCTCATGACGTTCTAAAGACGCACGATCTTATTTGTGCTAGTCGGCCAAAAACTAAAGTGATCGATCAAATTCTGAGAGGTGGCAAAGATGTGGCTTTTGCCCCATACGGAGAATATTGGAGACAAATGAAGGTATACTTTAAAGAACAACTGGTTTTATCTTCTTTCTTAACGTAAAACTTTACCTAGAAGAATCCATAACTATTGTTACTTCTACAAGACATGCGCATAACTAATTTCTCTTCAAATGTTGACACAAAAATAAAAATATCTTCAAGCATAGCCTCCAAAATTGGACGTTGCTCATTTCAACTCCAGTTCACTATAATATATAGTTGTACTTCTTCTGTGTTGTTTTATACAAGAAAAAAAAATAACTGTTTCATTTGAAGTAAGTAATAGTAAGTAAATAAAAATAACTGTGTATAAAATTTTTAGTTCAGAAAGTAATATTGTTCTCCCCTATTGTCTCTATCATAAATGATTAATTAAATAAAATTTATTGTGTTTTTAGTATTATTTTGATCTTTATATGTGATGGGGTACTTTATAAGATGTATTTTTTTATGATCTGAAATATATTTGTTGGATGCAGAGTATTTGCATCCAAAATCTACTCAGCAACAAAATGGTCCGGTCCTACGAGAAGATAAGAGAAGACGAGATAAAACTGATGATTAAAAAGCTGGAAAAAGCTAGTTCTTCTTCTTCTCCATCACTGGTAAATCTAAGCCAACTCTTAATGACTTTGACAAACGACATAATATGTAGAGCTGCCTTGGGAAGAAAATACAGCAGCAAGGAAGATGGAATTGATGTTGAGAACATAGTGAGGGCATTTTCCGCACTCACGGGTGAATTTCCTATAGGGGAATACATTCCTAGTTTGTCATGGATCGACAGATTCCGCGGTATTGATCATAAAATGGAGGAAGTAGATAAAAGATTTGATGAATTTTTGGAAAGAGTTGTAAAAGAACATGAAGATGCAGATAAAGAGACCAAATCCGACTTGGTTGATAAGTTACTAACGATCCAAAGAGATAAGACAGGACAATTCAAGCTTGAAAAAGATGCCTTAAAACTTATCATATGGGTAAGACCAGACATGACTTTACAAACATAAAACATGTGTCTTCTATTTCGTTTGATATGTTGACTTTTACATTCTTTTTTTATCAGGATATGTTTTTAGCAGGAACGGCAACAACTTTGTCATTTCTGTTGGAATCAGACCTTGATTAATGCTCAAACTTGATCAAGGAATCTTAGTGGCTAACAAAGTTTGGGAAGAAAAACAGAGAAACGGAGAAGTGATGCGATGAAGAAGGAGAAGCGACAAAGCAAGGAAGAAGACGAGAAATCAAGTGTTTGTTAAGTGTTAAGGACAAGGCCCATTAAGTTAATCAGGCCTAGTTAATTGTTAAGTGTTCGGTAAACTTTAGGTCATGTGTTAATGGGATATATATATACATATATGATATGTGATGTAATGAATGATTATCAAGAAAAGAGATTAAGAAAAGATAAGGTCTTTTAGCGGCTGATCCAAAATCGAACATGGTATCAGAGCCAGGTTGATCTTGATGTCTTGAACCTAAGAAGTCTGCACAGAGAAGAAAATGAATTCAAGTGTTAGATCCATGAGAGAAGAGAGGATGTGGTGTAACATCTGCAAAAAGCAGAATCACAATGAAGATAAGTGCTACCTTATTCACTGTTATGAGACTCAATTTTCTTTCAAACAGTTCAGACCAAGGAAAGGGTGTTTTGTTTGTGGGAAGCCTGGGCACATTAAAAGAGAATGTCAAAGCAGGAAAAATCAAGAACAACCAGTCAACAAAGAAGAAATTGCACTGTTCAACGCTGCACACGTAGGAGAACACACAAACAGTGAGGAAACATGGTTGATTGATAGCGGTGCAACGAATCATATGACTCGAGAAGAAAGGCTATTTTCAAGCATTGACAGGTCAGTCAAAATTCCTATCAGAGTTGGAAATGGTGCTAGGATAATGACTACTGGTAAAGGAAATATTGAGGTGATGACCAAGAAGGGAACTAGGGTAATCAAAGATGTCTTCTTAGTACCAGGAATAGATAAAAATCTATTGAGTGTACCTCAGATGACGAGAAATGGGTATCAAGTCTTATTTGCGGGAAACAAGTGCATAATACATAACAACAAAGGGGAAAAGATTGTAGAAGTAGAAATGGAGAATAAAGCTTATCTTCTAAGGATGCAAATGGCGGAAGAAAGCATGAGGATTGCCAAAGAGGAGAATTTGTCTGAACTTTGGCATAGGAGACTAGGACACTCTGGATATCACAACCTACACAATCTTCAAACAAGTCAAATGGTCAAAGGATTACCTAAATTCAAAGCAACTCAGGAGGTTTGTGAAGCGTGTGTCAAGGGAAAGCAATGTAGAGAAGAATTCCCAAAAATGTCAGAAACTAAAAGCAAAGATGTCTTAGATCTAATACACACAGATGTCTGTGGACCAATGCAGACACCATCATGCAATGGGAGTGTTTACATTCTTACCTTTACTGATGATTACTCTCACATGGTGTGGGTGTACTTCCTGAAACTAAAGTCTGATACCTTCACAACCTTCAAGAAGTTCAAGAACATGGTAGAGACACAAACTGGTAGAAGAATTAAAAGGATTAGATCAGACAGGGGAGGTGAGTTCAAATCTGACAGATTCACAAAATTCTTGGAAGAAAGTGGGATTGAGAGGCAATTCACTGTGGCATACTCACCCCAGCAGAATGGAGTTGCAGAGCGCCGGAATAGAACTTTGATGGACATGGCCAGAAGTATGCTAAAGGACAAGGAGATGCCTGATAAATTCTGGGCTGAAGCAACATTTACTGCAGCCTACCTTCAGAACAGGTTACCCACCAAGGCACTAGACCATCAGACCCCTCTTGAAGCTTGGTGTGGTCACAAACCCTCTGTGAATCATTTAAGGGTGTTTGGGTGCATATGCCATGTGTGGGTTCCTGCAGTTAAGAGAAGAAAACTCGATGATAGGTCAGAAAAAGCAGTTTTCATGGGATATAGCAGTGTAAGCAAGGGGTATAGAGTGTATGTTTTGAGCACAAAGAAAATAGAAGTGTCAAGAGATGTTATTTTTGAAGAAAACAAAAGCTGGAATTGGGAAAAACAAGAAGTGAAGGACTCCACAGAAATCTCACACAACATTGTTGACACAACAGAGAAGACCAATGTGGAGCAACAAGGAAAGGATGATCCACGTCCAGAAACTGTACCCCAAGAAAGAAATGAGAGACAATTGATCAGCCCTATACCTATTCAATTCAGCGAGAGTGTAACAAAACCTGGTAGCTCCTCTCGACTGATACACAAAGTCAAGAAACTGAGTGATATATATAATGGTGAAGAAGGACAAGGGAATGAAGCAAATAATGTTGAGGAAGCTTGCTACTTTACATGGGAGGAACCTACCACAGTGGAGGAAGCCATGAATAGCAAGGAGTGGAAGCTGGCAATGAATGATGAGATTTACATAATCAACAAGAATGAAACATGGGAGCTGGTGGAAAGACCTATAGATAGAAAAGTAATCTCAGTCAGGTGGATATACAAAGTCAAAACTGATGAATGTGGTAAGATAAACAAGCTAAAAGCAAGACTTGTAGCTCGAGGGTTCACGCAAACGTATGGAGAGGACTATGGAGAGACCTTTGCACCAGTATCTAGACATGATACAATCAGAACTCTCATTGCTCTTGCTGCACAAAACAAATGGAAGTTGCATCAAATGGATGTTAAGTCAGCATTCCTAAATGGAGAAATAACAGAAGAAGCTTACGTAGAGCAACCAGCAGGCTTTGAGATTGAGGGAGCTGAGAACATGGTTTACAAATTGAAGAAGGCTTTGTACGGCCTCAAACAAGCTCCCAGGGCTTGGTATAGCAAAATTGACTCTTACTTCATGTCACAAGGATGCAAAAGGAGTGACTGTGATGCTGCAATGTACACAAAAGAGAGTGAAGGAGAAATCATGGTGATAAGCCTTTACGTAGACGACCTCATCATCACTGGCAGCAATGAGGAGATGATCAAGCAGTTTAAAGAGAATCTAAGTAAGACATTTGAAATGACTGATTTGGGAAGGCTTAAGTATTTTCTTGGTTTTGAAATCACTTATACTGAGACAGGAGTGTTTCTAAGCCAGAGAAAATATGCTAAACAGTTGTTGGAAAAGTTTGGAATGGGAAATTGCAAGAGTGTTGGTACACCATTAGTGCCTAATGAAAAGAGACAAGACGAGGGAGCACACCTTACTAATCCAAGGCTGTACCGAAGTATGGTGGGTGGTCTCCTATATCTTGCAGCAACAAGACCAGACCTTGCATTTGCTGCCTCCTACCTGTCAAGAAGTCTGTCTCAGCCAAAGGAACAAAACCTACAAGATGCAAAAAGAGTAATGAGATACATACAGGGAACAATCGGTTATGGTTTGCATTTTCAAGAGACAGGACAACTAGAGTTAATTGGGTACTCAGACTCTGATTGGGCAGGTTGTAAAGAAGACATGCGTAGTACAACCGGGATGTGCTTCACATTAGGGAGTGGGATGTTCACATGGCAAACGCAGAAACAAGATACAATTGCCCAATCCACAGCTGAAGCAGAATATATGGCATTAAGCTCAGCCACAAATCATGCAGTATGGTTGAAGCGCCTTATGGGAGAACTAAAGGTAGACAATGCGAAAGGTGTCCCGATCTATTGTGACAATACTTCTGCGATCGCAATTGGAAGAAACCCGGTTCAGCACAGAAGAACCAAACACATCCAAATACGGTATCATGTCGTTCGGGAAGCAGAAAGAGAAGGAGTAATAAACCTGAGATACTGCAGTGGTGAGGAGCAAATCGCCGATATTCTCACTAAGCCTCTTAATACAAAACGGTTTGAAGAACTTCGCTTTAAATTGGGGGTCACACCAAATCCGAATGAGAGTAAGAGTAATGAGGGAGATGCAGCTCAAGTTTCTGGTGTGGAATCAAATCTGCATAGGGAAAAACTGAATCAAGGGATCAGAGGAAAACAGAAAAACACCAAAGTTGAAATCATGTCAGAGAAAGGGGTTATCTCGACTCAAGTAACAGGAGTCGATAAGAACAAATCAATGAGGGAGAACATGAGTCTACCTGTGAGCTATGCCGATGCTGTAAGAGGAATCAGAAGAAAGAATTGTGAAAAGAAGAGCACTGAATTCCCAATTTCAATTTTGAAGATTAATCAAAGGTCTGAGAGGGAGTGTTGGAATCAGACCTTGATTAATGCTCAAACTTGATCAAGGAATCTTAGTGGCTAACAAAGTTTGGGAAGAAAAACAGAGAAACGGAGAAGTGATGCGATGAAGAAGGAGACGCGACAAAGCAAGGAAGAAGACGAGAAATCAAGTGTTTGTTAAGTGTTAAGGACAAGGCCCATTAAGTTAATCAGGCCCAGTTAATTGTTAAGTGTTCGGTAAACTTTAGGTCATGTGTTAATGGGATATATATATATATATATGATATGTGATGTAATGAATGATTATCAAGAAAAGAGATTAAGAAAAGATAAGGTCTTTTAGCGGCTGATCCAAAATCGAACAATTTCTTGAATGGACATTGACAGAGCTTATGAGACATCCAAAGGCCATGAATAAACTTCAAGAAGAGGTTCGTTCAAGTTCACCACAAGATTTATTTGTAACGGAGAAAGAAGCTGAGAAGATGAATTATTTGCAAGCTGTTATTAAGGAGGCTTTACGGTTGCGTCCACCCGCTCCACTGTTGGTTCCACGAGTATTTAGTGAAGATGTCAAGTTAAAAGGATACAATATTCCTGCAGGCACACAGGTGAAATTGTTGATAACATAATTTATCCTGATAGATTATTAATTTACAAAAACATATTAACTTATGAATTTTATATAGGATCAATTATTTGGTTATCTTTGGTCATTTTGTATCAATAATTTTTATTTGGGATGAATAATAACAAAAATATTATGGGAAATGCAGGTTATAGTAAATGCTTGGGCAATCCAACGAGACACTACAACATGGGGGATGGATGCAGAAGAGTTTAGGCCAGGAAGGCATTTACACTCGGATTTGGATTTTCAGGGACTAGATTTCAAATTCATTCCATTTGGATCGGGGAAAAGGATATGTCCTGGAATAGAATTCACATCGGCATTGATCGGGGTGACATTGGCCAACGTTGTGAAAAGGTTCAACTTCAGAATGCATGTCGAACCACAAAGGGTTCAACATGATCTAACTGAAGCAACCGGTCTCGTGATTTTCCGCAAATTCCCTCTTATGGCTATTCCATTTTCTGCTTGATTCCCAACCTCTCTATTTTAGCCTGATTAATGAATAAAACATTGCAACTTTGTATGGTTTGATTAGTGATGTCTTGTGTTGCATATATATACATGTTTGATATTCTCAGCCTGTTCTAAAGGTACATTCTTCGGCTTTTGGGATGTAATCGAAATATGAAAGACTTGCCTTTTTACTGCGTGAAGAAGACAAGCACCATCATGATCAACAAACCCAACAAGCTATCACTTCTAGTACTAAAAGTAGTAGTCATACAAACTACAAGCTTCTTTCATTGGAAACCTGGTTTTGCTTTCCGCACCCATTGAATAATCAAAGACAAAAGCTTGAAGATTGGTCCTCTATGGCAGAAATAACATTGTTTCAAAAGGTTTGGTGGAGAAATTGAAACTCTAAGACGCTGAAAAATTACCGTAAAGGTTAGGGCGGCGAAGGGTAAAGCCACAGAGGAGACATGTAGAGTCCCTGTCTCAATTGGAGAGTACTACAAGGATAAAGTTACATGCTATGTGGTCAACATGAAACAAGAGGAAGATCAACTTCTCTTTGGAGGACCAAGGCTTTATCGTGTTCGAGCAACACATGATGCACGAGACAACTCTTGACAACACAATTCTATTGCAATCGTAAGTGCACGACAACCTAAACCATATTGGAGCCACAAGTCACAAGTTTCATTGCGTTTTACAGCCTAATATTGTGTTTTTCATTTGCTATATCTCTCTTTTCTACGCACAAAACGTACCTTAAATCCTGAGATCAAGTTATATGATGGCAAGACCAGTTTTCAAATAATCCAAGCAAGAGAAAGGCAGACGCAAGATTTGGTCCACTTCTAGTGAAGTCTTCATTAGACTGCTCATGATTTTGCCACAATGTATTCTTCCCTCTAAGCCCATCCCTCTGCTCACCACTAAAGATACGTTACATAGCCATGGCACTTCACAAGCAAACACCATCCCGTTCTTCTCATTCTCCATTAAACCCTTTCTATAAGCTCTACCGACTTTTCTCACATACTTCCCCGTTGTTACACCTTCATTCGATCTGTCTATGTCAGAGATATCTGCATCAGAGTGAAGATTCACCACCATAGTTCCATGCTCATGGTGAAGTACTTTGCTCAGAGCTTTCATGAACACGGAACTGGAATCCCACAGACTATGAGGAAAGATGTCTGCTCCATCATAAGCATCCATGAAGACCATGTCATAAGTATTACTTTGGTTCCTGAGAATGAACTCCTCAGCTTTTGACTCGTAGAGGAAGAGTCTCTCATGGATGCCTCGCCACATCACTTGGTCAATAACTTCAGGAGTTGGTATTGAACGTTTCCCGGTTGCTGTCATGACAGAGAATGCAGGGAACCCCATTGCTCGAACCGACTCTGAGATAACTAGTGGGTCGAGCTCAACTATGTCAACAACAGCACCTAGAAGACAGAGTAATAACACCATTCACATCAGTTAGTATAGTAACTAGAGAGATGGAAGGTGTAGATAAGGATATTGTTTTTTTTTTACCAAGAATGTGTTTAGCTAAAAACAAGGGCAAACTGCCTCCACCGTGACCGATGCATAATATGCGCATTTGTTTCGTCCCAATAGCTACACTCCTCATATCAAATTTAGAAGCTGCAAGGGAAGTCAATCCAACTGAAACCATGCTCTTCAGATCTGTCACCAATAATAAGAAAAAAGTGTTCGGCTTAACGATAACGCAAATGCCAACTAAAAACAACAGCAGAGTCGCCATCAACCTAAACCCTTGTACTTGGAAACACAGGACTACCAGACATACTTACTAACAAGCGGTATACAAAATAAGTAATCCCTTAATACTCATTCCTTAAATGAGGTCCTCTCTTTCACCATTTGGGTTTTCATTTGAACTGTGTGCAGCGACCAAAGACAGAGTCCGGACCCTTTTTTAATTGGAAACAGAGAACCATTCCTACATCAAAGTCACTAGAACAAGGCATGTTCTGTCTATCCAAGTCCATGAATTCCTTAAAGCTTAAACTATTAGAGCTCTAAAAGCAACACAAAACAGCATAACAAAAGGGTTAACAAATCTCACATGGAACAGCAAGACAATGTGGTTGTTGCATATAAAAAACAGAACTCGGTTGCAATGCTCTACAAGCAGCCATAACTTTCACAGTGCTTTGTCGAGTATCATCGTTAAACCGAAGCGAACGCCATTGATAGCCAAGTACCTTAAACATCCCATTCTTCTCCTCTTCACCATCTCTAGGCATTATCTCCATATACCTTTTCTCTAACCATCTCTCAGTTTCTCCCCATGAATCTCTACTCTACATAATATAAATCATTAGAAAAAAAAAAAAAAAAAAAAAAAAAAAAAAAAACTCTCCCAAAACAATGAATCAACGAATCAAGAAAACAAAAACAAAGGTTTCAAGAATTTGATTGTAGAGTTTTCACTCACAGGGAGAGAAGAAGGATGAGCAACGACTGAAACGACGCCGTTTCCATTAACAGAGACAGCTCGTGAAACCGTGTGGCCGCCGTCGTGAGGATTCCACCATTCCGGGGAGTAAAACCAGTCTCCTTCGTCCTTTATTACGCCGTGTTGTCCTCCGGAGAAATGGCGTACACATGACTCGATGGTGGTGCTTAGCCTTTTTCCACGCCGCGTTGTCAACGAGATACGTTGAATTGAATTCATTTGTGAAGAGACCCAAAGCCTCGAGAGATCGTCGGTAAAGGTTTGGGACTTTAGGAGGCGTTTCTGGTTACTGTAGCAAAACCCTTATAAATTTTGGTTAACCAGGTTTCTCTAAACGGTCCAATTACAATAGAGAGTGTCGCCGGAGAAGAGAATAATACTTTTTTTTTACAACAGTAACATTTTTTATTTTACTAGGGGGTTTAGGTGAGTTGTTGTGACTTGTGAGTATTCTATTTACCCAGTTAAAAAAATGGAAATCGCTTTTTACGAGACCCAAAAAGCAAAAAAAAAAAAAGTCAAAATTGTACAGTGAAATACTTATACCGAAGTACCGAACCTTTTGAAAACCAAATTATACTAACTCTCAACTTTACGGAGCCAAATAATAGATACTAACTCGGTCGTACGTAACACCGGTGGAGTCATGGAGAGACTCACCGGTGATTTCATAACATCAAGTGATACGGTTGGCCTTGTTCCTCTTTCCTTCTTACGAGGAAAAGTCTTTTATCTCTCGAGAATATGGTTTGATTTTGTAAAGGTGAAAATACTTGATTATTCGTTAATTAGAATGAATCTACCTAATGCACATTTTTCATTTTGAAATCAATTTCATCAAAATCGTTTGGGTGGTTTATGGGTCACGTTGGATTTTAATTGGTTTAGTACCAAACAGTTTTGGATTGAGATTATGGTGGAAGAAAACACTTTGACTTTGGTAATCCTTACTTGAAATACTTTTTACATAGATGAATATTAATACAAATATATCATTAATTTAAATTATTTATATGGAGCACATGCAATTTGGCTAAATGTTTAAGTGGATAATTGCTGAATTAAGGTTTTTTTTTTAAATGGCAATATTATTGATAATTGCTGAATATTTGACCAAAAAAATAGAAATAACTGTACTTAGTAACTAAAAATATTTTCCATTTTTTTACAAAAACATTGAATACTTTTTTCATACAATAAATTAACGCCTCAGATTGGATTCTATGTCCTTACAAGACATTAATCATCCATTAATATTATATAATATAAGTTGTTGTTATATGTCATTCACCCCAAATCCTTAATTATACTAAGCAAAAATCATTGTTGTTATTTGCAATTCTCCCAAAATCTTTAATTATACTAAGCAAAACGTCAGTGTTGTTCTTTGTCATTCTTCCCAAAATGATATGGAATCAAAAACCCAATATATAAATTTTCTTCTCTTCGTCGTCGAATTTTCTTAGAAATCGAAAGAATTGATTAATCAAGATACTCACCAAGTTCACCAATCTCTCGATTTCTCCCAACAAAGAAACACAAAATTTTGAAAGGGAAATTACCTAGAATATTACATAAAAGTAGGTTTATTACTAGACTAACACGTTGAGATTTTGGACTTACTAGAATAACACATAAAAGTTTGCAAATTACTTCTATACCTGAGTTGTGTGTTTTATTACGTTTTATGTCATTCTCTTTTAAAACCAAGATCTTAAAAGGGGAAAATAAATAGAGAATTCCAATAAAAGCAGGAATCGATCCCTTGAATCTTTGTGTTGTTTGTCTTACGAAAGTTGGGTTGAGATCGGGTTTTTTTTTTAAACTATTTGGAAAGCGTGCGGCGTGGACAGAATCTGTGTGGAGTACGTTTGGCTGGTGGACCACGGGCGGACGGCGAGTTAACGGCGAGGTGGTTTGAAGTTGATGAGGAGGGAAATATAGCGATCTACTGTGAGGTAAATTTCTATATCGTGGTTTAGTCTCGATTGTTTACTGTTTAGGAAAAGTTTGAGTATTTCATAGTAGGCGTTGTATTTTGTGGAAGGTTACTTATGACGATATTAATGTTCGTTTTCAGTATTCTTTTGAATTCTCTTTTCCGGAAGAATTTTGTGAGACTTCATCTTGTTTTGTTGCCAATCTAAGCAACAGATTTTTTGTGATATTTGAATTAATAACCAAACTAATGATTCATCTTGTTTTGTTGTTCACTCTTCATAAATCATTAGAAAAATTCCCCAAAAATCAATCGAGAAACAAAAAGCTAACGTTTCAAGAATCTGATTGTAGCGTTTTACTCACAGGGAGAGAAGAAGGGTGAGCGACGACTGAAACGACGCCGTTTCCATTAACAGAGACAGCTCGTGAAACCGTGTGGCCACCGTCATGAGGATCCCACCATTCCGGGGAGTGAAACCAATCTCCTTCATCCTTTATTACGCCGTGTTGTCCTCCGGAGAAATGGCGTACACATGACTCGATGGTGGTGCTAAGCCTTTTTCCACGCCGCGTTGTCAATGAGAAACGTTGAATTGAATTCATTTGTGAAGAGACCCAAAGCCTCGAGAGTTCATCGGTAAAGGTTTGGGACTTTAGGAGGCGTTTCTGGTTACTGTAGCAAAACCCTTATAAATTTTGGTTAACCAGGTTTTTCTAAACGGTCCAATTACAGTAGAGAGTGTCGCCGGAGAATAATACTTTTTTTTTACAACAGTAACATTTTTTATTTTACTAGGGGGTTTAGGTGAGTTGTTGTGATTATTCTATTTACCCAGTTAAAAAAATGGAAATCGCTTTTTACGACACCGAAAAAAAAAAAAAAAAAAAAAAAAAAAAAAAAACAAGATTGCACAGTGAAATACTTATACCGAACATTTTTTTTTTGTCAAACAAACTCCATTTTATTAAGCTAGTGACAAGAGCTCACCTCTAAGATAAGTCTTTACAACGGTCAACACACTTACATGGGAAGATATCAAAGCAAATATTAATAGGTTCCTAGAGAACCACATCATCCTAACATGACAATAAGGATACAAACATAAAGTACAACAGCATAAGCTGATACTAAGAAGATAGAAGGGCATACAAGCCACATAGATAGGGTGAACCACAAAGCGGATAGTCCACATGAGATGGCGAAAGGGTGTCCAAGAACGAATCGCCGGTCGCAAAACGACAAATTGCCACAACGGAATGCAAAGGTTCCGACGGGCTTTTAAAAACCTAACTCGCACTAATGACGAATCATTAGCTCCCTGGAAAGGGAGACAGCATGTAGGGTGGGAATGAATTCCCAAGAGTCGAGTGCCCGAGAAAGGGTCCAAGATATAGCCACCTTGCCGCACCACATTGAGAGATCTATACTAAGTGGATAGCGAAGAGCGGGGATCAAAAAGAAACCGTGTAGTCAAGAGAATAGAGATGAAGGAACAAGAAAGCCAACAACAGCAACCAAATCTTGAAAAAAATCTCTCCTTATAAGAGGAAATTTTTGTTGAATGACTCTCATTAAATGAGGAAATTGAAGTATTTTTATTGCATGTGTTGCTTCACCGATGCTCTATCCTACTTGAAATTGTTTGTTTTATTATCCCCAATAACAAACAAACTAAACACTGGCCTAAAAACCAGGAAAGGCCCATATACAATAAAAATCTTAATTGAATCATCAGATCCAATAACATGAAATATTCTCTCTGGCCCAAAGACCAGGATAATTGATTCTGGCCCACTTTGATTAGTGTCTCCGCCGTTTCTCAGCTATCATTGGTATCACAACTCAAAGTGCAGCGGTTAACCGGAGGGGCAACCAAGAGCGTTGGAGCAACTTTCTGGTCTGGTGGTGCAAACCTCACCGGCGGCTTAGATAACACACGTCTGACGACTTGCGGATTTACCAGTATCGGAGGAGCGACCGAGATAAGGACTAAAGACAAAGGCTCAGTGGTTGTACAACAAAAGAATCTCGACAATCGCGAGTGGCCACGCCGGAGAGAGTTACCAAGGTTCCTGAGGCCGGAGGGAAATTCTCTGGTAAGAGATCTTGAAAAAGACGGAGTTAGCGGAAGTGTCATCACCAATAAAGTCTTCGCATAAGAGTAGAGCATGTGTCTCGGCGGTGGAAACCCGTTACGCCAGAGTGATGAAGTGACATGGAGAAAGATTCTCTCATCGGTAAGACCATCACTAGAGAATTCATCTGAGCAGGGCCTTATGTCAACCATGCGACTTTTAGTTACAGATCTGGAAGTTCTCTCGAGAGATCTCGATCTGGCGAGAACATTGGTACATAAAAAAGTCACAAGATCTTCACAACGAGTGAGAGAGAATGAATGAGCTTCACAACGAGTGAGAGAGAATGAATGAGATTCTCGTCGGGAAAGCAGAGACAGCAACGACATCAAAGACAACCCATCTCGGCTAATGACTAGCATTGCCGGAACAAGCAAAGACGAGTAAAAAATGAGCAGATCTGGTGACTCCAATAGGGGGGAGACGACCGAGGGCACAACTAACTGCATCAGAGGCATGAGATTGTGCACAAATATGGACTTCATAAGGTCATCACAACAAGTGAGAGATTGGAAAGATTCTCGCCGGAAACATATACGGCGGAGGCAACTCATCTAGGCGCTGTCTTCATATGAAAAGGACTATGCCCGAAAGGGGGAGACAAACGATGGAAGAGCTACGGCGGAGCTGTTTAGCGGTGATGAACTTCAATGACTCTCTCGGGCTTTGTGCCAGAGAGAAAATAAAACTAGGGCAAACTCATTTTAGCGTTGTACTTTTTGGTGTCAAACTCTATTGTGTGTTGTGTTTGTGGGGTTTCTCTACTTTTTTATTGTTCCAAGTCTAAGCAAACGAACCAACGAAAACAGAACAATTCTCTCAGATCCATCAAAACTACTTATACCGAACCTTTTGAAAACCATATTATACTAACTCTCAACATTACGGAGCCAAATAATGGATACTAACTCGGTCGTACGTAACACCGGTGAAGTCGTGGAGAGACTCACGTCACTCACCGGTGATTTCATAACATCAAGTGATACGGTTGGCCTTGTTCCTCTTTCCTTCTTACGAGGAAGAGTCTTTTTTTTTTTGACGATCGAGGAAGAGTCTTTTATCTCTCGAGAATATGGTATGATTTTGTAAAGGTGAAAGTACTTGATTATTCGTTAATTAGAAATTTAGAATGAATTTACCTAATGCATATTTTTCATTTTGAAATCAATTTCATCAAAATCGTTTGGGTGGTTTATGGGTCACGTTGGATTTTAATTGGTTTAGTACCAAACAATTTTGGATTTTGATTATGGTGGAAGAAAACACTTTGACTTTGGTAATCCTTACTTGAAATACTTTTTACATAGATGAATATTAATACAAATATATCATTATTTTAAATTATTTATATGGAGCACATGCAATTTGGCTAAATGTTTTAATGGATAATTGCTGAATTAAGGTTTTATTTTTTTAAATGGCAATATTATTGATAATTTCTGAATATTTGACCAAAAAAAATAGAAATAACTGTACTTAGTAACTAAAAATATTTTCCATTTTTTTACAAAAACATTGAATACTTTTTTCATACAATAAATTAACGCCTCAGATTGGATTCTATGTCCTTACAAGAAATTAATCATCCATTAATATTATATAATACTAGAGATCGGACCCGCACGTACGTGCGGGATGTTTTTTCTAAATCTTTTTTTTTTCAAGATTTTGGATTTGTACATAGGTGTTTTGATTTATAACACATGAGTCTTATAGTAGCTCTTTTTTTTTTTTTTTTTTTTTGATCAAATAGTCTTATAGTAGCTCTATATTCTAAATTTAGTATAGTATTTATTATCCAAATTTATATTAGTTTGATTTCAATCTAGTTTGCGAATGTTTGAAATAAGACTGATTTCACATGGAACTTGGACTGATATTTGATGAATCCGGATGAGTTGTTAACCAGATTGATCATTTAAATTTCTATCATACTTATAAACTATCAAATGGGAAAAAAAATCGCGAAAATGAATTAAAACATCGTGAAGCAGAATAACCTAAATAGAGATATAAAAGGGATAAACCCCAACACGTTATACCAGTCGGGTTAAAAATCTTTTGACCTTATAAAAACCCGTTCCGCGAGATTTACAGGAGTAAATAGTTTCACATACTTGAATTGAAGACATGATTATAAGATCGATTTTTGTTCGGACTGTAACCCGTTTTTTGATTAGTTATGATTACTTTTTTTTAAAACAAAATACCCGAATTTAGAGTCAAAATTAGGCCTGGGCAAAATATTTGGATCCAAAAATCTGATCTGAACCCGATCCGACAAATCTGATTCGAACCTGTATTCAAAATTTTAGAATATCCCAACGGGTTCCAAATCTCTAAATCTGAAAACTCGAACCCAAACTCGATCCGACCCGGAATCCAAATGGGTATCCAAATATACCTGATCCAAATCCAAAGTTAAGAAATACCCAAACGGATCCTATACTTCTAAACCCAAAAATCCAAAAGATCCGATTCGAACTCGAACGGTACCCGAACGCTCGGGCGTAGTGAAAATTAGGCTTGGACATTCAATTAACTGTTTGGTTTTGGTTCGTTTTTATTTGGTTTCGGTTGGTTTGGATATACAATAATATAATAAATATTCAAATATTTTGGAAGTTTTGGTTTGGTTTGGTTATTTAATAGATAACCATAACTAACCAAAGTTAACCAAATATAGCAAAGAAAATACTTTTCGTGTAGGTGTAATTGTTCAAACCTGTCATGTTGCACTCTTCTTGCAACAGATTTAATTTTTTTAAAACCTACATAAAACATTCCTATAGTAGTATATAGTATATCCGCATCTGCCATGCTTGACTTTATATGATTACTGACGTTTTACTAAATCACTTTCTCTTAATTTGTTTGAACAGTATCACTCTTATAATTTATAAAATATATTTAAAGCCAAAAAAAACTAATATTAATAATAAATAATTTTAAGCGTAAAAAAACTTTTTCGTAGAGTAACTTAAATTTTGATAATTAATTTACATATATTGTAAATTATATAACATGTTAATACTATACACATAAGATACTTTTGTAATTAGTTGTTAAATATTTTCCAAAAAATAGAAATAACTCATAATAAATCCGTTATATTTACTAAAAACCTTCAGATTTGTGAACCATCATGATAATATCATACAAACTAAAATTGGTACCTTAACCAATCTCCTCCTCTGATTTGTCTTCTCCTCCGCCTCCGCCTCCTCTCGTCCTCCCCCGTAGCCTCAAAATTGGTACCTTAACCAATCTCCTCCTCTGATTTGTCTCATCTCATCACGAAGACTGGTTAGTCCTCTGATTCTAATTCAATTTTAGAAAGCGATTTCTTATGGGTTTTCAGATTACCGACCATAATTTCTTGGATAAATTGTAAATTTATCTCTTTAAACATTTTGTAGGTTCTCTTCCATTCTTTGATTGATTTTGCACTCTTTTGTCAAAATGGTGGTGCAGAATACAAAGTCAGTTTTATCTTTTCTTGAAGAAGCAACATGTAATCAATTTTTTGGGTTTTCGTCGACTTGATCTGGTCTTTTTTTTTTCTGACTCGATCGGTTTCTTATCTTCAATAACTCTCAATCTTTTTTATATCTTTAGGTCTTGTGTTGTATTTCTCTCACCTCAAATCCCTAGTTGCCTATGTCACCGAAGCTTCACCTTGTCAATTGATTCTCCACCGCCAAACCAATCAAATAAGACCCGCATATGAAAACCATTTTAGTTAAATATATTTTGTAAGATAAAATAGAAGTTGTATTATTTTGGACACAACAAAACATTTTCTTCGTATCATGTAATAATCTATACATAAATATCATCAAATTGTATTTTAGATTTTAATGGGCCATAAGATGAAAACTTTTATGATAATATGATAATCATTAAAACATAATTACTATAGTAACAGAAAATCAAATAATGATTAATAAACGAAGGTGTTTAACATACCTTAGAATACCTGCTCTGTTTTCAACCTCATTCTCTGTATCCACAATATATAACTGTGAAAACTTTGGGAAATCACCTTCTACAGGCTTCAAACTACCAAGTAGATGATAATTGTATTTTAGATTTAAATCCGATGTTGGCCCATTAACAATATTATCTTCATAAAGATGTATTCGGGAAAACAAAGAGACAGCAAATACAAACAGTCAAACGATATACGAATGTTTTGTCGGTTTGAGGAAAAATAAAAATTACACAGTTTTGTCTGATCGAGCAAAAATCGAATCAAGACACCTAATCCATATCAGATATCTCCGAGGCAATGATATTAAAGATCGGAATCCCAGTTAAAGCAACATGATCGGATTTATTCTCGATTAATCTGGTCAGCTGTCTTTTTGTATTTCTCTGATTTCGATTTCAAAGGAAAAGTAAGGTAATAGATCGATCTGCATAAAATCATCTCTATTGTCTCACCATTGTATGTTGTATATTGCTTCCATAAATGGACAATCTTCACTCTTATCTTCCAGGTTTTTTGAAGGCTTTGAGCTCGAAAACATGTGTAAAACCATCGGTGGCCGCTATGACTGTGATTAAAAAAGGTGAATTTCTATTCTGTTTGTATGAATGTTCGATGAGTTTTTTCTTTACGGTGTATGCTATGGTTTTTATAGCAGTTGTTCTCCGTAGGTTTGGGTTAAAGGTAGAATATTCGATGCAACCAATGTAAGATATTCTGTTTTTGATTTGATTATGGGTTTGATATAAAACTTGAGAGTAAGATTAGGGATTCGATCCAACTATTTCCGTGTTTAGTTTATAGCATATTTAATTACGAAGAACAAAAAGGCAATGAATTGTAAAAGGTTGTTGTGATTGTTATAAATGAGAATAACAGAAAATATATGCAGTTAATAATTTGATTTCATTTAGCTGATTGTTATGATACGCAAGAAGATTACAATTTATTAGAAGATTTGATCTCTTGTACATGTTTAAGAAGAAGAGGATGTTTGGATACACACTTAATTTAACTACGATACGAGTGACATAATCCCAAACAGATCAGATCCGCGTCTTTTGTATAGATTGTATTACATCTTTGCCCTTAATATTTTTTTTTTTCTCTTCTTGCTATGTTTCAGCGTAGGGGCAATTTGTGAAATATTTGTTAATTTTTTTTTTGGGGTTTTGCTTTTGTACTCCCCAATTAATAGTATAGATAAGTTGTTGTTATATGCCATTCACCCCAAATCCTTAATTATACTAAGCAAAAGTCATTGTTGTTATTTGCAATTCTCCCAAAATCATTAATTATACTAAATAAAACGTCAGTGTTGTTCTTTGTCATTCTTCCCAAAATGATATGGAATCAAAAACCCAATATATAAATTTTCTTCTCTTCTTCGTCGAATTTTCTTAGAAATCGAGAGAATCGATGAATCAAGATACTCACCAAGTTCACCAATCTCTCGATTTCTCCCAACAAAGAAAACAAAAATTTGGAATGACAAAAGACAATAATTCTTTTTTTTTTCAACCAAACATTAATCAGACAATATTTCTTTCTACTTAGTTTAATTAAAAATGTGGTGTTAAAGTAACACTGGCTACCGATTATGACATATGTTCAACGCTAACAATTTTTTCAATCACATAAATGAGGTATTTTTATTCCAACAGAAAATTTTTGAATATTAAACGTCTAAATACTAATAGATGTTTTGTTTTGGGGATTTTTTCCTATTTATTATATTTATCTAAATATATAGATTGTGATGCACAATAGTTACTGTTGTGTATATCTAAAATCATATTATTTTAGATCAAAGATATTAAACAATAATAGAAGCAAAAAAGTTGCCAAAGCTAGCAAAAGATAGAATATAAGCATAGGGAAATATTTTGACCCAAAAAAAAAAACATAGGCAAATAAGTCTCAAAATTAACCGTTAATATAACTGTCAATACTAACAGTTAAACGAAAATTATCAACAAGTCTCAAAATAATTAAGTTATGGGGTCAAGTGACCTCCCTGTTCTAATACCACTAGAATAGAACCAGCCCTAGAGCACAAATTGATATTTTTATTATATTTTTTAAAAATAAATAAAATAAATATAGCATATATATTGTTATTAGTTCTAAATTTTTTTTTTTTTATTATATGCCATGAAAATATGTTATATATATATATATATATATATCAATTTGGTATAACTGATTGTTACCTTGTTAATTCAATTGATATATCCAGATTTTGTTATCTTGTTATCTATATTTTTTTTTACTTTTTTTTTTAATTGTGGAAAGCACAAGAGATTTGTTTAGATGATTAAGTATAAAATGATTTGGTTAGAAATTTGTTAAGATGTGCAGCCTTTTATAAAGAAATGATGTATATATATTTATAATATTACAAATAATAACTTTAATTTGTGGTATTTATTAAAAAGGTAAGGATTTATTATGTAAATCTTACAAATATAATGTTATACTAGCAAATGTACTTTTTTTTGTCACGAACCGGAATTGGTTTTCATTAACTCAAGTTTGGTACAGTAGGTAAGGAAAGTAAAGCTGATTTCGCTAATGCATCAGCTTTCCTATTCCTGTCTCTTGGTACAAACACGAAAGAAACATAATCGAAACGAAGAGATAGATTGAAGATGTCGTGGTGAATCCCATGAAGCTCCTTGAAAGAAACCTTCAAATTAAGCGCTTTGATCAACTGTAGTGAATCTGAAGCGAAAGAAACTCGTTTGAAATCCAGCTCAAGAGCTTGGTGGATGGCGAGGAGTAAAGCAGATGCTTCGGCTATTAAAGGAGAAGCAATGTTTGAGGCCACGGATCCGGCTTTGATTTCCGATGATTGAGACCTGTCAAAAAAGATCCAGCCAAATCCAGCTTCCCTCGTCTCCTCTCGCCATGAAGCGTCAGAGAAGCATTGGATGGTATCCAAACGGAGAGCTGGAGTTGCTCGGATCTGGTTTGATGGTTTCGGAGATGGTTTTTGGTCTTGGGCTGCAGACCATTCTCGAGCTGAAACGATGGCGAGTTTTATGATTTCCGAGCAGGTGAAGAGGCGGTTTTCAAAGATCTTCTTATTTCTCGAGTACCAAAGAAACCACAAAATCCAAGGGGCTAGGTTCCCAGTTCCTACTCCACAAGGTGGTAAACAGATTAACTTGTTGATTACCTCAATTCCTTATTGAGTGGTCGTGAAGAGTTTTGTGTGTGGTGGGGTTTTGAAAGGTGCTGATCTCCAGACTTCTGCTGCATAGGGGCAGTGGAACAGTAAATGAATGACGGATTCGTCAGCATTGCAGTGTGGACAGGTAGCATCCGGATTTATTCCTCTGATTCGCAGGTTTTGGCCAGTATGAAGGGCGTTCCTCATAGCTTTCCAGATTAGAAACCGGACTTTTGGTGGGCAATGAAGGTTCCAGATGTTTTTATTCCAGTTGAAAGTTGGATTGGGAGCCAGGAGGTTTGGTCTTTCCCTCTCTGTAGTCGCGTGGTATCCCGTTTTGGCCGAGTATACATCCGATCTGGTAAGTAGCCAAGAGTATTGATCAGGGGCTCCTAGCTTGCTTGGACAAAGGATACGGATCTCATTTTGTATTGAGGTATGACTGTTCGTATCTTTTCAATATCCCACTCTTTAGATGTCGAGCATATAAGTTCATCCACCATCATATGTTGGTTTTGTTCTGTAGGAGGTCCATAAGGGATAACTGCTGATGAGAGCGATAACCAGGGATCATTCCAAACAGAAGTTGTCGATTCTGACCCAATTGCTTTACCTAGATGAGTTTTCAGGAGGTCTCTCCCAATACAAATACCACGCCAACCATGCGAGGCATTAGAGGAGACGGTACAATCCAGGAAAGAGTTTGCTTTGCAATACTTGCCAAGAAGGGTTTTAGCCAAAAGGCAGTCTAGTCTAGTAAGAATACGCAAACTCACTTTTGCTAAGAGAGCATCATTGAAACAGGTGATATCCTTGAAGCCTAAGCCCCCATCTCTCTTTGTCTTTGAAGTTTTATCCCAGGCAATCCATGCAATTTTCCTTTTCTCTGCAGAAGATTCCCACCAGAACCGAGTGAGGGCTGATTGGATTCTCTTGCATAAAGACATCGGAAGCTTGAAGCATGACATGGTGTAGGTTGGCATGGCCGAGTGGACAGACTTCAGCATAGTAGTCTTGCCTGCAGTAGATAAGTGTTTTGATGACCAACTTCCTGCCATTTGACGTATTATATCTACTATGAAATTGAATAGATCCTTCTTTTTCCTGCCAAACATTTCAGGGAGGCCTAGATATTTCCCAAGACCTCCAGCTCTATGTATTCCTAAAGTTTGTTGGGCCAGAGTCTTCACATCTTCAGGGGTCTTTGACGAAAAGGTAACTGCCGACGTGTCTTTATTAATCATCTGACCTGAGGCCAGCTCATACTTTCTCAATATGCTCATTAGAAGTTTACAGCTTTTGACATCTGATCTGCAGAAAAACATGGTATCGTCGGCGAAGAGGAGATGGTTTATTCGGGGGCAACCAAGAGCAACACAAATCCCAGGTAGTTTATTCTCCTTCTGTGCATTTAGACAGAGGCCCGATAAGACCTCACCACACAGGATGAACAGATACGGGGATAGCGGATCCCCTTGTCTGATTCCTCTTTGGGGAACAACTGAGCCTTGGGCTGAGCCATTTAGCAGATAGGAATAGGAAACAGTGGTCACACATTGCATAATCCATTGTATCCACTTCCTATGGAAGCCCACCCTTTCCATGACCACTCTGATAAAATCTCACTCAATACGATCATAAGCCTTAGTCATATCTGTTTTTACTGCCATGTAGCAGCATTTCTTTGCATCTGAGGTTTTTAGATAGTGCAAGATCTCATGAGTAATAAGGACATTATCAGTGATGGCTCTCTTAGAGACAAAGGCTGACTGATTTTCAGAAATTATTCTCTGTAGGATTGGTTAGAGTCTTCTAGATAGCACCTTCAAAATAATTTTGTAGAAAACTGAGCAGAGGGTAATAGGTCGATATTCAGACATCTTTTGGGGGCATTTAACTTTGGGTATGAGTCTGATGTTTGTTTCATTGATCAACTTTTGCAGACATTCGGAATGGAAGAAGTTTTGAACTTCTAGAATGATATTTGGTCCCACTGTATCCCAGTTCGTGTGGAAGAAGCTAGCCGAAAATCCATCTGGTCCGGGTGCTTTTTCTGCGTGTATGGAGAAGCAAGCGGTCTTTATTTCGGTATCAGTTGGTAGAGCAGTGAGAGATAGGTTCATTTCCTCAGAGATACAGGGTTTAATAGCTTCCTTCACTGTCTCCAGCCTAGGGCTCCCTTGAGAGGTGAAGAGTTCCTCAAAATACGAGGTAATCACACCTAGTATCTTATCTTCCTCATACACCGCATTTCCAGCTTTGTCCTCCAGTACCGAGAATTTATTAACAGTCAATCTTCCTCTAGTTATTGAGTGGAAATATCCAGTATTCTTATCTCCTAATGATAACCAGAATTTTCTGCTTCTTTGTTTCCAAAACTTTTCCTCAGCTTTGTAGGCCAAAAGCAGTTCTTAATTCAGTCTGGAGATATCTTCCTGGGTGGGAGATGGGTTTGACATAGCTGCATCCAGCTGGTCCTTGAGGTTTTCAGTTAGAACCCGACTGTTTTTTGCCTTTTCCTTTGACCATTTAGATATTGCACTTCTGCACAGTTTAAGCTTTTCCTCAACCTCATCGTGTACATCATAAGACCAGATTTTCTTTATCAAGGCTTTAACCTCCTCATTCTCTTTTAAACGCCTGTCGTATTTGCAGATCCCTCTCTTTTTCTTCTTTGTGAGGTCCAGTTGGGTGAGCAAAGGTCGGTGGTCAGAGCCTTCAAGTCTCAAATATTCACTGCGGCTAAAGGGAAATAATTCCGCCCAAGCTCCATTTGACATAGCCCTGTCTAGACAACAGAACACAAGCTGATCATGCCTCTTTCCCCTCCATGAGAGAAAGTAACCTGAATGGCGTAAGTCAAACAGGTCACATTCTGACATGAAAGAGCGGATGTCTACGAATGTCCCTACGTGGCGGGGAGGTCCTCCTTGTTTTTCAGAAGCATCAATGATATCGTTGAAATCACCTGTCAAGAACCAGGGCTCCACTCTCTCTAAACCCAGGTTAGTTAGTTCCTTCCAGATTTCTTTTCGTTTTGAGCGATCTGGCTCTCCGTAAACAAAGGTAGCAAAGAAACTTTTCCCTTCAAATACAATCTTTGTGTCAATAAAATTTTTGCAGCTTGCCAATACTGATATCTCCACTTCTTGCTTCCAAAATAGGGCCAATCCTCCTCCCCCTGGGCTATGGGGTGGGATCAAGAGGTGGGAAGGGTAATTCAACCATTGTAAGGAGCTTAAGACTTTTTCATATGGGTTCTTCGTCTCCATGAGGAACAAGACTTCCGGTGAGATTTTGGACTGAAACTCCCAGAGACGTTGAACTGTTGTAGGGTTCCCCAGCGCACAATAGTTCCAGCTTAGTAACTTTAAGGAAGAGGAGAAGGTGGATTGTGAAAATCCACCTTCTTCTTCACCATAGCTGGGATTAGCTTTCCTTGTGGCGCACCGTTACCATTCTTACTGTTTTCTCCACGGTGAAAGGGTCCAGCTTCAGAGGTACTTCTTCGCTTTGGTGAGGATTGAATGAGGCACTTGTTTAGCTTGCTTGATTTCGCTCCTGCTAGTCTAAGAGGACTTTTGTTTTGTGGTTTTTGCAGAGGTGGTCTACCGCATCTTTTCTTTCTAGGGGCATTGGATAGCTGTTTAGTCTCCCGAAGTGGTACAGTCGTAACAGCTTCCAGAGGGGATGTTCCAGGAGGATTCAGGTGCTCCAAGGTATCATTTTGGTTTGATGCTATTGCCGCCTCTATAATTCTGTTAGCAGTTTCTGCTGTTAGACCTTTAGCTTCACCTTGAATTAATCTACATTTTCTTGCAGCACTCTCATTAGGGTCAGCACAGCTCAGATATTGAACTATTACCTCTCGGAGGGTTCCCATAACCTCCTCAGTATAAGGAATAGGCATAGGTGGAGGTGGGGGCACTTCTGCTGAAGACAAGGTGTGCTCCGCCAGGGGGCGTCTGGTGATGGACGTTTCAGAATTTTCAGCTCGGAGTGAGGATTTTTCTCTCCAGATTTGTCTTTTTATATCCTCCACCATAACTATGATGTGACCTTGAGTAGTCGTTTCTAGAGGAGGATAGAGAGCGGCCAGTTGGACGTGGTGGGAGAGCAGGGCTACTTCTCTCATGTGAGTTGATATGTATATATTTTACACCTTTTCATAATGCATTTGTTATTCATTTTGTTCTCTTAACTCATTGCTTTGTATTATTTTTAGTCTCTTTTGCATAACATGAATATCTAGGTAGTCTTTGCATTGGTCTTGCACGCATCTTGCATATTGGAGTTGTTTCAGGTGCTTTAAGAGGTGTCCAAACCATCAATGCAAACAAGGATCAGGAAAGCAGTTAAACGACTCGATCTATACTACCCAGCGACGCAAGCTTCCACGCCTTTGATCGAGTCGAGTGAAGATTTTACTTTGGGATTCAGCTTTCGACGTCTTCATCAAAGTTGTAGGGAATTGAGTCACCTTTCCAATGCAGTTTATTTCAAGCCAATCAGAGTCGTGGTTCATGAGTTATCTTCGTTTTAGTGGATGCACGTACCTTCAGAAGTCCGACTCGACCCGCACACAAAGGAGAGCTCCCACTCGATCGGATGTTAGACGCGACTCGACCAAGACGTCCCAGGATGGCTCCCGAGCAGCCTCAAGACGCAACTCGACCAAGACGTCCCAGGATGGCTCCCGAACACCCTCAAGACGCGACTCGACCAAGACGTCCCAGGATGGATCCTGAGCACCCTCAAGACGCGACTCGACCAAGACGTCCCAGGATGGCTCCTGAGCATCCTCAAGACGCGACTCGACCAAGACGTCCCAGGATGGCTCCTGAGCACCCTCAAGACGCGACTCGATCAGCAGCTCTCAGACGACATTCTCAAGCTGCGACTCGATCGACACTCTCACGTCGCGACTCGATCAACACTCTCACGATGCGACTCGATCGATGTTCTTAAACCGACGTCCTGGTTTTGTCCCAAAGACGCGTCCGAGAAGGATTCCCGAACCGACGTTCTATATTGTCGTTTTATGTTTTAGAGATTTCCATGTTTAACAATTAATACGTTTTGTTAAGTTTTCACTGGGACATCTTAGCTTTTATCTCATTTTTGTTCTTTCCCTTAAGGTTTACCCTAGCCACCAAAAACGCTTGACACTTTGTATCCCGATACCTTTGAATTTATTTCAGTATTTTGGTTCGATTTCTTCTACAAACTTGTTCATCTCATTTTTATCTATCTTAGGATGCTTGATTCAATGTTTTCTGAGTTTGTATCTTTGATGATGATTTTCGGATCTGAGTAGTGTGATAGTTCTTGAGGATGGGATAGATTAGGTGGAGGATCTTAGGATGTAGAGTGTTTAAGCTTTGATTGTATGATTCCACTACAAGAAATATGGGTATTGATAGCAGAAAAGCATAGCGCAGTTTTCGCAAATGCTATCGTTAATAAAATTTTAAAAATGAGTTTATATAATAGCATTTTAAAAACGCTATACCTCAAAATATGTAAGCGGGAAACAAAAATCACTCTTTCCACCCACATTTCATAAAAAATAGACTAAAAATATCATGTTTTCCCCTATTTTACATAGAAATAGTAGAGTCTAAAAGAAAAAAAAAAGCTATAGAGCCGAGGAAAAAGAAAACTTTTAACCCTAAATGTCCTTTCTCCACCGAATCAAAACCCAGATCTTACTCTTGTGAAGCTCTTCTTCCCCATTTTCTCCAAGCTAATTACAACTTTGCAACCTTCAAAAGACGATTTGGGTTTCTTGGTACCTCTATTACCCATAGAATTAGAAATATCGATTGAGATGTGGAAAAGCGATTCAGCGGCCAATTCGATGAGTGAAAGCGGAGCTCGGGTCCAGAGAGTGGCGTCCTGGCAAACGGCGGTGGCAAATACGACGGATGCGGCGCGGTTGTTACGGGAGAAGCGGAGACGACAGAGCCGCCGTCCAGAGAGTGGCGTCCTTTCTTTGTCTGGTCCTTCTTCCTAGCCGATTATGTTGCTCAAGGTGGTTTTCTACAATGGGGAGGTCTTCTTCTCCAGTAAGGATTTCGTTTCTCTTTAATGGATTCGTTTTTAATCGGTGAACCGGACTCGCTGAGTTTCTAGGGTGTAGAGTTACTTTATCAGTTTATCTGATGTTCTTAGATTAGATTGTTATACTGTTAAAGATCTTGAGTTCACTATGGGAAGTGGTTTTGTTATCGTTGTAGGCGAGCTTGCAACCGCGAGAGCTACTTCTGCTGCTGGAACAATTATGGTTTTGATTATTTGTCGTCTCTGTCTCTTTCTCCTGATTAGATATCTCTTTTATATATTCATTTTTTGTGTATTCTTTGATGTTTTCAGACTTTATCTTCGTGGGCTACTTGTATTGTTGAGGAAGTTGCTTCCACAGGACCAGGGATTCGTTTTTCCAACTTTATGTAAGTTTCATATAGTTCTACTTGGTCTTTTGAAAGTCTGGCTTTGAATCGTCTGTTTGTTCTCTTGATGCAGGTGTATAAGGATAGAAATGTGGTAAGGCAGCTTGTAAAAAGAGCTGAAGAAGCTGGATTTAAAGCGATCGCTCTTACCGTTGATACTCCAAGGCTTGGAAGAAGAGAATCCAACATCATAAACAGGTGAATGAAACTTCACACCATCACATCAAACCAATTTGGTTTGTTAGATCTTTCGCTTTTCTTGATGGTTTTTATCTTGCAGATTCCTCAAACCGGATGCTATTGAAGCTGATGGACTTGCTATTCCTGAATCTTATCGAGAGATCTTGCTTACCTGAAGAAAAAGGTTCTGATTTGTGTGTGTGTGTTGAGTTTGGTTACTCGTCTTTGATCTGATCTGATGGGTTGTGGTTCGTATCTGAACAGGTTGATGCTGGAGCTGATTTGATTGTTACACAGCTTTTCTATGATACTGATATCTTCCTCAAATTTGTGAATGACTGTCGGCAAATTGGGATCAACTGTCCCATTGTTCCTGGAATTATGCCCATTTCCAACTACAAGGGGTTCTTGCGTATGGCTGGTTTCTGCAAGACCAAGGTATGTTTTGTGATCTATGGCTTGCTCTGTAGAAAAATGTTGTCTTTGTGCTTAAAGGCTTAAGTTTTTTGAGTTCTCTTGTATCTATGTGGTTGCTTACTGATCATATATGATTTAGCTGACTTATATAAACCCTTGGTGATGATGCCTAATAACTAATGTTTTCAGATATTATGATTCTGTGACTTATGGTATTCACTTTGCCACAGAAATGTGCAAAAAGATTTTGGCCCATGGAATCACTACCCTTCATCTGTACACATTGAACGTTGACAAATCAGCTATTGGGATATTAATGGTTGTTCCTCATTTCCTTCAATCTCTTTTTCCTTGTACTGTAGTTGTAATATCTTAACACGCAAACCTAACAATGTTGCTCAAATTGCAGAACCTTGGTCTGTTTGATGAGTCAAAAATTTGGTAAAGCTTCATGTCAATATGTTGCAGGTGTTCTCATTGTCTGTTACAGAAATCGGAACTCTAGTTAGCTTTGCAGGTCTCAGTCTGATTCTGGAAACAAATTATTTTTTAAGGTGCAGCATATCTTCCTTGTGTTTGATCTTATTTTTGTGGTTCTTCATGTGCAGGGCACAACTCGTCTTCTGTCATATCATTGATTATTTTTACTTACTTTCTATTTGTATGTTTGTAACATAACTCTGCTTTGTTGTCTATGCAGGTCTCAGTTCTGATTCTGGAAACAGATTATTTGTTTAAGGTTTCAGATTCTCTAACCAAAGGTAAGCTGATTCCTCTTTCGCTATCTTGTTGACAGGACAAAGTTCGTTGTTTGTTTTTTTCTATATGCTGAGTTTCTTCTTGGTGTGGTGTTGTCCCTTCCTTAGGGATAGTTCTCTAAATTAATCTTTTCCACTCGTTCTCACTAGTGAGACAGTTCGTGAAGCTTTAGAGGTTTATGGTTCATGCGAGAGACTGTTTTTAGAAGACCCTGGAAGTTTTTGCAGTGTACTAGTTGCAGTCGGAGAAGCTCTAGACATCTAAGGCATTTGAAGACAACAAGAAGAGTCTCTAGGTTTTCATGTTTGTGTTGATTATAGCATTTGTTATGTTAGGTTAAAGACTTAGTTTGAGACTTGTAATGTATGTGGTGCATTGTAGTTGAAATGTTCAAGATATATGTATTGTATTTTAAGGTTTTTATAAAGTTCTTCTTATATATTGAATATTTTGCAAAAGCTGTATATTATATATATAATATATAAATCATAAATATTGAGCATAATCAGGCTGGGCAATAAATATATTATAGCAACATTATATAGTTACAGTTGACAAAACCATAGTACAAATATATTGCTACTATTAATTATAATATGACAAATAAAATACGCTACTAATAATTTTAAAATAACAATAATATAACGCTATTATAGAAAGATAATTAATAGCATAAGAAAAAAACGCTATTGTATGTGCTCCTTCTAAGATAGCACCGGCAAAGACAGCGTTTACGAAATCGCTATCAAAACGATATGATAGCGTTTTTCGTGTGCTAAAAATACGCATATTTCTTGTAGTGTTCCCTTCTGGACTAGAGTTAGAAATACTAGTTTCTCTCTGATCAATTGGAACTAGGTTTTAGACATTTCCGCATCCAAAAGGTGTTCGATGAAATGTCTGACCAACTAGTGCCAGAGACTTACGTTCCTAGCCTAAGAGATTAGTTGTCTAGGATGTTTGTTGACGTGAATGAACTTGTTTTTCATGCCATGCTTGATCATGTTTCTCTAGCGAGAGCTAGGTTTGGAAGTGGTTGAGTTTGAGTAGCTTCTGTCAAGAAATTGGATTAGCTAAGAAGTGATGTTCATTGTTTAGAGATGGTTTGCTTGTGACATGTTAAATACTTTATTGACTAGGATACTCCACCGACATCAATTACTATCATCCTTAGGACCTCTTTCTTTCTGATTTTTATTACATTCCTGAGACTGTTTTGTTTCTTGCCTTTTAGTTCATTCTTAGACTCGTTTATGTTTTTATTCATTTTCGCTTCTTGTCATGCATTCTCGTTCCTAATTCTGTGACTTATTTTCGTTTGTATCGTCATCATTCTAGGACTATTAGACAAACACTCTCTTTGAATTGGCTTGACTTGTGATTTCTTGATTGCATCTTGATTGCTAGCAACATCCCATTTGGATTGACACCTTAAGTACTACAACTACATAAGGTTAATTGAGACCTGCTAGGATAGACACACAAAAATCTTAGTATCATGAGTCAAGGGCTCTATGGTGGTGTCTGTCAGGGTTGGTGCCCAACAGGCTTCTTTTATGAGGTGACAAAGCATGGAAGGACCCTCGAGAGTTTGATTGGTGACGAAAGGTATCTGTGCTGGAATGGTGGTTTGCCTGAGTTGTCTCTAGAGTCCTCTGTCCGTTCTGACTAACTTGTGGTGCCCTAAAATTTTCCCAAGGGGTGTATTAGTTCCGCTGGTGTTCACGCTTTCCTGGAGCATTCGTTTGGGGGATCAGCTCCTCTTGTCTCTCAGATGCCGCTAAAAACCCTGGCCAAGCTTTCTTTTCATGGGATAGTCTATTACAAAAGGAGCTGTGGTTTTTGAGGTTCTTGTAGCGGAAAGAGACCAGGGCTTCACTGCCATCTTTAAACTCGACTATTGTCTCCTTTACCAGAGGTTGTAAGCTATCAATGAGGACCTTAATTTTTACTGTCGAGGTTGTAATCTCTGAGTCCAATAGTTCTCCGAGCTCCTCACCAATTGTTTTCACCATTTCAAGAAGCCAGAAGTGCTTTGGGAGTCCTTGGATCTCAATCCAGAAAGGAATCATTGATGGGAAAGTCTCCGATATGACAGGTTCCCATTTTTGGATGATAACCATCCACTGGTCGAAGTGGTATGGTCTATTATCTAGCACTTTCTGCATATCTTCTTCATACTCGAAGCTGAATTGGAAGCATCCTTTTCCGAGATCTGAACCTGAAGCTTTACCTCGAAGGTTCCAGCGATTTGAGAGGAATGGAAAGAGAGACCATAGTCTTTGAGCCGGTGGGTTTGTAAGGCGACCCATTAAGGTAAGAGAGTTTTCCTCAATCAGCTTTGAAGTATCAAGGTCCGGTGCTCTGATTCTTTTACAGGTAGGGGGAGAGAAACCACCCTCAATGTTTTTCCCTTTCAGGTGGTATGGTATCCTATTATCCAGGGTTCGAGCACTTCAGTAACAGGAAGGTCAGGGTGTGGAGGGATGGTTTCAAGGACACGGGTTACTCACTTAGAAAGTGAGATTTTTAAACAAGGCAGCAAACACAAGTAAACAGGGTTAACTGTTGAAGCTAAGGAAAGCAAAAACTACCTTCAGAGGGTGATCTGAAGGCAGAAGCAGTGACTCGAAGGCAGTTCGCAGCTAGGGATTCCGACGTCAGAGAGGAGAGTTTGGTCGGGGAGAAGAAGTATCCAGCGAGTTTTGAGAGTTTGGTGGAGAGACCGCTAAATAAAACCGTTATTAGAAACTAGAATTTGGTGAGATCTGGATATTTAATGCTTCCATACTTCCTTTTGTCCTCCTAGGAAAACGTGCCTGAGAGAGTTTTGCTCTCGTTTCTCCCGAGATTTTAAATAATGAATACCCTAGCAAATGTACTTTCGTTTTATATATTGGTCGTTGGTAATGATAATCTGACAATGAGAATTTGACATAAATAGTTTTGCTATAAAGCAGATTAGAAGTCATTTTTCTAATTAAATGTAAAATTATATTCAAACTAAAATATCGTTTGTACGTAAAATGCAACAACACTTGGAAACTTTATGCAAATAAATTAATAGAAAAATATTATCCTAAATAGTCATCGTGAAACAAATGAACGCTCCATCCCTTCATCCTATCTCCTATCTCTTATCTCTCAAATTTTATATCTATGATAGTTTTTTGTAGTTTGTCTATGGAAAAGTAGAGGATTTACAATGTATTCTATCATTCATTTCGGGTAATGAAATTTAGAGTAGATAAATTTATGTTCAGTTGTTTCCATAATGAATTATTTGTCAATGTAACTACTGTATATATGACTATTTTATCTATAATTATAACTTAGACAAAAAAAAAGTTAAATGTATATGAGTCAATTATATTCAAATTGTTTTAGTTTTAGGTTTCTATAGTGTATAACAGCTTGGCCAACAAAAAATGACAGAAGACAAAAAAAAAAACAAATGATGGAAGAAACTTATAAATTCCTCATAATAAATATACTTTCTCTAAAAAATTACTTTAAACCACATTGTCTCTTTAGTAATTAACATATTCAAACGCTTACACATGTCCAAAAAAAATACATTATAATACCTGTGGAATATCAAACCAAATTCGCTATCAACCACTGCACCGGATTGCTCTATCCATTTTAGTGACAACTACAATTACAAAAAAGAAAAACATCTGTTTCTGCAAAGTCTAACACTCAACCGCGTTTTCATTCAAGTGTTTGGTTCTCAAGTCTCAACCCAAAAAAAAAAAAAAAAATTCAATAAACAAATAAACTCGTGAGAGTTAATAAAATAAATGAAAAATAAACTAAACTCGTGATATCACCAAGTTTCATAAGACCATCTCCATTGTATTTCTCTATTTTTTTCTCTAAAATAGAGTAACTCAAAAATAGAGCACTGTTTTCCTCCAATGTATTACTCTATTTTCACCTCTATAATAGAGTTAGTGTAAAAAAATAGAGGTGAGAATAGAGTTGCTCTATATATAGAGCAATCCTATTAATTTCTCTATTTTAGAGTAAAATATAAAGTAGGGTTGGAGCAAATGTTGCTCTATAATAGAAATTTGACTCTAAAATAAAGTGGGGTTGGAGATGCCCTAAGCAACTGTCAAATTGCATTAAATTAAAAATTAAAATTGGTTATCACGGTCAACCGATACGCCGAAACTCGGCAAGAAAACACCGACTTGACCACTTAACCACCTCTCTCTCCCTCTTTAATTTTTTTTTTTATTTTTTCATTATTACGTAACTGCTTCTTCTTATTTTTCTTTATAATAGTATTGCTTTAAGACATTAGTACAACAATCATTGTTAACATAAGCATGATTAGTTATGTAATAATGTCATCTCATAATGTCTTTTATTTGAAGACTTTTGCTTTTGTTTGCTTCTGTAGAATCTGTTGAAAAGGAATTTTCAACAGCAGAAAACAAAAGAAGAAGAAGAAGAAGCTCTCATCAAAAGCTGGCATTATCCTTTTCTTCTTTCACCTCCTAATCTTTGCGCGTTTTTTTTCTTTCTTTCAAATTGTTATTATTTTATATTTTACAACATCATGCCTACTTATTTATTCCTTTATTATATTAAAATATCAGGCTTCGTATTTTGAGAGACGGAGAGAGATATTGTTAAGTTAGATTATTAGAAATTATGGTTTAAGGAAAGCATCTATCAACCTTTTATAAATCGTACATACTACATTAATCTTACAGCTTTCATGACAATATTAATGGAATATTGTATGTGCTGGAGATGATTGAGAGATATAAAAAGTAGACAAAAAAAAAAAACAGAGGCCACAAGACCTTTCGGTGAAGACATCTTTTAGCTTGGAATCAACTTGATCAACAATTCCTCATTTAGGTGTAACATATATAGATATATTGTAATAAATAGATATATATATATTAATATATATACATATATTCATACAACTAATCACATGCATTTCATAATAATATATAAAAAGCCCCATTCCTTAGAACAAATATGATCAAATTCAGTTAGAAATGATGAGATACCAATTAAAAAAGGTATTATGTATGTTTCAAAACAAACAAAAAAATTAGGGTAATTTTTTTAAAAATAAACACCATTTTATGATTTCATGCAAAGTGTAATAGAAACTATACTTATTAGTTATTAGAGAGGCAAGTAAACATAACCGCATAAACCAAAGCGCATCAATCCAACACAGAATTTATGTATACACTGTTCGGTTTCGTTTTTGAGTTTTATTTAAACCGAACCAAACCAAATTCAAATTTAATTTAATTATATATTAAAATATGTATTATAATACTAGATAGATTTTTATTTCTCAATTATATTTAAAGTGTTATTTTAACGAAAAAAGCAAACGAAAAAAAAACTGAATTAACCAAACCAAAACAATGGAAAAAAAAACTAAACCGAAATCAAACCATAAACCGGATTATCCACACCTAATAATTATTTTAGTAACATAGAGATTTTATAGAGATTTTATAGGAATAGGTAAGAGCTATGTTGCATGGAAACGGAAACGGAAACGCGGAAACAAAACGTTTCGGAAACGAGAAACAGATTTTTTTGAAAATTAGGTAATGGAAACGTATAAGAAACATATATATATATATATATAATAAATCTATATATATCTATATATTATATATAATATATATATAATAAATCCCCAAACATAAAAATCATAATAAAAAAATTCTGAAACAACACCAATTCAAAACATAAATATTAAATAGTTTGATTAAAAATAAAACTGTAAAAAAAAACTAAAACGTTCAAAATCAATTTTTTTGACCATCATCCCCATTCTCATTTTCATTGGTTTCACCAAACAAATCTGCCTCTAAATTATAAAAAAAAAGAGTTTCTGTCACATTTTCAAAACCGAAACGTTGTTTCCATCGTGTTTCCAAAACAGAAACAGAGTTTCCATCATGTTTCCGAACTGAAATTTTTAGGAAACGTGTTTCTGTGACTTGTTTCCGAGTTTCCACGAGTTTCCGTTTCTGAAACGTTTCGGAAACAGGAAACGCACCTCAAAAAGAGTTTCCATGCAACATAGGGTAAGAGAGCTAACTAATTTGATAAATAACTAATAAATTTTGAAAGAACAAAATTTGAAAAAAAAAAAAAAAAAAAAAGATAAGCTTGAGCTGTGAATGAGCTGTACCTCTCTCATTTATATTCCAACCTCTCTCTGCTTCCACACAACAACACAAAGCTCCTTCTCTTCTCTCTTCCTCACATACTCGTATCCTCAATAAACTCCTCCATAACATTATTATCATCATTACTCAATCCACATTTCCCATTTTACCCTCGCTTCTCTTTCGAATTCTCCACCCCCATTGCCCACTCCACTCAGATGACTTGTGCACTGTAATGAAGAAGACGATTCAAACTCTCCTCTTCTTCTCCTTCTTCCTTCTCATCAATCTCACCACCTCTCACGGCGGCGCTCTCTCCGATAACGAAGTCCGTCACATCCAACGCCGTCAATTACTTGAGTTCGCCGAACGGAGCGTCAACATCACCGTCGATCCTTCTCTCGTCTTCGAGAATCCAAGATTACGAAATGCTTACATAGCTCTACAAGCTTGGAAACAAGCGATTCTCTCTGATCCGAACAAATTTACATCGAATTGGATCGGATCCAATGTCTGTAACTACACCGGAGTTTTCTGTTCTCCGTCACTTGATAACCGGAAGATTCGTACCGTCGCCGGAATCGATCTAAACCACGCCGATATCGCCGGTTATTTACCTGAAGAGCTTGGTTTGTTATCAGATCTCGCTTTGTTTCATGTTAATTCAAACCGGTTTTGTGGTACTGTACCGCATCGGTTTAACCGGTTAAAGCTTTTATTCGAGCTTGATTTAAGTAACAACCGGTTCGCTGGGAAGTTTCCGACGGTTGTCTTGCAGTTACCGTCGTTGAAGTTTTTAGATCTTCGGTTTAATGAGTTCGAAGGAACTGTACCGAAAGAGCTTTTTAGTAAAGATCTCGACGCGATTTTTATAAACCATAACCGGTTCCGGTTTGAGTTACCGAAGAATTTTGGTGATTCTCCGGTTTCGGTTATCGTATTGGCGAATAACCGGTTCCATGGTTGTGTACCTTCGAGCTTGGTGGAGATGAAGAACTTGAACGAGATCATCTTCATGAACAATGGTCTTAATTCTTGTTTACCGTCTGCTATCGGACGGTTGAAGAACGTGACGGTGTTTGATGTTAGTTTTAACGAACTTGTTGGGCCGTTACCGGAGAGTGTTGGTGGTATGGTTTCGGTGGAGCAGCTTAATGTGGCGCATAATAAGTTGTCGGGGAAGATTCCGGCGAGTATTTGTCAGCTTCCGAAGCTTGAGAACTTTACTTACAGTTACAATTTCTTCACTGGAGAAGCGCCTGTGTGTTTGACGTTGCCGGAGTTTGATGATCGGAGAAATTGTTTGCCGGGAAGACCTGCTCAAAGGTCTCCAGGGCAATGTAAAGCGTTCTTGTCTCGTCCGCCAGCGAATTGTGGGTCGTTTGGTTGTGGACGTTCTGTGTCCCCTCTTCCTCCCGTTGTGACGCCGTTACCACCTCCTTCTTTGCCATCTCCTCCACCGTCGCCAATTTTCTCAACTCCTCCTACGATTTATTCTCCGCCACCCCCTCCTCCTCCGGTTAACTCTCCGCCACCTCCTTCACCGCCTTCCCCGCCCCCTGTTTATTCTCCGCCACCTCCGCCGCCATCACCTCCTCCTCCACCATCGCCCTCACCGCCTCCTCCGCCAGTATATTCTCCACCGCCCCCACCTCCGCCAGTCTACTCTCCACCACCACCACCACCGCCGCCACCACCTCCTCCGCCAGTTTACTCTCCTCCACCTTCTCCAACACCAACTCCGGTTTACTGCACCCGTCCACCACCACCACCGCCTCATTCACCGCCACCACCCCCACAGTTTTCTCCTCCACCCCCTGAACCTTACTACTATAGCTCACCACCACCACCACATTCACCTCCACCACCGCATTACTCTCCGCCACCGCCACCGCATTCACCTCCGCCACCAATGTATCCATATCTATCTCCACCGCCTCCACCTCCCACTCCAGTCTATTCCCCTCCTCCTCCACCTCCTTGTATCGAACCACCACCACCTCCACCGTGCATAGAGTACTCATCACCTCCTCCACCGGTCGTTCATTACAGCTCTCCACCTCCACCACCAGTCTATTACAACTCTCCTCCCCCACCGGTCGCTTATTACAGCTCCCCTCCACCACCACCGGTCTATTACAGCTCTCCTCCTCCACCGGTCGTTCATTACAGCTCACCACCACCACCGGAAGTCCACTACAGTTCTCCGCCGCCACCTCCAGTACACTACAGCTCTCCACCGCCGCCACCATCAGCTCCATGTGAAGAATCTCCTCCACCAGCTCCGGTTGTTCACCACAGCCCACCACCACCGGTGATCCACCAAAGTCCACCACCACCATCTCCCGAATATGAAGGACCACTCCCACCAGTCATCGGAGTATCATACGCCTCTCCTCCACCACCGCCGTTCTATTGATTCTTTTGAGAAACCGGAGACTGAAACGATGACGTGGCACAAGAACCCTAAACAGATTAAAACAGAATACGACGTCGTTGGTCAATTCTTACACAGAGCACACACGGGCAATAGATTTTTTAGAACAAATTATTTTGTGAAAATAAAATAAAATAATAAGATAAACAAAAATTGTTTGTATATAGAGTAAGATCTCTTTTGAGTTTTCTATTAATTTTATTTTTTTTTCTCTTTTATTTGGATTTGGTAGATTTTGTTATACATGAGAAGAGCTTAGGCTATACATTTTTTTTTGTTCGTTATCAATATCTTTCTGTGCTTGCAAAAAGCTCCATTTCAATCCAAATTGATGTAAACAAACAATTATGTTTACAGAATTAATATTTGTCCAAAGTAAGTTTTGTCTGAATGAAAAGTTGGAAACAGTTGCAAATGACAATGACTCGTCGAAGCCTGTTGGAGAAAAAGAGCAAGATACAATTTACTCCTAAAACAAGAAAGCAACTTGGAACGCTACGTTTTGATTTCGTGATGACATAACCAAAATAAAGGCGAACATGTATATGTCACAATTGCGAACTTGCGCGGAAAATAAAGAGTTAGGGAACGAGTGAGAGTGAGAGACATGACCAAAACAAGGAGAAAAAAACTTGATTAATAAATAGCATGCGAATAAAAGTCCTTGATTGGTGCTAAAGATTTTTGATTACTACAAATGTTGTCTTTTTTTAGGAATAAAAGTCTTTGAAAATGATGTCTTTTTTAGTTTTCTTTGACTAAATTTTTAATAAATTTGTGTGCTTATTTCATTTACATTGTGAGCTCGATTCATAACATAGAAAAAAATAGAATCGTAAAACACTTTAAAAGGTGTGCGCGCCTGTGCAGATTATAGATTAAGGCTTTGAATGGAGAAAGCATTACATACAGAGCAGATCAAGTGGTTCAAACAGACCAAGCAGAATAAAAGTAGATCAAAAATTTGGCAGTACAAATGTAGATTAAGGGTGAACAGCATCAAAAAAACTGTAGACCAGATCTGCATGTATTTCTCCTGCAATTACCACAAAAAGACAAAAAAATTTGAACTGCACACAGTTCATCTGCATTAATTTTTTAAAGCAAAAAATTTCTTGAATGGTAACTTAGTGATAGAAGAACTGTCCTAAAGGGTGATCTGCTATTTTTCTGTCCTCCCATTCAAAGCCTAAGACTGGATTGACAGCAGATTTAGCAGATTTACTATTCAGTGAAAAGTATTTACCTAACACCCCTTTTTGTCCTTTAAACCCTTTGCTAAGAAGTTACGAGTTAAGAAAAATCTTAGTATATAATTCCATTGTATAATATATCACATATACTTCCGGCAAATTAAAAGCTAATTTGGTGCAATTAAACAAAGAAGAATTTAATTTGGTGGTCTAAGATAATGTTAATCTAGTGGGAGGTAAGGACACAACACACAACTTTTTCACTTCAATAGTGCCTTATCTTGAACAGAACTGCACTTGGTATTTTAATGGGCTACAGGCAGAGAATGTTTTGGACCTATAGTTGACAATTAAACGAGAAAAAAAAAATTTAACACAAAGGATATGAAAGAAGAATATTAAAACAAAGGATATGAAAGAAGAATATTCGAACTCTTAATTTGGAAACAATCATGCTAAATACTTTTTTTTTCCTCATCATGCTAAATAGGTGTACTTGTATAAGCATTTTAAAAAAATATTCGGGTTACATAGATATTCCCAATTTGAGAGATCAACGCATAATATTAGAGTTTAGTCATTAAACCAAAAGGTTTGCTTTATACAGTAAAACATCAGAAATATATAGTAAGATAGTAAATGCAAAATAAACGTTAACACACAAGTTCAAGTTCAAATGCATGATATAATATTCAAATTTTCATTTTTTTCCTGTGGCTGTATCTAAAATATATGTATTAACTAATAGATAATAAGAGTCATGAACTATATTTGTTATACTTTATAGAATGGTCAAATCTTACTCATCTCACAAGTTCAAATTATTTTTGTGAAAAGTAGTTTTTCAGATAAGTGATTCTAATAGCGTTAATAGTTATTTTATTTACATATCATTTCTATAAAAGATGGTTAATTTATTAAAATCATTTCTGTAAAAAAGAATTAATTATATATATATATTGCACACATCCATATACTATCCATAAACAAATTCTGGAGAGCAACTTGCATTAATAGTTATATAATTATAAACAAACTTATTTCATGATCAGATAAGTTAAAAGATATATTATTTACTCTGTTCGTTTACTAAACGATGCGATAGCGGCAGCGACAGCGACATCGACAAATTGAAACGATATGTCAAGTGAAGTAGTAGCAATGTTAAACAACACTGTGGGCTTGAAAATTACAGATTTAGATGAGTCACAGATGGCATTAATTGAGTCGCGACAACATCACATTGATCGCTGAAAATAATAGCGACAAGTCAATCTTCATCAGTATTTATTATCTGCAACACTTTTCTTTCATCTCTGTGTATTCATTTCTCCGGCAACATTGTTTTTCTTTTTTACCTATTGTTACCGCAGCGTTTAGCAAAAAAAACATTGTAATAATTTTTATTTTATATTGTCAACATTAGACTACAACTGACCGGCTCATTAGCTATATCATTAAATTTATGAAAAATGAGACTCGATTTCTGATGTGATAATATCTCTTATCAGTGGACTTATGCTTTGCCACTATATAAAAGTCACTTCACTAAATTTTTTATTTTATATGCATGTCTGACGAAAATACAGTAAAATTTCGATTCACATAATTTATTGAAAATTTACTAAAACAAAGACGAGTGCGCATTTTCTCATTAAAAATTTATTGAAACAAAGACAAGAACAACCGATTACATATACAGTTCGCAAAATACTCTACAATGCAAAACAATAATGTATCTTTTTTTTTTAACAAAACTAACAGATGTTTTGAGAATTTTTTATAAACGCAAACAAAAACTAAAATTTTCATTTGAAATAACCAAGACTAAATAAATTTGGCATATATAAGAAGATATTGGACCATCTATGGAGAACAAATGGCATCAAGCATGAGCCACCACCACTGACCAGCAAGAAGAAAAGGAGAACCACATTCCTTTGAAATATCACTCTGTCAGGGTTGCGTTATAATACGGCAGAATCAATGTTTTTGTCATAACTATTCTATCACACCTACCTAGTGACTACATCTATCTCTAAAAGTCAAATCTGTCTTCTTCTTTTGTGCTTTGATATTTACTAAAAGGAGGGACAATATATCGTACAAGACAAATACTATTGATCAGGACTACATGATATTAACTACTTTAACAATTCTACTCTTCACTACTTCTTATGATTATCCACATAAAGTCTTTACAAGTTTACCTTTTAAATTTAAAGCAACTTGTATTCAAATTAATTCAAACATGGATCACATACTAGGTTCTCTATCAACTTGTATTCTATGATCCACCTTCAAGTCAATGATTTTTATTTGTTCATGTGTATACTATGTTCGAGGTTCTGATTCTTTTGTTTTTAAGCCCGGGACCAAATGTTGTATAATACTTGATAGATCGTAAAGATCAGTCAGGGATCTTGGATTTGGTTCTTTGCATGTCTTCCTGATACAAAATTCATCGATCTATTCATTGAAGTCTAAAAAAATATTTTGTTAGAAGCCTTTTCAAGACACTAAAATTTAGAGGTTAGTGACAAGTCATATAAAAGTTATTTCAAGAGGAATTGGCAGAAGCCCTGTTCTAAAAATCGGGCGCCTAGCCGATTAATCAGACGCCTAGGCGCTCGGCGGAGACACACCACCGCGATTTAGCCGATTAGTGATTTAAGCGTTGAAAATCGCTTATTTTTAGCAAAAGTCAAACTCTAGTTTGGGCTGGGCCTAAATCTAAAAAAAGCTCTTTAACTTATTAACTTGTATAAACGATGTGATTGAGGGCAAGCGTATTTATAGTCAAACATCTCCATAGACTCATTCACTAGTTGTCGATGTGGGATGTTATGTTTCTACCAAAAATTAATCAATAACCGGTTGGTTTTAGTGCTTACTCTCTCTCGAAGACTACACCAAAATGCATATATTAGTAATTAATTAATAAAAAGTTTTAGTATTTTCATGGTTTTGTTTTATAAAGACTGAATATATATTATCAATTGTATATTTGAGATTCAACTCTATAATTTTATTAAAAATAATAAAAAAACTCGTCTCCGATTAATCCTCGTTTAATTCCTGATGTTCTTGCTAGGCGCTAGGCCCACCCTCACCGCCCGACTAGCGCTAGCGATTTTTAAAACAGGGGGCAGAAGTAACAAAAAAAAGAATCTTTAATTAAATGACTGACTACTCTAACCATTAGCTTATGATATACAAATATACTATGTATTTTCTATAATATTGACAATTTTACCCTATGTACGTAGTCAATAGCAATACATTCTCTCCTCTCGCCATTTTTTTTATTTTTCTTCTTTATTCATCTATAACTCATCAACACCTACCACTCTGCAGCGCGTACATGCCACATTTGTCCTTTTTGGTAATCTCATCGTGGGCCATAGCTATTTACTTAATTTTTTACATTAACTAGCTATATTCTTTATCTGTTTTTTTTTGTTTTGGTTACTGGGCAAATTCGCCCTTCTTTCAATTATTATAAAAAGGAATGAAATTAACAACACAATAGGTTGTGCTTTTAACCATTTCGTCCTCTTTTTAACAAAGTATAATTTTAACTACACTCCTCCTCTCTATGTCTAGTTCCCATGAATAATATCGTCTATGCATCTAAACAAGAGTGTTCTTACTTAAGCACATTTTATTAAATCAGGTCAATGACCTTAGTGATTTTCTTCTATATCACTCTATTCCACTTCTTGAAAATGTTTGAGATTTTGATTATGACATGGTGAAAGGGATGTGAAGCTATATACATAGGGAGGGTATGGAGAGATGGAGTAATGTTTTGCAATAGTCAAGTGTGCTTTTTTTTTCTTTTTTGGTAAAAGCTAGTGTTTTTTGTCTTTTTATTTAGCTTTATGCATTTTATATCTATGTGATACAAACTATTAATAAAACTATCTAAGATTATCAAATTTTTTAAAAATGTCATTTCATATTAACTGTTACTATATACATACATATATATATATATATCTTTTGGATTTCTGTACAATGCTAATCCATATACTTTTGGTATCAAAAATTAATTACTTTTAAAAGTTTGAAAATCTTCAAACATTAATTGTAACTTATAAAATAATAATTTGTAAAGTAAATAAACAAAAAGAAGTAAAATATAAGTCAAATATGTTGGTATGTAAACCGGGTTACAGATTTAGATGGAATAATCTGGCATTAATATATGGATCGTGAAAACGAAACGAAAACTAGTGGAGTTTCTTTTCCAAATCTCAAATTCACATATGGGCAGTAAGATGTAAAAATGACACCTCTCAAGCATCTGAAGAAGGAGAATCTAATCATTAACCCCCGTTTTCAACATTTGCTCTTGTGGGATTTTTAACAGGTTATGCCTCTTCTTCTACCTCGTTTTCTAATTATTAAAAATATAATATATTTCCCTCTTTCTATAATGTTTCTAATATATGACATGTTTTTTTTTTTACATTACATTCTATTATTGGTTTTTACTGTAACTTTTTATATATTATATACATTACATGTTTTTTTTACTGTAACTTTTTAGTCACTAATTATCTTTTAGCATCATAACTCATATAGACACCAGTCCGGGAGCTTGTGGTCGAGTGGTAGGGAGCGGGACTGGGACGCTACAACGTTTCAGATTCGATTCCCCTGCTACGCGAAACTAAGTCACATTTTCCTGGGCACCATTACATGGATATGAGCTTATCTAACGGTCCATTTGAATACCCGGAGAGAGGGTCTATCCATGGGCTGCACCTCCCCCAGAGATTAGTCTCGGGCCCTTCCATAAGCCTGGGGATTAACTCTAATTTAAAAAAAAAAAAAAAAAAAAAAAAAAAAACTCATATAGACACCAAAATGCATGCATGACAGTAACACTATCCAATTTCAAAATAATGAATTGCAATACGAACAAAAAAAATAAAAACATTTTATTATCTAACCTATCTCAATGTCTAATTGATTAGAACTTTTTCAGTTCAAACAAAAAAAACGGATATTAAACTCTTTTTTTCGAGTATACATTAATTAACAACCTCAGATTCAATATTCTTAACAAAACAAAAAAAAACAATGATGCAAGAGAGTTTAAGATACACCCATATTTTGATCTACGTTCACCTTATCGAATTCGCTTAACGAAGTAAGGAAGATCGATCAAAAACATAAAGAAGAAACTAAGCCCTAGTCACCCTTGAGGTCCCTCCGATCCGAATAAGACCCCTCCTGTGAACTTGGCTGAACTGAGGTATAGTGTAAGACACCTTAATATTTCTCTAATCTATGTAATCCTAACTTTTCAAATTATAAAACCAGAAATTGCATTTCACTTTCACTTTTCAAAATAAATTATAATGATTAATTAGGAAATACGACTAACAAATAACAATATCTGGATTGCTACGACAACTGTTTTTTTTCCGAAAATCATAATATACTACAATTTAACGTTTGATAACAAATAGGAAAATAATATATATGTTCTGCGTTGTAACGCAAGTTGAATCTTAGTGACAATACAATTAGACAAGACATAACATATTAGAATTTTTTTAATTTGTGATGTGGACATCATAATGAACAAAGATGATGAAGAAAATGCATTCTATGTATCCGTTTTAGACCAATGACTAGAGTTAACGATAAGAAGATCAACGAAATACTTAACGGGCTGCTTCAAGATATTATGGACAAATTAAGAACATAGTAATACTCCAGCTCGGCTCAGAAGACAAGTCATTGTGTTAATGTTCAGATTTGGTATCTTAAATAGCACTATATCTACTAGGCTTATCTTCGTTTGGCTACAATGATTACTGAACCTTTTAATTTTCTTTATAAAGTCAAAAGAGTGGGATTGTGTTTTCTTAGATTATACAGAAAAATTAAAGTTGTAGGTAGGAGTAGAAATATAGAGAATGATTAAAAGGATGAATGGTATATAATGGGAAGAGTGGTTAAAGGTTATGATGTTGCTACCCATGTGCTTATCATCGTATCATACCTTAAGTGACGATACTCTCATTATTAATTAACAATTAACTAATATAGTCTAAGCTCTAATATAAACACTTTCGAAAGCATTGATAAGAAATGAGTTGAATGTTGTAATTTGGAAGAATCTCATAGAAGGATGTGGTGATTCGGAGAGTGTTGTCCAACACTCCCACTTATTATATAACTTTTTCTATGTTTTTTTTTCTTTTTTGAAAAATACTTTTCTTTATGATTATTCCCATTGATAGGAGAGAAAAAAAAAATCGAAAGCACCTTATGAAGGATAATACATTAGTTTTTTTTGTGATTCAAACATCTGAATACGTGGTGTTTGTTTCAACATTAATTATGAAGATTGAGTTCAAAACATTTCTGTTTAGATGTCAAAAAAAAAAAAAAAAGTTGATGTGTAGTTGCATCATAAGTAATTTGGACTTTGTCCAAAAAAAAAAAAAAAAAAGTAATTCGGATGTGAGAATTGAGTCGATAATAATAATTGGTCGTAAACTCTTTTACTCTTGTTTGAACTACTAATAATTAGGGACTTTTATTTTAATTAATATGTGGTTGAAAAACTGATAATAATAACTAGTTTTGAACCCGCGGTACACCGCAAAACTATTTTTGTTTTTATTCTGTTTCTAAAACATTTAAATATTTTAGTAAATATATGTACATTTATTTTTGATAATTATCATTAATATTATGTATGTTTTTCTTTAAATATATATATATATATATATATATATATATTTTGTCAACCTAACATTAATTAAAATAAAACTCCAAGATTGGTTGCCTAAACTAGAAGAAATGAGTTTTTCTTTAAATATTTTATAAGTTAAAAGATTTCTACGATTAAAAATTTAATAAAATGTATGTACTTAAACGGTTGCGGATTTAATAAAATTTTATGAGTTATTTTATATACTTTCACGGATTTCATAGGATGGCTAATTATTTTTTTTTGGTGTGAAGGATGGTTAATTATTTTGTGAGTTAAAAATCTATAATATATGAAATAAATTAATATTTTTAGTGTTAGTTCAAACCTGTAATGTCAGGTCGGTTTTGAAACAGATCTAATGATTTTAACCTGCAAAAAATTATCCTACAAAACCCATGGGAGTATATAATCTGCACCCATGTGTTAACCTGCCATGTGAAGTCTAACCTGCAACATAATTAATGACTTTAACCCGTAAAACTATTATTAATTTGATTAGATAGAAACTTTTTTTCAAGTTTAAGGAAAGTTATATTATTTAATTATTATCAAATTAGTATTTAATGCAAATAGTAGTGGTTCCGATTTTTTTGGAAAGTTGGGATTATGGGGGAATAATTGTTTACAAAAAACGGAAACCTTATCATAATTTAATAAATCGTAAATTAATAAATATAAATATTTAACGCCAATGGCATGATTGTAAATAGGTTTCAACTTCAGGATTTATTTACTAAATGTCTCAAAAAAATGTATATATATAGATAATTGATCAAAAATATACTTAACTTAAAATAAAAATATTACTGAATTAAGTATCAGTAAAATATTACTGATTTGTTGTCTTTGGTTTGCTTTCTCTTCCCTAGATGTCAAGCTCGAACTATCGATCACTTTGGTCTTCTTTGTTCCCCCAGGCGTCTCTTTTTACTAATAGATTCTATTGTTGTTAAGGTTCAAGGACTCCGTAATCATGTTTATCGCTTGAGTATTAGGACTGCTTATAACTATCCTTGTATTTTATGTGCTTTGTTAGGTTTATATAGCCACGATGATGGTAGCCTTGTTGGCTTGGAATTTTGCTTTTGTAACCATTTCTTTCTTTGATGGAGACTAGTAATAATATATAAAATTTAGTTGTAAAAAAAAAAAATTAACCAAAAATTCAAACACCAAATATTTTGATTTTATTACTTTTAATCAAGGGGGATGCAAAACATATACTGAATATTTTGAAATCACTAAGAATCCCATCTAAAACACTCAGGCTGGCCTCCGTCGCGTCTATCCCGACAAGGGGATAATTCAAAAATGTTCCAAATACATTCGCTGCAGACTCTATATTTACCTCTTGGATTGTCGTCTCTATCTACTTTAAATATATCAAACGTTGCTTTAGTATTTGGCCACTCAAAAGTGCAAGTGTACCTTGTCGTCTTACGAAGATTGACACGAAACTTGAAATCAAAACTAGCTCCAAAGGGCAGTGTTTTTACGCCTAAATCCTCCCCTTTGTTTGTACAATGCACAGTCATTGTTGCACGTGAGATCAATTTGTTAATGATAATAACATGTTTGGATGCGAATGGTAAAAACCCATTGGTGGATGAATGGTTTCCAAAAGCTGAAGATGTTTTGAGAAAAACAAGGAAAAAGATGGTTAGTGTGAAAATGAAATTTTGATTTGTTATAGAAGCCATGGGTGTGTTTTTCGTTTAAGGTGTGAGGAATATTTCTCTTGTTTAGGTGGAAGGATTTATAGATTGAATAACATTTATTGTCTTTTTATTATTATTGAAACAAATATTGATTATTTATTGGGATTATGTGAAAATCTATGTTTATAAATTAAAATAATTTATTGACAGAATATAGGGAATCTGAACGTATCATTCATAATTAATTAGATATAAGCATACTACATAAATCAATATATAATTCTTTCTAAGTAATTATTTTTTCTAACAAAAACTTCATATTTATAATTTATATTTTATGTCGCCTATAAAACTATGCTTTTTCAGTTAATTAGGAACTTCTTCATTAGGTAATTATTTATTAAGTTATTCATAAATCATAACTATGTAATTATGGTAACGAATTTCATTTTTTTTTATTAGAAAGCTGTAGTCTTCTATTTTTTGATTTATTTATTAATATTATAGTTTAAAGGTGGAGGGAACTACTTAATTTTAGGAAAATATCATATATATATATATATGTATTAAATTTTAAAACCACTTTTTATTCATATAATAATATTGTCTCACACATTTTTATTTGTAACATCTATGCAAATTTGAGAAATATAAACAGAGTATATTATTTGACATTTAATATATGCAAACAAAACCAAAATTTAATTAATTTTTTTTTATTGAAATATTTATACTGCATCCAACATTGCCATTTGTGAAATCTATAAGGAATACAAAAAAATGACAGAAATATATTTTTTAGCATTAACTATATCTATATAACTAAAACCAGAATTTAATTGATTCAAAAATATGTAACCACTGAGATTTACTCAATGACAGTTTTAGATAGTAGTATATATTAGTATTAACTACCCAATCAACACTACCGTTGAACTATTCAATTTTATGCGATTTTATGTGATACTAAAATAGTGCATTAAGCACACGAATAAATCAAATCGAATAAAACTCTTTAAGCTAAGATACTTCTAGACCAGATATGATGTACAAGATCAAAGACGTTATGTAAAAGAAAATTATTTAATTATATAGTACTAAGAAATTATCAACAATACCTCTAGTTTTAAAAGTATCCAACTATTAGTCAGTTCAAATAACGTTTTATTTATTAATTTCATCAAAATTGTCAAAACACTCTGAATCCGTTAACGAAAGATGGCGTAGCTATCACATGCCTTAACTAGCTTCATCAATATGGTCAAAATGTGTTTTACACAAAACGTCTCACATTTATAACCCAAGATATACATTTGTGTCCATATTGTCTGTTTTCATTTATCCAAATGTAGCATGTCCAATAAATCAGCAATTCTGATTGATGCTGTTTGACCAAAAAAACAAAAACGAATTGAAATTTTATTTTGCTGATCTCTTTCTACCAGATTTGGATTTGAACACAACATTCTACATTATATATGAATATATGATCTGCCACTAATAATATTGATTTGGGCTTTTGAAATTATTCTAAAATATTAATCCCCTTTTAATAAAAGGGAAGTAAACAACTTAGTTTTTGTAGACTTTATAAAAAATATAAATGGTTACAAATGCATAAAAATAAAAATAGGTTATATATAGGATATACATTAACCCTATACTCTTCATAAGATAACTCTTCATATATAGATAATAAATGATAAATGATAAATGATATCCATAAATCGTGGAGCAAGATTTAGTTATAATAAATATGAAGATCCTCCTTTTGTATGTTTGTATCAAATCGTAGACTTTATAAAAAATAGAAATGGTTACAAATACATAAAAATAAAAATAGTTTATATATAGGATATACATTGACTCTATACTCTTCATGAGATAACTCTTCATATATAGATAATAAATGATAAATGATAAATCCTCTTTTTAATAAAATGGAAGTACATAACATTGTTTTGGTAGACTTTATAAGACTTTATAATTTTAATAAATGGTTATAAATGGTTACAAATAGGTTATAAATTAATCTATATATTAATTAGTTACAAGTTGATAGTTTATATATTAATGGTAACAAATAAAACTTTAATTGTAATAGAAAATCTTAAACGTGATATTCCAAATTGATAGTTCATGGATATTCCAAACTTTATTTTTGGAAAATCACGTTGTTTCCAAAGATCTACAATCACAATATTACCAATTTATTTTCCTGAAATTTTATTGATAGACCACAACGTTAACCAAGTTATTAAAGGGGATAAAAATATACTCTCAATCATAAACATAAAGTACACAACTTTTTTTTTGTATAATAAAACGGAAGTACACAATTTTTTTTTGTATAATAAAATGGAAGTACACAACTTTTTTTTTGTAGAATATATAATTTTTATAAGTTGGTTACAAAATAGATAATATATTAAATATAGGTTGGTTACAAAAAAAAATTTATAGATGAAATTTGTGGGCTATATGAAATTACAAATACACTTCAGAATATCTCAAAGAATCCTCTTATAGATAATATTCCAATGATTTATACAATTTTCAAAAAAAATCTTAATTATTCCATATATTGTTACACTATATATAATGTTAGGCACAAAAATATACTGTTAGGCGTAAAAAAAGAATAAAATCTTGGCAATTAATCACACTTAATCGTGATTTCTGAGATTTTATGTGGATTTCAAAATAAAATCTGACCTAACATCCTTCCAAGCTTTTAATATAAATGAATGTCTTTAAAACCGGACCGGAAGGTGAACCGGAAGTCTTTCGGGTCACTGGGTCAACAAGTCGGACCGATTGAATTACATGTCAATTAGTTTATTAGTTTGATTACATTTTATGAATATAACATCTACTTTTCTATAAATATATGAACAAAACATACATAGTTAGGTACTAAACAACTAAAATTAAACTTTTAAATGATTAGATAAAACAACTAACTGATTCTTTTATAAATAACAACATTTATTTTTAATTTGGTTTGAGTTTAAAGTGTGACCAAAATAAAATATTTTAATTTGAGACCGACAACCCGGTCTGACCCTCCTGTTCAACCACCGGTTCACAGGTTTTTAGTGGGTTTTTCTATTTTTTTTGCGGGTTTAATTTTTTAAGTTTTTAGAGGTTACCATGACCGGAATACCTATCGGGTTGTGGTTGGATCGAACCGACCGGCCGGTCCGGTCCTGACTAAAAAACATTGATATAAATCATTCAGATCTCCATTCACCAAAATACATATTCATAAAAAAAAAAAAATAACAATCTTTTCTAAGTTTACAATGCTAAACCGTCTTCTAAATTATATTTTATTTTGAAATTATAATACAGATAAAAGAAATTTTAACCCGTGCTCTAGCACGGGTCCAAATCTAGTATTGTTTTATATTTCCATTTTTTACATTTCAACTGTTAAAGTTATCATTGTTTTACAGTTTACTTGAAAGATAGGAGGGCGTCGAGTGGAGACGGTAAACTTAACGGCGGGAAAGCAAAAGATAATCATACGAATTAGGTGACAGAACAATGTAACAATATTTTTTAACTTTAACCAAAAAGAAAAAAGAAAAAAACTGTTAAAAAAGAAACTTGAAAAGAGTATCTTCATTATTGAATATGCTCACAAATTAGGAAACATAAACAAGATATATATATATATATCCCCTATATAATAAAACGGAAGTACACAACTTTTTTTGTGGACTATATAATTTTTATAAGTTGGTTACAAAATAGGTTATAGATTAAATATAAGTTGGTTACAAAAAAATATTATAGATTAATTGGTCAATCCGTGAGCTATATGAATACACTTAAGAATATTCCAAATAATTCTCTTAAAAAGAATATTCCAAATAATTTATACAATTTCCAAAAACAATCTTTAGTATTTCATATATTGTTACAAAATATATACTGTTAGGTGTAAAAAAATAAATTTTGGCAATTTATCACACTTAATCGTGATTTCCGAGATTTTATTGTACATTGAAAATAAAATCTTACTTAAACATGGGTCATTTAAAATACTTTCACCAAACATGTTCAAAAATTAAAATAAAAACAAACAACAAACATAACAATTTCTCGTAAATAAAATTACAAAATTAACAATATAAAACTTATAAAGTAACTTTTTTTTTCAAGCCATCATATTTAGCATATGATTTTATCAAAAAAACTTTTAAAAACAATAATATAAATTATATTTTATTCTAAAATTATAATATAAATAAAAGAAATTTTAACTCGTGCTCTAGCACAGATCCTAATATAGTATATATATATATATATATATATAAAATGAGAGAAAAAAAAGATCCACAATCTATATACTCTACGCATGCCATAGGCCCGTAAACAACACATATATACTATTAAGAAGTGTTTTAAAAGAGAACAAAAGGCAAAAGATCAAACTCAAACGAAACACCAAAACCTGAAATCATTAATTTTCTTCTTTTTTTTTTTTTTTTTCTCTCTCAAATCTTTTTTGGGGTTTCTCATTTGTAAGTAAAACCTTTTACAAGAAACATTCTTCACATCTTCAGATCCGATATTGAGCTTCTGCACCAGAAAGAAACAGGTTCTCTTCAATCTAATCTTTTTCTTTCTTCTTTCTTTTTTCGGATCTATCAGATTTAATTAGTAACATGCATCATGCATGTGGTTGCTTGTTACTTGTTATATAATAATAACTACACGTAAGAATCATTTTTTAAGTGTTTACTATGAATCTTGCGATTCACAGATGTTTCTTGGGAAAATGAATGGGGATTTCGAGTTTTGTAGTATTTTTTTTTTCATTTGTTTTCTGGGAATCCAGACACTAGATTTCTTCTGCAAAACCCAAAATGTTAAAATGAGTTTCTTTTTTTCAAAAGATTTGAGGCAGAGAGGGACCAGTCAATATTCACTTTTCCTTCTTTTTTTTTTTTTTTTTTTTGTCCTCTCCTCTCTTTGCTTTCTGCTAATTTATCTAGCTTTTTGAACAGATTAGACGTAACTTTAACATAATTAAACCTTAATTTATGGGTGATTAATATTTCCAGGTACATGATGCTTCTCCTCTATGCTTCATTTATACGTTTTCTTTATTTTTTCGGTTTTTTCCTTACATGACAAAACTCAATTATGTAAAAACTGTAACAGAAAGCATTAGATTATAGTTTTATTGATCGGAACAACCCAAGGGCATCATGCGTGTAATGAGCTTAATTAGAATAATATTACCACTACAAATCGTATTTTATTTATCTTATAATATTGAATAGTTTTTTCTAGTATAATTAGAACACTAAACAACTGTTGTTTACTGTTGAACTGTTGATTCCATTAAAAACTAAAAGAGTAATTTTGGAATTTATCTAACTTCTTAATCACTAGGTATCAACAACTCAACATGTTATACAATTTTGATATCTTTATTAATATCTAAGAAATTTGAGGGTCCTAGACTCATAATCTCCTTGAACAAGGACAAGAGGACGTTAGATTAGTTTCCTTTTTGTTGCCGATTTTTAAACTCTTAACCTTAATTTTTTTTTAATGGCTAATTACTACACCGATTGAGCTATCAACATAAGTCAATTTTGATATTATTCTTATTATATGATCATATATAATATATAGTTTTTTTTCATATCATATTTATGCTGATCTTTTGATTTTTTGGTTAAATCCTTTATAATTAAATTGTTTGAGAGGTAACCACTAACCACGGGTCTCACTCAATAAAGTGGACTTGTGAATCTCTTCTAAAAATAAGTTTGCTTTTCTCAATTTCTGGTAGGCAAAAAAAGAAATGAAAAAAAAGAAAAGCAAAAAGAGTATATGATGTGGTTCAACAGCATTAACAATTTGCTCACTTGCATAAAAAGATTCGTTAGCCCAATAGCGTCCGTACACGTTTCATTTTAGAATGCAAATTGTATACATTCATTCATCCCACCAAATAGTTATAAGGATTTGTTTCCTTTTTTATCTCTTCTTTTAAAGCTTTCGTTTAAAAAGTTTCTTGGCCACTTCTTAGTTGTATTTCTAAAATTTCATAAATACTTACTTATATTGACTTCTACGAGTTCAATAATCTTTAATATCTTATAGGTTGATACAACTTCATTCAAAGTATGATGGATTAGAGATTTCGTTGACGTTTGTGCCATATCAAAAGCATGCCTTCAAAAAAGTTCTTGTCAATTAGGCAAACTTGTACTGCACGTATTATTTTATTGTCTTCTGCTTAACAAAAATACTTAACAAATGCTTTCTGTTTAGAAAATGGATTAAGTGTGATGTGAGAGGTTATAAACTTGATTTCTCGTTCCCTATATATCATGGTTTCTTGTTTTAGGTTCTTTGTTCTGAAGGAAGACAGCTACACGCTTCTGGAGTGTTTTTCCTTGTGTTTAGTCTGGTCTTAAAAATAATGGACGATCTCCCAAGGACCGGGAGATTCGGGATTGATGGTATTGATCAGCCAAGCATATATGATTTTTCAATGTCATGAAGAAGAGAGAGTCTGCTAAGTTTAAAGACCTATGGAGACCGGTACAAGTATTGACTACAATAGCTATGAAGGAATCAAGAACGGTTCATGGTTTATCCAGTTTCGTAATGGCTGCAATCCATGGATGGCTAGATATGTGTATGGTCTGATATTCCTCTTGGCTAATCTGCTGGCTTGGGCCTTGCGCGATTATGGCCGAGGTGCCTTGACCGAAATGAGAAGTATGGTTTATCTAAGTCTCTACTCTTGCCTTATGAATTTTGACAATAGTGTTTTTTTTTTTTCTTTTTCAGATGAATTGATGATTTGTACACGTTTCTTCATTATTGCAGAATTCAAGAATTGTAAAGATGGTGGAGAGTGTTTAGGGACTGAAGGAGTTTTACGAGTTAGCTTTGGATGTTTTGTATTCTTTTTCTTGACTCAGTCATATTCATATACATACATTATCTTCATGGCTTGAGAGACGTTTTTGCCTTAACTGTGTTTTTTCCTAGCTGTTCTATTTCATTATGTTTCTTTCAACCGTTGGCACATCGAAGATGCATTCATCGAGAGATAAATGGCATTCAGGATGGTGGTTTGCTAAGCTTTTCATGTGGCTTGGCTTAGTCATTTTCCCTTTCTTGTTGCCTTCTTCCATTATTCAACTTTACGGTATAAGGCTAATCTTCCTCGTCAGATAATATTTTTATATATATCAGAATTTTATTAGCATCATGACAAGTAACTAGAATGGCTTTTTTCTTTGCTTTGTTTTGCAGGAGAGATTGCCCATTTTGGTGCAGGGTATAGTTTCTAATCCTATATCAGAAACTCTGTGATGGTTTAAAGTAATCTCGGAAGCTAGTCATTAACTGTCTTGTTATTATAGGGTCTTTCTCCTAATTCAGCTCATTAGTATCATCAGTTTCATTACATGGCTTAATGAATGTTTCCAAGCCCAAAAAGATGCAGAAAGATGGTGAGACCCCAATGAGACTGTTCCATATATAGTTGGGATACATATACAAAACGATATGTGTGTTTTTGATGAAGCTTTTTTTTATGTTGCAGCCGTGTTCATGTGATGCTACTAGCTACTACTGCATACACTGTATGCATATTAGGGGTGATTTTGATGTACATATGGTATGTCCCTGAACCATCATGCCTTCTCAACATATTTTTCATCACATGGACTTTGTTCCTCATCCAACTCATGACAAGTATCTCTCTCCACCCCAAAGTAAGTAGCGGTTTCGAGGTTCAAACAAATAGTATTCTTCCTTCATTATGTGTTGTTGTATTATATGATTTTAGAAAATGTTTCTTTTTGCTTGCATATAACAGGTTAATGCTGGATTATTGACTCCGGCGCTTATGGGGCTTTATGTTGTGTTCATCTGCTGGTGCGCCATTCGAAGGCATGTTTCATTTTAACTTATCTTTAATACTACAACCAGTACAAAAAACAATCAGATGAACATCTAGCAGTTAAAGTGTGTAGTCTCTTTTGCACAAATAAAAAAGAGTGTAGTCTCTATCTATCTATATATATATATATATGATCAATAGAGTACTTGTGTCATATATACAAATTTTGTTTTGCAGTGAGCCATTAGGAGAAATATGCAACAGAAAAGCCGAAGGTTCTAGCAAAACGGACTGGCTTACCATCATAGTAAAAAGTCTTAGACCTTTTCAAGAATCTTTTGGTTGACCTTTCAGAAATTTTGATATAACATTTTCTCTATATACTATATATGTGTTTTGTAGAGCTTTGTTGTTGCACTGCTTGCGATGGTAATCGCCACATTCTCCACGGGAGTAGATTCCCAATGTTTCCAGGTATGTTATCTATGACCTATGCTAACTTTGCTGCAAAGCTCCAATAGAGAAGAAACTTGACTTATAGCAAGTGGCCTTTAATTTTACAGTTTAGAAAAGATGAGAATCATGAGGAAGATGCAATTCCTTACGGATACGGATTCTTCCATTTTGTGTTTGCTACCGGAGCAATGTACTTTGCAATGCTACTTGTTGGCTGGAACATTCATCATTCCATGAAAAAGTAAGTTCTTGATGAACAAGCACAATTCAGAATATGCCAAACACTAAACTAACTAAGGCTTAATTAGTAAAATCTTTGTGGTTCCATCGATAATTCCATACTCATGTTTTTTTTTTGGTTAGGTGGACAATTGACGTTGGATGGACAAGTACTTGGGTAAGGATAGTAAACGAATGGCTCGCGGTTGGCGTTTACAGTAAGTAAAGAAAAACTTCTCTTCGACTCGTTTTTTAATAGGAATGAAGACAGTTTGTGATGTTTGAATGCTGATTTTAATGGTTGTCGCAGTTTGGATGTTGGTGGCTCCAATGGTACTGAAAAGCAGACAAACAACATGAGAGATCACCACAGAGAGCTTCTTGTCACCTCTCGTTTCATCTCGGTATTGTGGATTTGGCTGGAAAACTAGAATAGAAGATTAAGATTGGGGAACTGCGTGTGAAAACATCATATATTTGCACTGTAGATTATTTAGGATCAAAGAAAGGTTTATACAAATATAGCTATCGATTAGTAGTACTGTGAGTGTGTGGCCCTAACGGGTCTCTAATCATGAAGCGTGTACACATTATTATTACACATACTGTACACACTCTATAATTATACATACAGTAGTTTTTGTATTAAGCAATTGGGTGCTGAAAGGCTAAATGCTACACGTTTTAGTTTAAACTTGGAACCATATCAAAGACTCCAAAAAAAGAGGGTCTCTATTCTAAACAATAAAGAGAAGAGACTCTTCACTACAAGCTTATTGGAAAGAGAAGTAACGCATCTTGAATCCTTAAGAAAGAACTTAACAACTCTGTTTTAAAAGTTTGAGAAAGAAGTTTGTGCGAAAAGTTGTAAGAATCGTAAAGGCTCCGAGTTCCGCGTTCCTAATCATTTCTCCTGGTGTTCTTTACATGTTACAATTTCATTTATACACAAACAAATGGTGTTGGGAATTGAGAGAGGAAGAGACACTTCACCAAATCTTAAAAAGTCTCACAAAAGCAATTTCTAAACTGCCAAAGTTCAATTTTGACAAGACTTTGGTCAATGTGTAAACCCTTTTACAAAATCATAAAACACAAAAGGAGGAGCCTGAAGAACTTTCTAAACGACAGTAGCCCCAAAAAAAAAAAAGAGATGAAAGACTTACCACCTTCAAGTTTATTACAATAACACAACATCACAAGTGAAATGAAATATAGAAACACCAAAGAATAAATATTTTAAACCTATTTCAAAACATTTTGATGCTTATAAAAAATCATCTAACACTCACAAACCCAATTCTTTCTTCGTGATCATGGCTCGTACCTTCCTTCGTTCACCCTATTTTTAACCCATGTTTGTATTCAATTTGATACCTTATACTACACCTTAGAACACAAACACTATCCTCAAGCATAACATAGCTCTCTCGAGCTAATTTTCTCGCTCTTTCTTACCCAAACGGATTTCCTCCTGATTGGAAAGAAGGTGGGTTCAAAGGAACTGCAGCCGCAAACGAGCTTCCAAAATTTTGATATGTTTGTTGAGCATCATATGAAGCGTTCATGTCGCCGACTGGGCTTACATTGCTGCAAATAAAACGAAAAGATAAAATAAGCAGAGGTTTCAACCAAAACCTTGAGGAAGCGTGTTAAAAGCTTTTGTACGGAATCATGGAGTACACGTTTAGAGCAAGCACTAATGGATTAATTGAATCAGAAGGTCATACCTAGGTGGCATGCTTCCTGGTAATGGAGGAGACATGTACCCTGAAAATGAGGAGCAAATAGTTCATCAAGCAATTCATAAGAGTAACACATCATTCAGTAGCAGGGAATAACAGAGTAATGGCATGCTTTACTTGGTGGCATTGCAGGTGGATGGGCTGAGACTTGAGAAGGTATATTGAAATGATTGTGTACTCCTTGAGAAGGCATCATGCCTGAAGGAGGTAATGCACCTTGCAGAGGAGCCATGGAAGGGAATTGATTTTCCTGTACAGTATATCACACACTTTATCGTAATCACAAATCGACTATTGTATAGATACTTTGGTAAGTCAAGTTGCTCGATTGTAGATGTTAAAGAGTATAAAAGGGTTAATCAACTAACTCATAAGCTAAGTTTTCGTAAGTATTTCATTAACAGTTCAAGTCAACATATGCTCATCTGCCAAGTAGCAATTTCGCTAAAAGCTAATTTCCAAAACATGCTTGCTTTCACACAAAAATTATATATTCTGGATAAGTTGAATGAGATAGAGGACATACCGTTAGTGTTTGTGATGGCGGCCCAGTGCTGAAGTCAAAAGGGTTCATTGACTTGGCTGGCTGCGGGACATTCTGGTAAGGCTGTTGCAGGAAATAGAATATTAATAATGACAAAGCAACAGGCTGGGATGTCATTGATTCTCAAATTCATTATGAATTTAGAAATTTATCAGAAAAACTGACCACGGGGTTATTATACTGCTGCATGCCATAGTGCATACCATGAGGTGGACCAGCTTGCCACCCAGGTACTGCTGCATGGTATGATGGGTAGTTTACAGCGAATAAATCCTGTAGACAGGTTAGCATGTCATTTACCCTCCCAAAGATGGTAAGATATAGAAAGCACAGGTCAAATGGCTAAATTAAATTGATACCGCTGGTAATTCGTTTCTTCCGGAAGGTTTAACCTCAGAAGACTGCAGGCCACCAGAAGGGACTCCTTGAAGAGGTTGCAGTGACGGTGCACTCATTGATCTTTGCACATTAGATGCAAAGGCTGTGTTCCATGGCTGTTACAAAAATCCGAGAAGCATAAGAAGCAGAATTTTATGCAGTTCCATGAGATATCATGCACTGAAGTGCCCACCTGTTCACTTGAATGTTCATTCGGAAATGGTGCAAAGATTTGTGACGTGGAATGACCAAGATGCCCAGGTCCGCTAGATGGTGTAGACGTCTGACCTGGCACAGAAGAAGGCACTGCCAACTGGGAGAGAAGTGAATCCAGTGTGTTTCCACTGGGTGGTGGTTGCGACACATTTAAACTAGGGGCAGTGGGTGCAGCATCGAAAGATGCCCAGTTATCATTAGATGAAGTTGCAGGCTGTGGAGTAGGCTGAGGAGCGGTTGATTCTGGTGCTTGTATTGCAACAGATGGAGCAGGAGGTTCAAAATCAGTATCAAAATCAATCAGGCTTAAAGCAGTCTCCAGCTTCACTTCTGGCGGCTTCTCATTTGTGGACATTAAACTACTCAATGATGTACCTGACTGAAATAACACAAACAGAAAACATCAACATTTTTTCTTTCTTCCCTAAGAATTAGATTGTATAACCACGAATGCATGTGCTACAACAATTATATTTAGGTAAAGGATTATGAATATAAGCAGAGTATCAATGGCTCTTATAGACTTTACATCCTTCATGCACTGTGAAAAGATGAGGCCAAACCTTTGCATGCGCGGAAGCATCGGTATTTCGGCTGACAGGGGGTTTTGGAGGCTCTCCCACACGAAGAGGAATAACACTGTCACCTAAAATTTCCCTAACAGGTCGAGCTACAGGAGGACTAGCTGAACCCAAGTCTTTTACTTGTTCAGGTGATTGGGAGCCCTCGTCAGATGTTTTTTTACCCCCAAATCTATCCTCTCTGCGCCAATCATTCAGGATCTCAGGACGAGCAGGGCTTTTTCTGTTATTACCAACATTCCTGTTACTTGGCTCAAACCCTGGACTTCTTCCACCAGGACTTGATCTGTCGCTGAAACGACGGTCATAAACATCTTCATATGGCGGACTCCGAGAGCCACTAGAACTACGTGTCTCACTTGGAGGCTTTTCATCATTCTTCTCATTCGTATACCTTTTATTTACATATACATGTCTGATGAAGTCCCTTAACCGCTCTACATTACTAACAGGTTAAAAAAAACAATCAGCCAATGTAACACATCCATCATCTCTACAACAATAAGGGATATTTTGTAATACCTGCCATCAGGCACTGACTGCCGCTGTTGATCAAGTCCTTTAAAATAAATCTCCTTAGCATGCTATATTACAAGGCAAAATCAATAACATAAGATACTAAAACCACAAATGCCAAGAATCAGTCATCAAAAAAAGAAGAGAGAGATTTAGCTTGTTTACCTGATTTCCACCTTCTTTCAAAGCAGTAACTTCTTGTGAGGTGAATTTCGCCATTGAAATCGATTTAACACGGTGGGTAAACTCACGGCTGTTTCGAAATACATAATGAATATATCAACATACATTTCCATGAACACTAACTAACTATTACAAAAGAAGAATAGGGAGAAGATAAAGAACAGAATCTAGAAACTTACTGTATTCCACTGCAGTTAGTACAAACAAAAGTCCAGAAAGTAGTGCAAACATATTGTGGTCCCTAAGAAATGATATCAAGGGAAACATAAAAAGTTACTTGTCTCAAGTTTCCATTGAAATGATGAAAACAGTAACAAAAAAAAGAAGAAGAAGAAGAGCAAAAACTTACAAGGCTGTTACAGTTTATACATCTCTTGTTCTCAGCAAGTTTGAGAAGACTCCTAATAATCTTTTCGTTCTTCTCGTCTTCTTTAACTCGATTAGCCATTTTACCGATTCCAAATACACTTAGCTACAGAAACTACACAAAACTCTTTAGTTTAAGACTGAGAAAATTGCATATTTGGCCTGAAATTAAGGTACTCAGGATCAGTATTTTGAATCAACAATGGCAAAATCGAGTTGGGAGAAATACGAATTAGAGATTTATTCGTTCAATCTAGCCACCAAATACATCAGTTCACAGACCTAAAGACCGATCACGCCTAAAAATATAGATCCAGAAACTGTAGAAGAGAAACGGGAGCAGAGAAGACGAGAACCTGAGAAGACGAGTCTGACTTTGCAGCTTTCAACGACGATCCCAATATCTGGAGATTTGATTCTTCTCTTTGTCTGTCTTCTTTGTTGAATCAGTGTGTTTCTAGAGAGAGAGAGAGAGAGAGTCTTTTTGTACAGCTAAGAATGGTCTGTGGGGTTAAGAGTTGAGATTTGAGCAAGGAGATGGACGGAAATAATTGACGGCGTTAGATGTGGAATACTAAAAAGGACATAGACCGGTGTTGATTGACTTGACGACGTCGACGGCTGTGGTCTGTCTCGTTGACGGGAAAAATTATTTTAGTCGACTAAATATCGCTATTTATAGTCTTATAATTATGAAAGTTGTATTCGTTTCTTTGCTTAAATAATTATTACGGTAGTAAACTACATAACCGTAATTTAATACAATCTAGTAAAAATATTAGAAAGTTAATATATGTATTGAACTTTTAGGTAATGAAACTGATATGATCTATAAACTTAACTGTGCGCATCTAATTTTTAAGATTTTTTTGTTTACTACTCCCTCCATTTCAAATTACTTGTATAGTTTTTTAAGGTTTTTCACAAAAAAAAAAAAAAAAAATCCATTACCCTTTTTCAATATATTTTATATTTTATATATAGTAAAACTTCTATAAATTAATAAACACTATAAATTAATAAATTTTGTTGGTCTCTAGTCGGGTTAGTGTATAAAATAACAAAATTCGATAAGATAATAAGACAATAATTTTTTTGAAATTATCATGTAAAATACCGTCCCAATAATATAATAAATTAATAATAATGTAAATTTACATATGTTGATTTTAATATATTATTAAAAATAAATTTCTTTTTATCTCTATAAAACAAATATTATATTGTATTTTCAATCTATAATGATATAAAATACTATATAACATGTCATACAAAAGCAAATTATTTTTTAAGTTTTCAATTTCTTGTTATGCATAATTTTTATTTTGATAGTTTTATAGGCTATTAAAATATGATTGATATTATTATTCATAAATTTCAATTTAAGTATGTCATATGTGTAAGTGAATTTATTTGTAATTAATGTCAATGATGTTTTCTAAAAATTATAATCTGAATTTCAAAACCATAAAATTGATAACATCCAAAAGTCTAATCATATTTTTTATAAAATTATCTCAATTTCTAATTTTTAAGAATTTAAACAATCTAAAGATACATCTATTAATTAATAAGTATTAATTTACACTATAAATAATAGATATTAATTTATAGATAAATTAATGTAACTATAAATTAATAAAAATTTATTTTATTTAAAAATTAATATTTTTACATACAAATATATTTTATTACTAAAGTATAATATTTCTATATGTGTAAAAAAATGATCAATTTCTTATCGCAATTATCGTAAGAAAATGGTAGGAAACATATTATGACAGTAAGAGAAGAGAATGTATGATGCATCCTATAGAACTTTGTGTAGCTTTATTTTATAAGAATGAGACGATCTCATAAAAAAATAAAAAATAAATTTAACCGAAAATTTTTTTACCAATAAATAATAGTGTTTCTGAATAAATTACTTTGTTTGGTGCAAAAATACGAAACGGTCTATTTGTTTATATAGAGGTGAATATTTAATATTGTTTGAATTAATAATTAATTGCATACTTACGTTAATCCGTAGCCTACTTTTTAGAACGTTATCCATTTTTTGTAGTATTATTAACATAAAATTAAAATATCTAAACAATTTTGTATTTTCGAATTTCATGACAAATATACATAGAATTTTCTCATAACTATCTTTTTTTTTTCAATTTTGTAATTTTCTTATAATTATCCTTTTAAATTTTTAATATTGTTAAAAATAATTTATTTGTTTTACACATGGCAAAATCTCTAGTCAAAAAAAGTTAGTAGTTTACATTTGTCGCCATTACGTGAGTGAACTTTGAAAAATAAACTTTATATAATAAGATAACCAAATTTTAATTGTTATTATTGAATAGTGAAACATAAATATTATAAATTTCAAGTCAATTCGGACAAGTATCAAACAAACAAAAAATGGATAAGAAACAATGCCAATTTATTTTGGTTAAATATAAAACTTAAAAAGATAGTAGAACAAAGGAACAAAATCATAAGAACCAAGACAAAAAATCAAAAAGTAAATTATTGCAATCATATTTATTGTTGATGAAGCCATTCAAAATCAATAGTATGGCGTCTTGGAGACATATGGTGGTGGTGGAGACTTGTACGTGACCTTTGGAGAAGGAGAGTAATATGGTGGAGGTGGTGAGCTGTAGACGTATGGTGGTGGGGGAGATTTGTAGGTGACCTTAGGAGAAGGAGAGTAGTATGGTGGGGGTGGTGAGCTGTAGACGTATGGTGGTGGGGGAGATTTGTAGGCGACCTTGGGAGAAGGAGAGTAGTATGGTGGAGGGGGTGAGCTGTAGACGTATGGTGGTGGGGGAGATTTGTAGGTGACCTTGGGAGAAGGAGAGTAGTATGGTGGAGGTGGTGAGCTGTAGACGTATGGTGGTGGGGGAGATTTGTAGGTGACCTTTGGAGAAGGGGAGTAGTATGGTGGGGGTGGTGAGCTGTAGACGTATGGTGGTGGGGGAGATTTGTAGGTGACCTTGGGAGAAGGAGAGTAGTATGGTGGTGGGGGTGAGCTGTAGACGTATGGTGGTGGGGGAGATTTGTAGGTGACCTTGGGAGAAGGAGAGTAGTATGGTGGAGGTGGTGAGCTGTAGACGTATGGAGGTGGGGGAGATTTGTAGTCAACCTTGGGAGAAGGAGAGTAGTATGGTGGAGGGGGTGAGTTGTAGACGTATGGTGGTGGGGGAGATTTGTAGTCTACCTTGGGAGAAGGAGAGTAGTATGGTGGAGGGGGTGAGCTGTAGACGTATGGTGGTGGGGGAGACTTGTAGTCAACCTTGGGAGAAGGAGAGTAGTATGGTGGAGGGGGTGAGCTGTAGACGTATGGTGGTGGGGGAGACTTGTAGTCAACCTTGGGAGAAGGAGAGTAGTATGGTGGAGGGGGTGAGCTGTAGACGTATGGTGGTGGGGGAGATTTGTAGGTGACCTTGGGAGAAAGAGAGTAGTATGGTGGAGGGGGTGAGCTGTAGACGTATGGAGGTGGGGGAGACTTGTAGTTAACCTTGGGAGAAGGAGAGTAGAATGGTGGAGGGGGTGAGCTGTAGACGTATGGTGGTGGGGGAGATTTGTAGTCAACCTTGGGAGAAGGAGAGTAGTATGGTGGAGGGGGTGAGTTGTAGACGTATGGTGGTGGGGGAGATTTGTAGTCTACTTTGGGTGAAGGAGAGTAGTATGGCGGAGGGGGTGAGCTGTAGACGTATGGAGGTGGGGGAGACTTGTAGTCAACCTTGGGAGAAGGGGAGTAGTATGGTGGAGGAGGTGAGCTGTAGACGTATGGTGGTGGGGGAGATTTGTAGTCAACCTTGGGAGAAGGAGAGTAGTATGGTGGAGGGGGTGAGTTGTATACGTATGGTGGTGGGGGAGATTTGTAGTCTACTTTGGGTGAAGGAGAGTAGTATGGTAGAGGGGGTGAGCTGTAAACATATGGAGGTGGGGGAGACTTGTACGCAACCTTAGGAGAAGGAGAGTAGTATGGTGGAGGGGGTGAGCTGTAGACGTATGATGGTGGAGGAGATTTGTAGTCAACCTTGGGAGAAGGAGAATAGTATGGTGGAGAAGGTGAGCTGTAGACGTATGGAGGTGGGGGAGATTTGTAGTCAACCTTGGGAGAAGGAGAGTAATAAGTTGGTGGGGGTGGAGAACTGTAAACGTATGGTTTTGGTTGTGGTGTGTACTTAGGACCTTGTCTTCTATATTGTGGTGAAGGTGGTGGGGATGCAGAGTAGTATGGGGAATACTTTTTTGGTGGGTAAGGTGATTTGTGTTCATGGCTTGGAGTATTGTATTGTGGTGCTTGCGGGGATGAGTACGGGTATGATGTCACTGTAGCCGCAATGGCACTTAGAACCACAACATAAACCATGCAGTGCCCTAATCCCATCGTTCTTGAGGATCCCATCACTGCTCTTTTAATTTGTTTCTTTGTTTTTTGGTTATGATATACTTGAACATGAACGCCCTTTATATAGTCTTTCTATGTGTATAATTATTATATAATCTTCTCAACTTGGGTTCGTGGTTGGCACTTCCAAAAATATATTAGAGGACGTGCTAAGTTGTTTGTTTAAAGATTAGCGGTTTGTGGGAAAATATGAAATTTTATTAGATTCTCCTGCAACCTTCAAAGTTTTTCATTTGTTTACATATTCTTTTGTTTGATGAATTTAATTGACTCAAATAATTAGAAGAACAAAAAATATATGTTGGTTTATGATTATATAAGCTATAATGAAAATATGTGTTTCATAACATTAATGTGACATCGATATGATATTCATATTCTTATAAAAGCAAAAAAAAAAGAATGTGACAAACGGTAATTTTATTGCTGTATCATATGTGTTTTTTTTTTTTTTAACACAACGGATCAACAAGTTTATAAGATGATTATAAAAATATGAGGCCAAGTGGTTATGAGAACATCGCCGTGTCAAGCTTATTGTGTTCAATGTATTAGCATCAAAATTCCACATACAACCAATATGAAGTTATATATGATTCCTCATTGTCTACATTATCTTTCAAATAATCTAAGGGTTGAGATACGAAAAACAACAGTTCCGATCGGTTATTACATTTACAACGGTTGGGTAAGACATAGCTATTATATGGTATTTTAGTAGAGTTGTTTAGTCTGTTTTTATTCTTTAGGTAAGGCAACCGAAGGCGACTCGATCGTGTGAGCAACTATTTTATACTGGTTCAAGACCATGTTCTTTCCTCATGGGCGACTACGTTCACCGAATAGTATAATATAACTATATATGAAAACCAAGAGACCATTTTCATCGGTCTTTCTAGTCATTTTCAATTAACGCCATTTAGACCGATGTAGATAAGTATAAACATGTTTGCGTGCAATAAGTTTTTGTCGCACAGTACATTAGCAAAAAAAAACTTCTTTCATTCTTTGCGGTAAACCACGAGACAACAAATATGAGAAACTAACAAATCTATCGCATAGCCGGCCCTGAGTTTTGGAGGTTTGAACAATATAACTTATGTCATTAAACCGCTGGACTAAAGGCAATTTTGCTAAGTTCACGGTTAAGTCGGTTGTCGTGGAGAGCGAACCCGGATGGTAAGTTCATGGTTAAGTCGGTTTATCGAATATTAACACAAGATTGCATAGCTAAACCGGACATGCGCAGTTTCTTTTCTCGAATTTGGAGGGTGATGGTACCGGAGAGAGTTAGGTGCTTTTTGTGGTTAGTTGCTCAGCAGGTGATTATGAAAAATGCAGAAAACCTCATGATCAACTTTCTCCTTGATAGTGAAGGGTTGATCATCAATAGTGGGCAGATTGGTTGGGTTATAGATGTTGAACTTCATCACTACATCCTCAGCAATGTTCAAGGTCACAAGACCTTCCTTGACATCTATTACTGCTCCAACAGTGGCTAAGAATGGCCTCCCTAACAAGATTGGATCTTCAGGCTCCTTGTCCATCTCTATGACCACAAAATCAGTATGAACCCTTGCCTTCCCTATCTTGAGTGGGACATTCTCCAACTTTCCAACTACCTCTCTATTTGTCCCATCAGCTAGGCACACATGGAGTTTAGTGGATTTGAAATCAGTTCTCCCAAGCTTTTGAGCTAAGGAGTATGGCATCACACTTGTTGAAGCTCCCAAATCACAAAGGCATTGATTGTAGTGGAGGTAACTGATTGTGCAAGGCAGGTAGAATGGCCTTGGGTCCTTAAGCTTAAGTGGGATGATCACTCCTCCAAGGTTCTCAAGATCCTTCTCATCTTGAGCTTGAGCCTTCTTTACTGATAAATCAAGCAAGAAATCTCTATAGAGAGGGTATGGTTTATACTGTTCCAAAGCAGGTCCTCTCTCCTCTTCTTGGTAGGCAATGATGATCTCTTGGATAGCCATCACTTCTTCCTTTTTCTCAACCAAAGCTTCTTCCCTCAAAACCCTTTCTTCCTCATGTTGCTTAGCCAACATCTCCTTTTTCTCAATGATTTCCTTTAACTCCTTGATCCTCTGTGCTTTGAAACGCCCAGGGAATGGCAGTGGAGGCTTGTAAGCAGGAGGAATGTACTTAGCAGGCTTGACAGCTTCGGAGTCCTCAGCTCGATCGACCACTCGAGCATGCACTCGGTCGAGTGACTGCTCGAGTACCTGGTCGAGCTCTGTTGTGTGTTCCTGTTGCTTTGCACAGATGCCACTTGGGGCTTCAATAACTAATGAATTCCCCCAAACTTGGACTTCACTGTCCTCAGTGACTTCTTCCTCTTGAAATTGAATGGCTTTGGCTGAGAACTCCCTTGGATTTTGAACAGCTTTTCCAGGGAGTTGGTTGGGTTTTGGAGCTGAAGTAGATGCTATGTTACCCTCCATATACTTCACTCTTGAATTAAGACCCTCAAACTTCATATTCAGATCATTGTACTGTGATGTTAACCTTTGGTTCAACTCAGCAAACTGCTTGGCTTCCTCAATCTTTCCTTGTGATTTCCCAATCAACAATTGTTGCATCATAGCCCTTAAGTCTTGTTCTATATCCCCAAACAACAACACCAAGTGTTCCAGCCTTAGTTGTGTCCCCCTCTTGAACTTGAGCTTCTTCTTCACCAATGAAGTGAATAGACTTGGACTGGCTAAGAAGGATTTTGTCAAGCTTCTCATTGACCATCTTTAAGTCCTTCTTATACTTGTCTTCTTGATCAGTTGAGGAGCTCCTTATGGTCCTATCATAGTCTTCATTATAGTTGCCATCTGATTGAACAAGATTCTCAACTAACTCCCAGCCTTCTTCCACATTCTTGTTGAGGAAGTTGCCATTAGAAGCTGTGTCAAGCAACATCCTTATCTTTGGAAGCACTCCTCTATACAAGGTACTCAAGAGTGACTCATTGCTGAAACCATGATGAGGACATTGAGTCTGATATCCTTTGAACCTCTCCCATGCCTCACAAAAGGTCTCATTACTCCTTTGAGCAAATCCAGAGATGTCATTCCTCAGCCTAGCAGTCCTAGCATTGGAGAAGAATTTGGCCAAGAAAGCCTTCTTACATTGGTCCCAAGTAGTGATAGCACCAGTGGGCAGAGTCTTCTCCCATAAATGAGCCTTGTCCCCAAGAGAGAAAGGGAACAACCTCAGCTTGAAACCATCTTCACTTACTCCATTGATCTTGGTAAGACCACAGATTCTGTCAAACTCATCAAGATGATCAAGTGGATCCTCCATAGGCAATCCATGAAACTTATTGGCCTGAATCATGGAGATTAAACCACTCTTGATCTCAAAGTTTTTGTTGGCAACAGTTGGTGGCACAATTCCAGCCCTTTGGTTGTGAGTATTGGGTGCATCTCCAGCACCAATGTTCCTTGGTCTTTGAACCTGATCCTGATGATCCATAGCTACTAGAACCTCTTGTTGTTGCTGAACAACCCTCTTCTTCTTGGATCCCAAACCTTTGTTCAACTTGTTGATACTGTCACTATGCCTTAGAAGATTGTCCTTTCCTTTGGACCTTGTGTGCATCAACGAACGCAAACGATTTTTCCCGAGCAAGCGACTGAGCACAGGCTCAAGTAGGAAGGTAGGGCGACTGGAAAAAGAGGCTTACAGAGATCCGGGGTCTGGCTCGATCAAGTGCTCGATCACTACTCGGTCGAGTGGTGGTCGAGTGACTAGTCGAGTGGTACCTGAAATGGAACTTCAACCCCAAACACAAGATTCAAGTCCAGAAACCGCACAAGTGTTCAAACGAACTTAATCTTAGACTAATATGGATCCTAAATGTCACAAAAACACACTCAAATGGGCAACGGCGCCAAATTGAAACAAGCTTATTTTGTGGTGGTGGAATGAATGTGGTGTATGCAATGATGATATGAATGGAATGATGGTGGGTGTTTCAATTCCCCTTATGCTATTGCAGTACAAGAGGTATCAATCCTAAATGAGTGTTTGTGAACAGATAAGATGTGCATATGAATCTGAGTTAAGACAAATGTAATGATTGTTTGTCACTAACAATCCTATGATGATAATGATAAAAAGCAGAAAATAAACTACAAGAACTAAGAACTAGATGCAAATAAAACAGAATGATTATGAACTAAGAATAGAAACAGAAACTTTAAACACTAGATATGAACTGATGCAAGACAATGAATGAACTAGATGCTAAGTGAATGCAATGGAAATTAAACAGGAATGAAACAAGACAAACACAAATCATAAACAAGAGTTCTGGGGATGAACTCGAGCAGCACTCGACCGAGTGTAGGTCGGGTGAGTGGTCGAGCTAGACAAATCCGGGAAAACAGAGCAATGCAATAAAAACAGAGTAATGCTAAACCAATCAAACAACAGACAAGCAACAAGATTAAGACTTTAAAATCAATAAACAAAGAAGGTTCCTGAGGATGGATTCATGGGAAGAACTAATCATTGTGGTCATCTAACTTGGTCAACAAACCTCAATCAAACATGAGCTAACCTCTAGACATATAAATCTAAGACAAGTTTCTCCCACTCTCATGGTCAAGAAACAATCAAACCTATGCAATTCTAGACTTGTTCTCACACAGTAAAGAATCTACACAAGCAGGCATTAAGCAATACATCTCAAACCAAACAAGACCTCTAATCTCTTAGCAAGCCTAATGGTAAGCTCTAGATCTAACCTTATCTATGCTCCTTAAACATTGGTGTGATGCTAAGGAGCTTGAGATCAGATCCTAACCTCTCAGTTCAAGATCAACCTTAAGAACATCTAGCCTAGAAGAGATCTATAACAATCAAGCTTGACCAAATCACATAAACCACAAGATCAATCCTTCCTAACCCATCCTCAAGATCCTAAGAAGACTACTCACAACAAGACATGATGAAACAAATCAAAAACCCAGAAAATATTGAAACTTGCATTATTAGAAAGATAAAACTGAGATCTTCCATATTATTCAAAGGATGAAACTCAAATTCTCAATATTAAGAAAGTTATTGAACCAACAATATTGAGGAATCTTAGAGATTTCTTAAACAAGTACAAAATCTAATAAAAAGCAAAAGGAATAATGCTAGAAAAGGTAAAAACTAGGTTTCTGGAAAATATCTAAAAAGTTGGACTCTTTGGTGGCTGCAGGTACAAGGTCTTTTATAGGTGGGAAGGTGGAAGCCCTAAAAATAGAAAAAGTCAAAGCAGTCAACGGCTCGGTCAACTCGACCTGTGCTCGGTCGAGCTAGGGGTCGAGCTGGCTTCTCACGTGCAATCTTCACTCGGTCGAGTCCTCCTCAGCACACGGTCGAGTGTCTGGTCGAGTGTGCGGTCTAGTTGGGCTCCGGACCTTGTTGTTTCAGCCTGAACTCCCTTGCTTCCTCCTCAAGATTGCTTCACATCTTTTCTCCATTGCTTCCATGCTCCTTGAGCTCCAAAATCACCTGTTTATGCATGAAGAGATGCAAATGCAATGCAACTAAACCCTAATGCATGATTAGTGCTAAAGCTACACAATAAAGGCCTAAATGGATAGAAAAAGATGCAAAAGATGTGAATAAACTAAGGGAAAACAAGGTAAAATATATGAACATCATCACCACAAGCCACTCTTTATATATTACATTTCATACGTTCCTATTTTTATGTCTCTTCCTCTTATCTTCTCTTTTGGCTAGAGAAATTTAATGGCTATTCAAGAGAAAAACAAATCTGATGAAGACATGAAGAGATTGACACAACAACATCAGATAGGCTTTTGCTTATTGTCTTTAAACAAAATTAACCAGTTAATGTTGTTTAATGTTATTGCTTTGGTCGGTTAATGTTGTTTAAATAATCAATTTACATGGATGCAAAAGTTAACGATTTACATTTATAGCATTAGTTAACAACGTTGAAACACCAAACGTCACCACTCACCACAAGCCACTCTTTATATATTACATTTCATATGTTCGCATTTTCTGTCTCTTCCTCTTATCTTCTCTTCTGGCTAGCGAAACTTAATGGCTATTCAAGAGAAAAACAAAGCTGATGAAGAAATGAAGAGATTGACAGAACCACATCAGGTAGGCTTTTGCTTATTGTCTATAAACAACATTAACCGGTAAATGTTGTTTTATGTTGTTGTTTTGACTGGAACTGTTGTTTAATTAATCAATTTACATGGATGTAAAAGTTAACGATTTACATTCATATCTTTTACATTTATAGCATCAATACATAACGTTGAAACACGAATCGTCACAACATACCAAACGTCACCACTCACCACAAGCCACTCTTTATATAGTACATTGCATACATTCCTAATTTTCTGTCTCTTTCTCTGATCTTCTCTTCTGGTTAGCAAAACTTAATGGCTATTCAAGAAAAAAAGCAAATCTGATGAAAAAATGAAGAGATTGACAAAACAGCATCATGTAGGCTTTTGCTTATTGTCTGTAAACAGCATTAACCGGTTAATGTTGTTTAATGTTATTGTTTTGGCCGGTTAATGTTGTTTAATTTATCAATTTACATGGATGCAAAAGTTTACGATTTACATTTATATCTTTTACATTTATAGCATTAATTCACAACATTGAAACACCAAACATGACCACTCACCACAAGCCACTCTTTATATATTACATTTTATACGTTCCTATTTTTCTGTCTCTTCCTCTTATCTTCTCTTCTGGCTACCGAAACTTAATGGCTATTCAAGAGAAAAATAAATCTGATGAAGAAATGAAGAGATTGACAGAACAGCATGAGGTAGGCATTTGCTTATTGTATGTAAAAAACATTAACCGGTTAATGTTGTCTAATGTTATTGCTTTGGCCGGTTAATGTTGTTTAATTAATCAATTTACATGGATGCAAAAGTTTACTATTTTCATTTATATCTTTTACATTTATAGCATTAATTCACAACGTTGAAACAACAAACGTCACCACTCACCAAACGTCACCACTCACCACAAGCCACTTTTTATATATTACATTTCCTATGTTTCTATTTTTCTGTCTCTTCCTCTTATCTTCTCTTCTGGGTAGTGAAACTTAATGGCTATTCAAGAGAAAAACAAAGCTAATGAAGAAATGAAAAGATTGGCAGAACAACATCAGGTAGGCTTTTGCTTATTGTCTATAAACAACATTAATCGGTTAATGTGGTTTAATATTGTTCATTTGGCTGGTTAATATTGTTTAATTAATCAATTTACATGCATGTAAAAGTTTACGATTTACATTTATATCTTTTACATTTATAACATCAATACACAACGTTGAAACAGTGTGTTTGTGGTGCAGGTAAAGGCAAAGTGTGATCGTGGAATCAAGGCGATGAAGAGGAGGATGTTCTAGTGGTTCGCTTGGTTGTCTGGCTTCTGTTAGGTTGCTAGAGTTGAGTCCTAGAAAATTGTTTAGGATTGCTGGTTATTTGATTTATGCTGTTTGGATCATTAGTTTGTGATTGGAATTAATACTGGTTATGATTTTATTGGTTATTGGTTTATTGGATATTTATTAGTTTGTTATTCCGCTGTAGATTGTGAATGTGGTTAGGTGGCTAGTGGTTATGGGACCACTAGTTGTAGTTTATTTATTCTATTATTATTATTATTATTATTATTTATTATAAAAAAAAAGGGTCGGTCGTTTCATTTTGGTATCAGAGCCCTTACGGTTCTAGGTTTCTATTGTGATGTTTTGGATTGCATGCTTTGATTGATTATGTGAGTTAGTCAATTGTGTGTGGCATGGAGTCCTAGAACATCCTCTTCGAGCCTTCAATGAGATTCCACGGTGAGTTATTGTTATGTTTCTTTGTGTGGTATTGATTTGTTTTATGCTTGTTAGCCTCTGTTCTTGGAAGATCAGTGGTTAAGGTGTTGAGTTGTTGGTCGTGGACGGGGATGTGGTCGTGGTTATTGTCGGGCGGGTCCCGAGGCCAGCGAGTGTGTGGTCCAGAGCTCCACGAGGAGGTACGTCAGAGGGTCGCAAGTGTATCAGGAGGGACCAGAGGGGGTTAGCCGGTGAGCGTGCCGGGGGTGCGGGGAACCTAGGTGTGGGGTTGCAGCAGGTGGAGCCCAGGGTCGAGATGATCGCTTGGCGGATCTGTTGGCGTGCTTTTGGAGCGGTTACCGAGAGGGGTACCAGTGTAGGCTCTAGTTGTGCCGCATGTGGCCGGGTGCAACCGAGGGCTGCGGATGTTGAGGACTTTCCACCTTATGTTAAGAGGATGGAGCGGTTGTAGATGACCGGTATGAGATTATTCTCAAGGGGTATCGGGCCTAGAGAGGCGGATAGGTGGACATATGCAGTTGGAGCAGATATTTCTCTGTTTGGGGGTTAATCCAGTTGGATATTAGAAGTTTAGTGGGCAGGTGTAACATTGCAATGTTATACTCGGACCACAGAAGGTACTTGTGTCGAGAGATGTTTTATAGTCGTTAAGGATTGTTGCTCCTGAGGGGATGGTGATTCCCCTGAATACCGATAGCTCGAGGGCTCCAAGAGTGGCGGAGGGGACGTTGTTCTCCTGAGGGGACGAGTAGTTCCCCTGATACCGATATCTTGAGGATTGTGATCCAAGAGTGAGACGGTATAACTCGAAGACGCTGGTCTGAGAGTGAGATCGGTATGACTCGAAGGTTGCGACCTAAGAGTGGAAGAGGTGGGAGCAAGCAATGTATAGAACGTGAGTATAAACATAACGACGGAATGTAGACCTCGAGAGTGATGGTGGTTTAATCTTGGATTTTAGGATTATGTTGGCCGGTGGGCTAGGGTTTTATGGCCAAAGAGGTCAAGAATGTGTGGCTGATGTGCCAGGATTGAGTGGCCGGTGGTGCTGGAGTCCCGGGAAGGAGAGCTGCAGCAGATATGAGCCGGCAAGGGCATGGTTGCCAGGTACATAAGATTCACGAGAAGCCTTCATGGCAGGATAAACTAATCGTTGCGACGATGGTGGATGAAGTTCATTGGATATGGACATGGTTACTAGATTTAAGGTTTTGGTAAGCTTGCTGAGGGGAAACAAGTCAAGTAGGTTAAGTTGGCGGTCTGCAAAGCATTTGATACAGTGAATCGGAATATGCGAACGTATGGTACTTGTTTGTTTTATTACGCTCGTATTGATGATTTGCTGTGGAGAATAGCTAAGCGGAAAGCTAATTTTGGATTAATCTATCTTGTGGAAGTTTTCCCTAAGAGACAAGTTACTAGAGGTTCTTGGACGAACAAGAGGGTTGACATTCAGGTGGCTTCGAGTTGATGTCGGCATACTTGAGTATTTGTTTAGTTGAACTGAGGAAGTAACTAGAGAATTTATGGAGCAAGGGATTTATACGTTCTAATGTATCACCGTGGAGAGCACCGGTGTTGTTTGTTAAAAAGAAGGATGGGAGTTTCCGGTTGTGCATTGATTATCGGGGTTTGAACCGGGTCACTGTGAAGAACAAGTACCCTCTTCCTAGGATCGATGAGTTGTTGGATCAGTTGAGGGGTGCTACTTGGTTCTCTAAGGTTGATCTGGCGTCGGGTTATCATCATATACCAATAGATTAGGCATATGTGAGAAAGACGGCTTTCAGGATGAGGTATGGGCATTATGAGTTCGTGGAGATGCCTTTTTGGGTTGACTAACGTACCAATAGCGTTTATGAGATTGATGAACAGTGTGTTTCATGAGTTTCTGGACGTGTCTGTCATCATTTTTGTCGACGATATCCTGGTATTTTCTAAGAGTCCTAAGGAGTATGCAGTGAATTTGAGGGCAGTTCTGGAGAAGCGGCGGGAGCAGAAGTTGTTTGCTAAGTTGAGCAAGTGTAGTTTTTGGCAGCGTGAGATGGGTTCTCTGGGTCACATTGTTTCTGCAGAGTGAGTTTCTGTAGATCTGGAGAAGATTCAGGCTATCAAGGATTGGCCTAGACTACTGTCACTGAGATCAGGAGTTTCCTTGGTTTGACAGGTTACTACAGGACCAGGAGATGAAGTCTCTGGCAGGAGAGATCAGTGCGTCGAGCTTGTATGCGGTTTCTTGAGAACCATTGGGTTAGGAGGCGGCTTATGGAGCGGATCTTCTGAGCAGGGTGTGGTTGGCTCAGGAGAAGGATTTGGGGCTGGTGAATGTCTCTAAGGATATTGATTCAGAGTATCAGGTCTCAGATAATGGTACTATCTTGGTTGCACAGGAGTCCTTGGCTGATGGTTGTTTGAGATTCGAGGACGATTCTATGTTGGTGGGGGAGAATTGTAACATCCGCAAACCAAAAATTGGTTTTTCTGGGATGGGTGTCGATCGACACCAAGGTGGTGTCGGTCGACACCAATGTTATCTGGTTCGATCAGATTATTTTAATCGTCGATTTTGGTCGGTTTGGTTTAAGGAGAACTATTAAACCGTGTTATTTAAGTAGGAGAACGACCTAGGTCGTGTTTTGTTGTTGTCTAGCCGCTGGAAACAAAGAGAAAGAGGAGAAAGGAGAGTAAACTTGATTGTTCAAAGCAAAAGGGACAGAATCGTCAGGGTTTGGGAGAAGGAGGATCCGACTGGTCAAATCGTTTTGAAAGGTATTGATATTTGGTAGGATTGTACCTAAGAGATTTTTGTACACTCTCCTTTTTACAGAAGTGAATTTGAGTTAATATTGTAAAAGATATCGGCAGTTTGGTGGGGCGTTTCTTCTCAAACGCGGATTGAGACCAGCGGGTGTCTCGGGATCGATTGCGGTTTCATCTGAGATCTGATCGTGCTGAAATTTTGTGGGAAGCTTCGTGACGTCTAGGGATAGCTTTTCACCGGAGGGATTTGATAGTTAACGGTTGGTTTTCATTTTCGGAGGTGAGTTCATGACCATGGCTAATCTAAGCCTTTGATTCCCTTGTTCTTGCTTGATGTTGCTTGTTTGTGTGTTTTTCTTGCTGGGATTGGTTGATACAGGTTCCTATGGAAGTATAAGGCTTGGGTTTTGAGTATTGGACTATTTGGAGGAGATTTGGGAGCGAGATTCGACTCTCGACTTCGCGCAGATCGTAGTTGCAGAGGGAGTGTCGATCGATACCACTTGGTGTCGGTCAACACCAGCAAATTGGGCATCGATCGACACTGTGGCGTAGTGTCGGTCGACACCCTTGAGCCAGTGTCGGTCGACACTAGGCTGGTGTCGGTCGACACCTCCCTTCCAGCGAGACGATGTTTGATTTCCTGGTTTGTGTGTTTGTTTGTTGCTTGTTTTGGAACTTTGGAATCATTGTTGCTTGTGTGTATAGCCCAGTAGATGGGAGGATTGCCTCACTGAGTGTTTATCAAATACTCATGCATCTCAATTTGTGTTTGTGGTGCAGGTAAAGGCAAAGTGTGATCGTGGAATCAAGGCGATGAAGAGGAGGATGTTCTAGTGGTTTGCTTGGTTGTCTGGCTTCTGTTAGGTTGCTAGAGTTGAGTCCTAGAAAATTGTTTAGGATTGCTGGTTATTTGATTTATGCTGTTTGGATCATTAGTTTGTGATTGGAATTAATACTGGTTATGATTTTATTGGTTATTGGTTTATTGGATATTTATTGGTTTGTTATTCCGCTGTTGATTGTGAATGTGGTTAGGTGGCTAGTGGTTATGAGACCACTAGTTGTAGTTTATTTATTCTATTATTATTATTATTATTTATTATAAAAAAAAGGTCGGTCGTTTCAAGCATTTTCAACAAAATGTTTCTCTATTAATATATAGGAGATATTTTAATGACACACATTTAATAAATCAAAAGACTTATTTTTGTAAATATATTTATCTTGAGATGCTTAATTGCAATTAAATCTCCATATCGCTCTAGCGACGACACATCAGCATTTTCAACAAAATGATTCTCTATTAATATATAGGGGATACAAAATAAATGAAAGAATAAAAAAAGACTAAAATGTGCAACAAATATTTAATGTGTTAAACATATAATGTACAAACTTATTATTTTATTTTGTTGACAGATTTACAATCATATATACTAGGATGTTAGTCCGTGCGTTGTCGCACGGAAAAGTGAAAACTTAAAATTACTAACATTGTTAATTTCACATTTCGAGTGGAAATTTTATGGTATTTTTTTAAATATATAGTATAAAAGTTAGAAATAATGACTAAGATGAATCAACCAAATTAATAAAATAAATTTTTTGTTGTATATATAAAACTCGATTCAGTGACAATAAGAGAATAATGTTAAAGATATATGAATCATTATGGAAAGATATTCACATAAAACAAAATTTAAATCATTATTCTATCGAAATTTACAAAAAGTAATAAGAGAAGCAGGGAGAAAGAGCTCATAGCTGCAAGCGTGGAACCAACCAAATTGATTAAAAAGATAAATCTATGAAAATTAGAAATCACAATCAATTACCTATATTAATACTTGAAAGATATGATTGATGTGGGTATTAGATGAAAAATGACACCAAACAAAAGTTAGATGAATGAATCAATAAATAAAACAATCCAAATTTTAACAAAGATGAGTGAATCAATGTTGATTAATAAATTGAAAGAAAATAATACTTAGAATTTTTAAATTTGGAGGTGTTATCAAAGAACAAAAACTCTTTTCAAAGTCCATAAAAATCGATGTATATAAATAAAGAGGTGTGAAACAAAAATGTGCGAAACAAAAATCTGTGAAACAAAAATGTGCGAAACAAAAATCTGTGAAACAAACAAGTGCGAACATTGAAAGATAGGAGTACGACGAAGAAACACAATTGTTAGATCAAAACATTGCAACTTTTGAGATTATTAACAAATCTAAACATTTAGATGAGATAATAAAAAAAATCTCATCCGTTAGATTTAAGTTGACCCCTAAAAGTGGGTTTGCTATAATATATAAACCTATAAATCTATGAAAAATTAAAAATCACAATCATTTACCTAGATTATTACTTGGAAGAGATAACACCAAACAAAAGTTAGGTGATGGAATCAATAAATAAAACAATCCAAATTTTAACGAAGATGAGTGAATCAATGTTGATTAATAAATTGAAAAAAAATAATACTCAGAAATTTTAAAACTTAGAGGTGTTAAACAATACTCATAAAAACAAAAACTCTTTTCAAAGTCCATAAAAATTTGTATATATGTATAAAAATAAAGAGGTGTGAAAATAAAGAGGTGTGAAATAAAAAGGTGTGAAACAAAAAGGTGGAAAAACTAACAAGTGCAAACATTGAAAGCTAGGGACACGACGAAGAGAAACACAACTGTTGGATTAAAACATTGCAACTTTTGAGATCATTAACAAATCTAAACTGTTAGATGAGACAATAAAAACAATTTCATCCGTTAGATTTAAATTGACCCTTAAAAGTGAGTTTGCTATTATATATAAAATTTTTAAAACACTCCAATAAATCAATTCTTTGATTTTATTTATTAACTTGTAAGTTTAAAATTAAAATTATACTCAAAAAACAATAAAATCGAAACTTGTTTTAATAGTCCATAAAAATCTATATAATAAACTAAGAGGTGTCAAGTACAGAGTTGTAAAACATAGAGGTGTGAAACAAAAATGTGTAAAAATTAATAGGTGCGATTTTTGAAATATGGGGTTACGACGAAAAAATACGATTATTGGAAAAAAAAACTTGCAACTGTTGGGATCATTAATAATTCTAAACCGTTAGATGAGATAATAGATATATCTCATCCGTTAGATAAGTTGACCCCCAAAAATAGGTTTATTAGAAATAAAACAATACAAAAAAGAATAAAATAAACTTTGTATGCGTGAAGGTTTATGTTTTTATAGATCATTAATGTTATACTCTTTTCAAAATATATGACCACACCTATAATAATAATAATAATAATATAACAGAGAAGAAATTAATTTTATTTGTATTTAACCAAATGGACACTAACAAGTTCATAAGTAGACACTAACAAGTTCATTCGTAAGCTTTTGTCATTGGTTTGGTGAGTTTTATAAATCTATCTATATCTATTACAACGCAACGCAAATTTAAAAATACTTTGAATTGAAGATTGATCAGGTTAATTAAAAACACTCTAATAAAACAATTCTTTGACTTTATTTATTAACTTGTAAGTTTTAAAAATACGCAGAAAACAATAACTTCGAAATTTGTTTTTGTAGTCCATAAAAATTTATATATAATAATCAAAGAGGTGTAAAATATAAAGGTGTAAAACATAGAGGTGTGATACAAAAAAGTGCAAAAATTAATAGGTGCGATTTTTGAAAGATGGGGTACGATGAACAGATGCAAAAATTAATAGGTGCGATTTTTGAAAGATGAGGGTACGACGAAGTGACACAATTATTTGAAGGAAAAAAACGTGCAACTGTTGAAATCATTAATAAATTTAAACCGTTAGATGGAATAATAAAACTAATTTCATCCGTTGGATTATAGTTGACACTAAAAATTGGGTTTACTATTATATATAGATTACTCCACTCTCAAAAGCTATAGACCTGTAATGAAAACAAGTTAAGAATAACAAACCAAAGACTTTAGCCAAAAACGACCGGTCTACAAATATGTATAAACCTATACGTCACCCAAAAAACAAAAACCCATAAAGAAAAATTACAAACCACATACAGGCAAAAATGGGCGACAACCAAAATTTAGAATTTTTGTTTTTTTTTTTTTTTTAATTTAAATTTTCTATCTGATTACTGCTTCTTATACTTTTCCACTCAATTTTTTTACACTGTGCACAAAAAAAATAATTAAAATATAGATTACTAATGACAAAAAAAAAAAAAAGTTAAAAAATTAAAAAATTAGAGCAAAAAAAATGTATTTTCTAACATGTAATTGCTACAAAGAGATGAATAAAAATGAACAGCAAAAGAGAAACCGCTGATTCAGAAAGAGTGTTTTACCTACACTAGCCTCCATCTCTCACCGTCACTGATGACTGTATCGACCTTCTTCACCAACTAAACTAAACTAAACTATGATCATCAAAACTTTGGCTCATCGCATCTTTTTCCCCAAATTCTCTTCTCATCACTTGCTCAGACTTTCACTCTCCGATAATCGGAAATTCTCTGTGATGGCCGGAGCTGGCGGCGACGACTTCGTCAAAGGAAACGTTTTTCCTAATGGCGTCGCTCTCATCACTCTCGATCGAACCAAAGCTCTCAACGCCATGAATCTTGGTAAAACAAATAGTTGCAAATACTCTCTTCTCTCTCTCTGTCTCTTTCTATGATTGTTTCATATCCCCAATTTGGTGAATCACACTCATTTTTGAGAAATCTTCTTATCAACTTGTTGGAATTGGATTTTGGGGGATTACATAGTTTCTCAATTTGGTTATGATAATTACAGATATGGATATAAGTTACAAAAGCTTTCTTGATGAATGGGAATCTGATCCTAGAGTCAAATGTGTTATCGTTGAAGGCAGCACTCCTCGAGCCTTTTGTGCAGGTGATTGCAGTGTTTTCTCTACTTTCTTTTAAACTGTTTCATGTAGATGAAGCTATGTGGCATTTGACCACATTATGGGATCTATGAATGGTGTTTCAGGGATGGATATTAAAGGAGTCGCTGCAGAAATCCAAAAGGACAAAAACACACCTCTTGTGCAAAAGGTTTCTGAATAACCATGCAAAAGAATACTTTGTCTTTAAACATTTAAGATGCTAGAATTATGCAGTGTGGTTATTTTTGTTGGTTATCTCCGGGTTGTGTTTGTTGCCATGGGTAAAGTTTCCATCATAGGAGCCGTCTTTAGGTAAGGAAAATAACCATATTAACTTAGTTTTAACTGCTTGTGAAGCAGATAATAACCTTAGAGCAATTGTCAGATTTAATCCTGGTTTGCTTGTTTACTCATCACCATATAAGATATTAGACACGAAAATGAAATTAATCTGGTGTTATCTCGATACTTCAGGTCATGCTTTAGAAAAAAACAATACTCTCATTGCCATTAAGCACCTTATATTACAGAACAAGCTCATTTCTGAAGAGCACTTTGATTCTTATAACTGAATATTATGAAGTACTTTGTGTACTAATTTGATCAATAGGTATGTGTGTGGTACTCTCTTGGATGTTGTTCTTTAGATTTTCTTACGTTTGGCCCTTCTTTGAGTAGCACCCTCCAAATTTCTTAGCATATGTTAACCTCCAGAAGGAAGATGTTTTTAACTTCGATATTTTGCTTCCTTAGGTATTTACAGCAGAATATACCCTGATATGCGCTATTGCTGGGTACAAAAAGCCATACATCTCATTGATGGATGGTATAACAATGGGATTTGGCCTAGGTCTTTCTGGACATGGTCGCTACCGTGTAATAACAGAGGTACTAAAGAGAAAAATACTTGTTCAGTGTTCTGCACTTGTTGTGTAGGTAATAATAACTGGAATTATTTTCCCGACTCTTTTACATTTTTTTTTATTTCCATTCCAGAGGACAGTTCTTGCCATGCCGGAAAATGGAATTGGCTTGTTCCCAGATGTTGGGTTTTCATATATAGCAGCTCACAGCCCTGGTGGAGGATCTGTTGGTATGTTCATACTCGAATCTTTTTCACTGCCTATAGTCTTAAGGTGCTACTAGGAATAAGGAAATGGTCAACGCCAGTTAAAAGTCATTCCTAGTTGGTTGATATCTAAGCATGCACAAAATTTTGGTGGAAAACGATGATTGTTCGAGCTAACTACTTCTAAGCTTTGCATAGAATGAAATTCACATAGATGGAAGCCTGTTATTGTTTTTTAGAAGCTGAAAGGAAAGATTACTGTGATATATTGCTCAATACAACTTTTCTGGCATAAATGTCTACAGGTGCTTATCTTGGTTTGACTGGAAAAAGGATCTCCACACCATCAGATGCACTGTTCGTTGGTCTTGGGACGCATTATGTACCATCTGAAAAGCTAGCTTCACTAAAGGAAGCCATTTTGTCAGCCAACCTGTACGCCCTTCTTGACCTCCTTTCTTATCTTTCTGTCAAAACGAAATATTTTTCTCTGTTTTAGAACTCATAACATATCCATAATGCAGTTCTGAGGATCCTGATCAAGACATCCAAGCAACTTTATCAAAATACAGCGGCAATCCTGAATCTGAGGCCACCCTCAAATTGCTTTTGCCTCAAATAGAGTCAGCCTTTAGCTCAAATAAGTCTGTCAAGGAAACAATAGAAGAGCTCAAAAAGTACCAGCAAAGCAATGAGCCTTCAGGTATGATTTTCCATGGGAATTGTAATGCTCATAGAACCTTACTATTAGCATTCAAACCGTTTTAAGTTAATAGTTTAAGATTATAGACGAAACTAAGATCGCTGCCTTTTACCTTTGTGAATACTGGAAAATGTCTGGATACAGTTGTAGAATGGGCTAATGAGGCACTCAAAGGTTTGGAAAAAGGAGCACCGTTTTCTCTTTACCTAACACAGAAGTACTTTGCCAATGTTGCATGTGCCAAGGGTAAAACTGTGAACGAATTAACAACAGTGAGTTTCAATTCATAAATTCCGTTATTTTTCTCTCCACTAAGACGAATTTTAACCTCCCATATTAAATTCCTTTGTGAAGCTTAATGGTGTGATGAAAACTGAGTATCGCATTGCACTAAGATCTGCCTTGCGTTATGATTTTGCTGAAGGCGTTAGAGCAGTTTTGATTGACAAGGATCAGGTTTGTTCATTGCCACTCAATTTTTTCTATGTTTGATTCATCTTGTGCTCAGCTTCATCTATCTGTTCTTTTAATCACTCAGTTGATCATCTTAAATGTCTTTGTTGTGACCGGGCATATGAGTTTGTTATCTGCATCGACCTATGCTGCTTTAATGCCAAAGTTTTGTTAATATCAAGGCTCAAGTCAATCAAAACTGATTTTCTCTGTGAAAACTCTTTTGCAGAACCCAAAATGGAACCCGGCAAGCATTGAAGAAGTAGACGAAAACGAGGTGGAAGCTCTGTTTAAACCATTAAGTCCAGAAGTGGAAGAGTTAAAAGTCTGATTCTCATTTTGTTTTAATCTGTTTTAAGTGTGTAGACAAAGTATTCTATGAATAAACAAATCTTTAGCCATGATGTGTTGAAGAAGCTTGTTACTGTAAAAACTATTTAATAAATTGGAAACCTTCTTTTCACATAAATTCTTCTCGGGCATTTGATAAATTATCTTTAAAAACATGAGCCATTGTATTACAGAGGATGGAAACGTGAGAACATTGAAGAAACAAAAGCAAAAGATGAAATCAAGAAGCAGAGTTGTCGTATGTAGATCCGACGTGGTGGATAACGAATCCATAGATTTTGCGCTTCAGCCGCTCGATCTTGGCTGTTAGAGCCATTGTTGTGATCTGGTTTTCTTGGTTCGACACGACCCGGTCCAACCACTCGTTAACTTGTTTCAGCTGAGACAGAACAGCAGCTATGGAACTACTATCTAAAGATCGCTTTGTTGTGTTTTTGTTGTCTAACGACTCTTCCACGAACCTAATGAACCACATCTGCATTTCCGATTGTAGGTTCACTGCGAATTTAGCCGTTTCCTTCAAGCCATCTATGTCTGTCCACATCCCAACAATATTGTCTGAAACACCAACAAATGCTAATTACTAAACTTAGAACTCTGTATTTGATATGTAAAGCCATTTTGATATGGAACTTCGTTTTCAGTGTAAAGAACAAACCTGTCTTGACAGAGGGTGGTCCGGGAGAGAGACGAGTAGGCATTGATTTCTTCAGAGACAATGGTGATTCGTGGCTGTTCTGGTTTTTCACTAGTGAGACCACACTGAGGTTAGTAGCTAATGCAGCTTCAACCCAAAGAGAGATTGGGTTTTGTTGATCAGACGACGAGCTGAAACTGTTTTCTGAGGCTATCTTACTGTATTTCACGACATCTTCATAGATTGTCAAAAACTGGTTGATGATTTGCAAAGGATTCCCGACCTTGGAGGCTAAAGAAAGTTCCGAGAATTTACTGAAACATCCACCAAAAGATAAGGTATCAAAGACGGTACGAAAGTGTAATAAGATTGTTTGCCAACATTTAGGATGGTGTAACTGTATACCTTAAACATCTTATGATGCACTCGTTGGCATTTGCTTCTTCCAACGCCCGAGCTGCAGCTTTAGCAGCAAAGTCTCTTCTTTGCATAGCTTCCTGGAGTAATCAATTTACAATCGATCACTCTAGTGTTATAATCTAATGCAGCTCAATAACGTGAAAAGACAGCCTTCATACCTTTCCAAGTTTTGCAAGTTCCTCTGAGATGCTATCCAATGGAACACTACCATCAGTCCATTTACGTTCATGATAAGTGATCCCAAGTCCTCCAAAGGCTGAGACTTCTTCTAGTATACTAGTCTCTGATGAGCACGACTTGGCTTTCTCTTCACACGCTGAAGATGAAGAATCACTCTTCCGCCTATTCGCATCACTGAGCCGTCTCGACATAGCAGCCTAAAACAATTATACAATACCAATATCAGTCCATCACACATAAGAAATCATTTAAATAAACACACAAATTTGTTCATCCAATTAAACAAAGTTTTTGTTACCTGAGTACGCAAAATTGCTTGATGATCAGGCTTATTCTTAACACAACTCTTCTCCTTGTGCTCAACTTGAGCATTTCCATCAGCACCTAATGGTTCATCCCAATTCTTCCGATTCTTAGCCGAAGAACCACAGGCTAAAGCCTCTGAAGCTTTGCAGATTCCAGCAGCCATCGCCGCCATCTTCTTCTTCCCTGAAGAATCTACAACCATAGGAGACATCTTCAAACCAGTAGAAAGCCTACGTCCAGGTGAGATCGACATTCTTCTTCCACTAGGCGATGGATTCATCTTCCTCCCATTAGGTGACGGTTGCCTATACCTAGACGGCACAACAATCGCTGGCTCTCTTGCAACTCTTCTCTGCTCCTCACGCGCTGCAGCAAGACTCGGCACCACACATTTCGACGGCACCGGAGAAGCAGATCTCCTCCCTTTACCAGAAACAGCCGGCGACGGATCTCTCTCCACCACGGCCGCCGTCGTCACACCACCGGAGCTATTCTTCTTCATCGATGAGACTGACCGTTTTGACGATGCTGGTGACGAGAACCTCTGCGGCGTCGTTTTCTGTTTACGAATTTCGTTTTGATTCACCGGAGCAAGGGCTTCCCTTTTAGGAACATCTCCGTCTCCGCCGCCGCCGTCGTTATCGTCGGATCGTCTATTGTTTAAGTAAACAGCGATGGGATCAAGAGAGTACTCCGAGTCAGAAACTGGTTGAATCACGAAATCTCGTTTGGATCCGTTACATACACGTGCGATTAAGGGCTCCGGAGATCCGACGAAGGCGTGACGGCCAGCGACAGGGCGGATTCCGGCGGCACGCGGGACTGGAGTCGCGAACTCGAGCCGTTCTAGGTAGATAAATTGACCTAGCTGGAGACGGTTAGTGAGGATTAGATCTGTGTCTCGTTCAGAGAGAGACACATAAGTGGAGTTTAGAGAATCTGAAATTTGAACAAAGAACCCTTGATTGGGCCATAAATCGGAGCCGGCGAGAGCTGGAACGATTCCGGTGACTTGTAGTGTGGCGGATCTGTGGTCTCCGGTGGGGCGTGTGCTGGAATTCATGCATTGCAGGAGTTTTAGGAGGATGCCGGGAGCGAGTGACGCCATTTTTGAGTGTGAGTTTGGGGAAACAGAGGGAAGGAAGAAGAAGAAGGATATAGAGAGAAGGTATTGAAGCTTTGGCCGTTACAACAAGATTCAAATTTTGAAATCGAGTTTCTCTCCTTTTTTTTTCTTTTCTGTACTTTCTTTATTTGTTTCTTGCGGAACTGTTTATGATAATAATGCGATTAAAGAGATAATCAAATTAAATGCTCATTCTAAACCGGCAGATTTGGACCGGACTAACCGTTATTTATCTATCTCCTCTTGAACCTTCTTTAGTACAGTGATAAAAAAGATATGAATTAGATTTTTGACTAAAAAAAAAAGTTTTTTGTATTTGCTGATTTTTAAAGGGTGATTTTGCTCAATAACCAAATTTGATAATAAAATTAAGAATACATTTTAAAGTGAAAAATAAAGAAACTAACCAATGGATCTTACAAAATAACGGGTCCTTCAAAAGCAACACACGCGCATGAAGAAAAAACGAGAACATTGGCTTTGGTTTTGTATTTTTGATTTTTTATTTATTATTTAAATAAAGCATTTTACTTCTTCATACTTGTTAGTAATATATTTTTTCAACAAAATTAATATGAAATCCAAAATTTATGTAAACAAAATGTAGATTTTTTTCTACATTTGACATAGGTTAAATTTTTAAAATCGGATATAAAATTTTTAAGATGATGAAAAGTTTTGGTAACTAAAAAGATAAAATTCCATATAGAAACACATAAAATAGTATAGTATATTACATACTATCTAAGTATTTATCACAACCTGCAATAATTCAATAGTAGTGGTGGTTGTAGTTGTAGTGATGGTAGCTATGACGACAACAGTTGTGGTTGTTGTCAGTGGTGGAGCCAGAGCCGAGTCTTAAAGGGGTCAAAAGAATTTTTTCATTTTTAATGGATTAAAAATATAAAACTTAAGAGGTTAAATTGATTTTTTTTTTGGTTTAATGGGGTGAAAATCCAAAGTTTTTGGACGATCAAAATGAAATTTTTGTTTTAATAAGATCAAAATTCAAAATATACAGGGGTCAGAATGTAAATTTTAAATTTAGTAGGGTCAAAATCTAAAATTTAGAGGGGTCATTATGTTATTTCTAACTAAAAACACATCAAAAAAATAATTTAATGCGGTCAGCTGACCCTCCTCCCTCCTTACTGACTCCGTCCCTGGTTGTAGTAATGACGGAATTGTGATAATGGTGGCTGTGGTGATGATGGTGGTGGTAGCGGTGATGAGAAGACCAAAATACATTAGATGAAGACACATGCACAAAATAAAGAAACTAACTAATTTCAAGTTAATTACATGTTGAAAGGAGCACGCTATACCCTAGAAGATACAACATAAAGAACCCAAACGTATAATTTAATTGCACAACAAATAAAAAAACATACATTCTAAGAGATACAATATAGACAATCTAAACAATAAAAACGCACAAAAATATGCAAATTCTTTAATCATTCAAATACTATAAAAATAATTTCTTTAATCATTCAAATACTATAAAAATAATTTAACTCTAATCGTGCAAATACTATAAATTTACTTTTACAAATGATTTGATTTAGTTTTTGTAAAAGTATTTAAAGCACATATGATAAAAATAAAAGGGAATAGTAAAGAAAAAAGAGGAAAGAACATATGGTATATAGAGACGTAGGTGAAATGTGTATGAGAGAGGATATTATTTATTCTCATGGCATAGCGGACAAACATGTTATTATTATACATAATACATGGTATATAATAGATAAATTAGGTTCGGACCCGCACGTACGTGCGGGGTTATGCTTATAAACAAAATTAATTTTGTATATATAATCAAACTTATACTAATTGAAATTTTAGTTTGATATTTAGTTTGGTTTATTAATGTTTGAAAATTTAAAATAATAATGATTTCACCAGTATCTTAAAATTTGGAACAACATAACGGTTGGACTGGTAACAAACTAAATCCAATAAATGATTGGTTAGATTCTATTAAATTTGTGAACTATCAAATTGGATATATAACCGCTAACAGCGATAAAAACCCGTTTGAAACATATATAAATATTTAGGATGGCCGTAACTCTCTTTTCGTTTTGTCAAGTTCCATTATGACTTACATTCGTTCTCAAATTTTCGTTGCATAATAGAAAGCATTCCCAATATGGGACTTTCCAGAGATAAGAAAAATTTGTATTTCCGATTGAAAACGGGAGGGGACCGGATGAAAACATAAATTCTTGAACTCCCGTATGAAATAAACATAAATATAATTCAAAGTATATCTATATATCATATGTTTTAATATAAATATTACAAAATTAATTGACTTCTTTATTCTTACTATTTTATATATGTTTCACCAATATTAGATTATGTTTTTTTAAATACTTTTAACTGTTATAGAACATATTTTATGTATTTTTTATTTTTATTTTATTTTGAACTTATGCTAGTTCAACTGAAAATAGTAAGATTTATTTGAAAAAAATAAATGTATTTTAATATTTAATAGAACACGTCAAGAATTAAAATTATTTATTTAGTATGTGTAAACATATTTATATAGTATAACGTCATTAACCCAAAATTTTGTCATTTTGGTTTATGAATATTTGGGTGTTTGAGTGTTAATCAGTACTTTAAGATTTAGATTATAAATTTTTATACTATGAACTATACTATGAGTCATCGTTACCTTGAATATTTCATTAGAGATTCAAGGTAACCATGACTTAAAAGTCTATAAAAATTTAAAAAGTATTGAGATTAACACTCAAACACTCAAATTTCAAGGAAATTTTTAATAGAACTTTTAAAGATGACATGATTTAAAAACAAATTTCAAGGTGCTCATGTTATAAAATTTTACCGCCATGTGTGTTTTTTTTTCTTTTCCAAATACATCCCAAACTATAGTGCTATTTTAATAAAGACTGTTAACATCATATATTTGGAAAAATAAGAAAATAATATAATTTAATACATACAGCTGATTATAATATAGTCATGGAAGACTAATTGTACTTATATAGATTATGTATACATACCCAATGATGTATTTGCTGGTTTCAAAGTTAATTAATGTTAATGCAAAGCTCAACTACATACTCTAATAAGAATTTTCTACAGAGGTTTCTTAAATAAATCTATATAAAAACTGAAGAAAACAAACACTAATCAATTTCTCTATCCATAAGCTGGAAAGAGTAAACATTTTTACTTTTACGTTTAAAACTAAAAAATCTATATAAACTCTTTTAAAAACTTATTTAGTTTTCAGTTAATGCATATACAATATGTTTGAATCTATATATATGATTAGATTTGGATTTTGAATTAATTGTCTAGATTTTCCTATTATACCAATGAGAGTAAATATATAAGGTTAGTTTTAGAAATAATCCCTAAATTTTAGGAATTTGGTAAATAATTACTGATTTTATTTCAAGATTTCTTAAAATATGTAACATCCGCAAACCAATTTTTGTGGTTTTGGTGTGGGTGTCGATCGACACCCTTGGTGTATCGATCGACACCATGTTTTTCCGGTTTGGTCGGGTTTGATTTAATTGCTGTTTGGTTCGGTTTGGTTCAATTAAAATCCCTAAATCGCATTTTAAGTGTTAAGAGACGAATTAAGGGTTTTGGAGTCTCATTTTTGTCGCCGTTGAGTGAAAAAGAAAGAGAGAATGGAGAGAAAACGCTTCTGTGATTTCTGAGCTTGTTCTTGGAGATTTTGGAGAGATCTGAGGCTGTAGAAGTGATAGTTGTTGCTGGGAACGAATGAGAAGCTTCTGGAGGTGTTGATTCCATCGTTTCTCAATCCAATCTTCCTGTTTTTGAGGTGAGTGCTTGACCATGGTTGATCTAAGCATGAGATCTCTTTTGTTTGGGTGTTTTCTTGGTTGTTTGTGTTGTTTTGTTGCTTGGGTTCGTTGTTTTCGTGATTCCCAGAGGTTTCTGAGGAAATTGGGTGAGTTTGAGATGGTTTCGAGGTGATTTGGAATGAGAGATCGACGTTCGTGTTCGGGAAGATTGTGTCTGCAGAAGAGGCATCGATCGACACTAGGAAGCATCGGTCGACACCATTTTGAGGGGCATCGGTCGACACTGTTTAGCATCGGTCGACACCATTGTTTGTGGCATCGATCGACACCGTGAAGCATCGGTCGACACTGGTCTCATCCGAGACTTGTTTTCCTGGTTTGATGTATTGTTGTGTGTTGTTTGTTTTGCTTAAACATGAGGGTCTCATATGCTTGTGTGTATAACCTAGTAGATGGGAGGACGGCCTCACTAAGTATTTGTGATAATACTTACGCATCTCAATTGTTGTTTGTGGTGTGCAGGTAAAGGAAAAATGTGACCGTGGGATCAAAGGCGATGAGGAGGAGGATGTTCTAGAGGCTTGATTGATTGTGGTCTAGCTATTGTTAGGTTGCTAGTATTGAGTTGATAGAGCATTGTATGATGTTGGAACTTTGCTTTGTCGTTATTGGTTATTGGATTATTGCTGTTGGTATTCTTATTGGATTAATGGAAACTGTTTTATTTGGTTATTCGTGGTTATTGATTGTTGATAGGATGTTAGTGGGTATGGGACCACTAGTAAATTAAGGTATTAAAAAAATAAAAAAATAAACGGGAAGAGTTGTTTCAAAATAAATCATCTATTTAAATTTAAGCTAAGTTATTTTCATAAATACTATTTGAAATTAATTAGATTCATTTGTTATGGAAATCTTGTTAAATAATAAGTTACATTTTTGGTATGTTATTAATTGCAGAAAACTCTTATTATTTTATAAAATTTTAATAACTATATAAATTCAAGAAATTATTGATAGAAATAATTTCGTTTTTATTATAATATTTTAAATTTTATTTTGTAATCTTGTTGGCTTTAATTTCATTTAGAAAACTATACATGTTTAATATTTAATTTAGAAAAATATTTGGAAACTTAATATATTCGAAAATAATTATTTATGCTTTATACCCATATAAAAAATAGATACGAAATCTATAACCAATTATAAAAAAGTTAATTATTTATTTCTTTAATAGTTGTTACCATTGTTTTGGGGAAGTTTAATTTTTTAATTATATAGGCAAATGGGTCTGTTTGGCAACGTGAATATATGTTATGTTATGTTTTTTTTTTTTTTTTTATCCCTAAGTGTACTCCCCAATTAATAGTATAGATGGTTAGAATGATTACTTAGTTAAATATAGTTTTTTATATTTATTTTTGCCAAATTCCCTTTTTAAAATATCAAATTAATGAAAATACCTATGGATGGTGTTTCTTAGTTTTTTTTTATAATTAAAGTAATCTTGTAGAAGACTCTTTTCAACAAAGAAATTTCTCATCCACTTTTTTTATTTTAATTTTTCTCCCATTCCTATATATATAGTCTTGTTTTCAAATATGTCAGATACTTCAAAATTTTTGACATGTGTTTAATGATATGAACATATAATTTTACAAAAGGATAATTAATTTGTAATATTTTCAAAAGCCCTTTTCCATATGATAAATCTCTCATTTATTGTTTCTTTGACCTTTCTCCAATTCATATATATAATCTTATTTTCACATATGTCACATATTTCACAAATCTGATATTTGTTAATGATATGAAAGTAAATTACAAGATAATAAAAGTACCTTTTCTTTACTTAAGAACACCATTGAGAATTAATACAGTGAGTTATTTTAAATATAAATAAAAATGAAATGGGAAAATTTGAGATGTAAAACTTTAAAATTATTAATAGAAGAGAAACATAGTTATTTATTTCCCTTAATAATGATTAATTTGTAGATAAAAACACATATGAAAATATAGAATATATATATATATATATTGACATATGTATTAAGGCAATTTTTCTTGTTTTCTATATAATTCCTTTGTTTAGATTGAATTAATATTTTTCTGATAGCACAAAAAAGATTGATCAACAACAAAAATTATTTTTATGTCTTTAAAACTTTTCTTCTCTTATTTCCTAAGTGTTTATTTTCTTATAAATTTAGCTGAGATAATTCTTAAAAAATTAGTATATTTTATGTAGAGTTAGATAGCCATGGATTGTTTGTCAAAGCGGTCACGACGAAATATTCCTAAAAAGTAACGTGACATGATAATTTTAATTTCTTCATATCTATGTAAAAAAGAGCTGTGTCTTTTATATGTTCTTCTGATGCTACATATGTTTTCTCTTTGAAAATCTGTTCAGCAATTCAGTTGAAGCCGAGTTGAAGATTTGGATGCATTGTGAAAATTGCGAAAAAGATGTTAAAAGAGCTATTTCCAAATTAGAAGGCAAGCAAACTTGAATATTTAGTTCATATTCCTGATATACTATATATATTGTATTTGTGGAACAAATTATACCTCTCACTTCTGCGTTGAATTATATTTTCTTGAATATTTAGTATTTTTTATTTTTTGCTGTAATTGATGATTTAAAAATATTTTCATGTTTTTTTGGCTCAGAAAATCATGTTTTGCTGATTGTTTTTTAATCTAATTTTTACGTTTTGCATTTCCTATATTTAAAATTTCTTTAGGAAAATTATGAGTTGATGGAATTGTAGGAAACCATTTGTCACAAAGCTTTTGATATTTTATAACGTTTGGAACGATCACATATATTATTAAGGATAATATAGTCGCTATGTTATCTATATATATAAAGTTAACTTTCCTCACTCCTCATGTTGCCACATCAGCAACTCATTCTTTTTATTTGGGCCTAATCCTAAACACTAATCCACTATGTAGCTTCTAATCTATTCATTCATAACACTTTAAAAACTCATATTAAATCTAAATGTTTTAAATAAATGAACATTTTAAAATAGTAAAAATAATACTATTGATTTATTTTAGTAATAATATTATTATTCAAATTTTAACCAAAAATAATCATATTCAAAAATTTAGAATGGGTTAATAAGTTTTAGAATATAAGTAAGATTTTAATGCATGGTGGAGTAAAAAAACAATTTATATAATTGTATTTATAAAATTCTAAACAGAAAAATAAAATTGAAGTGAAACATTAGTTTTTAAGGAACAATTTGTAACATCCGTGTTCCGGGAATAGAGTTTGGGATGTGTTGAGTAAACCAAAAGAGTAGATTTTAATTAATTTTGGTTTAATTAAATCCTGGTTTAATTTGATTAAACCAAAAACTCTTATTTCTTCTTCTAATTGTCGACACCTCCTCTCTCCTTTTGGTGCTTTTGTCGTCATTTTCATCAGAGAGAGGGAGAGAAAGAGACATAACTCTTGGTTATTGAGTGTAAAGGAGAAAGAGAGGGAGATCAAACTTTTTCCTTAGTGTTAAGAGAGAAACAGAACTGTCAGGGTTTGGGAGAAGGAAGATCCGACGGGTCAAATCGTTTTGAAAGGTATTGATTTTTGGTAGGGTTGTAGCTAAGAGATTTTCGTACACTCGCCTTTTTACAGAAGTGAATTTGGATTAATATTCTAGGAGATATTGGCATTTTCGTGGGGCGTTTCTTCTCATTCGCGGATTGAGACCAGCGGGTGTTACGGGAACGATTGCGGTTTCATCTATAATCTGATCGTGCTGAAATTTTGTGAGAAGCTTCTGGACGTATATACCTTGCTTTTCACCGGAGGGATTAGAAAGTTAACGGTTCGTTTTGATTTTGTGGTTTCACTTGTGAGGTTGTTCTTTTCTGTTTTTTTTTCTGGCAGTTTGTTTACAATATTTGTTTGTTGTTGTGATTGGTTGTAGGAACAAGTTTGGTTGTTCTTGGATATTGGAAAGCCTCTCATTTGGTTGTATTTAGTTTTGTGAATCACTTGTTAAGGTAAGTGCAGGACCATGGCTTATCTAAGCTGGGGATTTCTCTGATCTGCTTGTTTATGTGTTGTTTGGCTTGTTGATTGTTGATTGATGATTGTTGGTTGATGGTTGATGGTTAGAGATGTCTCTATTGCTTGTGTGTATAGCCTAGTAGATGGGAGGATTGCCTTACTGAGTGTTTATTAAATACTCATGCATTGCAATATGTGTTTGTGGTGCAGGTAAAGGCAAAGTGTGACCGTGGAATCAAGGCAATGAAGAGGAGGATGTTCTAGTGGTTCGCTTGGTTGTCTAGCTTCTGTTAGGTTGCTAGAGTTGAATCCTAGAATGTTGCTTAGAATTGTTGGTTCACTGGTTTATGTTGTTTGGATCATTGGTTTATGATTGGAATTATACTGGATATTAATAATATTGGCTATTTATATTTATTAGATATTGGTAATGTTTTCCGCTGATGATTGTGATTGTGGTTAGGTGGCTAGTGGGTATGGGACCACTAGTTGTAGTTTATTATTATATTATATTATATATTTATTATTTATTATTATTATTTATTATTAAAAATAAAAAAAGGGTCGGTCGTTTCATTTTGGTATCAGAGCCCTTACGGTTCTAGGTCTGGGTTCACTAGGTTTCTGTTGTAGATGTTTGGGATTGCATGTCTTGCTTGATTATGTGAGTTAGTCAATGTGTGTGGCATGGAGTCCTAGAACATCCTCTTCGAGCCTTCAATGAGATTCCACGGTGAGTTATTATTATGTTTCTTTGTGTGGTATTGTTTTGTTTTCTGCTTGTTAGCCTCTGTTCTTGGAAGATCAGTGGTTAAGGTGTTTGGGTTGTTGGTCGTGGACGGGGACGTGGTCGTGGTCATTGTCGGGCGGGTCCCGAGGCCAGCGAGTGTGTGGTCCAGAGTTCCACGAGGAGGTACGTCAGAGGGTCGCAAGCGTATCAGGAGGGACCAGAGAGGGTTAGCCGGTGAGCGTGCCGGGGGTGCTGGGAACCCAGGTGTGGGGTTGCAGCAGGTGGAGCCTAGGGTTGAGATGATCGCTTGGCGGATCTGTTGGCGTGCTGTTGGAGCGGTTACCGAGAGGGGTACCAGTGTAGGCTCCAGTTGTGCCGCATGTGGCGGGGTGCAGCCGAGGGCTGCGGATGTTGTGGACTTTCCATCTTATGTTAAGAGGATAGAGCGGTTGTAGATGACCGGTATGAGATTATTCTCAAGAGGTATCAGACCTAGAGAGGCGGATAGGTGGACATATGCAGTTGGAGCAGATATTTCTCTGTTTGGGGGTTAATCCAGTTGGATATTAGAAGTTTAGTGGGCAGGTGTAACATTGCAATGTTATACTCGGACCACAGGAGGTACTTTGTGTCGAGAGATGTTTTAAGTCGTTAAGGATTGTCGCTCCTAAGGGGATGGTGATTCCCCTGAATACCGATAGCTCGAGGGGCTGAGGGCTCCGAGAGTGGCAGAGGGGATGATGTTCCCCTGAGGGGATGAGTAGTTCCCCTGATACCGAGATCTTGAGGATTGTGGTCCAAGAGTGAGACGGTATAACTCTAAGACGCTGGTCTGAGAGTGAGATCGGTATGACTCGAAGGTTGCAACCTAAGAGTGGAGGAGTTAGGAGCAAGCAATGCCTAGGACGTGAGTATAAACATAACGATTGAATGTAGACCTCGAGAGAGTGATGGTGGTTTAATCTTGGATTTTAGGATTATCTTGGCCGGTGGGCCAGAGTTTTATGACCAGAGCGGTTATGAATGTTTGGCTGTGCACCAGGATCGTGAGGTCGGTGGTGCTGGAGTCCCGGGAAGGGGAGTTACATAAGTTCACGAGAAGCCTTCATGGCAGGATAAACTAATCGTTGCGACGATGTTGGATGAAGTTCATTGGAGATGGACAGGGTTGCTAGATTCAAGGTTTTGGTAAGCTTGTTGGAGGGAATAAGTCAAGTGGTTTGAGTTAGCGGCCTTCAAAGCATTTGAAGCGGTGAATCAGAATATGCGAACGTATGGTACTTGTTTGTTTTATTACGTTCGTATTGATGATTTGCTGTGGAGAATTTCCAAGCGGAAAGCTATCTTTGGAATAAGCTAACTTGTGGAAGTTTCCCTAACTGGCAAGTTACTAGAGGTTCTTGGAGGAACAAGAGGGTTGATATTCAGGTGGCGGCGAGTTGATGTCGGCATACTTGAGTATTTGTTTAGTTGACCTGAGGAAGTAACTAGAGGATTTATGGAGCAAGGGATTCATACGTCCTAGTGAATCATTGTGGAGAGCGCCAGTGTTATTTGTCAAGAAGAAAAATGGGAGTTTCTGGATTTATCTGTCAACATTTTCATCGACGATATCTTGGTTTATTCTAAGAGTCCTGAGGAGAATGCAGTGCATTTGAGGGCAGTGATGGAGAAGCTGCGGGAGCAGAAGTTGTTTGCTAAGTTGAGCAAGTGCAGTTTTTTTGGCAGCGTGAGATGGGTTTTCTGGGTCATATAGTGTCTGCAGATGGGGTTTCTGTAGATCCAGAGAAGATTCAGGCTATCAGAGATTGGTCTAGACCGCAGAATGCCACAGAGATCAGGAGTTTTCTTGGATTGGCGGGATACTACAGGAGATTCGTGCAGGGGTTTGTGAGCAGAGCACGTCCTATGACTAAGTTGACAGGGAAGGATGTTCCTTTTGTTTGGTCAGAAGAGTGTGAGGAAGGCTTTGCAAGCCTGAAGGAGATGTTGACGACTGCGCTAGTGTTGGCTATGTCTGAGCAGGGAGAACCCTATGTGGTTTACACGGATGCATCTAGAGTTGGTATGGGTGTGTTCTGATGCAGCATGGGAAGGTGATTGCCTACGCATCGCGGCAGTTGCGGGTGCATGAAGGCAACTATCCTACTCATGATTTGGAGATGGGTGCTGTAGTTTTTGCCCTGAAGATTTGGAGATCTTATTTTTATGGTGCAAAGGTGCAGGTATTTACAGATCATAAGAGTCTGAAGTATATATTCACTCAGCCTGAGTTGAATTTGAGACAGAGGCGGTGGATGGAGCTTGTGGCAGATTATGATTTGGAGATAGCCTATCATCCTGGTAAGGCTAACACGGTTGCAGATGCTCTGAGTCGGAAGAGGGTAGCTTCGGCTCAGGAGCAGGAGATAGAGTCTCTGGTAGGGGAGATCAGTGCTTTGAGCTTGTGTGCTGTTTCACAGAAACCGTTAGGTTTGGAAGCAGTAGATAGAGCAGATCTTCTGAGTAGAGTGCAGTTGGCTCAGGAGAAGGTTTTGGGGCTGGTGAATGCCTCTAAGGATGTGGATTCGGAGTATCAGGTCTCAGATAATGGTACTATCTTGGTGCACGGTCGGGTTATGTGCCCAAGGATGAGGAGTTGAGGCAGGAGATTCTGAGAGAGGCTCATGCGAGCAAGTTATCTATTCATCCAGGAGCGACTAAGATGTACCGTGCTCTCAAGAGGTACTATCATTGGGTCGGGATGAAGAAGGATGTGGCTGGTTGGGTTTCGAGGTGTGACGTGTGTCAGCTAGTGAAGGCTGAGCATCAGGTTCCTGGCGGTTTACTAAGGAGTTTACCCATTCCTGAGTGGAAGTGGGATATGATCACCATGGATTTCGTGGTAGGATTGCCAGTGTCACGGACTTTTGATGCTATTTGGGTCATTGTGGACCGGTTGACTAAGTCAGCACATTTTCTGGCCATTAAGAAGACTGATGGAGCAGCGGTCTTGGCTAAGAAGTATGTGAGAGAGTTAGTCAGATTGCATGGGGTGCCAGCGAGCATTGTGTCTGACAGGGATTCTAAGTTCACTTCGGTGTTCTGGAAGGCATTTCAGGCAGAGATGGGCACTAAGGTGCATATGAGTACAGCTTATCATCCCCAGACAGATGGACAGTCTGAGAGGACGATCCAGACGCTGGAGGATTTGCTGAGGATGTGTGTGTTGGATTGGGGTGGCCATTAGGCAGATCACCTGAACCCGGTAGAGTTTGCTTACAACAACAGCTATCAGGCGAATATTAAGATGGCTCCTTATGAGGCTTTGTATGGGAGGCCATGTCGTACACCATTATGCTGGACTCAGGTGGGGGAGAGGAGCATGTTTGGTGCTAGTTTTGTTCAGGAGACCTCAGAGAAGATTCGAATTCTCAAGCTGAACATGAAGGAGGCTCAGGGTAGGCAGAGGAGTTATGCAGATAGGAGGAGGAGAGATCTTGAGTTTCAGGTAGAAGACAGAGTGTACCTCAAGATGGCCATGTTGCGGGGTCCGAACAGGTCATTGTCAGAGACTAAGTTGAGTCCGAGGTATATGGGTCCATTCAGAGTGATTGAGCGGGTTGGACCAGTGGCATATAGATTGGAGTTACCTGAGGTGATGCGTGCATTCCATAAGGTTTTCCATATGTCTATGTTGCGGAAGTGTCTCCGTGAGGGAGAGGAGGTGTTGGCTAAGATTCCTGAGGATCTACAGCCTAACATGACTTTGGAGGCGAGACCAGTGAGGGTTCTCGAGAGGAGGATCAAGGAACTTCGGAAGAAGAAGATTCCTTTGATGAGAGTCCTGTGGGACTGTGATGGTGTTGAGGAGCAGACTTGGGAGCCTGAGGCAAAGATGAAGGCAAGGTTCAAGAAGTGGTATGAGAAGCAAGCCGCGACTTGAGCTTGTTTAGCCTGGTCCCATCTGTAATCCGTGGCTGGAGCGGGAATGGAGTATTCCATCCCATCTCTCTTGTTACTTGGTCGCTTGGGGTGGTTGGTTGTGCGACTCAGTAACAAGATGAGGTGGTGTTCGGGGTACAAAGTTTCCGTGAGGCGGGGTTTTGGAAGAAAGTTTCCTGAAATAGAAGTTTCCAAAAGTGGAAGGTTCCAAAAATGGAAAGTGCTAAATATGGAAAGTTTTCCGGGAGTTGGAATTTGTCCATTTTAGCGGTGGAGAGCCTTGGAGGGGCTTGTGTGGCCTTAGTGGCGGACTTTTGAGACAGTGTGCTAGTGTGTGGCGGTATATTCTTTTGTTATGGTGTGGCCTTTGTGGCAGTATTCTTTTGTTATTGTGTGGCCTTTGTGGCAGGCTGTTTAGCCAGAGTGCCTGATAAGGCGGTCCTTCGGGACAGACGGTCTTTCCGAACTGATGGTCCTTCGGGACAGACGGTCCTTCGGGACTGATGGTCCTTCGGGACAGACGGTCCTTCGGGACAGATGGCCTTTGTGGCGTGAATATGATCCTTGTGTGGTCATGGAGTATGCCGGTGAGGGGATACGTGGTTGGTAGGACATTGAGATGTTTTACGCGAGCCACGGGAAGGAAGCCTAGATAGGGATAGGGCTCAGATGTGTTCAGAATCGTTTGCTCGCGACTCTTGGGGGACTTAGGTTCTCCTAGTACTGCCATATTCAGAGACTTTGTGGCTCGGGAGTATGGTTGGTATATCGACTTCGGATGACGATCCGGGGGCGCGCTGTAGGGTGACAACCCGAGAGACAAGTTTGGACTTTTCCTTATATATTTTGGCATGCAGACTTAGGTCTGATGAGGAGCCAATAAAAACTCAAGGTTTAGGCCTAGGAGTAAAGGAAAGTCCAAAAAGTCAAGAGCAAATGACGCCTGGAACGTGAGTCTATCGCCTAGAGGTGACCTTCTGTAGATCGGTCGGAGGAGTGCGGGCCGTGGAGACGGTTGCACGGGAGTCCTTGGCTGATGGTTGTTCGAGATTCGAGGACGAATCTAGATTGGTGGGGGAGAATTGTAACATCCGTGTTCCGGGAATAGAGTTTGGGATGTGTTGAGTAAACCAAAAGAGTGGATTTTAATTAATTTTGGTTTAATTAAATCCTGGTTTAATCAAATTAAACAAAAAACCCTTATTTCTCCTTCTAATTGTCGACACCTCCTCTCTCCTTTTGGTGCTTTTATCGTCATTTTCATCAGAGAGAGGGAGAGAAAGAGACATACCTCTTGGTTATTGAGTGTAAAGGAGAAAGAGAAGGAGATCAAGCTTTTTCCTTAGTGTTAAGAGAGAAACAGAACTGTCAGGGTTTGGGAGAAGGAAGATCCTACGGGTCAAATCGTTTTGAAAGGTATTGATTTTTGGTAGGGTTGTAGCTAAGAGATTTTCGTACACTCGCCTTTTTACAGAAGTGAATTTGGATTAATATTCTAGGAGATATTGGCATTTTCGTGGGACGTTTCTTCTCATTCGCGGATTGAGACCAGCGGGTGTTACGGGGACGATTGCGGTTTCATCTATAATCTGATCGTGCTGAAATTTTGTGAGAAGCTTCTGGACGTATATACCTTGCTTTTCACCGGAGGGATTAGAAAATTAACGGTTCGTTTTGATTTTGTGGTTTCACTTGTGAGGTTGTTCTTTTCTGTTTTTTTTCTGGCAGTTTGTTTACAATATTTGTTTGTTGTTGTGATTGGTTGTAGGAACAAGTTTGGTTGTTCTTGGATATTGGAAAGCCTCTCATTTGGTTGTATTTAGTTTTGTGAATCACTTGTTAAGGTAAGTGCAGGACCATGGCTTATCTAAGCTGGAGATTTCTCTGATCTGCTTGTTTATGTGTTGTTTGGCTTGTTGATTGTTGATTGTTGATTGTTGGTTGATGGTTGATGGTTAGAGATGTCTCTATTGCTTGTGTGTATAGCCCAGTAGATGGGAAGATTGCCTTACTGAGTGTTTATTAAATACTCATGCATTGCAATATGTGTTTGTGGTGCAGGTAAAGGCAAAGTGTGACCGTGGAATCAAGGCAATGAAGAGGAGGATGTTCTAGTGGTTCGCTTGGTTGTCTAGCTTCTGTTAGGTTGCTAGAGTTGAGTCCTAGAATGTTGCTTAGAATTGTTGGTTCACTGGTTTATGTTGTTTGGATCATTGGTTTATGATTGGAATTATACTGGATATTAATAATATTGGCTATTTATATTTATTAGATATTGGTAATGTTTTCCGCTGATGATTGTGATTGTGATTAGGTGGCTAGTGGGTATGGGACCACTAGTTGTAGTTTATTATTATATTATATTATATATTTATTATTTATTATTATTATTTATTATTAAAAATATAAAAAAAGGGTCGGTCGTTTCACAATTTCACTTATAGAAAAATAAAAGATTAATTATTCAACTCAACTTAAAAGTTTTGATCTAAAACGAAGACATTGTAAGGTTCACAATTTTTTTTTTGGAAAAAACTATGAAAAAGAATCTTGAAAAATTAATCCATCTAAAAAAAACACAAAATCAATGGTCACAAAATATATAAAAAAAAATATATGTAAGTCGTTACAAAAAAGTGACATGTATAGCATATCTCAGAATGCATATTATCAACCGGAGCTACAATTCTATAACATGATAAAAAATAAAATATAAAATAGGCTTGAGATTTTATCAAATTATGATCAAATGCTTTTAATCTTAACCAAAAAAAATTGCCAGAAATAACATATTATTAAAGTACACCATGTTTTTTTTAGAAGACGAACCTAAGGTTACATCACAAAAATAACATCTGAAAATAACATATGAGGGTTTTAGACATATATGTAACTTATTATTAAAGTACACCATGTTTTTTTTAGAAGACGAACCTAAGGTTACATCACAAAAATAACATCTGAAAATAACATATGAGGGTTTTAGACATATATGTAACTTGGATTAGTGAACGGATGTCGGGTTTAATCATTTCACCATTTAAGCTTTCTTGACTTGGTCGGAAATTCTATTATGGCAGGTGATGCACTTGGATAACTCCGTTGTAGCGACATAACATTAAAAATATTCATGAAACTTTGTATATTTGCATTTAATGTGGAATATCGATATGTTTAAATGATCTCTATAATTAGGTCAATGATCGATCTTTGGCGTTAGAAATTTTAAAATGATGTTTTCATTGGATATAAATATGGAATGTACTCTTCGAGGGAGATTCTTAAGTCATTTTTTGTTACTATGTGATATATTATTGATTTACCAGAAAAACATTATTGCGACACTAGACAATATATATATTATATATAGATTAGTAAAATAAGTATGACTTTTATTTGGATTTATCTTTTAAACTTCAAATGATTAATTATATTTAGATTTAATGATTCTTATTCCTAAAAATATTTAAATTAAAATCCCTCGCAAATAAATATAACAAATAAACATTATCTTCAATAATATATATGTTGTATGTTACTTAATAAATTAAGTTTAGTGTTTATATAGATTTATACTCAAAAGTTTCAATAAACATATTTGAGTTCAAGAATTTATATTGATAAAAAAATATTTTAAATTAAAATTCCGCGCGTGCGCGGTTTCAAATTCTAGTAATTAATAATACATTTAAGTTATATGTGCTAGGAGTTGAAGCATATACAACAGATATACTTAATCAAAAAGTTATGGTCAGTGGTAATTTTAATTTGGAGAAGCTATTGAAAACTCTCAAGAAAAAAACAGGTAAAAAGGCAGAAATCTTGATGGTGAATGAGAAAACTGATATGGATGAGAAAGAATATGATGAACCTGGAGTAGTTCTGGAAGAAAACGAGGAACATGAAACAATTATAGAGAATAATGAAGATGAAACAAAAATTGAAACCCCTCAAACAAGGTGTATCACTTCGTACTAGTTAATAGTTTTGATTAACTATGGAAGTTCCAAAAAAAGTAGCATGTGTTCTAACCCCTGTTTTAAAAATCTCCGCATAGACCGATTACGCCCCGCAAAATCACTAGGCCCACCCTCTCCGCCTCGATTAATGACTAATCCCCGCCTAGCATCAATTATCCAATTTTATCTGTCTAATTTGACTATAATCCGTCTAATCCGATTACTTCCCGCTTAATTTTGTATATAATGATTATATTTAGAGCTAAATATAAATCAAATATGTATTTTTTTTTTGTTATTTTGACATTTAAATTAAAAGTTTATGATGTTTTACAATAACTAATATACAAATTTTTAATGAAAATCATAAATTTTCTTTTAAAATCAAGTTTTTCTGTGTTTACCGTAATTTTAAAGACAATACTATAGTTTTATATTTTATTTGATATTTTTATTTTAACATAAACAGAACTATACATATATTTAATACTATATATTTTATTTTATTATTAATTTAGTAAAATAACCTAAAACTAGTCCCCAATTAATCTCCGTTTAATCTCCAATTTTCTCGCTAGGCGCTAGGCCCACTCCGACCGCCCGACTAGCGCCTAGCAATTTCTAAAACAAGGGTTCTAACTCTTTGAACAAAAAAAAACATGTGTTCTAACTCTTCATGTTTTTTTTTTGTAGTACAACAGAAGTCGAAATTCATATGGCATTTCTATGTGAGAAGTTTGAGGTAGACGTCGGAAAATTTATTTCTAAATTTGAAGGGAAATACTTATATTTATATTAATGAAATAACAAATACAACAAAATGTGTATTGTATTCATTTCTTTCGAATGGTGTATGAATAGAAGTCAAAACATGTGTGGTCGATATAGAAAATCAAAAAGTGGCATCACAGGCGATTTTGATAAGGAAATGTTATTGTAAAAACTTAAGAAAAAAATGCATAAAAGGATAAACAAAATGGAGCAGAAGAAAAAGGACAAAGAACCTATAAAGAAAGATGAAAAAAATGAAATGGATAGAGGTATTTATATCAACCCAAGTAGTGTTGATGATTAAGAGATCTCCAGATAGATGATGTTTAGTGATGAAAATCCTAATGCATGTTCTATTTCGTAATGAAATATAGTCAAACTAATATCTATCATGAGAAACTTGATATGATAATGGGTTGTATTTATTTGGTGATACTTTGTTATTTTCTTTACCTTGAAATAATATAATGGAGAAAAATAATAGTTTGGTTTCAATTTCCCTTTTTAATATAAGCTTTATCTTTTAAATGCATTCAGTTAATATCATTTTTAGTTAATAATTTGAACAAATATTAATAAAATATATTTTTTCTCGTCCTAGAACTCGATTTCAATAACTTTTAGTTGTTAAGATTTCAATTCAAGTTTCAATTAGACGAAGACTGTCCCAACATATAAATCAAGTTCAACTCCAACTCCGTTAGTAAATGATTTGTAAAAGCTCCCAAAACTTAATCCATGCAGCTTGACAAGTTTGATATAATTACTCGGTTGGCTCAAATATTGTATCTTTTGAGAAAGAGATATATGCTTTAGCCAAAACATGAAGGTTCTTACCAAGAAGCCATGATAGAGCATCCACTGCTTATGGATTCAGTAAAGCTATCACGTCACTCAAGACATTGTTTGTAGATTACGGACCATAAAATACCCTCCAGAATAATACGTTTTTTTTTCATCCTAACAAATACAATATAGAACACTAAAAGAACTTGAACCCAATACTTCTTTATATTTTTTATGATGATTGGTGTCGGTCAATGCATTGGTTGGTGTCGGTCGATGTATTGGTTGGTGTCGGTCGAAGCAATTCCTGGTTTGTTTGTTGATTGTTGTTTGATGGTTAGAGATATGTCAATTGCTTGTGTGTATATCCTAGTAGATGGGAGGGTTGTCACACTGAGTTTTTATAAAATACTCACCCATTTCATATGTGTTGTGGTGTAGGTAAAGACAAAGTCTGATTGTGGAATCAAGGCAATGAAGAGGAGGATGTTCTAGTGGCTTGTTGATGTGGTCTGACTTCTGTTAGGTTGTTAGAGTTGGGTCACTAGATCATCGCTAGGTTCTTAGTTGATGTTTTATGATACTGTTGGTTGGTTTATTATTGCTATTGAATTATTCGTTATTGGTTTTATGGTATCTGTTAGTTATTTCTGCTGTTTGGTTTGATTGTGATCAAGTAGCTAGTGGGTATGAGACCACTAGTTTATTATTATACTAAAAAAACGGTTCGGGTCGTTTCAAATTACAATGCGCAATTAAATAAATCAATGCAACTAATACAATCGTTATAACAATTTTTTGGACTTTTCATCGGTAAAAATTGTTTCAACGATTTTTTTCAAACAATTGTGATTTTCACAAAAAAAAAAAAAAAGATAATTAATTTGTAATTTTGTCGAAAGACCCTTTCCATAATAAATCTCTCATGTATTGTTTCTTTAACTTTTCTCCAATACATATATATAGTCTTATTTTTACATATCCCACATATTTCACAAATATGTCATGTTTTTAGTGATATGAAAGTAAAAAAAAAAAGATAATAAAAGTACTATTTCTTTTTACTTAAAAACACCATAGAAATAAATAAAATGAGTTATTTTAAAAAAGATAAAATAAAATGGGAATATTTGAGATTTGAAATTAAATATTTATTAATAGGAAAGCAAGATTATTATTTATTTCCCTAAATTATGATTAAATTGTTAGAAATAAATAAATAAGAAAATGTAGAAAAGTATATGTTTTTCTTACATCTGTATTAAGACAAATTTTTGTGAAATCTTTTAAGGATAATAATTTCTATATAAATCCCTTGTAAATTATTATTAATCTGCTAGCAAAAAAAGATTGATCAACAAAAAATTTCTTCTCTTATTTCTTAAGTTTTTAATTTCTTACAAACTTAGGCTGAGATAACTCTAAAATAATTAATATATTTTATATAGAGTTAGATAGCCATGGGTTGTTTTTCAAAACGGTCACGACGGAATATTCCTGAAAAGTAGAATGACACAATAGTTTTAATTTCTTCATATCTATGTAAATTAAATAAGAGTTTTGTCTTTTATATGTTCTTATGATGCTATTTGTTTTCTCTTTTGAAAATATGTTCAGCGATACAACTGAAGCCGAGTTGAAGATTTGGATGCATTGTGAAAACTGCGTAAAAGATGTCAAAATAGCTATTTCAAAATTTGAAGGCAAGCAAACTATATATATGTTATAGATTTATAGTTGATATTCTCAATATACTATACATATCGTATTTATGATACAAATTATACATTTCGCTTTTGCATTGAATTATATATTTTTTGAATACTTTATATTTTTATATTTTGGTATAATTAACAATTTAAAATTGTCTTTTTGGTTTTAATTTTTTTCAAAAAGTGTTTTTGCTGATTATTTTTTATTTAGTTTTTACGTTTTACATATTATATATTTAATATTTTCTTAGAAAAATTATGAATTATTGGAATTGTAGGAACAAATTTAAGATATCATGATGAAATTTGGTCACAAAGCTTTGGATATTTTGTAATGTTTGGACCATCACATATATTATTAAGGATAACATACTAATGATATTATAATAATAATTTAAATTATATGTGATTTCTAGGAGTTGAAGCATGTAAAACAGATATGGTTAATCAAAAAGTTATGGTTAGTGGTTTTTTTAATTTGGAGGAGCTATTGAAAACTCTCAAGAAAAAAACTGGCAAAAAGGCAGAAATCTTGAAGGTGAATGAGAAAGCTGAAATGGTTGAGAAAGACGATGATGAACCTGGAGTAGTTCTGGAAGAAAACGAGGAACATGAAACAATCATAGAGAATAATGAAGATGAACAAAAAATTGAAACCCCTCAAACAAGGTGTATCACTTAGTACTAGTTAATAATCTTGATTAACTATGGAAGTTTCAAAAAAAGTAGCACGTGTTCTAACTCTTTGCGCACAAAAAAAAAAAAAAAAAAAAAAAACATGTGTTCTAACTCTTCATGTTTTTTTTTGTAGTGCAACAGAAGTCGAAATTCATATGGCATTTCTATGTGAGAAGTTTGAGGTAGACGTCGGAAAAGTTATTTCTAAATTTGAAGGTAAATACTTATATTTATATTAATGAAATAACAAATACAACAAAATGTGTATTGTATTCATTTCTTTCGAATGGTGTATGAATAGGAGTCAAAACATGTGTGGTCGATACAGAAAATCAAAAAGTTGTAATCACAGGCGATTTTGATAAGGAAAAGTTATTGCAAAAACTTAAGAAAAAAATGCGTAAAAGGGTAAACAAAATGGAGCAGAAGAAAAAGGACAAAGAACCTATAAAGAAAGATGAAAATTTTGAAATGGATAGAGGTGTTTATATCAACCCAAGTAGTGTTGATGAAAAGGAGATGTCCAGATATATGATGTTTAGTGATGAAAATCCTAATGCATGTTCTATTTCGTAATGAAATATAGTCAAACTAATATCTATCATGAGAAACTTGATATGATAATGGATTTTATTTATTTGGTGATATTTTATTATTTTCTTTACCTTGAAATAATATAATGGAGAAAAATAATAGTTTGGTTTCAATTTCCCTTTTTAGTATAAGCTTTATCTTTTAAATGCATTCAGTTAATATCATTTTTAGTTAATAATTTGAACAACTATTAATAAAAGATATTTTTCTCGTCCTAGAACTCGATTTCAATAACTTTTAGTTGTTAAGATTTCAATTCAATTTTCAATTAGACGAAGACTGTCCCAACATATAAATCAAGTTCAACTCCAACTCCGTTAGTAAATGATTTGTAAAAGATCCCAAAACTTAATCCATGCAGCTTGACAAGTTTGATATAATTACTCGGTTGGCTCAAATATTGTATCTTTTGAGAAAGAGATATATGCTTTAGCCAAAACCTGAAGCTTCTTACCAAGAAGCCATGATATCGTTTTTGTAGATTACGAACCATAAAATACCCTCCTGTATATTACTTTTTGTGTTTTTTTTCATCCTAACAAATACAATATGGAACACTGAAAGAACTTGAACCCAATAGACGATATCACACATCAATCTATAAGTGTTTGGACTCCTCCCTTTTGTGGCTCCAATGATCCTAATACATCTTTATCTTTTTTATGATGATTGGTGTCGGTCGATGCATTGGTTGGTGTCGGTCGATACAGTTCCTAGTTTGTTTGTTGATTTTTGTTTGATGGTGAGAGATATCTCAATTGCTTGTGTGTATAGCCTAGTAGATGGGTGAATTGCCTCACTGGGTGTTTATAAAATACTCACCCATCTCATATATGTTGTGGTGTAGGTAAAGGCAAAGTGTGATCGTGGAATCAAGGCAATGAAGAGGAGGATGTTCAAGTGGCTCGTTGATGTGGTCTGACTTCTGTTAGGTTGTTAGAGTTGGGTCACTATATCATCACTAGGTTGCTGGTTGATGTTTTATGATACTGTTGGTTGGTTTATTATTGCCATTCAATTATTGGTTTATTATTTATTCGTTATTGGTTTAATGATATATGTTGGTTATTTTCCGCTGTTTGGTTTGGTTGTGATCAGGTGGTTAGTGGGTATGAGACCACTAGTTTATTATTATTCTAAAAAAAACGGATCGGGTTGTGTCAAATTACAACTCCCAATTAAATAAATTAATGCAACTACTACAATCGTTTATAACAATTTTTTGGACTTTTCATCGGTAAAAATTGTTTCAGCGATTTTTTTCAAACAATTGTGATTTTCACAAAAAAGAAAGATAATTAATTTGTAATTTTGTCGAAAGACCCTTTTCATAATAAATCTCTCATGTTTTATTTCTTTAACTTTTCTCCAATACTTATATATAGTCTTATGTTTACATATCCCACATATAATCACAAATCTGACATGTTTTCAATGATATGAAAGTAAATAAAAAGATAATAAAAGTACTATTTCTTTTTTACCTAAAAACACCAAAGAAATAAATAAAATGAGTTATTTTAGAAAAGAAAAATAAAATGGGAATATTTGAGATTTAAAATTAAATATTTATTAATAGGAAATCAAGATATTTATTTATTTCCCTAAATTATGATTAAATTGTTAGAAACAAACAAATAATAAAATGAAAAAAGTATATGTTTTTCTTACATCTGTATTAAGGCAAATTTTTGTGAAATCTTTTAAGGAAAATAATTTTTATATAAATCCCTTGTAAATTATTATTTTTCTGCTAGCAAAAGAAGATTAATTAACAAAAAATGTCTTCTCTTATTTCTTAAGTGTTTAATTTCTTACAAACTTAGGCTGAGATAATTCTAAAATAATTAATATATTTTATATAGAGTTAGATAGCCATGGGTTTTTTTTCAAAGCGGTCACGACGGAATATTCCTGAAAAGTAGAATGACATAATAGTTTTAATTTCTTCATATCTATGTAAATTAAATAAGATTTGTGTCTTTTATATGTTCTTACGACGCTATTTGTTTTCTCTTTTGAAAATATGTTCAGCGATACAACTGAAGCCGAGTTGAAGATTTGGATGCATTGTGAAAACTGCGTAAAAGATGTCAAAAGAGCTATTTCCAAATTTGAAGGCAAGCAAAATATATATATATATATATATGTTATAGATTTATAGTTCATATTCTCAACATACTATATAGATCGTATTTGTGATACAAATTATACATTTCGCTTTTGCATTGAATTATATTTTTTTGAATACTTTATATTTTATATTTTGGTGTAATTAATAAATTAAAATTTTCTTTTTGGTTTTATTTTTTTTCAAAAAGTGTTTTCGCTGATTGTTTTTTTATTTATTTTTTACGTTTTACATATTATATATTTAATGTTTCTTAGAAAAATTATGAATTAATGGAATTGTAGGAACAAAGTTAAAATGTCATGCTGAAATTTGGTCACAAAGCTTTGGATATTTTGTAATGTTTGGACCGTCGCATATATTATTAAGGATAAGATACTAATTATGTTATAATAATAAATTTAAATTATATGTGATTTCTAGGAGTTGAAGCATGTACAACCGATATGGTTTGTGGTAATCAAAAAGTTATGGTTAATGGCAATTTTAATTTGGAGAAGCTATTGAAAACTCTCAAGAAGAAAACTGGCAAAACGGCAGAAATCTTGAAGGTGAATGAGAAAGCAGATATGGTTGAGAAAGAAGATGATGAACCTGAAGTAGTTCAGGAAAAAAATGATGAAGATGAGACAATTATAGAGAATAATGAAGAACCAAAAAAAAAAAAAACCAAAATAAAAGAACAATAAACAATTTCTAGGCACTAGTCGGGCGGTTGGGGTGGGCCTAGCGAGAAAATTGGAGATTAAACGGGAATTTATCGGCGACTAGTTTTAGGATTATTTTATTAAATAAATAATAAAATATAAATATATAGTATTAAATATATGTATAACTCTGTTTATGTTAAAAAAATATATCAAATAAAATATAAAACTATAGTACTGTCTTTAAAATTATAGTAAACATGTAAAATCGTAATTTTAAAATAAAATTTTATGATTTTCATTAAAAGTTGTACATTAGTTACTATAAAACATCACAAACTCTTAGTTTAGATGTCTAAATAAAAAAAAATATTTTATTTATATTTGGCTCAAAAAATAATCGGTATACACAAAATTAAGTTGGGAGTAGTCGGATTAGGTGAGTTATAATCGATTTAAACATGTCGAATTAAACAGGCATAATCGAATAATTGATGGTAGGCAGGGATTAGTCATTAGTCGAGGCGGAAAGGGTGGGTCTAGCAATTTTGCGGGGTGTAATCGGTGGTAGGCGAAGATTTTTAAAACATGGACTCAAACAAGGTATATCACTTCTTTTAATAGTTTTGATTAATTACGAAAGTTCCAAAAAAAACTACTTTCTTAGGATATTACATGTGTTCTAACTCTTTATACTTCTTTTTTTTTGTAGTACAATAGAAGTCGAAATTCATATGGCACTTCTATGTGAGAAGTTCGAGGTAGACGTCGGAAAAATTATTTCTAAATTCAAAGATAAATAATAAATACTTCTATTTATGTATATTTTTTCAGCACTTTTAGTTATATTAATGAAATAAAAAATACAGCAAAATGTGTATTGTATTCATTTCTTTCAAATGGTGTATGAATAGGAGTCAAAACATGTGTGGTCGATAGAGAAAATCAAAAAGTTTTAATCAGAGGCGATTTTGATAAGGTGAAATTGTTGAAGAAACTTAAGCAAAAGATGTAAAAGGATAAACAAAATGGAGAAGAAAAAAAGGACAAAGAAATTTTTAAAGAAATTGAAATGGATAGAGGTATTTATATCAATCCAAGTAGCTGAAAAAGAGATGGCCAAATATATGATGTTTAGTGATGAAAATCCTAATTCATGTTCTATTTCGTAATGAAATATAGTAAAACTAGTATCCACCATGAAAAATATGGCATGAATAATGGATTATATTTATTTGGTGATGCTTTGTTATTTTCTTTACCTTGATATAATATAATGGAGAAAAGTAATAGTTTGGTTTTTCGCTTTTTAGTATAAGCTTTATCATTTAAATGCATTCCATTAATATAATTTTAGAAAATACTAATAAAGATAACTATTTTCTCGTCCTATAACTCGATATCATTAACTTTTACAGATTACGAACCATCTAATACCCTCCCGAACATTACGTTTTTTGTTTTTTTTTTTTCATCCTAACAAATACAATATAGAACACTAAAAGAACTTGAACCCAATAGACGATATCACACATCAATCTATATAAGTGTTTGGACTCTTCCCTTTTTTTTTTAGCTCCAGTGATCCTAACACTTCTTTATCTTTTCTTATGATGATAAATTGATATAAAAAAATCTTACTAGTATGATGATTAATGACATAGAAAATTAGGCAATGAGTAAAAAACCAAAGGTTCATATGGTATTCAAAGTATGTGCAAAGGCCCAAAAGGCCCAATCATTAGAATCTTTCTCAAATTACAAAAATATTCTCCAAGGATTCTTTTTTTTGGGCAAAAAAACTCTAGATCACACAACGCATTCTTCTGATTTCTACTTCTTTGGTCAGTTCCGGTTTCATGATTCCGACAGAGATTTTCGTCCTAATCAGAGTGGTCATGCCAACAAAGCAACATAAAGACACATCGTCGAAGGATGTAAAGCCGAGTTCGTTGCTGCTTAGCCATCAATAAACACCGATCTCCGAAGCTGGTTTTCCGGTTCGGTTTAGTCTGAGCACAAGGATTGGGCATATACGTGAGAGAGAGAGTAAGATCGATTCTTTTTTCTCTGGAGGATGTGAAAAGAGAAGGAATTGGAGAATTGAAGATGAGTGAGTGACGTGAAGAGTATTTATAGGAAAAGAGCGTGTGTGTGTGTGATGATGAAGTCGGACGCGGCTGCTACGTACGTGGTCCTACGGCTTTTTGTTGTTTCTGCGAATCTCATCTTTTTTCTTCTTTATCCAACACGTTTTTTTTTTTTTTTTTTTTTTTATTATTCGTTGCTTATGACGTTATTGCCCTTCTAATGTTTATACAAAATATCCAATTTCTTTATCATTCTATTGCATTTCTAATTATAGCACTTTCGTATTCTTGTGAGTTTTTGGATCTTGGATTCATATAATTCTGTTATTACTATTAGAGGTGGACACGAATAAATGTTTTAAAATTTGACAAATTTTACATATAACTGGAAACCATCAATATTTTTAAAGTAACAATTATGAACAATGTCTTATCTCCACGAATCGAATGAATCATTTTATATAATAAGTAAAGAGAAGATGAGGACTACTTGATTCGAATCGAGTGGATCCAATCTTATTAATACTACTCTCCATGTATTATTCAAAATGTTCTAGAATCAAGCCATGACATACTTACTTTATCTGACTCTTCTACCTTATGAAGCGCAGACTTTGGACCATACAATATACGTATGGCAATTTGTCTTATTTTGCGTTATCGATATCATTCTCTACTTTTTTTTTTTCTCCCTTTAGTGCATGCATTAGAATCTTCCCATAACTTTTGGATATCACAAGGACATATTCAGTATATGTTTCTTTATAATTTAGAGGTATGGTTTCCTTATCGGCGAAGTGATGGAATCTAATAAGAAAAGAGAAAACTACTAGGAACTCCGAAAGGCCACTAGAGAGTTTAAAAGCGTGTAGCCGTGTAAAGAGGTTAGCGATATTATTAACCACTAGCAAAATTCTTATTGTACTAGTAAGAGTGGCCCCTCTTCAATTAACATACAGCCACGTCTCCTAACTTTTGTCTGAATGTAGTACTCGTTTCTTTTTCTTACCTTATCCATTCGTCCCATGAGGACTAAAAAGCGACGCCTCCATTTGATGTTCATTGTAGTATTGTAGTATTTTGTACGTTCTTCAATAAACATTGAACCAAATGCGTTCATGGTACAGAATCCATTTACCAGCTATTTGTACTTTCTGTAAAGTTCTATATGGTTCAAATTTCAAACTAAAACCATATATTAAAAATCAAATAACGTACTAAGTTGGTGAGATTGTATCTTAGATCTTTCACCAATGGAATCGTCATTTACAGAGTGAATTAGGAGGGGAGGGTCTTATGGTTTTGTATCGTAGTATTTGTTAAGCAGTTTCTCTGTATATTCTCCAAACGTCAAGACGCTATCAGAGAGAGATAACTCTTCATCGATTGTAACTTCCTTTGGGAATGTTAGCTTCTGATCCCTACAAACACAACATTCACAGTTTTTTTTGTTATTAATATTTGTACAACAATAAGATTTTCCAGTGTTAAACCAATTAAAAATTATCTTTAGTTCAGAATAATACCAGTCAGGTTGCATGAACAATGCAAATGTCGATCGCTCTAGACCACGAGCCTCCTCTCCTTGTGGCGCCTGAACAGAAACAAGAAACTATGTATTAGTTTTGGTGTAGCGAGAGAGAGATTTGAAACTTAATACAATTGAAAGGAACCATCCATGATGAACAGATTAGTTGTTTTATTCCACGAGCCATATCTATCCGTAAAGGCACAAAGAATATTTTACCCGTACGCAATGAGGTGTAGCACAAAGATAACCCCTTGACAGAATTGCTGTTGTCTCGCCTATTTGGTATGCTATTTCATCTTCCCCATACACAACCTAGTTAAATGTAAAGGATGCAATTCTTAAGAAAATTATTCATAACAAGTAAGCAAAGCAGAGTGGGCAGTGGACAAGGTGTATAGCTCGTATTCATAACAGAATCTGGTTTCGACGTTAGATAACAAATAGGCTCCACTGAACTATGCACAGTCATCAGAAGATACTTTACCTTTACGATCTGACCAGACCGTGTTTGTATGTATAAGCCAGAATCAGGATCTGGACAAGGTACTTCCACTGAATCTCTAGAAAATATTGCACGAGTAAGACCTGTGGATATTCGTATAAGGATACAGTTAAATAAAAACATATCTTCATATCATCTATATAGAGAGGAAGATGAGTATGCTATCTAAAAAAGGATCCAACTAAACCTAAGCCAACATTAACAACTCAGGAAAGCAAGAGAGAAGAAAAATCTGACACCTGTGAGTGAACCATGGTCCGTATGCCATCCACACCAAGATGAGATGGAATCGTTGTCATGCATCGTGCTGAATGGAAGACAATATATCAATATCTAAGACAATAAAGTACCTTTATCGCCCAAATGAAAGTTCTACTATCAAAGAGGCATAAATATCATGAGTTCAACAAGTATTGTGAAGGGCTTGTCAAGAGCCGGAATCTAATTTTACCTATCTTGTGCAGGAAAATAATAAAGTAGACGTCCTTTGTGACACCGAGAGTCAAGTAGTATCTTTTCAAGATTTTGCTCTTCATGTTGTTTTATGCCCTTTGACACTGCAAATCATGGATTGGAAAGGGCTACAGAAATTGACAATGACGAAATCATGAAAATTACTAGCACCATGGAAAAATCTAGGACCAGAGTCATGTTAATACATTTCATAGGTAAAGACCATGCCAGCATCTAGAAAATAGACTGGTTTCAGTGACTATATCCACCCACTTATACTAAGACAATTAACTATTCATCATTTTAAGAGTAAGAAGTGAACTAGGCTACTCCACAGACACAGTCACATAATGCATCGCATTTTCCGGAATAATAATTCAGTGAAAATTTTCTGCTTTTTGGATGACATTTCATAAGAGAGCTTCTGCTTTCCGCTCAATTCCAAGACTATCTTGGCAATTGAAGCTTCAGCGTCTTAAGGACATGTATTCAAGGTCAAGGATGTTTGAATATAGATTCAATAACACCAATAAAAGTAATTACCATATTGATCACAGTGGTAAGCTACCATAAGCCCAACTTTGAACATCAGACTACCAAGAGCTTTGAAAGCTGTCATGTCATGAATGGAAAACACTCAGTTAATTGGAGGAAAATATTAAACTTGAGGAAAAATTGAAAAAAAACAAGCTATACCAGAAATTCTAAACTTTATGCATTCTCAAAGCTGAGACACAAAAACTTTATTACCGATTACACAAACTAACGACATCCGAAAGCAAAGCAAGTATCACCTAGTTACCTCCTTCGAGCTCCGGTAAAGAATTCCTTGGCCATATGTTTGATCCACAATATGATGGATACCTACTTAAGCAAAATAATATAAATATGAAATAACGAATCATAGAAGAGAAGAACACATAGTTCATGTAAACATAACACAGAATACAAGTAATTTTACACTAGCGAATCTGGGAATCACAAGAGTTCAGTCGGGCAGTCAATATTTCAACACATTTCAAGAATGCTACATAAGCCAAAGACTTTTGCAAACATAAAACTGATGTTATTTACCGCTTTATTTCATATGGATTACTTGTTGGTACATCTTGTAGAGGGTTAGCATAGTAGGAACCCTTCAACACGTCTGCACAAACAATAAACAAACTTTATTTTTAGTACTTTCATCAGAGCAGGCCAGAGATATAATACTGTCACATAAATTACATTTCAACTTCTTGTATACAAGGACCGAATAGATGGTATATAAGCTCTTGCAGTTATCGAGTAATATGTAACCGAGCCAAACAAGATATTAAACGAAAAGCTTTACTTAGCTAACTATCTGCAACTAAGAAATCTCGTTTTGTTATTAGACATAGACTGGGAAATTTCATCTCGTTCTGAAGCAATTGAAAAAAAAAAGGTTAATAAAAAGCTCACCAAGCTTCCCAGATTCAAGTTTCTCTTTGCCATGACTCCAACCAAAATTGTACCTAAGAAGAAACAAAGTAGAAGAGTAGGAAATGGAATAGAAGATTACAAGTAAAACCAAGTTAAACAATAGAATAGTATATTCACCTACTGTGAGCATCTTCAAGCTCTCTCTTCACCTCTTCAGGAAGACCAGCTAACCTTTAGATAGGAAACAAATAAACCCTTGATAGCTATTTCCAAAACATAAAACTCTAACCTTTCATTGAAATAATCAGCTATAGAAAAAAGAACAATTACCTAGGTGCAAGCTGAAGTAGATTCTTTCGTAAAGCCGAATACCCTGGTACCTAAAAAAACACAAACTTCAACCTCAAATTTGTAATCTTTACTTCTAAACCAACACAATTGAGATGACAAATAACTATACAATACAAAATTACATGCACAAATTCAACAAAGTTATGTACTTTTTATAAATCTTTAACCAATTAACAACAAAGCAACAACTATGGCTTGTGCTAAGAAGTGGATACATACATCTTTAACCGAGAGTATTCCAAGTCCATTAGGTCCAAATCCTTGTTCAATCCTCTCAGACAAATCTATGTCGCTCTGCTATAAACACTCAAAATTGAAAGATAAAAGAAGAATTAATAAGACAAAAACAGAACACAGAGAAGACAAAAAAATGAAGACAAGTTCGGGATCAATCTTTACCTTGAGCTCCGAGTAAGATACGGTGACCGTGGAAACAGTTGGCACGGTGGAGTCCGACGCGAGAGACATTTTTGGCGGCACGTAATCAGACGAGGAGAAAAGGGTAAGGACGGACGACGTCGGAGAGCGAGAACAGTGGAAAGAGAAACAAAATCGGCGGCACACCGGAGACCTTGAAATTGGAAGAAATTGACAAGGGGACTAACAAATTCAAGATTTTTTTTTTTGGGATATTTTTGTTCTCTTCTAAGATAAACTTATCTGAGACATTTTTTTTAATTAGTATTAATATTATATCCATTCATAATACTCAAAATCGATGACTTGATCACTGCTCTCACGTTTTTGGCGATTTTTTAGTAATAATATATACTAGAAAATATCTCGTACTTAACACACGGATCAATATTTTTTTTTAAAAAGTCATTGTTATATTTTTCAAAAAAAAAATATTTTGTTTGAGATAAGATTTATTTTTAATTGTTCTGTAAATCTATATATGTTTTTTGAATACTAATTATTTTAGAATATTATAGTATTTTATTTTTGACGTATATTACAATTTTATATTGTTTGTTTGTTGCATTTTGCATCATTATTTTATGAAATATGAAGTAGTAATTTTAATATTATAATTATAAACAAATAAAATTTATTGATTTATCAGCTATATAAATTTAATTTTACCAACCCGCCAATGTGAAAATTAAAACACACATTTTATTTTCATAGATTGAGTAATATATTTTTGTTTTTAAAAGTTCAAACCACAACATATGTAGAAAAAAATCTGCAATTTAATTAATCATAATTATTATATGAAAATTCCAAACAGTTTGTAAATATAATAAAATAAAGATGATAGGGAAATCATAATTTGAAATTTTAACAAAATATTTGAAAATATTGTTATTGAAACAGTTAATTTTTTTTAATTACAAATTATTTTTGATTTGAATAGACTTTTTTTTTACTTTTCTAGATTTTTTTTATATTTGATCTGTCAGCATTTTTATTTTTTAATTAATTTTATTTATTAATTAATTAATTAATCTTAATTAAATTTTTCAATTGGCAATTGAATGTAACTTTTTACACGTTTTAAGGTTAGTTTCATATTTGTACTTCTCAATTAATATAGTAGGATTTCTATTCATAATGTACCAAGATAAATTATATATCAATTTAACAAATGAATTCATCACATACTTTTTAGCATGAGAAAGCTTATTGCATATATATACTTGAACTTGATTGTGATACAGTATATGATTAGAAGATTCTCAAATGAGTCATGTTAAGTTCCAACAAAGCTGACTCCGGAGATGAGAAAAGCAATGGCTTGCATGAAGAGATATAAATATAAAAATGTGTTCCCAAAGGCAAAGTCGTAGCAGGCGCAGCATAATATGTATATACCCATCATCACTTCCTTCATATTTACTCTGCGACAAAACATTTTCTGGCACTCGTTAGTACATTTTGTTTTCTTTATGGACTCATTCTAATACATGCACAAATTTTTTTTGCTAGCCTGATACCGGATAAATCACTAAACCAAACACACATGAATGAATTATGTAAGAAACTAAGAACTTATGTTAAAATATTGATTTTTGTTTTTGCATTCTTTTTGATTAGTTTACCTTTTGAGAATTTCTCCATTCCGAGGAAGCAGCTTAGTCTTCAGAGTATCTCCTAGTTTTTCAGTGACAACCCATTCATTGACTCTTTTTCTTTCAAATAAGCCAATGAAAGTTCCTTTGGTCCGGTGCATAGCCATTACATTTTCAAACAAAACCCAAAAAACCACGAGGTAGAATGATCTATACACATATACCAATAATTCATAGTAAAAATGAAATTAAGGTCACATATAGAGTGAATAAATGTGGTCGGTAATTATAGTACTACTAACCTTGGAGTGGCGATTACACCGAAGAGGGTGATGATCGAAGGACCATATATAGTTGACCAAGTAGGAATTTTGACTTCGGGAAGGAAGACACTTGTAGGAAGAATAACACAGTAAAAGAAGAAAGTGAAGAAGTGGACTATGATCTTCCGTAGGAAAAAGAAGCTATAGATCACGTAAAACTTCTTCCAAATCTTCACTCTCTGTTTGTCACAAGTTTTTAATTAGAATAAAGTTATCATAAAGCATACTATTCTTAAGAAAAAGTACAGAAATAAAAGAAAATCTCAATGTTTGGTTACATTTGGTTTAACCAAACCGCAATGTTTGGTTCCACTTGGTAATTCTAGAACATACCTAGAATTTCTCATGTTTAAACCAACAAATTACTAGATCTCAAATCAAGTTCCATACCGTGATGGTTAAAAAAAAAACCATACAAAACCGATTAACTCAGCATGACCAGAAGTTATAGCTACGAAACGTGTCCCCATTGATAAATGATAAGTGGGTGACCAATCATTTTACTTTTGTATTTTTATTTGGTTTCTAGTGGTTAAAAACTTGTCCATTTTCAAACTGTCGCTAAAGATGAGCCAGCGAAAATATAATTGGCACGTGAAAACTTTGTCTGAAAAGTGAATGAAATAAAGTAATTAAAGACCTTATTGCGAATAATTTCCATCGTCATTTTGCGGAAGAGATTGGCTGGACCGCACGACCATCGATGTTGTTGGAATCTAAAAGCCTTAAATTTGCTTGGTAGCTCGCTTTTCACCTACAACCACGGTTAATATATTACAATCATTATATATAAGCAGTTAAATTAGACATAGCCACATGCAAGTGCATATATGTTTATGATTAGTCTTTTCGTTTACATTTTACTAGAAACAAATAGTACATACATACATATCGAATGTTAACTTTTTGGAACAAATGTTTTGCATGTAAACGTTAAAAAAAAAAAGAAAGATTACAAATTGTTATAACAAAAAAAAAAAGATTACAAATTGTGGATTACTAAACAAGTCTAGTCTTACAGAAACAACATTCTAGCAATATGAAATAAAATAAACAAAAGATATAACGTACCTCAAGGTCATTGATGAAGACAAATTTCCAGTCGAGAAGACCAACACGAACGGCCAAGTCCATATCTTCTACGGTCGTCCGATCTTTCCATCCTCCGGCTTCGTCCATCGCTGCGATTCTCCATACTCCCGCGGTTCCTGCATATATAAAACACTTTTTTCTAATCATATTTTTATATAGATAGATATTATATAATATTGTAACGATTCATTCACCATTAAAGCCAAAGAAAGCATGTCTTGTGGATCCAGATTGTTGCTCTGCCATGAAATGGTAGTTGAGAGTCATCTCTTGCATCCTTGTCATTAAGCATGTGTTTGCGTTCACTGCATGACCAAATCATATATGTCCAGAACCACATTCGCATTAAGTTTTATGTCAAACTCATTAATTTGCAATGAGGATAGTTTACCAATGATTATGTAACATTGTTTCTTTCATTGTCAGATTTTGTTAGTATGTGCCACATCACAAATGGGGTTGTATCTTACATTCTATATGATCGACATTCTTCTCTACTCATTGCTAAACGAGTTCAAGTTGGAACCATAATTCCAAAAACAAATTAAAATGCCTAGGAACTTTGCTTTGTTATTATATATATAAATATGTACATACCAAATCTCCATCGAGCTTGGACAAGAGCGAGCTCAGGGTTGTGAATAAGAAACGGGATAGCGCGTTGGAGATAATCTGGCTCCGGCTGGAAATCAGCATCAAATATGGCCAGATAGTCACACAGCTTGACGTAGCTGTGCCTCATGCCATGCTTAAGAGCTCCAGCCTTGTAACCATTTCTGTTGTCTCGCCTCTGATAGTGTATGTTTATGTCTTTTGATGCCCATTTTGCACACTCCATGCTCACCAGTTCCTGCATGAAATTTTATTTACTAAGTATATGTATACAATCGATTCAGTAAAGCTATAATTAGGTCATCATGGTATTCATATGTTTTTTTTTCTTTTCGAAATTGTATTAGCCCACTCTGTCCTTGGAGACTTTATTAAGAACTGACCATAATGGCTGGATCGGTGGAATCGTCTAAAATTTGAATGATTAGGCGGTCCGATGGCCATATTAGTCTGCATGCAGCACCTATAGATAATTCGAAGACCTGGAGATTTAAAACTATGTTAATTAGTATACATTATATTTTTACTTTTACATATCCATAAAAAAAACTAATTAATATTACCAAAGTAACAATAACCAAGTTTTAATATCGTTTCTATATATCTAAATAGATTTCTGTAGGATATTATGACGGATTTTGGTTTATGCATGGTGTGATACCCGGGTAGCTAGTATTGATGACATAAGTGAAATCAGTATAATCAACATCTATTATTAATTTCTACAAATATATTAAACTTTCTGTCGAATATACTTTTGTCATCTTAGTAATATAAAGAAGCTTTAGACAAAAATGGCAGACAGGTTGGATAAATTCTGCCAGTCCACTCAAATGGTGGAGCCAACTTCTTCAGAAAGATATTTTGTTTTTATATATTGTAACTAGAGATGTAATTTATAAAAAATTATGTATTATTCTAAGCTGTTTTTTTTTTTTTGGACAGACACATTATTCTAAGCTTTTATTGTCAATGAATATATAAAAGATATCATAAAGAGATAGGGAGTAAAAATTCAACCTCTCGTTCGTTGTACATGGGAATTTGGACAAGGACCATTGGGTAGTTTTGATGAGCAAGCTCCATATCTTCCTGCATTGCTTTCCATTTGTAGACTTTCTCAGGTTTGCGGTTAAACAACTTGACGTAGAGTACTACAAGGTTCATGTAAGCACACTCTACGAAAACTAAGAGCCAGATGATCAAACACATAGCCACTAAATACTTAAACACTGGTACTATGAGTGTAGTCTTTGTTTCTTTCCACATAGTGTTCATGCTTATCCTCACACCATCCACGGATGGTATACGACCTCCTCCATGGAACTTCTCATAGTAGGCGTACACAAAAAGAATAAAACTATCCTTAGTGTAAGCAAATTACAGAAGTACGTACTATATGAAAAATAGTTCTTAATTTATCTGTGTTTCACGTTTACATTTACAATAGACAAATAATGTTTACCTAAAATATTTAAGATGTTAAGTTGTGCTGTCGATCTTAATTGATAAATTGAACATGGGGGAATTGAGAAACCAACGAGGTGGAGAATCGATGTAAAAAAATGATAAGTATATAATACATGTAACTGCAAATGTATATATATAGAGTTTAGTTTGATCGGCTTTATTATTAAAGAATGCTAGATTAAGGTCAAAAATTTGAAAACCTTTTACGAAATAGAGAGACGACGTCTTACCATTATTGAGAGGAGGGAAAGAAATGAATCTTGTAGGAAAAGGAGAGGCTTCAGAAGCTGTAACATGTTTTTTTTTGGGTTCAGTGACTGAGTGGTTTTGTTTATGCTGCCTTCTTTGATCTCTTATATAATAAAATGGAAGTAGACAACTTTTTTTGTAAACTATATAATATGAGTTATAAAATTAATTATTTGATATTTGATAAGTTATAGGTTATATAGGTTGTAACCATTAATTAAATGTCAATTTAAGATCCTCTTAAAAATGATATTCGAAAGAATATCATTAAATCTCCAAAAAAATATTTAATTAACCATATATAGGTAACAAATCTCAAAACTTAATCACTCTTCTGCGGATTAAAAGTGATTTCCGATTATACTTCTTTTTACAGGGTAACAATATCCAAGCAGGGATGAAGAAGGAGGATGTTACTAAATTTAAGAAAATTCTCATATAGGGGGATTGGAAAATTATTGAGAAATTTTCAGTCACCAAGGTGCTAGAGCACGGGTTAATTTTAGTTACTAGATTTTAACCGTGTACGAGCACGGATACGGTTACAGACAACCACATATTGTCCAAAAAACATTTTTAAATAATCACATAAATTATATTTTATATAAAAGTGCAATATAAATAAAATAAATTTTAACATGTGCTCTAGCACGGGTTATAATCTAGTATATTTAGGAAAAGAGAACCCCATGCTACCATTGTTTTATAATTATATATACATATATATATATATATTTGGTATATGAGAATATCACAACGTGGAAGTAATTTAATACCTAAAGTAAGTAACAAAGATGCAGGAGAAAATAAAGAAAATAAATGATAAATAAGAATAAAACACATTCTAATTGCAGATAGACAACATGGAGTTTGAAACAGATGACTCTGAGTTGGTCAAGATTATAAGATTATTCGTGTTTATACGATTCAAATCAGTTTTTGAAATAGAATGCTAAAAAGATCATCGATTAAATTTTAGGATAGATCTTATATATACATTTTTAAATACAATTTGGGTTATAGCCTTTTATTTATACTTATTTACAAAGTTAATTCTTAAAATTTTTCCATAAATAGCATTACTTCAGATTTTGTTTCCTAAATATTTTACATTCCCAACTAAAAAATTACAGCAAAATTAATATAGAAACAGAAATTACGATATAGTTAATCACAGTTTCTATTGTGTTTTGAAGATATTCTATCTCTGAATCCTTTGTAAATGAAGAAAACAACAATTTGATTCCCATTTTGTTTTTCAAAACTTGTGAGCTTTGATTCTTAACGTAAGAATAACTTCGATTCACATTTATTTAAATATTATAATTAATATATATAAAGTTAATAAAATTTTAAAATATTACGAATATGTAAAATTTTTAAAAATTTAAAATACTATATAATATGGTTATATAGTAGATGGATTATAAAGAAGACATGCTGGAATTAATAAAATATCATTAAATTTGTGCTAACACGGGTTAAATCCTCATTTTCTTATTTGTTAACACTATTAATATTAGAATATTTTACTAAGTTGATTTAACTAAGATTATGTAAAATAATTAAATCATTATGAAAAATATGACTTAATAATAGCGTATAAATAATTTCTTATGTATTTAGATCTCTTATTTTTGTTATAATAATTAAAAATCAAAATAGAATCTCAAACACTAAACAAAACAAACTAAATATAACAAACAAATACAATATAAAATAAGTGATCTACATACATAAGAAATCATTTATACGCTATTATTAAGTCACATTTTTCCTAATGATTTAATTATTTTATGAAATGTTCAGTTTTGTAAAGAATATAGCTCTTGTAATAAATTTTTAAGTAATCATATTATAGTCTCAAAAATAAAATAATAATGAATATTAATAACATAAAATTATAAAGCACAAATTTTAGAATTTTTGGTTTTAATATTTTAGTTTTGCCTTATTATATTATTATGGAATGTGTATCAGTGTATCAATGAAGAAAAAATCCATTAAATCTGTTTTCATAATAATAATGACATCTCTCATTTCCATTAGAATACATTTTCATTATTAAAAATCATAATTTTATTATTAATTGTATAGTTAAACATAATTTTACATTGATATATATGGCTCTAATAATAAAAATGTGGCATGAATAATTTGCCCGGCTCTCTCCACAATATGAGGCTAAGATTTATTATCTCTTAAATATGCTTTTTGAAGTCTCTCTATAATATGTTACTAGGTACTAACCCGCGGTAGACCGCGGACTTAATTTTTTTTGTAATGTAAACTTATTTTTTATTATTATTTTATTTATAATTGTTTGTGATTATAAATTCGGTTTGTTTATATAATAATTTTGTATTTTAAAAATATTTATTGAAAGTGAAAACCTTTGTCAATAACACATTTGCATATAACGATGAATAAACTTGTTTAAACATTTGTCAATAATACACAATCATTGCTATAGTTATGAGATAAGTAAACAGATGTAACTAACATTACTGTCATGTATAGTTCATCGGACAATAATAACCATTTGTCTTCAAATTAGGCTTGACGTGAATAGGCCATTAATTCTTAAAAGGTTTCAGATCTCTAGGTAATGGGAAGGCTAACATTTTTGTAGCTATGTTATTTTGATAAATTTTCGTGTGTGGAATTTGATAATGGTGTGAAACAGAATAGAACCTGCAGTAAACAGAATAGAACCCGATGATGATGAGATTCACATTTGAGTTTATCTGTTTAAATAGATAATTACATGATTAATTAATTATTAATTATCTTTATTACTTTTAATGATTTTAACTTTTTCTTAATTATTTCTAATGGCATTTGAATGTAAATTTTTATATTTTTTAAAATTAGTTGTATATTTGTATTTTTCAATTAATATAGTAGGATGTTTATAAGAGTGTAAAACGTGGGAATCTATACTATTAATTGGGGAGTACACTTAGGGATAATAAAAAAAAAAACATAACATATATTCATGTTGCCAAACAGACCCATTTGTCTACATAATAAAAAAAAAAATTAAACTTCCCTAAAATGGTAACAACTATTAAAGAAATAAATAATTAACTTTTTATAATTGGTTATAGATTTTGTATCTATTTTTTGATATGGGTATAAAGCATAAATAATTAATTTCGAATATATTAAGTTTTCCAAATATTTTTCTAAATTAAATATTAAACATGTATAGTTTTCTAAATGAAATTAAAGCCAACAAGATTACAAAATGAAATTTAAAATATTATAATAAAAACGAAATTATTTCTATTAATAATTTCTTGAATTTATATAATTATTAAAATTTTATAAAATAAAAGAGTTTTCCGCAATTAATAACATACCAAAAATGTAACTTATTATTTAACAAGATTTCCATAACAAATGAATCTAATTAATTTTGAATAGTATTTATGAAAATAACTTAACCTAAATTTAAATAGATGAATTATTTTAAGAAATCTGGAAATAAAATCAGTAATTATTAATTTCTAAAATTTAGGGATTATTTCTAAAACTAACCTTATATATTTACTCTCATCGGTATAATAGGAAAATATAGACAATTAATTCAAAATCCAAATCTAATAATCCATATAGATTCAAACATATTGTATATGCACCACATATCATATACAGTTATACACCACTCTAGCACTATTTTTGTATCTTTTTGTTTCTGCAAAAAAAAAAGTGTCTCTGTATTGAGTTTGCATAATATACCTCTTGCTAACATCTACTATATTCTTTTTTTAGTTCGCCAATACTATGTTCTATGTCCAGTTTATGATTTATGATTCTTATGATTTGTTAAATTTACAATTTTATGTCGTGTATATAAGCATATATATAAATCAAGATCTTTTTTGAAAGCATACATTTTTCTACCTAGAGATCGTATATAAGGGAAGATTGTGGTATGAACGGGTGTTCATCCAATTGACATAGCATATGCAAAACAAGAAAATTACATTTGATTGCTTAAAAGAAGTCCACATTTTTTATATGAACCCAGTAAGTCACAAAATACTATATTAGTGTTTGTTTTCTTCAGTTTTTATATAGATTTATTTAAGAAACCTCTGTAGGAAATTCTTATTAGAGTATGTAGTTGAACTTTACATTAACAATAATTAACTTTTGAAACCAGCAAATACATCAAGGGGTATGTATACATAATCTATATAAGTACAATTAATCTTCCATGACTATATTGTAATCAGCTGTATGTATTAAATTATATTATTTTCTTATTTTTCCAACTATATGATGTTAACAGTCTTTATTAAAATGGCACTGTAATTTGGGATGTATATGGAAAATAAAATAAAAAACACATAGCAGTAAAATTTTATAACATGAGCACCTTGAAATTTGTTTTTAAATCATGTTATCTTTAAAAAGTTTATTAAAATTTTCCTTGAAATTTGAGTGTTTGAGTGTTAATCTCAATACTTTTTAAATTTTTATAGACTTTTAAGTCATGGTTACCTTGAATCTCTAATGAAATATTCAAGATAACGATGACTCATAGTATAGTTCATAGTATAAAAATTTCTAATCCAAATCTTAAAGTACTGATTAACACTCAAACACCCAAATATTCATAAACCAAAATGACAAAATTTTAGGTTAATGATGTTATACTATATAGATATTTTTACACATACTAAATAAATAATTTTAATTCTTGACGTGTGCTATTAAATATTAAAATATACTTAATTTTTTCAAATAAATCTTACTATTTTCAATGGAGCTAGCATAAGTTCAAAATAAAATAAAAATAAAAAATACATAAAATATGTTCTATAACAGTTAAAAATATTTAAAAAAACATAATCTAATATAGGTGAAACATATATAAAATAGTAAGAATAAAGAAGTCAATTAATTTCGTAATATTTTTATTAAAATATATGATATATAGATATACTATGAATTATATTTATGTTTATTTCATACGGGAGTTCAAGAATTTATGTTTTCGTCCGGTCCCCTCCCGTTTTCAATCGGAAATACAAATTTTTCCCATATCTGGAATGTCCCATATTAGGAATGCTTTCTGTTATGCAACAAAAATTTGAGAACGGGTCTAAGACATAATGGAACTTGACAAAACGAAAAGAGAGTTACGGCCATCATAAATATTTGTATATGTTTCAAACGGGTTTTCATCGCTGTTAGCGGTTATATATCCAATTTGATAGTTCACAAATTTATTTATTGGATTTAGTTTGTTACCAGTCCAACCGTTATGTTGTTCCAAATTTTAAGATACTGGAGAATCATTATTATTTTAAATTTCTAAACATTAATAAACCAAACCAAATATCAAACTAAAATCTCAATTAGTATAAGTTTGATTATATATACAAAATTAATTTTGTTTATAAACATAACCCCGCAAGTACGTGCGGGTCCAAACCTAGTATAATATTATCTAAAGCCACTTATGAAGATGCGGCAGATAAAAATAAGAGAATCTTGTGTATGCAAATGCAACCCAAATAATTTAAGGAAGAAGGTTTTTGTAATATTAATAATACATCTTTTTTTTTTCAAAATGTCGAAAACGAATCAGAATAAATTAAAAAAATAAAGCATTGTCAAATATGGCTTGTGTTGCTGTTTTCATTTGGACCACACGAAATGGTATAGAACAAAACAACATGAGAAAAGTGACCAAAAATAGTAGTAGAGGTTTGTTTAATAGTTTCTTTTGATCTTTTTGAGAATTAATCTTTATTAAATGCAGAAATTATTCAAATTTTTTTATTAAATAACCCATATATAATATACCCTTTTTTTTTTTGGCCAAACACATTTTATTAACTCTAGAACCTCAAAAGAGGAATGTTCATACAACTTAAAAGGACAAAAGTACATGAAAGGTAAAGATAGAGACTACATGAGTCTTCCAACAAGATGCACAACTTTGGGAGGCTTGCAAAGAATGGAAGGTCTTTTGATGTTTTGTAGGATTCTGAAACGACCAACCTTTTTTTTTTAATAATAAATATATAATATAATATAATAATAAACTACAACTAGTGGTCCCATACCCATTAGCCACCTAACCGCAATCACAATCATCAGCGGAAAAAATTACCAATATCCAATAAATATAAATAGCCAATATTAATTCCAATCACAAACTAATGATCCAACAACATCCAAAGAACCAGCAATCCTAAACAACATTCTAGGACTCCACTCTAGCAACCTAACAGAAGCCAGACAACCAAACGAACCACTAGAACATCCTCCTCTTCATCGCTCTGATTCCACGGTCACACTTTGCCTTTACCTGCACCACAAACACATATTGCAATGCATGAGTATTTAATAAACACTCAGTAAGGCAATCCTCCCATCTACTGAGCTATACACACAAGCAATAGAGACATCTCTAACCATCAACCATCAACCAACAATCATCAATCAACAATCAACAAGCCAAACAACACATAAACAAGCAGATTAGAAAAAATCTCCAGCTTAGATAAGCCATGGTCCTGCACTTACCTTAACAAGTGATTCACAAAACTAAATACAACCAAATGAGAGGCTTTCCAATATCCAAGAACAACCAAACTTGTTCCTACAACCAATCACAACAACAAACAAATATTGTAAACAAACTGCCAGAAAAAAACAGAAAAAAACAACCTCACAAGTGAAACTACGAAATCAAAACGAACCGTTAACTTTCTAATCCCTCCGGTGAAAAGCAAGGTATATACGTCCAGAAGCTTCCCATAAAATTTCAGTACGATCAGATTATAGATGAAACCGCAATCGTCCCCATAACACCCGCTGGTCTCAATCCGCGAATGAGAAGAAACGCCCCACGAAAATACCAATATCTCCTAGAATATTAATCCAAATTCACTTCTGTAAAAAGGCGAGTGTACGAAAATCTCTTAGCTACAACCCTACCAAAAATCAATACCTTTCAAAACGATTTGACCCGTCGGATCTTCCTTCTTCCAAACCCTGACAGTTCTGTTTCTCTCTTAACACTAAGGAAAAAGCTTGATCTCCTTCTCTTTCTCCTTTACACTCAATAACCAAGAGTTATGTCTCTTTCTCTCCCTCTCTCTGATGAAAATGACGACAAAATCACCAAAAGGAGAGAGGAGGTGGCGACAATTAGAAGGAGAAATAAGGGTTTTTGGTTTAATTTGATTAAACCAGGATTTAATTAAACCAAAATTAATTAAAATCCACTCTTTTGGTTTACTCAACATAACCCAAACTCTATTTCCGGAACGCGGATGTTACAATTCTCCCCCACCAACATAGATTCGTCCTCGAATCTCGAACAACCATCACTTAAGGACTCCCGTGCAACTGTCTCCACGGCCCGTACTCCTCCGACCGATCTACAGAAGGTCACCTCTAGGCGATAGACTCACGCTCCAGGCGTCATTTGCTCTTGACTTTTTGGACTTTCCTTTACTCATAGGCCTAAACCTTGAGTTTTTATTGGCTCCTCATCAGACCTAAGTCTGCATGCCAAATGTTGGCTCCTCATCAGGCCGAAGCCCGCATGCCATAATATATAAGGAAAAGTCCAAACTCGTCTCTCGGGTTGCCACCCTACAGCGCGCCCCCGGATCGTCATCCGAAGTCGATATACCAACCATACTCCCGAACCACAAAGTCTCTGAATATGGCAGTACTAGGAGAACCTAAGTCCCCCAAGAGTCGCGAGCAAACGATTCTGAACACGTCTGAGTCCTATTCCTATCAAGGTTTCCTTCCCGTGGTTCGCGTAAAAACATCTCAATGTCCTACCAACCACATATTCCCTCACTGGAATACCTCATGACCACACAAGGATCATATACACGCCACAAGGGCCGCCACAAAGGCCAAACAAAATGTCCTAAAGAGGACCGCCACCAAGGCCAAACAAATGTCCCAAAGAGGACCGCCACCAAGGCCAAACAAATGTCCTAAAGAGGACCGCCACCAAGGCACTCTGGCTAAACAGCCCGCCACAAAGGCCATCTGTCCCGAAGGACCGTCACAAAGATCATCTGTCCCGAAGGACCGTCACAAAGACACTCTGGCTAAACAGCCCGCCACAAAGGCCATCTGTCCCAAAGGACCGTCACAAAGACACTCTGGCTAAACAGCCCGCCACAAAGGCCATCTGTCCCGAAGGACCGTCACAAAGACACTCTGGCTAAACAGCCCGCCCCAAAGGCCAAACAAATGTCCTAAAAAGGACCGCCACCAAGGCACTCTGGCTAAACAGCCCGCCACAAAGGCCATCTGTCCCGAAGGACCGTCACAAAGACCATCTGTCCCGAAGGACCGTCACAAAGACACTCTGGCTAAACAGCCCGCCACAAAGGCCATCTGTCCCGAAGGACCGTCACAAAGACACTCTGGCTAAACAGCCCGCCACAAAGGCCAAACAAATGTCCTAGAAAGGACCGCCACCAAGGCCACACAAATGTCCTAAAGAGGACCGTCACAAAGACACTCTGGCTAAAAAGCCCGTCACAAAGACCACACATTGTCCAAAAACACCGCCACACACGGGCACACTGACTCAAAAGTCCGCCACTAAGGCCACACACAAGCCCCCCCTTTAAGGCTCTCCACCGCTAAAATGGACAAATTCTAACTCCCATAAAACTTTCCATATTTAGCACTTTTCATTTTTGGAAACTTCTCCTTCAGGAAACTTTCTTCACAACCCCGCCTCACGGAAACTTTGTACCCCAACACCACCTCATCTTGTTACTGAGTCGCACAACCAACCACCCCAAGCGACCGAGTAACAAGAGAGATGGGCTGGAATACTCCATTCCCGCTCCAGCCACGGATTACATATGGGACCAGGCTAAACAAGCTCAAGTCGCGGCTTGCTTCTCATACCACTTCTTGAACCTTGCCTTCATATTTGCCTCAGGCTCCCAAGTCTGCTCCTCAACACTATCACAGTCCCACAGGACTCTCATCAAAGGAATCTTCTTCTTCCGAAGTTCCTTGATCCTCCTCTCGAGAACCCTCACTGGTCTTGCCTCCACAGTCATGTTAGGCTGAAGATCCTCAGGAATCTTAGCCAACACCTGCTCACCCTCACGGAGACACTTCCGCAACATAGACACATGGAAAACCTTATGGAATGCACGCATCACCTCAGGTAACTCCAGTCTATACGCCACTGGTCCAACCCGCTCAATCACTCTGAATGGACCCATATACCTCGGACTCAACTTAGTCTCTGACAATGACCTGTTCGGACCCCGCAACATGGCCATCTTGAGGTACACTCTGTCTCCTACCTGAAACTCAAGATCTCTCCTCCTCCTATCAGCATAACTCCTCTACCTATCCTGAGCCTCTTTCATGTTCAGCTTGAGAACCCGAATCTTCTCTGAGGTCTCCTGAACAAAACTAGCACCAAACATGCTCCTCTCCCCCACCTGAGTCCAGCATAATGGTGTACGACATGGCCTCCCATACAAAGCCTCATAAGGAGCCATCTTAATACTCCCCTGATAACTGTTGTTGTAAGCAAACTCTACCAGGTTCAGGTGATCTGCCCAATGGCCACCCCAATCCAACACACACATCCTCAGCAAATCCTCCAGCATCTGGATCGTCCTCTCAGACTGTCCATCTGTCTGGGGATGATAAGCTGTACTCATATGCACCTTAGTGCCTATCTCTGCCTGAAATGCCTTCCAGAACACCGAAGTGAACTTAGAATCTCTGTCAGACACAATGCTCGCTGGCACCCCATGCAATCTGACTATCTCTCTCACATACTTCTTAGCCAAGACCGCTGCTCCATCAGTCTTCTTAATGGCCAGAAAATGTGCTGACTTAGTCAACCGGTCCACAATGACCCAGATAGCATCAAAGGTCTGTGACACTGGCAATCCTACCACAAAATCCATGGTGATCATATCCCACTTCCACTCAGGAATGGGTAAACTCTTCAATAACCCGCCAGGAACCTGATGTTCAGCCTTCACTAGCTGACACACATCACACCTCGAAACCCAACCAGCTACATCCTTCTTCATCCCGACCCAATGATAGTACCTCTTGAGATCACGGTACATCTTAGTCGCTCATGGATGAATAGACAACTTGCTCGCATGAGCCTCTCTCAGAATCTCCTGTCTCAACTCCTCATCCTTGGGCACACAAACCCGACCGTGCACCAAGATAGTACCATTATCCGAGACCTGATACTCGGAATCCACATCCTTAGAGGCATTCACCAGCCCCAAATCCTTCTCCTGAGCCAACCGCACTCTACTCAGAAGATCTGCTCTATCTACTGCTTCCAAACCCAACGGTTCCTGTGAAATAGCACACAAGCTCAACGCACTGATCTCCCCTACCAGAGACTCCATCTCCTGCTCCTGAGCCGAAGCTACCCTCTTCCGACTCAGAGCATCTGCAACCGTGTTAGTCTTACCAGGATGATAGGCTATCTCCAAATCATAATCTGCCACAAGCTCCATCCACCACCTCTGTCTCAAATTCATCTCAAGCTGAGTGAATATATACTTCAGGCTCTTATGATCTGTAAACACCTGTACCTTTGCACCATAAAGATAAGATCTCCAAATCTTCAGGGCAAAAACTACAGCACCCATCTCCAAGTCATGAGTAGGATAGTTGCCTTCATGCACCCGCAACTGCCGCGAAGCATAGGCAATCACCTTCCCATGCTGCATCAGAACACACCCCAAACCAACTCTAGATGCATCTGTATAAACCACATAGGGTTCTCCCTGCTCAGGCAAAGCCAACACTGGCGCAGTAGTCAACATCTCCTTCAGGCTTGCAAAGCCTTCCTCACACTCTTCTGACCAGACAAAAGGAACATCCTTCCCTGTCAACTTAGTCATAGGACGTGCTCTACTTGCAAACCCCTGCACGAACCTCCTGTAGTAACCTGCCAATCCAAGGAAACTTCTGATCTCTGTGGCATTATGCGGTCTAGGCCAATCTCTGATAGCCTGAATCTTCTCTGGATCTACATAAACCCCCTCTGCAGAAACAATGTGACCCAGAAAGCCCATCTCACGCTGCCAAAAACTACACTTGCTCAACTTGGCAAACAACTTCTGCTCCCGCAGCTTCCCCATAACTGCCCTCAAAGGCACTGCATGCTCCTCAGGACTCTTAGAATAAACCAGGATATCGTCGATGAAAATGATGACAGATACATCCAGAAACTCCTGAAACACACTGATCATCAATCTCATAAACGCTGCTGGCGCGTTAGTCAATCCGAAGGGCATCACCACGAACTCATAGTGCCCATACCTCGTCCTGAAAGTAGTCTTCCTCACATCTGCCTCATCAATCGGTATCTGATGATAACCCGACGCCAGATCTACATTAGAGAACCAAGTAGCACCCCTCAACTGATCCAACAACTCATCAATCCTCGGGAGGGGTACTTGTTCTTCACAGTAACCCGGTTCAAACCTTGGTAATCAATACACAACCGGAAACTCCCATCCTTCTTCTTAACAAACAACACCGGCGCTCCCCACGGTGATACACTAGAACGTATGAATCTCTTGCTCCATAAATCCTCTAGTTACTTCTTCAGCTCAACTAAACCAACACTCAAATATGTCGACATCAACTCGAAGCCACCTAGATGTCAACCCCTCTTGTTCGTCCAAGAACCTCTAGTAACTTGTCTCTTAGGGAAAACTTCCACAAGATAGATTAATCCAAAATTAGCTTTCCGCTTAGCTATTCTCCACCGCAAATCATCAATACGAGCGTAATAAAACAAACAAGTACCATACGTTCGCATATTCTGATTCACCGCGTCAAATGCTTTGCAGGCAGCTAGCTCAAACCACTTGACTTATTCCCTCCAACAAGATTACCAAAACCTTGAACTTAGCAACCCTGTCCATCTCCAATGAACTTCATCCAGTATCGTCGCAACGATTAGTTTATCCTTGCCATGAAGGCTTCTCATGAACTTATGTATCTGGCAAACATGCCTTTCCCGGCTCAAACCTGCTGTAACTCCCCTTCTCGGGACTCCAGCACCACCGGCCTCACAATCCTGGCGCACAGCCAAACATTCATAACCGCTCTGGTCATAAAACCCTGTCCCAAGGGTCAACACATCCAAAACCCGAGATTAAACCACCGTCAATCTCTCGAGGTCTACATTCAATCGTTATGTTTATACTCACGTCCTAGGAATTGCTTGCTCCCAACTCTTCCACTCTTAGGTCGCAACCTTCGAGTCATACCGATCTCACTCTCAGATCAGCGTCTTCGAGTTATACCGTCTCACTCTTGGACCACAATCCTCAAGATCTCGGTATCAGGGGAACTACTCATCCCCTTAGGAGAACAACATCCCCTCTGCCACTCTCGGAGCCCTCAGCCCCTCGAGCTATCGGTATTCAGGGGAATCACCATCCCCTCAGGAGCAACGATCCTTAACGACTATAAACATCTCTCGACACAACTACCTCCTGTGGTCCGAGTATAACATTGCAATGTTACACCTGCCCACTCAACTTATAATATCCAACTGGATTAACTACCAAGCAGAGAAATATCTGCTCCAACTGCATATGTCCACCTATCCGCCTCTCTAGGCCCGATACCTCTTGAGAAATAATCTCATACCGGTCATCTACAACCGCTCCGACCTCTTAACATAAGGTGGGAACTCCTTAACATCCGCAGCCCTCGGCTGCACCCCGCCACATGCGGCACAACTGGAGCCTACACTGGTACCCCTCTCGGTAACCGCTCCAACAGCACGCCAACAGATCCGCCAAGCGATCATCTCGACCCTGGGCTCCACCTGCTGCAACCCAACACCTGGGTTCCCAGCACCCCCGGCACGCTCACCGGCTAATCCCCTCTGGTCCCTCCTGATACGCTTACGACCCTCTGACGTACCTCCTCGTGGAACTCTAGACCACGTCCCCGTCCCCGTCCACGACCAACAACTCAAACACCTTAACCACTGATCTTCCAAGAACAGAGGCTAACAAGCAGAAAACAAATCAATACCACACAAAGAAACATAACAATAACTCACCGTGGAATCTCATTGAAGGCTCGAAGAGGATGTTCTAGGACTCCATGCCACACACAATTGACTAACTCACATAATCAATCAAGACATGCAATCCCAAACATCACAACAGAAACCTAGTGAACCCAAACCTAGAACCGTAAGGGCTCTGATACCAAAATGAAACGACCAACCTTTTTTTTTTAATAATAAATATATAATATAATATAATAATAAACTACAACTAGTGGTTCCATACCCACTAGCCACCTAACCGCAATCACAATCATCAGCGGAAAACATTACCAATATCCAATAAATATAAATAGCCAATATTAATTCCAATCACAAACTAATGATCCAACAACATCCAAAGAACCAGCAATCCTAAACAACATTCTAGGACTCCACTCTAGCAACCTAACAGAATCCAGACAACCAAACGAACCACTAGAACATCCTCCTCTTCATCGCCCTGATTCCACGGTCACACTTTGCCTTTACCTGCACCACAAACACATATTGCAATGCATGAGTATTTAATAAACACTCAGTAAGGCAATCATCCCATCTACTGAGCTATACACACAAGCAATAGAGACATCTCTAACCATCAACCATCAACCAACAATCATCAATCAACAATCAACAAGCCAAACAACACATAAACAAGCAGATTAGAAAAAATCTCCAGCTTAGATAAGCCATGGTCCTGCACTTACCTTAACAAGTGATTCACAAAACTAAATACAACCAAATGAGAGGCTTTCCAATATCCAAGAACAACCAAACTTGTTCCTACAACCAATCACAACAACAAACAAATATTGTAAACAAACTGCCAGAAAAAAACAGAAAATAACAACCTCACAAGTGAAACTACGAAATCAAAACGAACCGTTAACTTTCTAATCCCTCCGGTGAAAAGCAAGGTATATACGTCCAGAAGCTTCCCATAAAATTTCAGTACGATCAGATTATAGATGAAACCGCAATCGTCCCCGTAACACCCGTTGGTCTCAATCCGCGAATGAGAAGAAACGTCCCACGAAAATACCAATATCTCCTAGAATATTAATCCAAATTCACTTCTGTAAAAAGGCGAGTGTACGAAAATCTCTTAGCTACAACCCTACCAAAAATCGATACCTTTCAAAACGATTTGACCCGTCGGATCTTCCTTCTCCCAAACCCTGACAGTTCTGTTTCTCTCTTAACACTAAGGAAAAAGCTTGATCTCCTTCTCTTTCTCCTTTATACTCAATAACCAAGAGTTATGTCTCTTTCTCTCCCTCTCTCTGATGAAAATGACGACAAAATCACCAAAAGGAGAGAGGAGGTGGCGACAATTAGAAGGAGAAATAAGGGTTTTTGGTTTAATTTGATTAAACCAGGATTTAATTAAACCAAAATTAATTAAAATCCACTCTTTTGGTTTACTCAACATAACCCAAACTCTATTTCCGGAACGCGGATGTTACAGATTCTATGGTGAAGACAAGCTTCGAGAGATCCCCGACCAGCAAGTGGTCATAGCTAGCTCGGGCGAAATACGCATAAGAGCTTTTAAAAAGTTGCTCCATGGGAGAGGCTAAGGGTGAAAGTGGTTTCCAAGTGCCAATAAGGTTTAGCAAGAATGTCTTCTCCACAAGGGGAGAGGTTTGTGGTAGTAAGCAAGAGCTACCACAAGGCCAATTCTCAGCTATAGTAACATCGTCTTATATAAAAAAGGCTAGATGAATAAGCTTTGTGAAGGAGTTTTTACTCGGACTATGCTTCACTACCAAAGCAAAGTCGTGGCCATAATCACACCCTCTAAGGATCGAGTGAGAACCAAATCCACAAAGCAAGCTAGTGGAGTGCACATACCTCATGGCTGTTGATGAAGCTATCTCAGGGGATCGCAAATAATAAGTGACAAACCGTAACAGAGCAGGTGGGTCCTCCCTCGCATGAAACCATAGGTCATGGAGGTTAAGGAGTTCCACACAAAGCTTGTAGCTGGTTCTACACGGGAAAAAGGAAGAGGACCCGAGCTTACATCCTTTAGACGATTGAGAGATCAGGAAACACATGTCATAAAACTTCAAGTTTTCACCAACCTTATACATAAGGGCTACAACTACCAGGGAAACCAAGTGCGTACAGCAAAGCCAGAGCAAAGATGATGAATTACTTCTCATTTGGAGTCTTCGGCCAAAGAGTTTGTAATCTTGATACAACCATCTGCTGAGAATTGGCAAACGCATCCTTGGAACAAATCCAGTCATGAAAAGACTTAAAATTGAGACCAACCTTATGCCGTTCTTCTCCACTCTTCTTCTGTCATGCACACTATCTTTGATGTTGCAGACAGAAGCTTGTAATGATTTGGGTTTTAGGAGGCACGGTAATGGAAAGTTGAAGAGTATACGATAACCAGCACTCCATGGAGGCGTGATCATAATGCCGTTTCTCTTACAACTATTATTGGTGAACCATCGTGATTCGAACATCCTCAGATAAAAGACGATACAAGGAGTTTGAGTTCGAACCTGACATGTGAAGATGATAAGATAGAGGTTTCCTTCGGCATTGATGAAGGCGATAACCGGTGGATGGCATTTAAGCATTACAATCCGGGAGCATAGGATCAGCCACCAACAAGGGGAGACTGAAAGTGCAGGTTGAGGAAACTTCATCGATGAGATAACAATGGTCCCATGCCGCATTAAGGTTGTGTACCAATCAGGCCGAGCCTGATCGATCCCCAGGTTTTGATTCGACCAGATGCAGAGCAAGCTTAGATCTTTTGTTGAAACAGTGGAAGCACATCGTTCTCGACCAAGAATGGCGTAATAGAGAAACAAAAGAGGAAATGGGCTTGACAATAGAGAGATATAAAACCTGGACCAGTCTGGTGAAAAGATTAAAGGAGCAATTTTGGAGTTGGGCCTAGACTGTGAGCTTAATGGGCCTAGTCCATAAAAAGGAACCTTCAGCTGGATTAGGGTAAACCCTTCCGCCGCCATTGTCCTCTCCACCGTAGATGATGCAGTTTGGTACTTCCGATGATGTCGTCGGTAGTCGAGGAAAGAGGGCCAGCTAGGCGCCAGAGTTCTAGAAGATAGGTTGGTGCAGGTTGTGGTCTCCGGCTTTATATGAGCTTTGGATACTAGGGATTTGTCATCTGTCAGCTCTCCGAACGGCTTGGAAAGGACAGCGGAGAGATGGTTCATCGGAGACCATCGACATACTCCGTCACTTTCTGAGTCGTCGGGAAGGTGCAGAGCAAAAGTCGAGTTGAGGGCCATAAGAATAAACGGGAGCCTCATGGATCTAGGAAAAGAGCAAGCAGAGCCAAGGAAGATGCAAGAGAGTCGGAGAAGGTAGGAGAGGTCCCGACGCCGGCGAGCTAAAGCTCCACCGGCGTCGGAGAGTTTTAAAAAGTTGAGCTTCTCGATAGTCGTGCCTGGGAGAGTTTTATTGTCAATGATAATTGGACCTATATATGATATACCCAAGTTCTTAAAAATAACTACTACATTAAAACAATTACATTACCTCACCAAATCGCCAATATGGATTTTACTTAGTGGGGGTTATTGGTTTAAGATTTGAATAGAGTTTTAAAGAATTTAAATGTTATGTAGAATCTGTTGTTATTAGATCAAGATTTTGTTAAACTCTGTTAAAGTTTAGTGTTATTAGTTTGTGATTTGTAAAAAGTCATTTAAAATCTTAACAAATCTGGGTTATTGGATTCAGACTTTTATAAAGTCATTAAAAGTTTTGTGTTATTCAATTAAAACAAAATAATCTATGATTGTTAATGAGTTCAATTATTATGTTATTGGTTCATGATTTTAAACACTTTCTTTACAAAATAAAGTCATGAAAAGTATCATAAAAATACAGGGATTGTTTAGAGGACTTTACAAGATTTTAGAAAACTAATCAACAAAACTCTCTAGCAATATTTAACAATCTTTCACTTATTCATTTTTAATGATTTTGTTAAACTCTTCAAAAATCTTCATAAATCTCAAACCAATACCACCCTCTTAGAATGGCCACATCAGCTCATGCCCATAAATGAAAACATGTGTGACTCTGTGAGAGCTTTTAAATTTGAAAGAATTATTCAAATGTTATCCAAAAGTTGGTTTATTACTCAAATCTATAAATCTTTTGAAAATTACTAGAATGTTTAGTGTCCTGGGTGTAATTACAATTTACCCCTTGGGTTTTGTTTTTCGAATTGGAGTAAAAAATTAAAAAAAAAAATACACATCAGCAAATTAAAATACACATCACACATGATTTAACACGTCATTAAGCAGTTTTTTTTAGATCCACAGTTTTGTTTTCTCTCGTTTATATCAAAGAGAGGGAAAGTGAATAGTTTTAACTATTCACAAACCGCGAAAAAAAAATATTATCGAAACTCTCGTCTCTCGTCGCTGGCGATACTGTCATTGTCCACTCTCTTGCCGTCAATCTCCCGCCGTCATCTCTCGCCGTCATCTCTCGCTGTCTTTCTTCGTCGTCGCACTCTCTTTCTTCAATTGGCTCTCTCTCTCTCTCTTCGTCTTCTTCGTCTTCGTCTATCCGGTATGTGTCGACTGTTTAATTTCGAGTTTTCCGGCTGAATGTGGGGGTTTTCGATGATTTACGGCTGATTGTCGCAGTTGTTAATGACGCCTGGCTGATTTGTTAGATTTATTCGATTCGATGGCTGATTTACTTTTTGTTTTATGTTGCGGCTCAGTTATTTTAGGGTTTACGGCTGATTTGTTAGATTTATTCGATTTGATGGCTGATTTACTGTTTGTTTTATTTTGCGGCTGAGTTACGGCTGAGTTGTGACTGAGATATTTTGTGCTTTAGATCTGAGTGCTTTACTGTTTGTTTTATTTTGTGGCTGAGTTACGGCTGAGTTGTGACTGAGATATTTTGTGCTTTAGATCTGAGTTATGTGTTTGTGGCTGAGTTATGTTATGCTTTGTGTATGAGTTTGTTTTATGGTATGGTTGAGTTTGTTTTATGTTATGGCTGATTTATGTTATGATTTACTTATGAACTATAACAGATGTCGATGGTGATTATTTCTGAAGAATAAGCAAGGGATTACCCCCCAAGACTATACGCTAAAATAGAGTCTAGAGATATAAACACAAATTTCAGGATGAAAGAATTCCCTCAGATTAGGGAATCAATAGGACTGGATGCGTGGGATGAAACGAAGAAAGTACCTATTGGAATAATCTCCAAGCTAGTTGATAGCCAATTCGTCTGGTCTGGTAAGGTTGTTCATTTCCTACTATGTAACCAGTTAAGGGTACATAAGCAGGAGCTTTGGTTTGTGGTCGGCGGTCAACCTATCAGGTTTGGGTTGAATGAATTTCATTATCTGACGGGGTTAAACATAGACCCAATGCCTACTGAACGGTTTGAACTTGAAGAGGAACACAAAGAGTTCTTCAGACTTTTGAAAGTGCCTGGTGGGGCAGGTCCAACGCTACTTGAACTCAGGGAAGCATTAAAAGTGTGCCGGGGATGGGTTAACTTTGATCATCGTAAATGGTTGGTGCAGTTGCTTATTCAACACATTGGACTTTATGGTTTGCATCATAACTCTAGAATTCCATATGAAAGTGCCAAAAGAGTTTTTGATGATGAAGCAATGAAGACGTATCCGTGGGGTCGGTCAGCATTTGAAGCTCTTGTTGATTCCATAAAGATGTTGAACCCTACGGGAAAGTCGTACACCCTTAGTGGGTTTACACCCGTGTTACAGGTTTGGGCGTATGAGTCCATCAAATGCTTTGGAGAACGGTTTGGGAATGCATCAGCTGAAGATGGTGGCATACCGATGCTTCAATGGGGTGGAAACCGTACACGTTCATCGCTGGAAACCGCAATTTCTGAAGAGATCAAAGCGCTTGGTGAGGTAAGGTTTATATCTGGTTGAGTGATTGTTTAGTAATTGATGAGTTATGATTTAGTTATGGCTGAGTTATTGTTTAGTAACGGCTGAGTTATGTTTTAGTAATGGCTGATCTATGCTTTAGTGTTGGCTGAGTTATGTTTTAGTAATGACTGATTTATGCTTTAGTGTTGGCTGAGTTAAAACTTTCTGATGGGTTTCATAATCTCTTATGTTACAGCTGTGTGTGATTAATATGGTTATGAAGGAAAATGGCTGCGAGCTATTTCATTGGTGGCCAGAACAAGAAGACGACCCAGCAATTGATCGCCTGATCGAAGACATACATATGAATAAGTTTGTTAAAGGTTTTTGGGATGTTAAGGGGAGTGATAAGAAGAAAAAGAAAAAGAAAGTTGAAGCAGTTGTTGAGTCTGAATCTCCTCCCGCAAAGAAGCGGAAAGTCCAGAAGATGAAAGTTTCCAACAGTCAGGAGTTGGAAACTAGTGAAGGAGTTGCGCAGGGGAGGAAGAAGAAAGGAAAAAAGGTAAGTGAGGAGGAAGAAGTTGGGGAAGATGGGTCAGTTAGAACTATCGAAGATGAGTCGGTTAGTACTATCTACGAATTGATCTCTAAGTTATACACAAGGTTTGACACCGTTGATAGGAACATTGAAAATGTATCGGCGAATCTGGAGAAGAAGATGGATGAAAGGATTGAAACCAGGCTTGGATCTTTTGAGACGGACCTCAAACAGATGAAAGAGCTCGTGCTTTCAAAGAGCACGACTGACCATACTTTAATTTTGGGACAGGAACAAAATAACCTGGGACATGGACAGGAACTTCAGACATCAAAAGGTCCACCAAAAGTTCCGGTAATGTCTGATTTATCTTTGTTTTATGGCTGATTTTTCAGAATGTTTAGGCTGAGTTATTATAATTTTAATTGTCTTCGCTATGATATACAGGCAAAAAACTATTTGACTTCTCCAGATGCTAAGAAGTCTCCAGCTGCTAAGAAACCAGCTGATACGAAAACAGGGCCTTCCACGAGGAGAATTGCCAAAGAGTTAGAGACGTCAGAGAAGGCCAAAGAGTTAGAGGCGGCAGAGAAGGTAATGTCTAATTTATCTTTGTTTTATGGCTGATTTTTTAGAATGTTTAGGCTGAGTTATCATAATGTCTGATTTATCTTTGTTTTATGGCTGATTTTTCAGAATGTTTAGGCTGAGTTATTGTAATTTTAATATACAGGTGAAACGACCTGACCCGTTTTTTTTTTTTTTAATAATAAATACAACATATAACTAAGCATCCCATACTACTTAATTAAACCACCCAAACCACAATTCCTCATTAAACCAATGACAACCAATATACGCAGCGGAAACATACCAATAATACAGAAACGATACATCATCAATACAATAACATTCCTATCCAATCTATCCAGCAACCTAACATAACTCTAACCAAGGTTCCAACATAAATAATATAACCAACATCACACAAACGAGACCCTAGATCATCCTCCTCCTCATCGCCATGATTCCACGCTACACATTACCTGCACCACAAACACAATGAGATGCGTGAGTATTACCAGAAATACCCAGTGAGACGATCCTCCCATCTACGAGCTATACACACAAGCAAATCAAGAGTACAACCACAAATAAAACATAACAAACCAGCCATTGAACAGAACATCCAATAACACATTCATCACACCTACACAACTTCACACAAAACAAGTTATACAACCCAATCGCTTAGATAAGCTCATGGTCACGCACTCACCTTATCAAACTGATTATAACAACGAATACAACCCGTTGAGACTCTCCTAACGTCTGAAACAGCCCAGCAATTCCCTACAACAATCCACACAACCAAAAATGACTTATAGCAAAACTGGACAGAAACATCAGAAAAGAACAGTCTCAAAGACGAAACCCTAAAATTAAACCCAACCGTTAACTATTAAATCCCTCCGGTGAACAGCTAGCCCTAGACGTCACGAAGCTTCCCACAACATCTCGTGCCGATCAGGAACCTGACGAGACCACGATCTCAGTTACAATCCCCGATGGTTCCAACTCGCGTCTGAGAAAACGTATCTCACAAAACTGCCAATAACTCATCGAGTTTAAATCCAAATCTACTTCTGTAAAAAGGAGAATGCCGATGAAAGACTTGGGAATAATCCTACCAAATTTCATTACCTTTGAGAATGATTTGATATGTCGAAACTGTTTCCTCCCAAACCCTAACGATTTTGCTCCCTTCTCCTTCTCACTAAGACAAAGCTTTGTTGATCTCTTTCTCTTTCTTTTTCAAACCAACTCTACCAAGGCTCTCTCTCTCTTTTTCTGATTACAATGTCGACAGTAGCACAAAAGTAGAGTAGGCGTCGACAATAAGAGGAGAAAATTAGGGGTCTTTGGTTTAATTAGGTTAAACCAGGATTTAATTAAACCGATAATTAAACCAATAATTAAACCAAAATTAATTAAAATCCACTCATTTGGTTTAATCAACACAGCCCAAAATGCAATCCCGGAACACGGATGTTACAACCGGAAAAGAACTATTTGACTTCTCCAGATGCTAAGAAGTCTCCAGCTACTAAGAGACCAGCTGATACGAAAACACGGCCTTCCACGAGGAGAAATGTTAAAGAGTTAGAGGCGGCAGAGAAGGCCAAAGAGTTAGAGGCGGCAGAGAAGGCCAAAGAAGTAGCTGCGGCAAAGCAGGCCAAAGAAGTAGCTGCGGCTGGAGGTAGAGGTGGAGGTAGAGGTAGAGGTGGAGGTAGAGGTAGAGGTAAAGGTAGAGGTAGAGGTAGAGGTAGAGGTTGAGGTAGGGCGCCTAAAAATCCTACTGCTGCTATTGTTGCTGCTGGTGTTAAGCCATTGAAATTTGTACTACCTGGAGGTTTGAATAAGGGAGAAGCTGGTACAGAAGCTGGTGCAGAAGGTGCTGAGCTTTATGATATTACAGACGAGTTTATCGCTGAAAACAATATCCTTGAACCTGAATCTGAGGATGATGAGGAGGAAAAGATTAGGCTTGATAGAATCAAAGCTTTAAGGCTGGAGAGTGTTAAACTGTCAGCGGATGGGAGTGCATTGAATACACAACAAGATCATCCAAGCTGGATTTTCCCTAATATTGGAGACAACGGACTGACGTGCATGAGGAAGAACTGTTCACCTGGACCTGGAATATATGATCCTCTAGCACCTGTTGATCCGGTCAAGTTGCAGAAACTTTTGGAGTACCTAAAGACAGCCGAGTATGACCCTTTAGACTCTTTTGCTTAACAAGTTAATAACAGCTTGTTAACATTATATTAACTTGTGTTTATTTGTTTGTTAGGAATATTCCGTTAGGCAAAGGCGGAATCGAAATTGAATTCTATAGGGTGCTAATCACCAAACGAAAGGACTGGCCAGTGAGGCCAGAAGAATATGGTATATATGGGTGGCTTACTGATGAAGTAAGTTTATCTTAATGTCTTAGTTATTGTTGTCGTTGTCTGACTTATATTACATTATAGCTGCGTTGTTGTTTACTACTCAGTTTTCTGTTGTACAACACTTGGCCGCGTTTATGAGAGTCCTTAGGTGTAGGTACAAACGAGATCCCTTCCCATTCCACAACAAACGCATTGCGTTTATAGACCCGTGGTTCACCAGTGAAATGGTTCACCGTCATTATCCGATGTTCTTGATGAGTCCCAACTTTTTTACAATGACTGGCAATGGTTATGAAGAGTGAGTTAAAGGTTTGATTCCATCAGATGAACAAACTAATTGAAGTGGATAGAAGATGTGGATCACCTGTATATTGCTCCACAAACTGGAGGCGATCACTGGGTGGCGCTGCACGTGGATCTCATCAGAAGTCATATTGATTGCTATGATAGCATCGTGGGACAAGTAACCGTAGACAGTGAGCTTAGAATGCTGAATGCTTGTAGGGCGTTTACGCGGATGATTCCAGCAATGATGAACGCGAACGTTCCTCACAAAATTCGTACACCTACTTTCAAACAGTTTACCTTCAGGAGGAGGACAGTCTCCAAGGTCTCGCAAAACGTACAGATTGGTGACTGTGGCATGTACGCTTTAAAGTTTATAGAATGTCTAGCGCTTGGTGTGTCTTTCGATGGAATCTGTGATCAAAACATCCAGGGTATACGTGTTAAAATGGCAGCAGAAATCTACGATGAGTCACCTCAATTTATGAATCAGTTCAGCTAAAAAACATTTGTATTTCTTTTGGTAGGTAGGACTTGCACTTGGATATGTAAAAAAACATTTGGATTTCTTTTGGTAGGAATTGTACTTGGATATGTAAAAAAACATTTGGATTTCTTTTGGTAGGAATTGTACTTAGATATTGAAAAAAATTGGATTTCTTTTGGTAGGCTTTGTACTTGGATAAGAAAGTCCTTTGTTTAGTATCTTTTCAATGTTACGGCCGAGTTATGTACTTCACACGGCTGAGTTATAATTAAATACTAAATAAACATATATGTTATGGCTGAGTTATATATTTCGAACGGCTGAGTTATCTACTTCGTACGGATGAGTGAGTTATGGCTGAGTTATGTACTTGGTACGGCTTCGTTTAGTCTTTCGTGCCGTACCTCGATATTACTAAAAGTGTTGTTGGGGAAGCCCAAACAATAATTCTGTGCCTGCTCAGATCCACACGCGTAATCAATTTATAAAGTTAGTTTTTTCACAATATATTATACAAAATAATTAAAAAACTGAACTCAAAATTCGAATAAAAAATCTTAAAATTCCGACAAAGTGACTAAGTGATGGCTGAGTTATTTACTTACACGGCTGACTTATGAAATATTCGTAAATTTACATTATTATAACTCAACATTTAAATGTACAATTGAATTATGAATATTACAATTATTATAACCAAGAAAAAGTAATAATTATAGAGAAAGATTGATTTTTACACATTCTCACCAAGGATGTGTAAAACATACAACACATGACGTTTAGGGGTTAGGGTTAGGGTTAGGGTTGGGGTTTAGGGTTTGAGATGTAGGTTTCAGATTATTTGATTTTTGGATTTGGTTCTAATGTGTTTTAATGTGTATGGTTTAAGGTGGTAATATGGATATAATAATATTATTACCATTTGAATATTTTTTTAAAAAATCAAAAAATCAAAAAAAAAAATGGTTATTTCCGGTTATGGGTCGGTTATATTAATATCTAACAATAAATAACCCAAAATATATTGTAATTAAGTAGATTAGCCTAATATAACCGAAATTAAGCCGAATATATCCAAAATTAATTAAACATACCAATTCAAAAATATCAAATTAGAAAATTTATTTTATCGGTCGGTTCGGTTTAGTCGGTTATTTAGTCATTCTAATAAATAACCCAAAATATATTGTAATTAAGTAGATTAGCCTAATATAACCGAAATTAAGCCGAATATATCCCAAGTTAACCAAACATACCAATTCAAAAATATAAAATTGGAAAATTTATTTTATCGGTCGGTTCGGTTTAGTCGGTTATTTAGTCTATTGTAAAACACTTAGTGGACTCTATCTGACCGGCCTGTCTATTAGCTCTATAGTTACGGTCCATTGTACTAAGGCCCATCGGCCAAGTCTTAGTCTTATGTCGGTCTACTTGTAACTCTATATATATGTTGTAACCTCAATTCATTCATCAATAAGAACAAGAGATTTCGTCTCTAAATCCTCTAGTTTACAACACGTTATCAGCACGATAGCCTCTTACCCTAAACCCTAAGGCAGCCGCCGATTTTCCTTCTTCCCTAAAACCCTAAACCGCCTTTGTTCTTCTTCTTCAAGACTTACCCTCTTGTCTCGGAGATCTCTTGCTAATTCACGAGCATCCTTAGCTCGTGATCAAGTTCTATCCCAAACCCTATCGAGGTTCGTTGGTTCGCAATTTTGGGGGTGAGTTCGCGAGGAGCTGTTCGAGGAAAGCTGTTCGCGGGAAGCTGTTCGTGATCAAGGAAGAGAGGAATTACCGAGGTCTTTAGCTCCCGGTTCATAACCAGTCAGAATCCTAATCGGTGAAGGTAAATAAAACTCGAAACCCTCTTAAAACCATATACTCGAATTTGAACCTTAAAGCTATTGAACCTTAAAACAAACAAGTAAAACAACCAACATAGTTTAAGATCTCTAAAACCTAAAACTTAAAAATCGGATCTTGTTTAGGTTGTTAGATTTCTTGAGAATTAAAACCAATTATATTATAAGATTAAAATTTGTTTGATTGATTGCTTGATTGTTGCATAAGAACCTAGAACTAAAAATTGTTAGATTCATAAGACATTAAATCAGATTGTTCTAGGAAATTAAAACTTGGATCAATCATGCATCATAATTAAAATCGAACATGTATAGGATGTTATTAGAATCGGCTGCATGAATTAATCTTAGGATTCCTTAAGCTAAAACTTTAGCATAGTTTTCCTGCAAATTTTCGGCCATGAAAACCATAGAACTCGAGCATGAACTTGTCTAGGATCAAATTAGGATAACTTCCATAAACCTTAATCATTATCCTAAAATTTAAGTAAAATTAATTTTAATGTTCTAAGAGTATATCCGATTAAGATTAAAACTTTTGTTAAGTTTCTATAAAATTAAAACATGAAATCGGAAATTAAAATATTAGTTAGGATAAGTTCCTAATTAATTATGGTAATTATCTAAAACTCTTAAGAAAATAATTACTAAATCCTAGACTGAATAGGAAAACATAGAAAAGGAAATCCTATCTAGAAATAAGGAAAACATTGCATGCATTATCTATTTGATTTTGTTGTCTTGCATGTATGAATTTAAACCATAAAACTATAAGAGGCAAGGCATGTTTCGGTCTTAATCATTGCATGGCCTAAGGCATGGTTCGGTCTCAAATACCGCATGACCTGAATTAATTGTCGCATGGTTCGGTCTCAATTACCGCATGACCTAAGGCATGGTTCGGTCTCAAATACCGCATGACCTGAATTAAAAGTTGCATGGTTCGATCTCAAATATCGCATGCTAACTATCGGTTGTCTACATTATGCAGATGGCACAACTTAAGAGTTTGGCCTATGCTGCTTTGAATGCTTCGGGTGATAACTACCTACAGTGGAAGCTGGACACCAAGATTCTCCTGAAGTCCATAGGACTTACACAAGTGCATCCAGCCGGACAATGAGTGTTCTGATAAGGCAAAGTATAAGGCCATTGGCCATATACGCCATCACCTTGAAGAGAGTCTTAAAAATCAGTACCTCACGATAGAAAACCCACTCGACCTTTGGACAGAGCTGAAAAGCAGATATGGACACCAGAAAATGGTGCTCCTCTCAAAGGCTCGTTTGGAATGGAAAAACCTTAGTGATGTAGTAACTTTCAGTATCAATTATTTATCAATCCACAATTTGCAATCAATCAACTCACCAAGAATACACAAAATGCTTAATCTATTCTTAAACAGGAAAAAGGTCTTTTACCACAATCTTAGCTAACAAAATGATTCAAACAAATGAAAACAAGACAATGCAACTAAAGGCAATAGAACACAACTAACAGTATTACTGAAAATCAAGAATTGACAAGAGAACCTTGGGCAAGGTTATTGACTTGGGAGATAGCTAATCAATCCTAGGTGTCTAAGTAACAATCAAGAACAATCCTATGGCTAGAACACTAATGCAAATCAATTCATTTCCATGATAGAGATCCTATGCTAGTCAAATGATAATCAACAATTTCCAAAGGCAATCACAGGACAAGCATGCATTAAGATCAAGTTCAAATACCACTAAGCACCCTAATCATCAATTTCCATTGGCTAGGAATGCAAAGCTCTTAAAAAGTTTGGTTCAGGAATTTCAACAAACACCTTATGGGCATGGAAATCCTAAAGTCTAGATTTAAGCTTGATCAAGGCTATCTAGCAATATTATCACTAATCAAGATAGGAAATGCATAAAATAAAGCCCTAGACATCAAAGATCAACCATCTATCTCCCTAATCTACCAAGCCCAAAGTTCTTAAAAGATCTACTCACTAATCATCATGATCACACAAAGGAAAGAGGTTTGTCTTTGTGAAATCATAATAGAAGCTTGTAGATTAGGAAATTAGAAAGACAAATTGCTATTAAAACTGGGAAATCAATCCAAGATTCTACAAAACCAAAAGTAGAAAAGCTTAAGAACCCTAGGTGGCTACTTAACAAAAGATAAGATAAGAGATAAGTCTCCTTAATAGGTTTAGAGTATTTATAGTAAAGGAGAAAAGAACCTAGGTCAACCCAAAAACAACTGGGTCAAACCCGGGTCAACAATAAAATAGGCTTAGTGTGAACTCCATCGGCCATGGTTTGGCCGATTGGTGTGACCGCGTGTGCTCGACCGGTCTAGGTTTGGCCGCGTCGCTTGGCCGCGTGTGTCTTCGCACCTTCAGTACTTAGTTTCCATCGGTCAGCCTCTGGCCGGGTGATGTGGCCGCGTGTTCGTTCGCACCTTGATCGTCTAAACTCCATCGGCCATGGCTTGGCCGCGTTGTGTGGTCGCGTGGCTTCGATCGGGGAGCTCTTGGTCGCGTGGGATGGCCGGGTGTGCCTTCGCGCCTTGACTCCTCGGCAACTACTCCTCTTTGCAATAAAGCTGACCCAAATGTTTCCAAAAGTGTAGGGATCACTCCAAGAACCTGAAAGATAACAACTAGATGCAAATGCTCCTAAAACAACCTAGAATGACATGATTATGCAACAAAACTATGCAAAAACAAGGCTTAAAACACAACAAAAATACAAGATATCAACTCCCCCAAACTTATCTCTTGCTGGTCCTCAAGCAAGAACCAAACAAAAAGTGAGAGAGAGAGGTTTAAAAATGGGACTCAGAACCTAAAAGCATGAGATAAAGGATTCAAACCAAAGTCCTTAGATGTAGTTCAGTGGTGCTAAGATCAATCAAAGTCCTTACAAATATTTTTCTAAGCCTAACACAATGCACCACTCTAGTTCATCTTCTATCTATTGGCAAAGACTTGCAATCCTATTGAACATCTCTTTCACATTCATTAAAGTGTTTGGTGTGATCTTGCAAATGGAAAATAAATCAAGCTCAATTGGTTTAAGGGAAAGGCTGTTTATAAAGTGGTTGGATAAAGATGTTTTTGGGTGGTTAACTCTCAAACAAAGAGGAATGCTAGACAGTCATGAAATCTATCTAAGACCAAGAATAATTTGGGCATACAAAGCTTAGCTCTTGATGTTCTACCCACCTAAAAGCTTTTCTACCCCTTATTCTTCTTCCTTACTTTCTTTTAAACCCAAAACACTCAATCTTTTTCAACTCAACCCTTTTTCTTCTTTACTTATGGCCTTAATTCTTTACTTTTTATTGAATCTCTAAGGCTATTCTTGCTTAAAACACTAGCTCAATTTCTCTCTTATTCAATCTATGCTATACTCCCAATTTTGTTTCATTTTCTTTACTCTTTTTCAATTTGATTCTAGGAGACTATAGCAATACTTTCTATCCCTTTTCTTTGAGACTTAGAGCTTATAATTAACTTAACCTTAGAGACTTTTCTTTTCTTTTGACCAAGTAAACCTTTACTTCCCTTCTTAATTTCTCTTGTTCCCAAACTTGAACCCAAATCAACATTCTAACCACCTATTTCTTTCAAAACCAGTCCTATTAGCTAGCTATAAAGATTCCAAGCCTAGCTAAAACAAGAGCCAGTTCTTTGTCATTCTCAATACTCTCAAGATTTCACAACCTATAGCATTATCAAGAAGAGGCCTCACTCAACAAATCAATTCAAGGCTTGAAAGAAAAGGCTGGGGTTCAAAGGTGTGGCAAGAGATTGGGTTAAACAAATAGAGTGGCAAATAGAGATAGTTAACCCAAATTTAAGTTCCATGAGCAAGCATTCATAGTCCATATGCAAGATAATTTTAAGATCAAATTAAAGCCCAAATAATATAGAGATGCAACAATTATCAAGCAAACTTTACACTAGATGAAAATGCTTTCAAGTGACACAATGCTTTTAGGCTTAGACTCTTCATTTTTTCCCAAAGATTAATTAAGCACCAATGAACTATAAATGAGGGCTTTGGTTTCAATCCTAAAACTCAACCTTTACAAGGCAATTTCATCATCATCCCCAATGCAAATGCACACTAAATGCTTCTAGACTCAATCCTAAAGACAAGAATGAATATGCAAAGCTAAATGCATTTTTTTTTTTTTTTTTTTTTTTTTTTTTTAAATTTTTCAATTTTTTTTTTGATTTTTCTCAAAACATAGATATTAACAATGCATCACAGAAAACATGAAAATCAAAATAGAACACAATGTTAGATGACTAGTCTCTCCCCCAAACTTAATTCACACAGTCCCTGTGTGAGAAAAGTCCAAGAGAGATACTAAAAAGATGAAAATAAAAGAAAATAAAATGAAAATAAGAAAAAAAAAACTCTATGTACAAGGTCGTGGAGTGTACCTCTAGTCCATGGAGAAGTCAAGAGAGTAGGAGGAGTTACTAGTACAAGGTGTTGGAGACCTCTCTGCTCTTCTCTTCCTCCTTTGCCTCCTCTCATATGCCGAAGCTCTAGGTGGGTCATAGAAACCAAGGGCAGTGCTAGGTTCACCATGGAATGAGTGCCTTTCCAATTCATCTTCAACTTCATCTTCTTGTTCTTCTCTTGAGTCCACAACAACTTCAGGGTTTGGAGTGGAGGTACTTGCAATGGCTAGTTTTGCTTCCACATTCTTCAATCTTTTGTGCAAACTCTTCATTCCCTTGACCAGCTTCTTGATGTTTTTCCCTTGCCAGTTAGCCAAACGCTGGAGGAGGTGGATGTGGCTGTGTGCTTCTCTAAGAGACTTGCTTGAAGTAGCCTCTTCAAATGGTTGAAAAGCATACCTAGCACTACCATAGACTGGACTAGGAGGAGCTTCTTGTTGATCATCCTCAGCTTGATTTCTCTCCTTGTTTGAAGTTATTGTTGGAATCACTGGCCCATCATCCTTAGAGGAGTAGAGGAAGTCATCTTGTATTTGGCAGCATATTCCAAACATGGCATAGAGAGATGTGACATCCTTTTGAGGGAGCAAGAGCCTCTTCTTCCTAAAGCTTGAGAAAATGTACCCATAGTAGACATAGAACCCCTTCTCAGTTTGGCCATCCAAATAAGTTGTCTTCTTGAGGTAGACTGGATCAAGCCTTGCAATATCATGGTCAAACTCTCCTAGCCGAACCCCCTTTGCTTGTAAGATGGGGGTGACAAGGCCACCCATACTTAGAGTTGGTGTCTTATCACTTGTTGTCCAAATCCAACTTTGGTAGTGGAGCATTTGATGGAGGAAGACTGCAGCAACACATGTGTTTTCGGCATTGGAGAATGGCTGGTTCCCTCCTTCATAGGTCCTTATGAAAGGTTGTAGCCCTGCTAGAAGACAACCAAGTTCATTTGCCTGAACACCTCCAGCTTCTCTTCTTGCAAAAAGAGTGTGAGAGAGAACTTTGTGAGCATATCTCACTGTAGGATGCTGAATGCTTGAGTTCTTGATCTGACCAGGTTTGTACTTTCCCACTCCAATATCTTGCCAAAAAGAGCGGAACTCCCTTGGGTTGATGTTGTACTCCAACCTTGTTCCTGGTGGGAACCCATAGATAGCCCCTAACTCTCCAAAAGTCATCTTGTAGTGTTTCCCCTGAACCTTAAACTCAAAATGCCCAAGATCTTTAGCTTCCTCCACCATCTCATCTTCATAATAAGTTACTGACAAGGATGCAAGGAACTCTCTTGTTGGCTCAACATAGGTGGGAAAAGCCATATTGAAGAACTGTCCTAATCCCAAAGTTGTGAAGATAGTCTGCATGTCTTCAAGGAGGCCAGCATTGTGAAGGAACTCATGATCTGGGTATCTAGTTGGAGCAAACTTAATTTGCTTAAGGCGCTGCATCAGTTGGGAGTAGGTAGGCTTCTTCTTAAGTTGCTTGCTCTGCTTTTCCTTAGCAGCTGGAGGTGGTGGAAGTTCAGAGTCACTCTCACTCATACCCCTTTCCTCTGAATCACTATCCTCAATCACAGGCTCCTTACTCTTCTTCTTGCTTGCTGAAGCCTTTTGTGTAACAAGTGAAGACTTAGAAGGAACTGCCTTTTTCTTCTTCTTATCAACAACCCTTTCCACTACCTCCTTTGTCTTTGTTTGTTTTTCTCCAGGTTTCAAGTTGGTTCTACCCATTGTTCCTCTAAAATACACAAAAACACTTGAAAGATATTAGTAAGGCTCACTAGGAGCCACAAATTGTAACCACAGCTAACAAGTGCCTAGTATCTAGAAGATAAATCAACAAAATTAACCCAAGGGAACAAAGGTGAACCAACTGTGACAAAATCTTCACAAACAAACTCAAAATTTGCTTCCTAAAAAAAAATTAAAAATTTCGATTATCCCCTAACTATGCCAATTTGCCTCCAAAACTATTAGTCTCTTCCAGGATGGTTAAATCAACAAAGGACAAGGTAAAGAAACTATCAAACTAAAATTTCCCCAAATTTTTTGAAGTTCTCAATCTCAAGAACCCTAAAAGCTCATAAACAAAAAAATTTCGAAATTAAACACCCAACAAAGCAATTCAAACAAAATCTAAACCAGCTAGAGCTATTATGAAGTTCAACAACCCTAAATCAAGGCATAGATAACTAGCTGGGAGAATCTAGCACAAATTGTGTTAAAACTTGAAAGAGGAAAAAGGGGAGATAGAGTGTTATACCTTGCAATTGAAAACTAGAGAAGCAGAACTGGTAGTTGAGAGCAGAAGTAATTAAAGGAGCTTGAAAAACCCAGACTATCACACAAAATATCTTTGAAATCGATTGAGAGATGAGAGAGATACAAAGATTTTAGTGTTCTAAGGGATGTAATTTGATAAAGTGAGAAGGAAGAAGAAGAAATCGGGCTTAAAGAGGTTGAGAGAAGGATCAAACCGGCCAAAATCGAACCGGTTTACTATGATTGAACCGAATTAAACCGAAAAAGGAAAAAGAAAACTTACCTTGGTAGACTCAATCGGTCAGCCTTTGGCCGATGGTCATGGCCGATGGTTAGCATGCGGGGGTGCATTGGCCGCGTCGCCTGGTCGCGTGTGCGTTCGCACCAAGGATCAACAATTCGTGTTGTTTGTTCACGCGGCTTCATTTTGGCCGATGGTCGTGGCCGGTTCTCCTCACGCGGTGACGATTTGACCGCGTGTCTAGGCCGCGTGTGCCTTCGCACCAAAAACCAACATTTCCGTGTGATCCTCAATCGGTCCCGTCTTGACCGCGTACCGTGACCGTGTGTCCTCGCTCGGTGACGATTTGACCGCGTGTCTAGGCCGCGTGTGCGTTCGCACTTTAAACCACATGCTCCTTTGATTTCGCAATCGGTCACTGTTTGACCGCGTACCTTAGCCGATGGTCTTCACGCGGTGACGGTTCGCCCGCGTCTCCCTGCCGAGTGTGCCTTCGCACCAAAACCCAACAATTACTCGTGATCCTCGATCGGTCCCATCTTGACCGCGTACCGTGACCGATGCAACTCACGCTGGGAGCCTTTGGCCGCGTCTCCTAACCGCGTGTGCGTTCGCACCAAAACTAACCTGTTCAACACCAAGTTCACACAAGTCTCCCAAACATTCTAATGCTTAAAACTCAGAAACACACAAATTCAAACACACAAACTAAAAGAAAAGTAGAGAATATTTACATAAGGATACCATGGGAATGCCTCCCAAGCGCGCTTGTTTTACGTCTCTAAGCTTGACGTTACCGCGCCGCTTAGGCGTTTTGAGGGTCTGAGAGAGAAACAGTTGTTCCCTCCTCAATGAAGTCATTTGCCAAGTAGTTCTTCAGCCTCTGTCCATTAACCACAAACTCATTTCCAGCCTTGTTCAGCAACACAAAGGCTCCATAAGGTCTAACCTCTTTGATCTTGAATGGTCCAGACCAGCGGGACTTGAGCTTTCCCGGGAATAGCTTCAAGCGGGAATTGAACAGCAACACCAAATCTCCTTCCTTGAAAACCCTTGGGAGGATCCTCTTGTCATGGAATGCTTTTGTCCTTTCCTTGTAGATTTTTGAACTCTCATAAGCTTCAAGGCGGATCTCCTCTAACTCATTCAATTGCACCAAGCGTTTCTCATGAGCATTCTTGATATCAAAGTTAAGAAGCTTAACTGCCCACATTGCTTTATACTCTAACTCAACTGGCAGATGACAAGATTTTCCATAGAGGAGGTTGAATGGAGTTGTTCCAATTGGTGTCTTGTAGGCAGTCCTATATGCCCATAGAGCATCATCCAACTTCTTTGCCCAATCTTTCCTTGTGATACCAACTGTTTTCTCAAGAATTGACTTGATTTCTCTGTTTGAAATCTCAACCTGACCACTAGTTTGGGGATGATAAGGTGTAGCAACCTTATGCTTCACTCCATGTCTCTTGAGAAGACTCTCAAAGACCTTGTTGATAAAGTGTTTCCCTCCATCACTAATGATCACCCTTGGAATACCAAACCTTGGAAAAATGATTGTCTTGAACAACTTCAACACAACCTTTGCATCATTGGTAGGACTAGCTATGGCTTCCACCCATTTAGACACATAATCAACAGCCACAAGTATGTAATTGTTACCATAGGAAGAAGGAAATGGTCCCATAAAGTCAATTCCCCATACATCAAACACTTCAACTTCTAAGATGGGGGTTTGTGGCATTTCATTCCTCCTACTGATGTTTCCTTTTCTTTGACATGAATCACACTTGGAGATGATTTCTTGTGTGTCTTTGAACATAGTAGGCCACCACAAACCAGCTTGAAGAATCTTTGTGACTGTCTTGAATGTAGCAAAGTGCCCTCCATAGGCTGCTCCATGACATAGTTCTACTAACCCTTCTATCTCCTCCTTGGCAACACATCTCCTATAAATCTTGTCTTTACAAAGAGTGTAGAGGTATGGTGCATCCCAATAGTAGTTGTTGATGTCCCTGAAGAATTTTTTCCTATCATACCCAACCAGATTTGGTGGCTCAATTCCACAAGCAAGGTAGTTAACATAATCAGCATACCAAGGGCCATTCTCTTCCAACCTCATGACCTCTCCAAGCCTCTTCCAAGTCTCATTGGTCTTGTCAAGTAGTTGAATTGCCATTATCTGCTCTTCAGGAAGTGCATCATTGATTGGAACCTCATTGTCAATCCTTAATCTTGATAGATGATCAGCTACCCCATTCTCAATGCCCTTCTTGTCTTTAATCTCCAAATCAAACTCTTGAAGTAGCAGAATCCATCTTAACAGCCTTGGTTTAGCATCCTTCTTTGCTAAAAGATATTTTAATGCTGCATGATCAGTGTGAACAACCACTTTTGAACCCACCAAGTATTGCCTAAACTTCTCAAATGCAAAGACAATGGCTAGGAGCTCTTTTTCTGTTGTAGCATACTTGACTTGAGCCTCATCTAATGTTCTACTTGCATAGTATATGACATGAAGCTTCTTATCTTTTCTTTGACCAAGCACTGCTCCAACTGCATAGTCACTAGCATCACACATGATTTCAAATGGCAAATTCCAATCTGGGGCTTGAACTATTGGAGCACTAATCAACTCTTCCTTTATCTTCTTGAAAGCTTGAAGACACTCCTCATTGAACTCAAATTCAACTTCCTTACACAACAGCCTTGTAAGAGGTCTAGCAATTTTTGAGAAGTCTTTAATGAACCTCCTGTAGAACCCAGCATGGCCCAGAAAGCTTCTTATTCCCTTGACCGAATTTGGAGGTGCTAGATTGGTCATCACATCAATCTTAGCTCTATCAACCTCAATGCCCTTCTCAGAGATCCTATGACCCAACACAATTCCCTCTTTAACCATGAAGTGACACTTCTCCCAGTTCAAGACCAGATTTGTCTCCTCACACCTCTTTAAGACCCTGCACAAATTAGAAAGACAACCAGAAAAAGAATCTCCATAGACAGAGAAGTCATCCATGAAAACCTCCACAACATCCTCAATTAGATCAGAAAAAATTGACATCATGCATCTTTGGAAAGTAGCTGGAGCATTACACAGTCCAAATGGCATTCTTCTATAAGCAAAAGTACCATAAGGACATGTGAAAGTAGTCTTTTCTTGATCATTAGGATGTATGGGGATTTGAAAGAAACCAGAATAGCCATCAAGAAAGCAATAATGAGTATGACTAGCAAGCCTCTCTAACATTTGATCAATAAACGGTAAAGGAAAGTGATCTTTTCTAGATGCAGCATTGAGTTTCCTATAATCTATACACATTCTATGACCAGTTATAGTCCTAGTAGGAATTAGCTCATCTTTATCATTCTTAACAACTGTAACTCCTCCTTTCTTTGGCACCACATGTACAGGTGAAACCCATGTACTATCCGATATAGGATATATGATGCCAGCATCAAGGAGTTTAAGAATCTCTTTCCTCACCACATCTCTTAAATTAGGGTTTAACCTTCTTTGTGGTTCAATGGAAGTCATTGATTCATCATCTAAATGAATTCTATGCATGCAAAGAGTTTCTGAAATTCCCTTTATGTCATCAAGTGAATAACCAATAGCTCTCCTAAACTTTTTCAATTCACCAAGAAGAGTAACAGTTTCATGTTCACTAAGCTCCTCATTGATAATGACAGGGTAAGTAGAGTTTTTACCTAGGAAAGCATACCTTAGCCCCTTAGGGAGTGGTTTGAGTTCAATCTTGGGTGCCTTAAGCTCACTCCAATCCTCATTCGAATTTACCTCAACTGAACACACCATTTGCTTTTTCAACTCAAGGAAGCTTTCACCATCTTTAGAGGGTTTGTGAGAGTCAAGAATCTTTTGATATCCCTCACTATCCTCCTTAAGTAACCCAAACTCTCCTTGCTTAACTGTCAAAGTGCTTTGGAGCTCATCTTCTATAGCCAATTCCTCCAAAAGCTCATCAGCCAAAGCTTCCATCTTCTCAATGTAGAAGACTTGACCACCAATTGTAGGCTTCCTCATCACTTGGTTGATGTCAAAAGTCAAAGCTTCTTTTCCCAAATTCAATTGAATCTTCCCACCTTTCACATCAATCATGGTTCCAGCAGTTCTTAGAAATGGTCTCCCCAAGATGAGTGGATCCTTTGGTTCCTCATCCATTTCAAGAACAACAAAGTCGGTTGGGATCTCAAAATGACCAATCATCACTGGTAGATCTTCAAGCACTCCAACTGGTGTTCTAACTGACCTATCAGCAAGAACAAGGGTGATCATACACTTCTTGTAGTGTGTGAAGCCCAGTCTCTTTGCAACTGAGAGAGGCATCAAGCTCACACTAGACCCTAGATCACATAAACAATGGCTAAAAGATAGAGGTCCCAATGTGCAAGGGAGAGTGAAGCTACCAGGATCTTCAAGCTTCTTTGCTACTACCTTGTTTTGAATAATAGCACTGCATTCATGAGTCAAGATAACCATGCCTTGAAGAGCTTTCTTCTTCTCCAAAACTGCATCCTTAAGGAACTTACTGTAAGAGGGATTCAACAAGAATGCATCAATGATAGGCATTGTGATAGCAACATCCTTCATTTGTGCATCAAACATGGCTCTATACTTGTCAACTTGTTGCTTCTTGAACCTCCCAGGAAATGGCAGCCTTGGTTCATAAGGTGGAGGCACAAACAAAGTTTCTTTGGCAGCACTTTTACTTTTCTTGGTAATGTCATCATTGGCCTTGTCTTGCTTAGGCTCCTCAACCACTTTACTCTTCCCTTTGTTTACCACAACTCCATCAGCTTCTTTATCTTTACCCAAATCTTTCAATATCAGCTCATCTTCATCATCAATCTCAACCACTACCTCCCCTCCTTTAGGCTCAATGTCCCTATTGAGCTCATTAGTTGGTAGCTGCTTACCACTTCTCAACATGATGGCGTTTACAAACTCCTTTGGGTTGGGTTCTGGTTTGCCCGGCAAGGAACCCATTTGTCTTGTAGAGGAGGAGGAAGCTTGGCCTTGGACTTGTGTTTGTAACCTCTCAAACTTAGCATTCAACTCACCATAGACATTGTCAACTTTATGGTGTATGGCCTTCATTTGTGTAGCAAGTTCAATAGCTCCTCTCCCTTGGCCTTCTAGGAGTTGTCTAAGTAGAGCATTTGTGTCATCTACTTGACCTTGAGGTTGTGGTGCATGCATTTGTTGTTGAGGTTGGGAGTAGCTTTGAGGTTTTCCTTGATAATTCCCTTGTGGCTTTTGTTGATAATTGTGTTGAGAGGGAAAACCAGGTGGTTTTTGTGGTGGATAAGACTGATCTTGTGGGTTCTCAACATTTGTGCTGCGGTAAGAGAGGTTAGGATGGTTGCGGTAATTGGGATTGAACTTGTTATACCCTTGTCCACCCACATAATTGACCTCTTCTTGTCCTTCAACACAAGGTTCTATTCCCTCTTGATATCCTTGATACACATCACTTTCGGTTACAAAATGCACTGGCTTTTGAGTGGCAAGAAGCATCTTATCCATCTTCTCATTCAATGCTTTGATCTCCTTGCTGTGATACTCATTCATGTCAGAGTGGTCTCTTGGAGTTCTATCATAATCCTCCCCATAGTTACCATCACTTTGAGCAAGATTCTCCACCAAAGTCATACCAACATCAACATCTTGACCAAGGAAGTTTCCATTACTTGCTGTGTCAAGCAACATTCTTATCTTTGGTAGCACTCCCCTGTACAATGTGCTAAGAAGAGACTCCTTGGAGAAACCATGATGAGGACATTGCATAGTATATCCCTTGAATCTCTCCCATGCTTCACAAAAACTTTCATTTCCCTTTTGTGCAAAGCTTGATATCTCATTTCTCAACCTTGCTGTTCTTGTAGTTGAGAAGAACTTGGAGAGGAAAGCTCTTTTGCACTGATCCCAAGAGGTGATTGATCCCACTGGTAGGTTCTTCTCCCAAGTTCTAGCTCTATCTCCAAGAGAAAACGGAATAGGCGGAGTTTGAATGCATCATCAGAGATACCATTGATTTTAACTGTCCCACACATCATGTCAAACTGATCCAAGTGATCAAGAGGGTCTTCCATAGGCAGACCATGGAACTTTGAGCTTTGCACCATGTTAATAAGACTGGACTTGATCTCATAGTTGTTATTCTCAACAGCCGGTGCTCTAATTCCTTGGCGGTTCTCATGAATGTTTGGTTGATCAAAAGCTCCAATGACTCTTGGTTGTCTCGGAGGGTGGACAGGAGCTTGGTTTTGGTTGGGCTGCTCATTTCCATTATGAGCAGCGGCTGGAGGAGGGTTGTTCTCCATGGCTTGGCGGGCTAAACGGCGGTTCTCTCGTTCAAGACGGTGAATGTCGTCAACAGGCTGAAACAAGTTGGCTTGGCCTTGGCTCCTCAAGTTCATACAACCTGAAAATCAAAGACAAACCACCAATGCAACCCAAGTAACAAACAGTGCAAAGTAAATGAATAGTCTCAAGCAAAGTTGAAATCCTAATGGTTAATTAGAATGCAAACGGGCAACGGCGCCAAATTGATGTAGTAACTTTCAGTATCAATTATTTATCAATCCACAATTTGCAATCAATCAACTCACCAAGAATACACAAAATGCTTAATCTATTCTTAAACAGGAAAAAGGTCTTTTACCACAATCTTAGCTAACAAAATGATTCAAACAAATGAAAACAAGACAATGCAACTAAAGGCAATAGAACACAACTAACAGTATTACTGAAAATCAAGAATTGACAAGAGAACCTTGGGCAAGGTTATTGACTTGGGAGATAGCTAATCAATCCTAGGTGTCTAAGTAACAATCAAGAACAATCCTATGGCTAGAACACTAATGCAAATCAATTCATTTCCATGATAGAGATCCTATGCTAGTCAAATGATAATCAACAATTTCCAAAGGCAATCACAGGACAAGCATGCATTAAGATCAAGTTCAAATACCACTAAGCACCCTAATCATCAATTTCCATTGGCTAGGAATGCAAAGCTCTTAAAAGTTTGGTTCAGGAATTTCAACAAACACCTTATGGGCATGGAAATCCTAAAGTCTAGATTTAAGCTTGATCAAGGCTATCTAGCAATATTATCACTAATCAAGATAGGAAATGCATAAAATAAAGCCCTAGACATCAAAGATCAACCATCTATCTCCCTAATCTACCAAGCCCAAAGTTCTTAAAAGATCTACTCACTAATCATCATGATCACACAAAGGAAAGAGGTTTGTCTTTGTGAAATCATAATAGAAGCTTGTAGATTAGGAAATTAGAAAGACAAATTGCTATTAAAACTGGGAAATCAATCCAAGATTCTACAAAACCAAAAGTAGAAAAGCTTAAGAACCCTAGGTGGCTACTTAACAAAAGATAAGATAAGAGATAAGTCTCCTTAATAGGTTTAGAGTATTTATAGTAAAGGAGAAAAGAACCTAGGTCAACCCAAAAACAACTGGGTCAAACCCGGGTCAACAATAAAATAGGCTTAGTGTGAACTCCATCGGCCATGGTTTGGCCGATTGGTGTGACCGCGTGTGCTCGACCGGTCTAGGTTTGGCCGCGTCGCTTGGCCGCGTGTGTCTTCGCACCTTCAGTACTTAGTTTCCATCGGTCAGCCTCTGGCCGGGTGATGTGGCCGCGTGTTCGTTCGCACCTTGATCGTCTAAACTCCATCGGCCATGGCTTGGCCGCGTTGTGTGGTCGCGTGGCTTCGATCGGGGAGCTCTTGGTCGCGTGGGATGGCCGGGTGTGCCTTCGCGCCTTGACTCCTCGGCAACTACTCCTCTTTGCAATAAAGCTGACCCAAATGTTTCCAAAAGTGTAGGGATCACTCCAAGAACCTGAAAGATAACAACTAGATGCAAATGCTCCTAAAACAACCTAGAATGACATGATTATGCAACAAAACTATGCAAAAACAAGGCTTAAAACACAACAAAAATACAAGATATCACTTAGGATCCAGGATTTCAAAACCGTGGATGAGTATAACTCAGAGCTTTTTAAGATTGTCTCTATCTAAAGGTTGTGTGGTACTGAGGTGACCGAGGATGATCTCCTAGAGAAGACTTTCTCTACTTTTCACATTGATAATATGCTGCTTCAGCAACAGTATCGTGTGAGGGGGTTTAAAACCTATGGAGCTCTCATCCCGTGTCTACTGCTAGCTGAGCGGAGTGAAAGGCTGAAAATGAAAAGTGCTATGAGACCTCCTGGTACAGCCCCATTACCATAAGCACACAAGGTTGATTTTCCTAAGGAACCCAAGGAGACCAACTATATCCACAGAAAAAGACACTATGGCCGTGATGGTCGTGGTGGCAGAGGATATGGTGGTCGCGGACAGTACCAAGGCAACCGTTTTGATGCTTACGGCCGAGGAGGCCGTGGCCGTGGTATTAAGGGCCGTGTGTTCTTTAAGCCACAGTCCATAGCAACGACGGTTTTTCATAGATGTGGTATGTCTAACCATTGGGCCAAGAATTGCCGAACACCTACACATCTCTTGGAAAAGAACCCAGAAGCTAATTATGTGAACATCGATGATGAAGGAAACTTCGATCATGAGAATGATGCCTCTCCAGGCTATGAGACTTCCGATTGCCTCAACAATGAAGATTGAATTTCAATTCTTATTTTGGTTTAATTTCTATGCTTTTATGATTTAGTTTCCTTGTAATGACTTTGATTTAAATCCAATGGATTTTATTTCATCTTATATGATTGTTTTATTAAATTAAAACATATAATTATTGTCCTACTTATAAAAATGGCCGAGGACATATAATGAAAAATGCTAATGTTAGTACAATTGCGGGTATAGCAAATTTAATAGAAGGCTACGGCCAGGCTCACATATTGTTGCCTAACGGCACACACATTGAATTATGTGATGCCTTATACTCACCCAGCTCTAAGAGAAACTTATTGAGCTTTAAAGATATAAGACTAAATGGTTATCATATTGAAACCAAGGGTGAAGGATCTAAAGAGTTCCTCTACACTACAGAAAATGTGAAAGGACAAAAGAAGATCCTAGAGACTATACCTGCACTAGCCTCTGGTCTATACCATGCTAAGATTAACATGATAGAAGCTTACTTAGCAAAGCAAAGAAAATATTCAACGAATAATTCACTCTATGGCATGACCGGCTTGGCCAGCCGGGTTCGAACATGATGCGTAAATTAATTAAGAGTTCGAAAGGGCACAACCTTAAAGAAAGAAAAGTTTTCCCTAAAATCTCACTTGTGTAGCATGTGCACAAGGGAAACTTATCATAAGACCATCACAAGTAAAAGTCAGCAAAGAAACTTTAAATTTTCTGGAAAGGATACAAGGTGACATAGGTAGACCAATACACCCACCATGTGGGATATTTAGATATCTTATGGTTATGATCGATGCATCAACCAGATGGTCTCACATATGCTTGTTATCCACAAGAAACCTAGCATTTGCTAGGCTATTAGCTCAAAACATAAGATTAAAGAGCACATTTTCCATACTTTCCACTTAAGACTTTACATCCCAAGCGTTTAATGATTACTGTATGTCCATGGGGGTGAGTGTGGAACATCCTGTCGCACATGTACATACACAAAACGGATTAGCTTAATCCTTCATTAAACAAATACAATTGATAGCTCGACCATTGTTAATGAGATCGAAGCTTCTTGTGTCGGCTTGGGGACACGCGGTCTTACATGCATCAGAACTCATACGCATCAGGCCATCTAGTGAACACATATATTCACCATCCCAACTATTATCGGGTAAAGAGCTAGACTTATCCCATCTCAAAACATTTGGTTGTGCCGTTTATACACCAATTGCTCCATCACAGAGAACTAAGATGGGACCTCAAAAGGAGGATGGGAATATATGAGTCTCCCACCATTATAAAGTATCTTGAGCCAACCACATGTGATTCGTTTGTGGCCAGATACGCGGACTGTAAGTTTACAGAATCCGAATTCCCTATGTTAGGTGGAGAGACTAGCAAGCTGGGCAAAGAATTAATATGGAATCAAACATCCTTAAATTGGCAAGATCCTCGGACTCTAGCATATGATGCAGAGATCCAAAGAATTATATATTTGCAAAAGCTAGCTAATAAATTGCCAGATTCCTTTTGACCCAAAGAAAGTAAGAAAATCGTACATACCAGCTTGCAATGCACCAGTACGTATTGATGTTCACAAGGAACACAATAAACAAGTTGCTACAGAAAGGTTCCAAAGATAAGAATCCTCGGAAAAATAAAAGAGGTGCATATCAGACCGAGGTTAAGGGAATTACAGAAATACAGACATAGCCGCGGCAAGACCTAAGGTACCAAAAATGAGGTTTGGGACGCTAAACCTCAAGGACCTAAAGGTATTAATAATAATGAGATCTCAATAAACTATATTATGTCTGGAATACAATGGAACCGAAAAGATGTCGACATTAAAAGAAATATTATGCATACAAGGTAGCACTTGAAATAAATGAGGATCTAGAGCCCACGTCTATATTAGAGTGCACTCAAAGCAAAGAAAGAAGCTATTGACGTGGAGCTTAACTCTTACAAGAAGAGAAGTGTGTTTGGTCCGACCTTAAGGATGACACCTGAAATTAAAGCCAGTTGGACACAAATGGGTCTTTGTAAGAAAGAGAAATGAAAACAATGAAATTGTGAGATACAAAGCACGGTTTGTAGCACAAGGATTCTCTTAAAGACCCGGCATAGATTATGAGGAGACATACTGCCCTGTGATGGATGCAACGACTTTTAGATATCTAATAAGTCTGGCTATAAAAGAAAATTTAGATTTGTGGTTAATGGATGTTATAACTGCATATCTATATGGTCCACTGGATAATAAAATTTATATGAGATTACCAGAGGGTATAGAACTCAAAGATAAGAAGGGTTCTAGAGACCAATACTGCATAAGGCTAGACAAATCGCTTTATGGACTGAAACAGAGTGGTCGAATGTGGTATAACCGATTAAGCGACTATTTGGCAAAGAAAGGCTATCGGAACGACCCAATCAGTCCATGCATATTCATAAAGAAGTTTGCAAACAAAGGATTTGTGATAATAGAAGTATATGTGGATGATTTAAACATCCTTGGAACCTCTGGGAAAATCGCCCAAACAGTAGAATATCTCAAGAAAGAATTTGAGATGAAAGACCTAGGCAAAACAAAATTATGTTTGGGATTGCAGCTTGAGTACAGAAACAATGGAATCCTTGTGCATCAAAAGGCATATACAGAAAAGGTACTCAAGAGATTTAATATGGAGCAAGCTCACTCATTGACTAGCCCAATGGTTGTGAGAAGTATAGAAGTGGATAAAGATCCATTTGCTCCTAAGAAGGACAATGAAGAAGTTCTTGGTCCTGAAATACCTTACCTCAGTGCTATAGGAGCGTTAATGTTCTTGGCTAGTCACACTAGACCAGACATATGCTTTGCCGTGAACCTCCTAGCAAGAATTAGTTCTTGACTAACCCAAAGGCACTAGAGTGAAATTAAAGAACTTTAAATTTGGGTTTATATTATACTAACTATAACAAAGAAGGTTTTAGTTGGTTTTGCTGATGCAGGTTATAGCAAAGATAGTTTACGGTATGGTCGAAGACAATACAGTCTGCATCGCACAACTCAAGGAAGGTTACATCAAAGGAGATCGGACGAAGCACATACTGCCAAAGTTCTTCCACACACATGAACTACAAAAGGTCGGAGAAGTTCAAGTGGTGCAAGTTCAGTCATGCGACAACTCAGCCGACCTCTTTACCAAGGCACTACCGACAACAACATTCAGGAAGCTCACGCACCAGATTAGAATGCGGAGGCTCAAGGACTTAGAGTGATGTTTGGAACAGGGGGAGCAATGTGTGCTGTACTCTTTTTCCTTCAACAAGGTTTTGTCCCAATGGGTTTTCCTGGTAAGGTTTTAATGAGGCAGCATCCCCTAAGCACATTGCAGCGATCCCATCCAAGCATAGGCACGGTCATCTCGTCCAAGGGGGAGTGTTGTAAAACACTTAGTGGACTCTATCTGACCGGCCCGTCTATTAGCTCTATAGTTACGGTCCATTGTACTAAGGCCCATCGGCCAAGTCTTAGTCTTATGTCGGTCTACTTGTAACTCTATATATATGTTGTAACCTCAATTCATTCATCAATAAGAACAAGAGATTTCGTCCCTAAATCCTCTAGTTTACAACATAGTCATTCTAATTTGAGCGTTGGCTGAGATATCGTTTATGACGGCTGAGTTATAATTAATCATGACTGAGTTATTAAAATAGATTAATAAAACACCACAACATAGAAAGTTCATATCAATTCCAAAAAAAAAAAAAAAAACCACGGAGCTTGACTAATCTCACAGATACTTGTTCAAGCTCTCAAACATCTTCTCCAGCGCGTCATATTTCTTTTCCAAATACAAGATCATTTCTTCTTGAATCTCGATGCGCTTCTTGGATGCATCGAAGTCCCGCTTCATCTCATTTTTCTCCTCCTGAATAACCCTAAACTCTTCGCGCACTGCATCAGTCCACCACTTCCTGAAACCGCAGCCTTGACCGGGACCCTTACAAATAGTACATAATTCATATTATACTAAAAAAAAGAGTCAGAAACAGAACACAAAACCCAAAAATAAGAGTACAAAAATCATTACATCTTCGATGTCATACGGACAACTGAAATAACGTTCTCCTCTCGTGGTAGGATCATTAGAAGTGGCAACGAGGAGCACCGCACCGCAATTACACCCGATTGGAACGCCCTTGTCTCGCCTCCGGATTTCGCCGTACCTCATTTTCATATTTATTTCATTACGATTCAGCTCCTACAGTTCCACAAACACAATATTAAGATAATGCTTTGAGATTTCAGATAGTCCAGAGATCTACCTCAGCTAGTGCTTCAGAAGCAGTTTTCTCATCAGCCCTGGAGTTGCCGCCGTATTTATCTCTATTTGCCATCATCTTGACTCGATCTCGATTACTGAAGCAATAAATCACAACAAATCCCTTAATTTATACTAAAACAATATATCGAACGACGTCGTTTGACAGTAATATACTTGAAGGCTGAGTTGTGTTCTTTACACGACTGACTTAGGATAGTCAGTTAAATTAACAACTTTGTTATGGCTGACTTATGCAACGGCCATAATAATGGTGTTACGGCTGAGTTATCCGACGGCCACCCTATTAATTTATTATATACCCGCTCGGGATTGCAAAAAGGATTGTTGGGAAGACGCAAACAATAATTATGTTTCTTGTTATCATCCATACGCTTAATAAAAAAATTTTAAACAATTTATTATTAAAAATAAATTCAAAAATTTGAATTCAAATTTTTCATGTATTTTTATTTATTATTAAAAAAGGGGCCAATAATTTGACTAAGTAGTGGCTGGGTTATTGACTTAAACGGTTGAGTTATGAGATATTTGTAAAATAAGGTTATTATAACTCAAAATTAAAATTTAGAATGGCAAAATGAATATTACTATTATTATAACCAATAAAAATAATAATTATAGACAAAAAGAGTGATTTTTACACATTCTGATCAAAATGTGTCAAACATACCAAAACATGTCGTTTAGGGGTTAGGGTTAGGGCTAGGGTGGTTTAGGGTTTAGATGAGGTAACATTATTTGTTTTTAATATAACAGTTTGGTTTTGGATATAATGTGTTTAGATTAAGGTGGTAATATAGATATACTAATATGAGTACCATTTTGAAATTAATTTTTAAATTTTTTTTTTTAAATTTGAAATTAATTTTTGGTTATTTCCGGTTATGGGTCGGTTAGATGAATATATAACCATAAATAACCCAAAATATATTGTAATTAAGTAGATTAGCATAATATAACCGAAATAAGCCGAATATAAGAAAACTAGGCAAACATACCAATACAAAAATACCAAATTGGGAAAAATTATTTTTTCGGTTTGGTTTGGTTTAGTCAGTTATTTAATCATTCTAATTTGAGGGTTGGCTGAGATACCGTTTATGACTGCTGAGTTATCTTTCCAGAATCGCCAGTTACAATGAGAGGGAAAGTGAACGGTTTTTAAACCGCGAAAAAAAACTCTCTGTCCCTATCGTCGGCGAAATCTAAACCTAATTCCGCCGGCGATAATCTGTCTTTTTCTACTCTCCCGCCGTCATCTCTCGCCGTCCTCGCTCGATATCCTCATTCGCTATTTCTTCTCTTCGTCGTCGCTGTCTTGTTCATTTCCGTCTAAGCCGTCTCGTCTTCGAGTTCCGGTATGTGTCTTCCTATTTATTTTTGAGTTACAGGTGATTGTCGCCGTCTTTGATGGCTTAGTTTGGACTGAGTTATCTTATGCTTTACGACTGAGTTATGTATTTATGGCGGAGTTATTATATGCATTGCGTTTGCCATATGTTATGGCTGATTTATTTTATGCTTTACTATCAGATGGCTAAGGATATTTCTGAAGAACAAGCAAGAGATTACCCACCAAGAATTTGGCCAGAAATGAAGTCTATTCTACATACTAAACAAATTAACACCAATTTCACGATGTTAGAATTACCTCAGATTAGGGAATCAATAGGACTGGATGCGTGGGAAAAAACGAAGGATGTACCTATTGGAATAATCTCTAAGCTATTAGGGAGTAGAACAAAAAAGCAAAAACGTTTTAGGCTTAGTTATGAAAACAATTATGGCTGAGTTATTGAAACAACAAAGGCTGAGTTATGAAAACGATAATGGTAATGGCTGAGATAAGGAAACAATGACGGCTGAGATATGGTAACTGTTACGGCTGAGTTATCAACATTGACGACTGACTTATGTAAACTTACCTGTAACAGTTTCTCAACACCTCGAGTGAGCGTTGTTTGCTGCGATTTCGCATCCTCTCTCCGTTCAGAAAACCATCTGGTCATCATATCCCGTATCGATTCTAGAAGTCGAACTATGGGAAGACTTCTAGCATTTGACAGTCCATGGTTCATTGATTCTGCAATATTCGTTGTCATTAAATTGTACCTTTCACCCGGGAAATGAACACACGCCCACATTCAGACACTAGCTCGTTGGAGGTATCCATGTAGTTCGGGATGACGTGCTTCAATCTCATTGAAAGCCTCATTAAAATCAGTTAGCCTAAAACACTTTGCCGCTTTTTTCACCAGAGGGAACAAATGTTTTCCTTTGAACTTCACCAAGATGTTCTTATACAAATGGTAAGTGCAAATTCCATGTGAAGCCAACGGATACACTTGACCAATCGCTTTCCCTATTGACTTATGTCTGTCGGAGATTATCGCAAGATCCTTTTCGTCTGGAATGGCAACTTTGAGTTGTGTAAAGAACCAACGCCAAGACTCATCATTTTCAGTGTCAACAACAGCGAAAGCTAATGGGAAAATTTGAAAGTTACCATCCTGAGCTAGGGCTGTTAGAAGTATCCCTTTGTGACTACCATGGAGAAACGTTCCGTCGACAACAACAACTTTGCGCATGAAAGCAAACCCAGCAATACTCGCACCAAAAGCAATAAAAACATATTTGAATCTATCTTCATTACCTATTTGAAGACGCGTGACTGTACCCGGATTTTCCCTATTTAACTTGTATATGTAAGAAGGCAACTCGCTAAAACTTTCCTCAGGAGTTCCCTGATCGATCTGTCTTGCATTCAGCAGCGTTCGATATGTCTTCCAATAACCCATCTGTCGACACGAACAAATTAATAAATCAGCCATAATATATAAATAACTCAGCCGATACACTCGAATAAGTCAGCCTTAAATAATCAATAAATGAGCCGTAAAATGTAAATAACTCAGCCTATACATACCTATAACTCAGCCATTGTTATCAAAAAGTAACTCAGCCTATACAAACCTATAACTCAGCCATTATTATCAATAAGTCAGTCAAAACATAGTAATTACCTTTAGACTAAATTGCTTATTGAAAATGACTCCGACACTTTTAGGTTTAACATCTGGACCAAGATCACCAAGATAGTCCCTGTAAAGACCTGCCAGTACATCAGCTGTTGATTGGCGGCATCTAGTAGAACGTTCCATCACAGAACATGTGTGTTCTGAATTGTATACACGAACATGAAAATCCGGGTCATCCCCTTGTACAGATGCACAAACTCTCCAAAGACATCCTTTAACCCAACACCTAAAAACCACTTGTTTCGGATTTGAGACTGGTACATTAAAATCAAATCCATTTCTAACCGAAATAAGTTTCACATGATTCCTGAGCTGCTTTTTGCTACTTTATTGTTGTCCTACAGCAATTTTTAGCGTTGACACCTCCAACCTAATAGCCTCCGGATTCATCTTCGATCTGGCAAAGTTATCATCTCTATGAGCTTTCTTCTGAGGAGGCGGAGTAGGTGGGTCTTCCACTTTACTCTGAGGCTCACCCAATACAGAAAACTTCTCGTCATCAGATGACTCACCATCGGAGTCGTCGAAAACATCAAATCGGGTTGAAAATTCATCGTCTTCTTCTTCGTCAGATGCTACTTCGACAGCTTCTTCTTCGTTTTCTTTGTCAACGATCTTACCATAATCAAAACAAGTGCCTTCAAATCCCCCACCGCACACTTCGTATGTAGATTCTGCTTTCGAGTCTCTGCTTCGCCGAATCATACTTCCTCTAGCTCCACTAGTTTCTGTAGACTCTTTCGCCGAAAACTCTACACAGAGACGTAGCTGATCGGTTTTCCATAGCCCCAAAAAACATTGCAACTGTCGATCATTGGAGACAAAAACTGATGGAGTATCATGCGCCATATGTTTCATTGCCCTGTTCGAGAACATGTAGCTCAGCTTTAGCTCATGTCTAAACGAGTCCAATCCGTACTCTTCAAGAACAAGCTTAACAAGCTTGTCGTGTGTTGTGCCTCCATCTATCTGCACAACTATACACCCTCTATCGTCGGAGTTAAATACATATCTCTGTGTCTTTATCCAATTACCGGACACAACTAGTACCGGCACTGGATCCATGAAAGATAATGAAGAACAAGGTGGAGAAGAAGTAGAAGAACAAGGTGTGAAGAAGAAAGTGAAGAAGAAGTAGAAGAACAAGGTGAATAAGAAGGTACATAGTTCACTTATTAACCAGTTGAAGAACCAGAGTCGAACGACGTTTCGTATTTCCGGAGAAAAAAGATGATGACATGGAATGCTGACATGGAGGCTGCATCCGACGTGGCAAGTCAGCCATCAAACAATACCATAACTCAGCCTAACTAAAACTCAGCCACAACATGAAAAACATTACAGTAATTATAAAGCAAAAAAAATTGCTGCCAAACTCAGCCGTTTCATCAACTGAAAATATGTAACTCAGCCGTATCGTTTGATAAGTCAGCCGTAACTGAATAACATTCTAGTAATTAATTTTTTGCTAATAAGCCAGCCGTCAAACGACTGACTTGTCGATAAGTCAGCCTATGACGGCTGGGTTATAGTTTTTTTTACCATAACTCAGCCGTAACAACATCTCATAAGTCAGCCGTTTTTGATAACTCAGCCAGTCGGAAAATGGTAACTCAGCCGTGTCGTAGTGATAACTCAGCCAAAATTTTGACAACTCAACCATCAGGTGAAAACTCAGCCGTAACTACAGCTGAGTTATGCGCATAACTCAGCCAAATTTAATAAGTCAGCCGTAACGCTTGGCTGACTTATGAGCATAACTCAGCCAGATTTTAATAAGTCAGCCGTCCGCTCTTACTCAAATGTTTTTCCGATAACTCAGCCGTAACATACCTATAACTCAGCCGCAACATACTTTGTATCGCGTTACGGCTGAGTTATGGATACACGTCAGCGATTTCTGACGTGGCGTCTAACGTGGCAATGGCATTTTTGTAATTATGTTTTTTCCGGTAACATAAAATAAAACAGGGGCACGCTGGGTATTTTGAAAATACCTGAAACATTCTAGTAATAAAAAAGTTTTTTGTAGATTATGGTAATATTACCTAAAATGAATAACATTTGAGTAATTCACCCTTTAAATTTTAGCAATTTTGAATGAGCTGGGACGATATAAAGAGATTTACAAGAAACCTAGTTTTTAAAGGGGAAACCAATCAGCTCTAAATCATATCCTACATTTTTAATCAAATCATCATACACATAAGAGAAAAATAAACACCCTCCATCTAGAGTACTACATGACATTACCAAGTATTTAAAAAATACATCCATCTAGTATTTTATTTTATTCTACTAAAGAAATACTGTAGAATACACATGCTTTCGGGATTATATATGAAACTACAATACCCAAGTTAATCATTGGAAAATGATATTGTTGTATACATGAACATAATGTTTTTACTCTTATCAAAATTTTTTTAAAACTGATTGCTGTTTGAATAAAGAGAGTTGGAACGTGGAAAATTCAATGTATTAGTTAATGAATGTCTTGGAAAAATAAGAGAGAAATTTTTGACCATGGCTCTTGGTTTTCTATGAAAATAATAAAAACACCCTCCAACAAAGATCTTTACTTTGATAGGTTTGCAAGTTTCCAAGAAACTGGGGGAAGCAATAAGTGATCATAGTGCCCTATCTACTCCATCAAATTTATATTTATTTATGTTCAATCGAAAGGTCCAAAACTACTTCACGTTGACATTATTTATTCATTTCTTCACTTCGACATTTTGTTTTCTCTAAAATGGCTTCCTCTTACGTGCCTTCGTTGATGAAAGATGAAGGGCCGAGAAACTGGGCGGAGCTTCCGTCCGAGTTGACGTCTTTGATACTTAATCGGCTTGGCATGATTGATATACTGGAAAACGTTCAGAAAGTGTGTAGGCCGTGGCGTCGCGTATGTAAAGACCCTTCGGTGTGGCGGAAGATTGACATGCGCAACCTCGGAGACTTTGCAATGAAGTACGACCTCGAGATCATGTGTCGTCATGCAATTGATCTTAGCCAAGGTGGTTTGGTTGATATCGATATTTGGGACTTTGGTACTGATGATCTCCTCTATTACATCGCTGAAAGGTTCTGTCTCTTTCCTTTTTCTCTCCCTGTGGCTGTGACTCAAAATCACGTCAATTAATTTTAGCTTACGATTGTTTTTTGAAGGATTTTGTGTCAATTTTTTAGCTAGATTTATCTTTTCTCTATCCTTATATTGGTTCTCTGATGAATGCAGTTTTGGAAATTGAATAGGGTTGAACTAGAGAACATTTACATCTTATTAGAATTGTTGTGCTTATGAAGTCTTAATGTTTTGTTTAGCAATAAAAAGTCTTAATGTTTGGCTACAGGTTCTTAGTGTGTTATAAAAAAGAAATTCTTTGCTTTATTTGTCTTTGTTAGGTTATAGTATTTTAATTTTTCGCACGTACTTGCAGGTCAATTAATCTGAGAAGCCTTAGATTTACATGCAATAAGATAACAGAAGAGGGGGTTATGAAAGCTGTAGTGAAACTACCATTGCTTGAAGAGCTTGATGTTGTTTCATGCCGCTCGTTTTCAGGAAACTCTTTTAGAGTTGTATTCCAGTCTTGTCCAAACCTGAAGACATTGAAGCTAAACCATAACCCTATGTTTGAGTTTTCTGTTTGTTATGAGCATAATAGTATTGCCACAGAAATTGCAGAATGCATGCCCAAGCTACGCCACCTCCAACTTATTGGGAATGGACTAAACAACACAGGCTTGAACGCCATTCTTGATGGTTGTCCCCACCTGGACCACCTTGATTTACGCGAGTGTTTTAACATTAACCTTGTCGGGGATCTCGAGAAGAAGTGTTCTGAGAGGATTAGTGTTTTGAGACGGCCATATGACTCAACTGCTGATTTATCATTTCTAACCACAATGTATGAATATGAATGCCCTGAATGGGTTTTGGATCTTTATTGTGGCGCCGACAATGATGTTGACTTTGAGTTCTCTTGTCCTAGTCCAAGTGACTATCATTGGGACTAGACGTTGAAGTCTTTGTGGACAATGCAGAGACATGTTTTGCTGGACTTGTCAAGTTTAACCCCGCGTGGCTGTGACTTGAGAACTCGTTCTTTTTTATTTTTTTCGGGTCACCAACTTATGAGCTCGTGTATGCACTATTTTCTATCTTTGTGGGTTTCTCAAAGTAATATTTTTTTTTGCAAGATAATCCCTTATGTCAAATAAGTGAAGATCAATATTGCAATCTCAAAAGTCATCCGCATTATAACTCTTTCCTATATCGACGATGTGGCAGTTTAAAATCTTGATGTTTTGAAAATGATAAACAGCAAGACATTGTGATTTTCTTTTCTAGTAAACAATTAAAGATAAACAAAATCAAATGTTTGTCTTCTTCGTCTGTTTGGATAATCCGGAAAATGTTCCTCCATGTAAACCATGGCTATGAGTGTAATCGTATTTTTCTTGTTCTTATCTTTCATCTCTACATCTGCAACATGCGCACAATTCAGAATTTCAAATATTTCAATTGGAATACATCCCCTATATAATAAAACGGAAGTAAACAAACTTTTTCTGGATACAATAATATGAGTTATAAGATTAATTATTTGATTATTTGATAGGTTATAGGTTATATGGATTGTAACCATTAGTTAAATCTCGATTTCAGATTCTCTTTTCCAAATAAGATTATAATGCTTCCAACAACGAATGAGCAGGAAAGCTTGATTTATCAGGCGTCCAAGTTTAAAAGTTTTATTCGGTTTGGTCCAGTTTTTTATTTGATCAAACTAAAACTTTAAAATGTTTCAAAAAAAATATTATAATGTTTAAAATTTTTAAAAGTTTATAAATATTATAAATAGTGATACTGGTTCTGAACCATTGTCTAAAAAATTTCTAGCAGATGTGGGATATTGTACATAGTTCTTTTATTTCCATAAATTTAAAATTTTCATTTTTCTAAAAAATTCTGGAAATTTAGAAAATGTTAATGAATGACATGTCAAATCCTGATTGGTCGTTTAAAAATATTTTAATATTGAAAATTCTAGAAATTTAGAAAATGTTAATTAGTTACATATCAAATTCTGATTGGATGTTTTAAATCCTATGTGGACAACCTTAGGATCTTATAACTTCTACTTTTATTTAGTATAGATTTAAACATGATAGAATGTTTTAAAATATTACAATTACTTAACCTCCATAGAAAATTTAAGACATTATATCTATATTAATAAAAAGTTAAATCTATAAACTCCTAAAGGTGTCCATATAGGATTTAAAAAACCCAATAAGAATTAGATATTTCACTAATAACATTTTTGGAAATATAGTAGTAATCTATATTATTAAGATTTTTTAAATGAAAGAAATATGTACAACGTCCCACAACGGCTAGAAAATTTTAGACAATGGCTGAGAACCATTATAAATAAAACTAATATGTTTTTAACTATAAATTTATCAGGTTTGCTTGATTTATGCTTATTTATCAGGTTTCCAAATTTAAAAGTTTTATTTGATTTATTTTAGCAAATTAAAATTTTTAAAGGTTAAATATTTATTACAGAATGTTTAGAAATATTATAAATACCTCCGTTCAAATTATAAAATATTATGACTATTTAAAATCTATAAAAAGTTAAAGTGTCATTAATATTTAACTCTAAAATAAAATAAAATGTTACAAATATTTAAACTACATATAAAGTTTAAAATATTTTAAATATTTAATCTCTATTAAAAATTTAAAAGTTTAAGAATTACTAAATATTATATATCATTTTTTTAAATATCTTGAAACTATCTTTTTTTTTTGTACAAATATCTTGAAATTATCTTACTTATCTCTGTTTGTGCTTTATATCTCTTATGAGCTGTAAAACATGTTTTTATGTATGACTTTACAGATGATTTGATACTTTTGCAGTAAATTTTGTATTTTTAAGTCTAAGAAAGAAGCTGAAGTTGAAGCTTTCATTTGGACAATGCGTTGCATGATCGGGCATGATTACCGTAATGTGGCTTTCTACTCAGACTGCTCTGACTTGGTGAAGATGGTGTCTTCACCATAGGACTGGCCGGCGTTCTCGACATACCTCGATGATATCAAGATGGACAGGGAGGAATTTTCTTCTTTTTCCTTATCTTTTATTTATAGAAATGCAAATGTAAAAGCGGATCTTCTGGCACGCCATGCACGCATATCTCCGCATAATGTTTTGTATGTAAACAATTTCCCTTCACATTGGCTCGTTTGAGCTAATATTTTGTCGACAAAAAAAAAAGTCTAAGAAAGAAGGATTGACGTCGCAAAACCTTGATTTGATGTTATTTGAGTTTAAAGAAGAAGGATCGACGAAAAGCACAAATATTGTTTTAATTATACATGTATTCATATTATTTTTTCTGCAAGTAAGGATTTTGGTTTGAGAAGTTTCAATACGTGTGGATCTAAAACCGAATAAATATATGGATGAAATTATCAATAATTGGGTGAATGTGTTGACTATGCTGGTCTTCATGAATTGCACAATTTTTATGAGAAAAGAAATGATTTTGGTCTTGGAGTTTGATGGGTTAACAAGTTGTGTGGTAGTCTAAAAATATATTTTTCAGTGGAAGAACGTGAAGAAGTTGATGAGGAAAAACAAGTATAACGAAGAACAGGACGGTAAAAGTAACGACGAAAGTTACCATAAAATTTAACAATGAAAATGACAAGAAAGAATATGGAGAATAAGAAAACATTAAATAAAAAACACGAAAACATAGGTGATAACGATCAATTAAATATGAAAACGAGATAAATTCATGATTATATTTTGTTTCATTTTTCTGGTGGTCAAAGAAATGATTTACGATATGTGAGGTCACCAGTTTGATCCGCCTCGCCTGGATGTCGAGTTAAATTCATGATTTTTATCATATTTGATTTTAAAACACAACTGATTTTTATATTTTTAAAAATAGTGTATCTGAAATTTAACTTTTTCACTAAAAGTAATTTAAAGTTTTATATAAGATAATATATCATTACTGTCATCAATCATATATAATTTTTATCAAAATATATCAAATAAACCCACGCGTACTTTAGTTTAAATGTAGGTTCAAAACCTAGTAAATTAAATATTTCATACTTTAGTTTAAATGATCGATTACATTAAAAAAAATTATGATATATATAAATAAAATGTAATATATTTGGAAAACCTACTTAATTATAACTTATCTCTAAAAATAATATGGGTGTATAATGTATTTCAAAAAATATAAAGAAAGATAAAACAATCCATTTGGTTGTCAGTTTTCTTTTTTATATATACTAAATGAAGATGGAGGATAAAATACAACACATTATCAATCACAAAACAAAGGGTGATATTAGTTACACATCACTAAAAATTAAAGCAAATACGGGAGACAGATTTATTTGAGGGCTCACATATAAATAGAACACACACGCACACCACAAAAGGCGAATTCAAGAATCTTATAACTCATAAGTCATACCAACCTTGAGAAGCTTCGACCTTGGTATGGCAAGTGCTTTGTCTCCTTCCCGACAATTCTTCTTCAAGAAATTGTATGCATGGTTGACTATAAACTTCTTAAACAAAGAAGAACTTTTCTCAGCCGTAATCCCTGTCTCTCCCATCAGATAAACCATTCCTTTCTCTCGCGCTTTGTCCACCAGCTCTGTCTGACCCTCCGCTGATTGGACCTGCACCACTCTTGCCAACCTAATCTTGTTCGAAGAAGATGAATGCGAGGAACCGATCCTCCCTGATGAAGGCACAGAGCTAGACAAGGGAACAAGTGTAGTCTCAACGTTTGGTTCCTCTTCTTTGTCTATCTCGTCCGCATCTCCTCCTCCGGATATGAAGTACTCATGATGGATGAACTCCTTTAAGTAATGAACAAACTGACGCTCGAACTCATCAGGCTCTTCAATGTCTTCCTTGTAACCATACCTCACAACACACCGAAACATCCCTGAATCCTTTGGCCCAACATAACGGAAAAAGAATCGTTCTGATGATGCCACACGGTTTATGGGAAGTGACTTGATCGATATCAAGACGAAAACCGAGTGGACCGAGGAAAGATTTGAGATATAGTGAGAGAACAGTGGGGTTATACCATGAACAAGCTCGGTGTAAAACAAACCAATCCCCGGAACCCGGTTTACATCAGGATTTGTAGCCATTTGTATAGCGGTTTCACCAGAAATCTTCTCCCTTAGCTCATACCGGTACTTGAGGACATGAACGTATTGCCAAATCGCCATCATCGCCATCAAAACGATAGTTATTGCAAGAGGTAAATATCCACCGCTCGTAAACTTGTACATGACTGACGATAGGTATAACATCTCTATAGAACCAAACACGACCAAGAACATAGCGATCCACACTATGTTGGTCTTCCAGATAACCAGCATTATAAGAGTCACCATAAAGGTCGTGATGACCATGACGGTTACAACAGCAATCCCATAAGCATGGCCAATCTTCTCAGTGGTTCTGAAGGCGAGGGTAACAGCGATGCATGCAAGCATGAGCACGTAGTTAATCTCAGGGATGTAGATTTGTCCCTCGTACTTAGCCGAGGTGTGAATCACCTGCACCCTAGGGAAACAACCCATACGAAGAGACTGCGAGATAACTGAGAAGGCGCCCGATATCATAGCTTGGCTCGCAATGATCGATGCTGCCACAGCCACCACAAATGTTGGCCAGTATATCGGATCTGATATAGGATGCATCCAATATTATATTGTTAGAAAAAAATATATATTTAAATTAAGTAGGAATATGTAACAATATTTCCATCATTATTTGATCCAGTTGACTTTGAGACGAAGCGTTATTAACTTTCACATATATTTTAAAGAATTTTTAAGAACAATATAAGCAAGCATGTATATTTTACTTTTTCCAAAATGATATAATATGAGAGTTAAAGTAACCTGGGATTGAGTCGTAGAAAGTATTTGAAACGTTAGAGGCATGTTTAGTGAGGTACGCAGCTTGCCCGCAATATATCGTTACTAGCGCTGGATATGCGACACATGAGAAACTAATCTGCGACATCAAATTTGACAGACAAAATTGAGTCAGTGTATATAAATATGTTCTAGGGTTTGATATTTATTCCTTAAAAAACACAAAATAAAAACTACTTCAGGGAATATAAAAGAGACCTGTACGGCTCGGACGCTGAAATGACCTAGATCAGCAAACATGGCCTCCGTCCCTAATTCCACAAATTACATTTCAATCATTTTGGGAAGTAAATATATATATATATATATATATATATATATATATATATATATATTGCTCTAGGATTATAATATAAAAGAAAAAAAGTATATAAAAGCAATTAAAGGAATAATAATGGATTCTCTCTCTCACCAGTAATGCAGAGGAATACACCTCCGAGTGAAATCCAACCCTTTTTACCAGTTCTTCTAAAGTAGTGAATGATATAGAGTGGATTAAGTGCCCTTAAGACGGTGATGTCATGCTTGAACAGATTAAAGAGACCGATTCCGGTAAGAAATGTGAACCATACGAGGATGATCGGGGCGAAGGAGAATCCAACTTTATCGGTTCCAAACCGTTGAAATGCGAATAGTAGTATCAAGATTGCAACCGAAACGCCCACCACCGTGTCTGCACATTGTATGTACGTTAATTAGTGCATTGTTGTGTATATATCATGTTAATAAACTAAAATTGGGATGCGGTGAGAATTACTTTGGCCGAGCGATTTGATTCCACTAACAGCTGAAAGTACTGGAACAAATTACAAAAAAGAATAAGCATGAAACTGTCAGTTATACATGAATATGATTCTAAAGAACATGACCGTCTTTTAACATTGGAGCACTAGGACCCGATCCAAAAAAATGTAAAAAATATTTAAATTTTTGTAAGACAGGTAAATTGGGGCCTGTAAAAATAATAAAATAGAACTTTTTAACATATATATTAAATATACTTATAACTAAAAGTTGTAAAATGGTTTTGGGTTTGATAAGGTCATGATGTTGGAGAAGGATAACGAGTAATGCTTTTAGGCCTCACCTGAGATGGAAGGAGTAAGGATTCCATCACCAATGACCATGGAAGTGCCCATAATAGTGACGAGGAAGAGTATGATCTTTGCAAATTTAGAGTTCTCGAGCTTCTCTTTGACAATATGGGCTCTTCTGAGCTGTGTGGTTGGAAGTTCAAGCGTATAGTTTGAGAGGTCTCTATCTTCTGGTTCTTGGTTTGGAATTAGTCCCATCTTTGCATATCGACATATCAACGAGTACAATGCAAATGTTCCTCCTGCGTTCAAAATATTTTACGTATAAAACGTCATTATTATTTTGAGCATTGACATTAAAATATTTTCCGGGGGTAAATAAGCTCTTTTTAGTCTACATATATAAACTAAAGAATGAATACCGCATTATGTAGTACTACCTTCATTGAGATTATTCTATATCACCAACAAAATAATTAAACTTATTTTTCTTGCATTCATATGACACTTCTATGTCAATTATCATGACACTTCTTTATCAAATATTTTTTTTAATCATGACACTAATCTATTACTATATTAAATATTTCAGCTAAAAGCACGCAATACTAAGAAATTAAATACTTAGTCAAAAATCAACTTATAATAAACGACAATGCAGAATTATAATAAATTCGTAAAAGTCAACCAATAATTAAAAACAGTATATTGCATAATACAAATCGTTGTGATTTGTGAAGTATCCAATAACAATTTTTGCATAGAAACTTAGAAAAAAAAAGGATTAAATTAAAGCATACAAAGTACATGTAAAACGGCTATAAAAGAGAACTTAATGGGGGTGCCTTGTATTACTAGTTCATAAATCATAATGACACGAGGAAAAAGTTTATAATCAAAACAAATATGCAGAACTATGAACATTAACATTATTAACATATTAATTTTAATAAAAAGTAGATATTGGTGTTTGACATTAACGCCTAAAATGACAAAAATCTCTATATATATGATGTACACAAAGAGAATAACAAAATTCAGTATAAAAAGTTAATAATAAGTCAACGTCGTACTCGAATGAACTTAGGAAACTAGATTAGTTTACGTTTATTGGATCGCGTGAATCGCATCACACTTGACACTAGGAGTATTTTAAAGATTTGGTCAACATGCGACATCGTACTTCGTACATATATAACGTACATCTAAGGTAGCGAGGACGTGCGTCACATAATAAAAAGTCAACAGTAAAATTGTGTTTATTGTTTAACTATATTATAAGAAAAAACTAATGAAGCTTTGATTCTTGATTAACTCGTTCTCGTTATAGATCTACTGAATCCCAATGACAATGGTGATGGTGGATCCAATAAAAGCGCGATCATCGTGTGTGTATTTATTTTTGTACTATAGCATCTTTTTCTTTTAACAATTATATCATATAGCAAAAACAAAAAAAAAAAGAAATATCATATGGATATATATAATAATATATCTTGCTTGTTCCATAAGTTTACAATTTACAGGAGACAAATAAAAAAGGTCTACAATTTCCATTGATCATATAATTCACTCATTATTTAGAGAACAAGTAAAGTTGTATGCTACATAATTTTCTTTCTAAACCTTACATTTAGGGGGATTATGAACACATGATTTTAATTGTATTTGAAAAAGAAAAAAATTCTATATAAACCTAATATTATCCAATTGTGTATTTTATATAGATTTTTTAAAAATTCTGTTATTATTATTTTATTGGTTTTAGAATTCTATAAGATGGTTTAAATGGTGTATTCTTTCCCAATCTTGGGTGATCCTATGAATAGTTCTATGCTTCATAACAAGTCTTTATGATTTTAATTTATTTTATTTTACAAATGATCAATTTATTGTATGTGTTTGCTATCACTATACTTAGTTTTACAGAGAAAAAAAAAAGTGTTTTACTTCAATATTGAAAAATGAAGTATCACAATATACAGATTTTTAAAGTATATTAATTAAAAGAAAACCTTAAAAATATATTTGTAAGGAATGGTTAACTGTCCGGTACCTTCACCGTTGTCGTTAGCCTGAAGAACAATAAAGACGTATTTGAGGAGCGCAACGAGAGTGATAGTGTAGATGATGAGCGAGAGAACGCCAATGATATCATCTTTGTCATGGATGCCTTCAGTGAAAGTACTTGCGTACACATACAACGGCGACGTCCCGATGTCTCCATACACCACTCCTAGGCTTTGAAATGCCAAACTCAACGTCGTTCTCCAGCTCATCTATTTCATATTTTTAAAAGGTTAAATGTTTTTATATACAAACTTATGATTGTTTTCTTCATCAAATATACGAAGGATTTTAGATACACACCAATGAGGGATGATTGGTATTTTTTGGAGTTTTCCCGGCCTCTATGGTGAACGAATCGGGCCGATATAGTTTTCCCCATGATTTCTGATGAATATCCAAACAAATAACAACAACAAAAATAGGTGTTTGAGAAATATGACTGTTGGATGTATATAATCACAATCATTTGTACTCATGGTTAAGCTTTTGTAAATATATATATGACTTTGATGGACGTATATAACCATTCATTTTATCTTTAAACATCATGAAATCTATGTTGTTTCAAAGCGCGTGCGCGATTCTGATTGTTTTCTCAGTAGCAAGAAAAATAACTTATGGTTTTAGATAGAAACTGGTATTTGAAAAAAGGCACCTAGATGACCAAAACGACCTATATTTCTTGGTAAAAAACAAGATGATTGTATGAAACCGAGCTATATTATGAATTTATATGTATGCACACTTTTAGAAGTAGATATAATCGGAGAAATTAAAGATGAGAAAGGATCTAAAGAGTCGACTAAAATCATGATCATACCTTTTTCTCATTCAACTTTTTCTCATGGTTATGAACTTCACCATCTATTTGCTGTTCCTCACCATCCATTTTTTTGTTTTGGTCTTTGTGTTGTGTATTATTGTAACAATGGAGAGAGATGGGCTAATTTAGATGTGCTTTTTTTAACTGTTCTTTTTCCAGTGGCCTTTATAGGCGTATAGTAAGTTGACTTGTGTTTAAACAAACACCAAAAAAAAACAAAAAACACTTAACTAGTCTGTGGAAAGTAGAGTTGTTTAATGTGGTAGGGACGCGTCTCAAACACGTATTGCCGGCTGTTGAAACTTTTAAACTATTTAACTCTACTACATTACAATTTTGATGCAAAATATTTGGGAAATGAACAAACGACATCTCCCGAATCTTTTTTCTTATGTAGAAGTCTGAGAATAACTACATATTTAATAAACTATAATTAAAGAAGGTATTCATAGTTTCAGAAATACAAAGTTTAGTTGCTTGCACTTGCGTCTAAATGTTAAAACCATAAAACTCTATTAGGCTCTATTCCACTCATTCAACTTTTATTATTCTCGTTGTGCACTTGTTTTACCTATTTTTCATTAACAAATTTTGTCTCATTTACTCTTAACCAATGTTGTTCCATTTACTCTTAACAAGTCCTAATGTATTCTATCGTCCCCATTAAGATCATCAAATCTGGACATAGGAGTTAAAGTATTCGGTCCGCTCTTATTCGGTTTCAGTCTTTTTGGTTCTAAAATTTATGATCATATAAATTTCGAAAAAATTCGGTTTGACTCCAGTTTAGATCAGGTTTAGATCCTCTTTTTTTTTCTTCTATTTTGGATCTAAGGATCTATTAAGCTATTTTTGGTTATTTTCAAGTATTTTCAGGTAGTTTGATATTTTTCGCTATATTGGGTAATTTTGTTAGTTGAATTAAAAATAACTAATATTTTGTATATATAATTACTAGATGAGGACCCGCCCGATGTGCGGGTTTAAAGTTTTATAAATTAAATTAAATTTAACAAATATATATTAAAATTTGTTATACGTTTTTTATAAATTTTATTTTTGTTATAATACACTAATTTATATCCATTTACAAATCTTTTATGTATTTTACCATTAAAAGTATATCTTTTTACACCTAAATATACTCTATGTTACAAATATATTCTTTATCACCACTTAGAAATTGTCTATATGAACACAGTAAGCCAACTATTTTTCTTTCACTTCTGCATAGTTTTTTAAATTACTAAAACTAATGGCTCAAAAAACATTTTGAATAAAAAATATATTACATAATATACTAATCAATGATGTATCATCACAATAATGTATGACCACCATGGAGAAAACTTCGGCTCCGCCCTCATCCCTGGTGAGAACCTTTCATCCAACCTCCTCCACCATGAAGAGAACCTTGGCTCCGCCTTCCTCCATTGGAGAGATAATCTTGCGTCCAACCTCCTCCACCTTCCTCCCTTGCGGAGATGACCTTGTGTCCAAGCTTCTCCACCATAGAGAGAACCTCGGCTCTGCCCTCCTTCTCTGTGAAGAGAACATGTTCACATCTTTTGGCTATCTAAAAATGGCTTGCTCCGAGTCTCCGACAACCAATGAAAGTAAAAACCTTTTTCTAACGTCACAAAATCTTTTGATAGTAACTAATGTTAAATTTCTCAATGTATTCGTGGAAGTGTTTTTGACACACCATGATGTAGTCTCTGTCTCTGTAATGCCTAAACTGCCACCTTGCTTAGTGAGCTCATGTCCATTTTTAGTCTATGGGCCCACCTTCCTAAGTGGGTCCTACATCTATTCCCGGCCTGTGGACCCACCCATATTCGATGGCCGGTTTGTTACGTTTGGGAGGCTTTAAAAACTTGTTTACCGACCGTACAAATCAACAAATGATCTTTTCTTGTGTTTTTTTTCACTCGCACAGTTCGGACAATCACTTACAGGAAAGTCACCCATAATGAAGTTCTCTGAGGACCCTTGACCGAAAAATAAATACATTTTGGTGACATATGTGGTTAAATCAATTCTTTTAAACATTTCCGTAAACCAGGGTGTCACAGTCTTTGAGCTCCCATGGATCTATCAACAGCGATTAATGTTTTTCCAATCTATCTATTTATGTTTGTTGTAAGCTTGTGTTTGATTAGCCTATTTTATTCATTCATTAAGTTGATGAGCTTCTACTCGTTATCTCCCTTGGGATTGAATGAATAATGGTAACAATTATGTTTGCAAAAAAAGGAAGGGTTTATGACTACCAATCAGTGTTGAGAAATTATATAATAAGATTTTTGACATAATTAAAGAAATAATAGAAAATTATAACCACGGTAATATATGAATCCCAAATAATTCAAAGATAAAAATATAAATTAAATAAAACAATCTAAAATATTACAATAAATTTTAAAATACACTATTAGGAAAAGAAGACACATCTATTAATCTTCTTTTTGGGTCAACATATTAATCTTACATATTCCCAACTGAAAAAGGAGAAAATAGGAGAAAATTTTGGTTTAAGAAAATAAAAACAATTTACCTTCCCTTTAAAGAAAATTTTCCAATTAAACAAAGTTGAAAGCAGTGTTTTTGAATAAACCATTTAAATATATCTATGTTTATATAGATGTTAGTATTTACAAAATTTAGAATTAATAATTAATTGTATATTTTCCTTAATCCATCTTTCTATTTTTTTGTAGAATTAGAAACTTAAAATTAAAAATAAGTAAATAATATTCTAATTTTGAATTTTATGAAATATATATATATATAATCTCCTTATAATTAATGAAAAAAAACTTTTATTTTTTATAAATTCTGTAGTTTTTGATAATTATCTTTTTACATTATTAATATTTTTTAAAACCTAATATTTTATTTTTGTTGTAATCAAATTCTTCCTATTAAATATTAACTTTTACACATGTCAAAATCTGTGATTGATAACTTGACACATGTCAAAATCTTGTTAATGACTAACTTTCAAAACCCAACTTTATATAATAAGATTTAGTTTTTCTCGAGTATTCGAAATATTTCGGTTGAGCATCTGTTCCGTTTAAACTTTTAAAGTTTTAAAATTTAGGATCCATTCCCATATTTTAATACTTTGATTCAATGTTAGTTTGCTGTTTCTAGGTTCAATTTCGATTTGATACTATACGGTTAATTTTGCAAAAATCTTTATTTCTGTGGGCTCCTATTCCCCAAGTCAACTGCCCCTCACCAATTCTAATATTGCCTCTCTAATTTATCAATATTAAAATACGTATTATTGGAGGTTTAATAATTTATTGGCATTATTGAGGGTTAAGAGTTTAAGACTGTATATTTATCTCTTGTCAGCTTTGCTAATTCAATGGATTTTACCAAATATATTCCCTTTCTCCAACACAAATGTTTCAACGGTACTATAATCTTCTATATATTTTAGTTCCTACAGAGAATTGAATTACTTAATTATGGATTCCATTATTGGAGTTTAATACATTATAGAACTTAAAAAAAATATCTATATTGGAATTTATATATGACAAGCGTCCAGCAATTGCAAACCACAAAATAAGAGCCAAGTTTTCACCAAGTCTTCAATATTTTACTTTGCAATCAAATCGCTGATAGTGTCATGAAGATATTAGAATATGAGCATTGACTTGTCTAACTCTCTCTCTCTCTTTCTCTTTTTATTATTACTTCAAACTCAAAACATAAAAATTTGACAAAGTGCTTGAAACTATTAAAGACCAACAGGGAAATAAAGAAAATACATACATATAGGTCACAATGCCCATCTTTTAACGATGTTGTGTCGACGATGCATAGCATATGATTTTCACAGGAAGCCATTACATTAGCCTACTGCAAGAACTCCCTTGGGTCAGTGACATGGCCAGTTAAGGCCGAGGCTGCAGCTGTGTAAGGAGAAGCTAAGTAAATCTGTCCTTCTTTGTGTCCCATCCGTCCAGGGAAGTTCCTGTTCGTGGTTGAGACACACACCTGTAATAAAACACATGTCTCTGTTAGTCTCACTACATATAAACCTCCACGTTTACCATATACTGGAACAGATTTTTCAACGGTATAAGTAAAATACTCAATTTTAACAAACTTTCATAGTGTAGGCATTTCTCTGTTGAACAACAAATGCGACAAAAGGAAACGTCTTAACCATATTGAATACGAATTGCAACTACAAGACGCAAATTAGCTAATTCAAGTGGATCAAGCATATGCAGAAATCCAAGGAAAGGGGTTGAAGTGATTAATTTTTTTTTTTGGTGGTGATTCAGTATTTACGAGATATCGATTTATTAATTTTAAAGAATAGGTGAAGCACAAAATAATTGAATAAGCAGGGTAAGAAACGGGTGCGTACTTGAGGTTCATTCAAGCGAGCGTAAGTGTCTGCTGGACCACCAAGGCAAGCACCGCAGCTAGGGCTGGCTGGAGTGTCACAGCCAGCTTCTTCAAAGATCTGCGCACATGTCTTTCCACCTGATCCAGGCACCGGGAGAGCATACACATCCATCCACACCTGACGAGTTGACAAGATAGATACAATGCATTTGATAATGATAGTCTGTGATAAAACCACTTGAAATAGTAACAATGTCGAAATGTAGTGCTAACCTTCTGAGTAGCTGGGACAAGGAAAGTTGGGACTTTGACCTTCTTTCCCTGCAAACACAAAGCCGAATTTATATTAGGCTAAAACACAAACCAAATCGAGGAGCTAGAGAAGAGAAAACTTAGACAGTTTCAACAACTTTTTCCTTATACCAATATAACGAGGAAATCTGACTCATCCATACAAACAAAACACATAACTATGCTTGCCATAGAAAAAAATTTAGAAACAAATGCGTGGCTGACTCAAACATTACAATGAAGTATTTGCTTCAGATCAAAAACAAAGTACAAGATATCTTCGTGTTTTGCAAGATTATGATCATAGTTTCTTGCCTAAAATCGAGTAAAACAGTGGTAAGCATGTCTAATAGGAAATAGACAACAAGGGGAACTTACTGCTGCGTGGAAAAGCTTAGCTGCAGCCATAAAATCCTCTGTCTTCCCACCAGTACAAGAACCGATGTATACTCTGTCAATTTTCACATCTTTGCATTCTCTTGCTAGAGCCCGGTTGTCAGGAGAATGAGGCTGATAAGAAGAATAACAATAGCAAATAAATTAAAATCACGTGAGGAGGCGGAAAGAACTCAATGTTTTGAATTGGTAACTATAGTAAACCAACCTTGGCTACCACAGGCTCCAGCTTCGACACATCAAATCTATAATCTGCGACAAAGCTATGGAAGAAAACAAAAAAAAAAAGTATGATTACAAAAAGAAAGGTTAAGCAACAGAGTGATAACCGCAAAGAGCAATCTGTAATGCCGGTAAACTGGGTACTTTCATAATCCCTAACCGAAAATTACTCCCAACCAAAAGACGAAAAAAAAAATACTTAATAGTGTGAGACCATTCTGTCAAGTTGCATTACACATATGCAGAGTAGGTTTGAAACACATTTTACATATCCAGAGTACTGAAGTTATCCCGTTGCACTAATAATTCAAATAGAGACAACAGAAATCCATATTTATTCTACTCATTCTTTATAAAATTTAGGGTGCCATGTGATTGTACCTTGCATTTCCATCACTGTATACTGGTTCAAAGGGTACAGATGTCCTATTCTGCATTTAACATAAGAAAAGGAATAAGCATATCTCAACATCATTTCCATTTGAAAAACACATAATTTACAAGAAAACACAGCATGCATACCTCCACATAATTTAATGTCGTCGCATCAGGAGGGATGACACCATTCTTTCCCCCAGCTTCCACAACCATGTTGCATAGTGTCATTCTTTCTTCCATCTAGCAGCCAAAAATGATGAAGCAACTATTTATAATTCAACGAAAACATCATACCAATATTCTTTTTTATCCCCATAGGAGAAGGGACCCATGATGTAGGAAACACAAAATAGTTTCTTACACTCAGACTTTCGATACATGTACCACTGAACTCCATGGTCTTGTAAGTTGCACCGGCAACAGATATTTCACCAATGATCTACAAAGTTGGAAGCACGTTCAAGATTCAGATACAATCCCAAAAGTGGAAACATAAAATAAAGAAACTATCAATCTAGAATGGAGATGACTTCACACAAATATGCAATTTGGTGAAGACATGACTAGAACACATAAAAAAGGTGGAATGCACTTCATACTACTGTCAATAATGATCTGTAAAAAAATTTGGAAGCTGGGAAAGGAAATAAAAGCTATAAAACATATCACACTCACTTGCAAAATCAAATCCTTTGCTTGCAAGTAACTGGGCATTTCCCCATCCAAGATAAACCTCATTGTTGGTGGAACCTGCGAAGTCAGGATATGAGTTGGATCATACAAATTGGAGAGGGGAAACTGTTCTATCAAGTTTCAAGTTGAAACGGGCATCACTGATTTCCTCTGAACATAACTATAGCATAGATAATCAAAGGAATAAGCTTTATACAAACCTTAAGGAGGATTTTTCCAGTCCCTAACACAAAGCCTGCATCAGTGTTTCCAATCCCTGTAGCAAATTGACCAAATGCTCCGGCAGTACAAGTGTGTGAGTCTGTTCCTAACAAAACCTATAAAAGGGAAGCACATCATTTAGAACAGAATCGAACAAAGCCAGATTTAACAAGAAGAAAGCCAATCATATCCAGTGAGAGAGATTGTTACCTCTCCTGGCCTGCAATGACCTTCTTGTGCAAGTGCGACATGGCAAACACCTTTGTAGTCAGGATTAGCCTACATATGAGGGGAAAAAACACTAAGCGTCATCCGAATACAAGCAAGACGGAATCAATGTAAACATGCAAGTCACAATTGCACGACACCATATAAAGTTTGAAACCATCATACCTTAAAATTTCCAAGGTCAGTGATATCATAGAAATACTTGATGTTCTGTTCCTTGCAATGTTCCCGCATAATGTCAACATTACGGTTTGCACGCTTATCAGCAGTGAATATATAGTGGTCTGGAATAACAACAATCTTCTCTGGGTCCCAAACCTTGAACATGTAAGTAACAATCACAATAAGTAACGGCGCAAAAGTGATCAAGCAAGCGTAAATACGAAATATACACAAGCTTCTTAACTAGCTGAAAAAACAAGACAACAAACCAACATACTATAATCATAGCAAGATTCCAACCTATCAAACCTCTAAGCCAGAAAAAACAATAAACCAATCATTGTGATTAAACATTCACCAATTCCTAAACCTATCAATTCCATAGTAAACCAGAAGCAATCACATAATTTCTTGAGTTCTAGTATTAACACAGAGTAAAAACAGAGTTTCCAGGTGGATTGTGACCAAAAAAAGAAGCATGCATAATGAATACCTTAGCCTTTTCACCAAACTCTCTCTTGAAGATACCAAAAGCACCAGGGCCACAAACATCATGAGTCATAAGAACATCAACATTAACCCAAATGTTATCACCAGGAACCACTAATGACTTCTCAGCCGCCCTCGCTAGAATCTTCTCCGTCATCGTCATCCCAGTCTTCACCTGCAACAAAAATCCCACACAACAGAAGCATATAAGAAATCGAACTAGAATCAATAAAACGAATGCCACGAGAGAGAAGAAGAAGAAGGTGCAGACCGATCCTGTGGTGCCAGGAGACCGATCCTTCTGGGGAGCCATAACAGAGACAATCTTCCGAGAAATCGATTTCTTCTGACATCGATGAATCGAAATCTGCGACGATTTCGTAAACGACGAAAACCCCAAATCCTTCTGCTCAATGAAAACAAATAAAAACCTATAAGGAAATTGGGAAAACTCGAAGATTGTTGAAAAATATGAAATCGATAATAGAGAAATGGAACCTTGGAGGAGGAGGATGAGGATTTGCAGACGAAAGGAGAGGAAGAGATTACAGAGGAAGCCATGGTTAATTGGTTTCTTCTTCAAGGTCTCTCTGTGTGCGTGCGGAGGAGTTGTGGAAAGAGATTTTGAGGCGTGTGTTGCTTTATAAACCTAAGGGTTATAAAATGTGGGGGTTTGTATAGGGAAGGACACAAGTGTGTGTGTGTGTGTGTATGACACAAACGTTGCGTTGACTGAGTGAAAGAGAGTCTATAGGTTGGTGACAAACATTATAAAAAAAAATTGAAATGGTCATTAGGTTGGTGCCATTAACAAAATTTAATCACGTGAAACTTCTCTTAATCTTTCTTTTTTCCTTTCACCGGAACAAAAATATTCGTTAATTAATACTTTATCAGTTTCACGTTAAAATATTTTTTTAAAAACAAGTAATTCTTTTTGTTCTTTTTACCACTTTTTACAAACAAAAAAAAAAAAAAACAAGTGAATGTAAAATTTATTCAAATTATAAAAAAAATCGTTTTAATATCAAGTGATTTGTATATTTTAAACGTTTAGAAAAAAATTTCAAATGAAAGGAAAACTTACTTATGTATTCCTTGATGCGAACCAAAATCTGAGTTCTCTGTATTTTTGGCTTTTAGAATTCCAAATTGATGAGATATTGTTACTTGAAGCTTTTTACATTTTTGCTTCAAGTATAGTTTATTGTACTGTAGTTAGAATTCTTTTAGGGATGTTAAAATATTTTAAAATATAGCTAACACGTACAATAAGGCGATCAACTCCTTTTACCATTTCTCACATGAGTATTCCAATTATTTTACTACCATTTCAATTATAGTTGGTAAATAGTAAATTAATATTAGTTAGAGAATTATTTGATTCAAACCACATACGATTTCAGTAAAGTTGATATGTGATTAGGAAAATATTAATGAACTAGATTAGTACCAGTGCTTTTATCACGGATTGAAATTTCTTTTATTTATATTATAATTTTAGAATAAAATATAATGTATATGATTGTTTTTAAAAGTTTTTTGGATAAAACATTATGCAATAAAATTATATATTAAATATGATGGCTTGAAAAAAACACCTATTTTATAAGTTTTATATTGTTCATTTTGTAATTTTATGTATGATAAATGGTTATGTTTGTTGTTTGTTTTTATTTTAATTTTTGAACATGTTTGGTGAAAGTTTGTTGTTTGTTTTTATTTTAATTTTTAAACATGTTTGGTGAAAGTTTTTAATATGACTCATGCTTAGGTAATAGTTTATTTTCAACTGCAATAAGATATCGGAAATCACGATTAAATATGATAAATTGCCAAGATTTTATTCTTTTTTTACGGCTAACAGTATATATTTTGTAACAATACATGAAATAATAAAGATTTTATTTTGGAAATTGTATAAATCATTGAAATATTATCTTTAAGAGGATTCTTTGGGATATTCTTAAGTATATTCATATAGTCCATGAATTGACCAATTAATCTATAACTTTTTTTTTTGTAACCAACCTCTATTTAATCTATAACCTATTTTATAACCAACTTATACAAATTATATAGTCTACAAAAAAAAAAATTGTCTACTTCCGTTTTATTATATAGGAGATTGTATATCACTAGTTCTGTACCTTGATGTTGTGGATGAAGTTTTAATTTTTAGGGCGACAGACTTAGCTATGATGACATGTTATGTGTGATGGACATCTCGACTCTATCCTGTCTTCTATAATCATTGTGAGTGATCTTTTTGTTCTTTGTAATAGGCATCTCGAACCACATATACACATATCTGGACTTGACACTTATCTAGTGTGGCTCCACACATTAGATTTTAAGCTTTATATACTTCGTTTCCTTTCAATCATATTTGCATTTAATTAACCACTATAACTAATAGAATCGGTGCATAAGCCAATGATCGCACCTGTCAAATGTTGTGTTTAGTACATTTTTATGCACTTTGACGTAAAAAAAAAAGCTAAGACAACTATAGTCTATGTTAATTTACGTAACAGTCGAAGTTGATATCACGATTGACGACGTCATTCCGGCAAAACTTATGCACCACAAGTTGAGAGAGAGACTAAAGTAAGCTAGGTTATATAATACATGGAGCTTTTTAGTGAGATAATGTATTTTAATTGGTACTTTAGAGGGTTGAGTCTTAAGGTTGGCGGAGACATACTCGTTTACAACGTGATGACAATATATCTTTCAAAATTCACAATGTGGAAACGGAGATTATATAGTTATAGTAAACAGTAAAATCACAGTATATGATTTTCCTAAGTTTCCTAATTTTATTTTTTGAGCTTTAATTTTATTTTCTTGCAATGTATTCTTTTACTGATTAAGCTAATTTTATTTTATTTTATACCTTCTCATTTTATTTTATTTATGAAATTCACAGACGTACAAAAAAAAGACGTCATTGTATTATATACTTTTATTCAGAGAAAATTTTGGGCTTAGACAGATAAATAAGAACTTTTAACCACTCTAGCTTATCACAAGCTGACAAGCATGATTATGATCTATATCATTTGAAGTAATTGCGATGCAATCGATTACATGGTTTGCATTGTTTTATAGGATTTCATGCTTTCTTGCCAATATTGTGAAAAATCGAAATCATCCCAAGTTGAGAGACGACATAGTGATCTTACAGATATCCGAGAAATGGATAGGAGTTAATAAGGAGGTAAATTGACATCATGCCAAATTAGAAAATCACCAAAATAGGTGAAAGAAAAATTATAGGACTTTTTTTGGGGTAATGTGGATTTGGATAGAATCTAAAGAATTATAGCCGACTCTAACATAACTCATATGCATACACATATATCATTTGAGACTGAAGAAAAGTGAGTTGAAGCATTTTTTACTAATAACTAGGCTACCATTTGAAGTGTTTACGAGCAATCGCCTAGGCAGTTTTTGCCATATTGATTATTGGGCAAAGGTTAGGGTAGGAAAGTGGCTCGGTTCATTCTGTAAGAAACCAAATATACGGCAAGGCTATATAATTTAGTACACATACAATCTTATATTTGTTTCTTTGTTTTTATTTACTGGCTTGAATATCACATGAAACAAGTTCTGTTTTACGCACAAACACTACAACAAGACTTTGACAGTTGACTTAAACAAAACTCATATACTTCTTATCTCTTAACTCTATTTATAGAGACAAACAAGACGACTTGTGGTCCTAAACTTGGCTTCCGAGCTCCTTGTACCTCTTCATTAATTGGCTCTTTCAAGTAGGGTCGCGAGCTCATCTTGTACGTAGAAACTTCCACATGCTGACTTATCAAAGTATATATCTTCATCTTTCGTATGTCTAAGCCACTTATCTTCACAATTTCCTTTCGTTTTATCTTTCTTTTTCTTCGTGATCATACAATCATTAAATGAGCTCCACGAAGCCGCGATTGCTTATTACAACAACGGCTCCAGGGAACAACAGGATTTGGCATGGCAGTTTTTCCGGGCAATGGACGTTGATAGAGACGGCCGTGTCAGCCTTCAAGAGTACACTGCCTTCTTGTGTCAAACGGCCGGTTTAGCTTGGCTCTGTCCTGAGATGTTCCGGGAGCTCGACCGTAATAGAGATGGCCAGCTTGACTTTTGGGAGGTCTTGACTCTTCACTATGTGGCCCGGACCTGGACCATTAGCTGCTGCACGTGCCTTCGGTCTCTCAATGGTCTACACTTCACGTGTGTCACATGCTTCGATACACCATGTGGCGAAACCTTTGATCTCTGCGTCAACTCTTACATGCGGCGGACCTATAGTCATTCGCATTTGTCTCAGCTTGGATACTTCTGTCTTATTACGATCTAAACGTATGCCATATCCTATGCCACGTTTTTTATCAATCGTTTTCTATCTAACAAATTGTTATCTATTTAGGCGTTTGCAATGGCTGGCGGCTATAGCCTATAGACATAGTGGTGTGTCGCGCTTAATTCTGTAGTCCAAACAAAAAATCAACATTTTGTATCATTGACATTCTATACTATTAGTCTATTACCGTAGCCTAATATATATATATATATATATATATATATATATATATATATATATATATATATTTGTGTACATATGAGATTAATAATTAATAGGACTTAGTACAAAATGATGCAAAATTATTTTTAAATCAATTTTTTAAAGTGATACAAACTAAAAGGACTTAAATCAGTTTTATTTAACTGATGTCAAACTAGTAAATTATAACATCAGTTAATATAATTGATGCTTAGATGCTTCATTTATAAATAACTAATTTAAAATAATATCACTTAGTTTTGTGATACCATTTAAGTGATACAATATACTTGTTTTTTTTTTTGTAGTGAGTGTTGGCATAAGCTTGAAGATAGCTTGAAGTACAAGCTATACCAATCCTACCGAGTTATAGAATTAAGATTAATTATATTTAGAAGTTATCTAAACATGTTATTTACCGGTTTAAAATAGAAAAGTTGTCAACTCTAGGGTTGAGCAATTTTTATAAATACCAAGAGAGTGTTTCATGAAGAGGTGCGCGTCTTAGGGTATTCTTGAGAGATGCACACAATGGTGCGTGGCGTCGTCCCATCAATAAGATAGAGAGATCTGCTGATGGTATTGTTGAAAGTTCTATTTCTAGTTAATGAATTATGGACTTGATCCCGGGGATGTAGGTTATCCAAACTCCGTTAACAAAACTTGTGTCTTGTTTACTTTTATGCTCTTACATACACGTACTCGAATGTTCTCGTACTTTAACATATAGATCTAGCCACATATATTTGCTTTATTTGGTATCAGAGCTTGACTAATCAAGGTTCGATATAAATCTGTTCTTGATTTATTGTTCGGGTGTGATCCTGGATTTGTGGCTGTGAAGCGTTAAGGTTGGTGACGAGAGCCGTGAGATATTACAATCACGAAGAAAGACACAAAGAACTTGTTGGAGAGAAGAGAAGTCGCTGCAGAGTTATGGTTTAATGAATATCTCAGACTATCGTAAAGACGGAATAGATGTTGAGTTTGTCAGAATTTTTTTAGCCTTGTTCCTCTTCGCTGAAAAGAAGTCATTGATGAAGAAAGAAGTTTAGCAAGCTTAAGGTAGATAGTATTTATGGAGGCCAACTGCATCTTAAGGTAGAGAGTATTTATGAAGGGGCAGAATAAATGACAAACTCTCATAAAGGGTTTGTTCTATCAGAGTTGTATGAAGAGCACAACTAATTTGATTGTTTCTATTACCGACGTCAGGACACGATTGAGAAGAAACGATTGAGAAGAAACGATTGAGAAGAAAAGAGTTTTATTGACATGGGCTTGAAAAGAAAGGTTAAGTGGATGAGAATCACTGTGTTCATGAACGTGTGTAAGAGGAGAATGAAATTGTGAACGTGACAGATAGGAACAAAAACTCATGGATTGTGTAATGTGAAACAATAGAAATCATTCGTGTTCGTGGGGTTTTGTTGTTGTTGTTAGTTTGTCTGCTCTAAGACTTAGAAGATACAAGAGAATGGTTTGTTATGGCTGGCTTACTGAACCAAGAGCTATGTTTATTAAGAGAAGAAGATAGCATGGGCTTGGATTTTTGGGTTTCAATGGCTATCACGATGTTAAATCAACGATGGTGAAATTGGTGTTGACAAAGTCGATCCTCTACTCCACAACAACGTTTGGGATATTATTGCAAAATTAAAGATTTGAGTCTTCATCTCCGGTGATCAATGGTGATTCACAATGAGTAAGGAAAAAATAGAAACATGTGTTTAAGAAATTTTGTCACAGGCTGAAATCGACGGAAAAGGTATTACTAAGACCATCTCCATTGTATATCTCTATTTTTTTTCTCTAAAATAGAGTAACTCAAAAATAGAGCATTGTTTTACTCCAATTTATTATTCTATTTTCAACTTTAAAATAGAGTTAGTGTAAAAAAATAGAGGTGAGAATAGAGTTGCTCTATATATAGAGCAATCCTATCATTTTCTCTAATTTAGAGTAAAATATAGAGTAGGGTTGGAGCAAATGTTGCTCTATAATAGAGTTTTGACTCTAAAATATAGTAGGGTTGGAGATGCCCTAAGGCTGAAGATGGAGTAAGAAAGAAGAAGTCAAAGAAGATGACTTTCAGTGTGAATTTATTTCAAGGGCCTACTCCATATGGCTTTGAGAGAAGAGAATCATCAGCTCAAGGTAATGATTCATCCTCAACAGAAAAATCAGAAACTTCAGATGAGGTTAAGTCTGAAGAGAATGACGAAAGATCTGATGACCAGCCACCATTGAGAAATCACAATAAAGAGTGGACACACTGTGATAGTGACATGAATGATGAAAGGGTTTTGGAGGATAAACCAGAAAGTGTCAATGGAGAAGCAGAGCTGTCAGAAATTAGTTTGGTTCAGGAGAGTTTAAGCGACTAAGTTGAAATGAAAGATTTGGGAAAAGCTTCAAGAATTCAGGGAATGGAGATCAAAAGAGATGGAGCAAAGGAAGGTCTAGCTCTCTCACAGGAAAAGGAAGTTGAGACTTTCGAAAAATCAGAAGCTAAAGCAGTGGTAACGACAACTGCATCTCATTTCAAAAGAAGCAGCTTAACTCCAGAGAAGGCATCAGGAACCAAAGTTATGGACACAAGATTTCAGTTCATCACAGATTGGGTATCTAAAGGAGAGGTGGCCTACACAATATACTCACAAGTATAAATCCTACAGATGTTATGACTCAAGCAGTATCTGGACAGGATCTTCAGGTCTGATATGATCTCCTCAACATCGTCTGAAGGAGGACAGCTCCAGGTAACTCCACTATCGACATTGTAGGCTGGCAGGAAGAAAAGAAAAAAAAAGGAAACAAGTCAGCGTTGAAAAAAAAAAAGTATGTCGATAGAGTTAAGTGAGGAGGTTAAGGGAGTTACCTGTAGTTGTAGGCACCTGGAATTAATGTGAAGAGAATTAGATTCCAGGTGGAGATGTTGGGAGAATTCAAGAAAAAAGACAGTTATTTTTCTTGGAAGAATGAGTCATGATAGTGTGACTCAAGATAAGAGAAGTTGGTAATCTGTGGAGAATCAGTTTAGTGAGGTGTAGATTATGATTCCAGGTGGAGGTTTTGTGATGAAAATTCAGGAAATCCAAGTTGGGATTTTTGGTGGCTCAAAAGGGAGACAACTCCAGCAGCTAAAGAGTGGAGGATGATTCATGGTCAGGAGGGAACCTGAAGTCATCAAGGAGAAAGAAGAACACAGGTTGTTCAACAATGGAGTTGCTGTGGGAGTAGACATAAAACTGAAGTTAGAGTTTCATGGAGTCTCTAAAAATTAAAAGAAGATGATCCAGGGAGAGAAGGCTTTACCAGAAATCGTCTTAACAGGTGAAGGCTGCAGTGCTTGTTAAAGAAGCAGTCCTAGTGTTTGTGACATGATCTTGCAGGACAGATTTGACAAAGAAAAAGGGTGGCTAGTCTCTGTAAAAGCTTGAAGATCATAAGTCATTGGATGAGTTGTCACAAAGGGTTGTGAAGAATTTACCTGGAAGGTTGTGGAGCCGTGATAAGGGTGACTGGTTCCAGGTGGAGCAGCTTATGAAAGTTCCAAAGAGGACTTGGCAGAGAATCACGAAAGACCTTGATATTGTAGTAATTGGTCAAGCAGAAGTGATTCAAGGTCGTGATCCGTCCTGAAGGTTTCTGAAACCAGGTTTAAAGAAACAAGGTTTCAGGTGGAGTCGCAATTGACAAACATGTTTAGAGTTCAGCCGAAATTTGACACTAAGAGAAGAGCTCATGTACACATATATATTATTGTGTCGTTGGATCAGAGGGATCTCATTGGCATGAGAGATTTGGAAGAAAATGAGTTCAAGCTTAACAGGGAGAATGTTGGCATAAGCTTGAAGATAGCTTGAAGTACAAGCTATACCAATCCTACCGAGTTATGGAATTAGGATTAATTATATTTAGGAGTTATCTAAATATGTTAGTTTACCGGTTTAGAATAGAAAAGTAGTCAACTCTAGGGTTGAGCAATTGTTATAAATACCAAGAGAGCGTTTCATGAAGAGGTGCGCGTCTTAGGGTATTCTTGAGAGATGCACACAATGGTGTGTGGCGTCGCCCCATCAATAAGATAGAGAGATCTGCTGAAGGTATTGTTGAAAGTTCTAGTTCTAGTTAATGAATTCTGGACTTGGTCTCGGAGATGTAGGTTATCCGAAACCCGTTAACAAAGCTTGTGTCTTGTTTACTTTTATGCTCTTACATACACGTACTCGAACATTCTCGTACTTTAACATATAGATCTAGCCACATATATTTGCTTTAGTGAGTAGAACAAATTATTTAAGATCAGGCGTAAAAATAGTCACTGCACATTGGAACATGCAGAGAAACCGAATTGTACCTTCTATATACCATTTCTATTAAGCTAGAGTGTCGGACTTTTCACTGACAATTTTTAGAAGCGTGCGTTTATGTATACGAAGTAGGGGTAGATCCATTCTTTAAAGATAGTTTGATTCATCCTCTCTCTAAAAAACCTATAAACCTCTCCCTTCTCTCTAGCTAAAACCGCCGCCTCTAAGGTTTCACAGACTCTGGTGGCTTCTTCAGCACCAGAGTCGGGTTTCTCTCTTTAGTTTCCCTTTTGTTCTTTGTTTAATCGGCTCATCCATCTTGTTTTCTTCCAACAGCTTACAGATCTAGAATATTCAGATCAAGAATTTTTAAGCCTAGATCTTCCTAACCTTGGGTTTAGCCTCTTGGCTTTTGCTCTCTCCGTCAAAGTTTGGCCTCAGATCTGGCAGGTTCATGGCTGAGGCAGTCTCCAACTTATATTTCACTGCCTTTGATGAAGAATTTTCACCAATGCAGATCAAGATCTCTTTCCTGTTTCAAAAGAGTCTTTCCTCCTGAATGGTCTCTAGGTGGTGGTAGTGTCTCACCGGCCCTGGTAGCTCCTCCGCGAAGCAACAAAAAGGGTCACACAGCATGCTCATCCGGTTCTAACTTGTGGTAAAGGAGATTCTTGCAAGTTGATTCGTTGTGTGTTTTATCTTGTCTTAGATCTGTCTTAATTGTTTTCATTAGTTTTAGGTTTTATTTTTCTTTTTCTGGATCTCTTGTTTCTGTTCCGGGAAGTAAAGATTGGATGTTTATGTAGTCTGTCTAGGTTGTTTCCTCTTAGCTCGCCTTGTTTGGCCTTAAGTCTCCGGGAGTGTTCATGAACTCGCTGGCTTTAGTCTCTGGAAGGATTGTTTTTCCTTGCCAGTTTTCTGTAATTTAACTTGAAAAACTATATGAATGAAATCCTTTAGATGAAAAAAAAAAAAAAAAAAAAAAACCACATCCATGTCAACCACACAAAAAAAAAAGCAATAAATCACATCCACTTACTCAATAATTGCAAAATAGTGTTAAATATAACACAGACTACGTTCAACAATCCGTTGTAGTCTAGCTGGTCAGGATACTCGGCTCTCACCCAAGAGACCCGGGTTCGAGTCCCGGCAACGGAGACTTTTTATTTTGTGTGGAATCCGTACTAGTGTTTCAACGAAGCAATCAAAGCTTACAACGTCCAACCTCAATATGTTTGGTTTATTCTACCGAATTTTTTCTGTACCTAACTAAAATCACAATTGAAAAGAAGAATATAACATGTTAATTGGGGGAATTAAGTGACTGATCAAAGGATAATGTGATTTTATCAAACTACCTCCAGGTGACATACACACAGATCTACAAGCCAGTGAGGTTGACCTGAGAGTGAGGAGAGAGAAATTATATAATTGTTTTATGAAATTTTTTACTTTTATCCTTTTGATTTGTATTTTTGTTTTTTTCTTTACAACACATAAATTTAGATTTTTTTATAAATCTTCTAAAAACCTAACTGTTTTTTTCTACATATATCATGATTTGAATTTTGGAAAATTGACATAAACTTATTTTAAAGAAAAATTACTGTATACAGAACTTACAAATAAAATAGTATAGAACAAAATAAAATAGTATGGAAGAGTAATAGGGGTGGCCAATGACTGCCGAGTTAATTGCATGGAAAAAAAATTATATCCTAAGGAATATAACATAGGAAACTCAAATTATCAAGTTAAACGTTCGAAAAAAAAAGTATAATTAAATGAAATAGTATGGAATAAAGCATGGTAGTAGTGGTTTGGGCGGCGATGATAAAATGGTAATGACGGTAGTAGTAATAGTGGTGGTTGTAACGATGATGGTGGTAAGGATGCTAGCGTTTGCGATAGCCGGTGGTGATGTCAATGAAAGTAGTAGTAGTAATAGTGGTGGCCAATGAAACATGCAAAAAGAAAACTATACCCTAAAGGATACAACATAGAGAACCTAAACTGTCAAGTTAAATGTACACTAAATAAAAAATTACTATACTATAAAAAAATCTTATTATATAAAGTTGGGTTTTGAAAGTTAGCCATTAACAAGATTTTGACATGTGTCAAGTTATCAATCTCAGATTTACACATATGTAAAAGTTAATGAGGAATTTGATTACAACAAAAATAAAATATTTTGTTTAAAAAAATATTAATAAAGTAAAAAGATAATTATCAAATATTACAGAATTTATAAAAAAAAAATAAAGTTTTTTAAATAATTATAAGAATATTATATATATATATATATTTCATAAAATTCAAAATTATAATATTATTTACTTATTTTAATTTTAAGTTATTAATTCTAAAAAAATATATAGAAAAAGGGATTAAGGAAAATAGACAGTTATTATTAATTCTAAATTTTGTAAATACTCAGTTTTACATAATCATAGATCGTCTCATATTTAAATAATTTATTCATAAACACTGTTTTCAACTTTGTTAGATTGGGATTTTCTTTTAACGGGAAAGTAAATTTTTATTATTTTCTAAAAACCAAAATTTTCTCCTACTTTCTCCTTTTTCAGTTGGGAATAGGTAAGATTAATATGTTGACAAAAAAAAAAGATTAATATATGCATCTTCTTTTCCTAATACTTTATTTTAAAATTTATTGTAGTATTTTTAGATTGTTTTATTTAATTTATACTTTTATCTTTGAATTAATTGAGATTCATATATTACAGTGCTTATAATTTTCTATTGTTTCTTTAATTATGCTAAATTAATTTTCTTCTAATTTCTCAACCTTGATTGGTTGGTCATAAACCCTTTTTTTTTTTTGCAAACATAATTGTTACCATTATTCATTCAATCCCAAAGGGAGATAACAAGTAGAAGCTCATCAACCTAATGGATGGATAAAATAGGCTAATCAAACACAAGCTTACAACAAACATAGATAGATAGATTAGAAAAACATAAATCGTTGTTGATAGATCCATAGGAGCTCAAAGACCGTGACACCCTGGTTTACGGAAAGTTTTAAAAGAATTGATTTGGCCACATATATCACCAAAATGCACTTATTATCTCGGTCAAGGGTTCTGAGAGAACTTCATGATGGGTGACCAACCTGGAAGTGATTTTTCGAACTGTGCGAGTGAGGACAAAACACAGGAAAAGATCATTGATTTGTAGAATCGGTAAACAATTTTTTTAAGCCTCTTAAACGTAACAAACCGGCCATCGAATATGGGTGGGTCCACGGGCGGGAATAGATGTAGGCCACTTAGGAAGGTGGACCCATGGACTGAGAGTGGACATGGGCTCACTTAGCAAGGTGGCAGTTGAGGCGTTACAGAGACAGAGGCTACATCATGGTGTGTCAAAGTCACTTCCACGAATCCATTGGTAAATTTAACATTAGTTACTATCAAAAGATTTTGTGATGTTAGAAAACGGTTTTTATTTTCATTGTCAGAGAAAGCCATTTTGAGATAGCAAAAAGACGTGAACATTTTCTCTCCACACAGGAGGAGGGCAGAGCCGAGGTTCTCTCTCTCTATGGTGGAGAAGGTTGGACACAAGGTTATCTCCCAAAGAGAGGAATGTGGAGGAGGTTGGACGCAAGGTTATCTCTCCCCAATGGAGGAAGGCGGAGCCAAGGTTTTCTCCATGGTAGTCATACATTATTTTGATGATATATCATTGATTAGTATATTATGTAATATATTTTTAATTCAAAATATTTTTTGAGCTAACAATTTTAGTAATTAAAAAACTATGCAGAAATGAAAGTAAAATACTTGGCTTAATGTGTTCGTATAGATATTTTCTAGGTGGTGATAAAGAATATATTTGTAACATAGAGTATACATATTTAAGTGTAAAAAAATACACTTTAAATAGTAACATACATAAAAGATTTGTAAATGGATATAAATCAGGGTATTATAACAAAAATAAAAATTTATAAATAACATACAATAAATTTTAACATATTTTTTAAATTTAATTTAATTTATAAAACTTGAAACCCGCACATCGGACGGATACTCATCTAGTTAATATATATAACGGATCTAAATTATCGACCTGAATGTTATTAAAAATACCTTGTATTATATACATGAGATAATATTTTCTATATTATATTTTTTATCTGTATTATGTTTTTCCAATAATAACAAATCAGATATGACCAAAAGAACAAAATTCTAATAAGCTGTAGTCAAATTATTTATGCAGTATATATTTTTAGTTACAGGAGAATTAATGCATAATATAGTTAATATATAATTATATAATAATCAATATAGAGGTTGTCATGTTCAGTTTTCATTGCGTCACTTTTTGTTTTGTTTTTTTTTTTTTTTTTTTTTTTTTTGTCAAACAAGTGAACCTTTCATTCAAATCAGATCCTCATAAAGAGGTAAGTTCTTACAACATACATCAAGATAAATAAAAGAGAAAAGGGATAAGGGTTCCATGAGTTCTTCAAGAGAATCTGTTGGAGCCAAGATGGATTCGACCATGAAGACAAGCTTAGCGAGATCCTTGACCACCAAGTAGTCAACAATAGCTGTAGCGACAAACGCAATCGAGCTTTGAAAAAAGGGTTGAGGTAGGGCTTTACCAAGGGTTTGAACGTGGTTGAAAACGTTCTGAGAACCTGTCACTACAACTGTGATTGCGGTTCTAAGGTTGGCTGGGAGATGCTTGAAGAGGTTGTGGTAACCATTATTACTTTGAATGATGATCATAATGCCACTAGTAATTCAAAGTTATAGGCGGGGACTTCAAAAAGTAGTTGTTCTGCAATATTGAGAGCTTAGTAAGAGGGGGTGATGGAGAAAGCAACCTGGTGAACCGTCGGTAACCCCTTCTCCGTAGATGTGGGATCATAATGCCGAGGTTTAAGCCGGTGATATCTCTATGGGTGTCATCTCTGGACGATTCTAACAGCAGGGTTTTCCAAGGACTCTTGTACCAAACTAGTCTCCAAGTTGTCTTAAGATTCAAAAGCAGTCTTTGGACTAATGAAATTCTTAAGTACTGCACCTGCTGACTGGTAAGTTAGAGAGTGGAGTTCAGACCAAACCTGTTTAATCGATGGGGATGAGAGAGTCTACAACTTGGTGATAAGCGAAACATAGGAGCAACGGACGTAAGCAACATAAACCGCCGGACTAGCGGGTAAAATTTCATAGTGTAGCTCGGCATTGCAGTCCTCCAGACCAAAGTAAACAACTGACCTCGACGCAAGGAGATAACAAGCCAATCAGAAGAGACCAAGAATCTGCTTTCGAGAAAAACTCGACTTGACCAAGCAGAGTAAGCTGGTACTAAAGATTTGGAGCTTGATGTAGTGTTAGCACAAGCTAAATTGAGTAGAGAGACCCTACACTTAGAAGCAACATATCGAGTACGATCCACCAAACAGAGGACACAAATGTCTAAAAGGGTTGGGTTCATTATAGCAATAACAGGTCGAGATAATTTCCAGTTCAGGGACAAGCCAATTGACCCAAATGGCCTAGCTACCAGGATTTTGGTTAGATAATGATGAGCAAACCTGGACCAGATCGAAACCAAAGGTGAGCTAGGGAACGCCGAGGATGCGGGTTTCAACGTCAAGATCTTCAATTGCTCCAGTGTCAAAACAGAGCTCCCGTCCAGCTGCAGCCAAGCAAAGCACTCGGTGAGAGGATTTGAATCCGAGGAGCGGAGAGTTGTTGTGGTTGACAATAAGAGGAGACGGAAAGATCGACAGAAGCCAAAGTAATTGGGGCATTCACGGGTCTCGGAGAACGCATCTGGTGGCTGGATCCACGGAGGAGGGAGCACACCGGGAGGGTTCATCGGAGGCTGAGTCAGGGGAAGGGGAATATGAAGCTGAAGCATGAGTAGAGCTGAAAGCTGAGCTTTCGAAAGGACTCCGGCGAAACTAGGAAAAAGACCAAGAGGAATAAGAGAACAGAGAACGTAGCAAAGGAGAGCGGAGGTTGAGAGAACCCGACGCCGGCGAGCCAAAGCTCTACCGGCGTCGGATAAGGATGGTGGTAACGGCACCTCGGTAATGGTGTCTGGGAGAAAATAAATTAGGGCGAACTCGATTTTTAATTGCGTCACTTTTTGTTATGTATCAAGTGAGAGTGAAAAACATTGTAACTGTTGGTCATGTACAAGGGTTAATTTAGACATTATTATACATAATACAGAGAATATAAGGGATGTATGGTTAGAGTGGTCAGTGGACATTACCTACATAATCTTACTTATGTTGCAGAATTATAGTTTTTTTAAGGTTATTGGTGCCAAATTCCCTTCTTTCTTGTTTTCTCTCTAGTTGTGGAGCTGAAAATTAAAGTGTTAATGTTCATACTAGCAACATAAGTAAGATTCTTTTTGTTGTTGTGTTGTTGATTGACCAAATTGACTCTAGGTGCCTATTTTTGTGGTCAGTTTGTAGGTAATTTTGTGAAAGACTTAATTTGCTTGATTGAGCACTATGTGTGTGTTTTCATTTTCTTATAATCCATTTCCATTGAAACCATATTGACAACTATCTTGAGTTATATCAACATTGCTAAACCGGTGACAAATTGTTCCATTATCTTGTTCCAAATGATGGAAGCTTTACCAAAAAATTACTGATGCTATTCTTTTGTTATGATTGTTATGTACACAAGGCGCGCTTTTTTAATTAAACACATCAGCTGATGTTTAATGTCGGTAAAAAACTCGTTATGAAGGATATTTTCTAACATCATGACTTTTGATGTTTCATTCTTTCATGCATGTCTCTATCATATTCATTTGTAGACGAATCTACTTTCTACAGTGCTATGTCAAGATGTAATTTACATGAACCTTGAAAGAGTAGGTTCTATATGATTACTCTGATGTGTTTAATCAAAAAGCCTTGCGGGCAGTATCGAGTAGAAGTTAATTCTCATTGTTGGGTTTAATTTGTACTCATGTCCTGTTATTTTGTATTTGTTGTCTCAAAGCGTATATGAATCCGGTAACTGCAAAGCGGTACGTATGTGTTCTTTTTTTTCTTTTCCTTTTCTTGTATAGATTATTACAGAACCTAAAGTTTTCGGTACTGGATGAGACTAATCAAAAGCTCCCATTGCTCTTTACAACAATGATATATGAACATATTCTTCTCTCTAGATTCTTATACATCCGTTTATTTCCCATTGGTATCATTAGGCTGTCATGTGTTAGATATTTACAGCGTTACGTTTACCCACACTTTTCAAAGTGAAAAAAACACAACATATAAAAGACCACTTCATTGCCAGAATTTAGAGAGATGAGAGGAAAAGAAAACACTTGAAGATCCATGAGTGGGGGAGGTAACCTTTATTTTATCTTCATAATTTTTTTTTTTCACAGCATTAAGCTACCTGAAAGCATTTAAAAACTGACTAGGTATATATGATCATGCCAAGAGCCAGAAGTTCTTATGTGTCTTGGTGTTAAGAACATAGCCTCCATTTTGACCTTTCTTTTGTACCCCAACGCAAGTGCATTTACTGTTCTCGATTAGATATTCCGCTGTGTCTACTCCTTTTGAACCTCTTAGTGACCCTCCAGGCCGCCTTGATCTGTCAAATTCAAAACTATCCTCAAAAATGTAAAGAGACCAACGCTTGTATATAAAGAATGTTCATTACCAATTGGTATATGATTGTTCTTAAAAGGGATCTATGGAGATAGAGAGGACATACCCTAGAAGGGAAGATGAGATTGTCCTGCGTTGGCCTATAATGATAACATCAACGCCAAGCTTGTCACCATGAAGAAGAATCGCTATAGCTTTGATGCCGTCCATAGCTATACACTCGGTGTGTACACGTACCTTAGGCTGAGCTATTTCACATATCCGTTTCATCTGTTCAAGAAAGTTCCCATCTCCTTGACCTATCTCAGAGGCCAAAGCGCTTACCGCCGCAGCGTTAGAAGCGCTTGCGGTAAGGTTAGAAGCGGGAGAGGAGCCGCTGCTAGAGGAAGAGATGGAGCTTGGTAATCTTAGAAAACTTGAGAAAGCGTTCTTCCAAGAACCACCAGAGCTTTCAACATGTACAAGGATAAGCTCGTCTTGCTCGAGCACGGCGTGTGAAAGAGCGTATTGAAGAGCAGCTGCTGATTCACGGGTCGGGTCAGCGATCACCATGATCTTACGTGATTGTGGTGTTGAAGATGATCCTCTTCGACCCTCTTCCATGCCCTTACCTTCTTTTTTTTTTTTTTTTTCTTTTTCTTTCTTCCTTGTTCCTTTTTGCCTATATCATCACCATTTTTTGATGGGTTTGTTTTACTTTTGATCAGAGAAAATTAGGGTATCAAAAAGCTCAAGATTCGTTGTCACGGTTTGTGTTCATGTTTATCTCTGAGAAAAACTGTTAAGGAAAAATAAAAGCCACTTAACCGTTGTGTGTTCTACGTTTAGAAAAAAAAAAAAAAAACGGTTAATTGTGGTGGTGGTGGTTAGTGTTGCTATTTTTGAGGAATACGTCACTTTTGTTTTTAATTTGGTTATTTTTAGGCGTTACCAAACTTCCGACACAACAGCACAATCCCCACCAATTCTTTCTATGGTATTGTTTGTTTTTGATAAACTTTCACATGACTTCTTCTCATAAATTTTTTATATTTTGAAACAAGATGAAGAAACTATATATATATATATATATATACTCCCTCCGTTTCAATATATAAGATGTTTTGAGGTTTATTTGGTGTTTCAAAATATAAGATGTTTTCAAGTTTCTATGCAGCTTTTAGATTAGTTTAATACTTTATATTATGCAGTCTTGATTACTATTGGTTAAACTTTTCTAAAGTAGTGTTTTCTTAATCTGCGTGTTTTACTCAAAACATCCTATATTTTGAAACGGAGGGAGTATATATGAAAGAAAAAAACTACAATTGCTGAATCCTTGGGTTGATAAATGTAGACCTTTTTACTATTTAGTGAGCAAAAAGAAACACATGCATGCATGATTCTGAAACTTGTTTGTTTACATGAGAAATAATTATTATTGACTTTTTATTTTATGTGGAAATGGTGTAAGCTTTAGATTGCAAGTGGAGCTACCTAACGTAAGTGGAATTTGTTATTTTTGAGTTCGGTAAATTTTATACACTTTAATGCTGATGTTTTTTTCTTTTAGCTTTTCGAATTTGGAATTTGTTTATCTCTCTAACTGAATTTCACTCTAGGGTCTATATTTGGTTTAATTTGGTTGGTTCTGCAGCTGTATTATGCCGGTAATTAGACTCACTAATCACAGGGAAAGCAACAAGATCATATATGAATCCTTAATATAGATCTTCTGTTCTTCTTTGAGATGTTGTTCCAGTTTTGCAACTTTGGAGTTATTTATATTAAATGACTTATCAAATCACAATCAACTCTTCAATGACTGTGAGATAAACAACCCTACATTTGAATTTTTAACTGTTCCCTCGCCAATTGACTTGAGTTACTTCACTATCCTATTCCAATAATTTGGTGATAATTTCAAATTAATACCCTATTAATTGAGAGAGAGAGAGGTGGTTAACATTTCTTAAGTACGACAAACCCAAGAACAAAACAGCACAGACAAAACAAACATCTTTTGAGTTTTGTACACTATTACCCCCAAAAAAAACCATCAAGACTCCCAAATGTGCTAAACAAAGATACCCAAAATTCAAAATGGGAGGAGTGGGGGTCTCTTAAACTTTAGCTTCTGCACAATTCCTTTCCTTCTGCACCAACTAGCAAACAAACAAACAAACAAAAGCAAACCATTCAATCTCAGCCTGATTACAATATGCAAGAAACCGATAAATTATCGAATTCAAATGAACATGATATGACCAACATCAAGACCACATCTTTGGTTTTCTCAATGCAGCATATAGACCAAAAATGAATTCAGACACCAAGTTGCAGCATTTCTCTCACAATCAATACAATGTGCAAAACTATGCAAGAAAGCAAACCTATACAAGACCCATTTGCAATGTTTCTTGCTGATGCTTTTCTCAAAGTTTAACAAGAATGATACTAAAGGCTTATTTGGTAAAACTTAGGCTTATTAACCATTATTAACTTAGTTTTACCTGGAAAAATATGGCTAGAATCCACCATTTAACAAGGGGATTTTTAATTACAAATGGCAAGCTTGGCAGTCCAATCATCAGCTACTCCATAATCAAGGCTGAGCTCAGTCATGGGAGGGATGTTCTCTGCAGCGAAGAGCATGACTCTGGGGAACATGAGACTGTTGTGATCATAAAGTACTAACTGGACAATGACATTTGGATCAGTACTGTGGCTTATGTAACAAGCAACATTCCTCATCTTGGACACATCCATTGCGAAATCAACAGGAGGTATCTGAGGATAAGAAGGCGGCTGGTAACCAGCGAGGACCTGAGACAAATCTCCCCATTCTTCCCATCTTGCAGAGGAAAACCGAGCAGGATATACCAATGTATCACCGTTCATGGTCATAATGTGGGCTTGTTCCCTTGTCAAAGCAACCCCAGCATACTCACAGATAAAAGCACCAGAATGCAATATATCCAAAGACCGCACTCCCCAACCCGTTTCAAGTGACCTAAACACTTCGAGCCTATTCTTCAAACCCTTTTGAGTCACACGGTTTCGGCAAGTTGGAGGGCACTGACACGCCGGTCCACATTCATGTATCAATGGTTTCAATCTTATCAACTTCCCATGGTAATCATAAGCAAACTCACCTGAATTCTTGGCTTCACAAATGCAGCCACTGGTACAACCTGTGATACAGTTGCATCCACTTGCACTACCACTCCCTTGAATGAATAAGCCAGGGGGAAATGAAGCTTTAGCAAGGTACTCATAAAACAAAGGTTCTTGATCACTGTCAATGTCATTAAACAAATAGACAGGAACATTCTCTTTCCTATTGGAGATATCGAAACTGATGTAACCTGTCGGCCTGACAGACAAGGGGTTGGTTTTAAGAGTGCTAGCAAGCTTCAAAATGGAGCTACCCATCTCAGCCTGGCCTTCAATTCTCTCCAGCCTAAATTTGTACACACCGAAACCAGAAATCCCAACATCGAACCAAGAATCAACAATCCTAAACAAGCCATCGTAAACATAAACTCTGCTAGAAACAGAGTTCTCATACTTCAACCCTCTAATCACCCTGACTTCAATCCCATAGTACATACTCCGTTCCATGGCAAGATTCCCACCTTCGAGCTTCTGATGTTCAGCTTGCTTTCCAAGCTTATCCTGCCCACCATGTCCTGTATAGATGATCACATCTCCTTGATCATCATCATCCTCATACCCACCAGAGACAATCACACTAGTAGCAATAGGCTCTCCATTAGAGCTAAGACTCCCTGTAAGGTAATCAATCCCAGCTTGAGTCTGGCCATGTAAACCCATAACACACAACTCAAGCCTAAAGAAGAAGATGTCACCAACTTGAACACCAGGGATGGAACCAACGATTCGTTTATCACGATTCAGCCACAAGAAACAATCTTTCATCAAGGAAGCAGCTTTACTATCAGGTCTACCTTTCCTTCCACCAAACCCTAGACGTTTAGCTTCTTCCATCATCATATAGATCCTAAGAGAATCATAAACCATCCTCGTCCTCCTCACATGTTCACGAAACTCTCTCTCACCATCAGGTCCAACATCAGTGATCCTCACAAGCTCCGACGAACGTTGCTGCGGCTTCGGCCTACGGGTAAAAACACCCGACGGTGGTGAAGCGTCGACCGGAACCGACTCAGGGTAAGGATTCTCCTCAACCGGTACGATTGCTCCGGTTAAGGAATCAAGAACCGTAACATCATCGTGACGTTGAAGCCGTTGGGCGAACGCGGACCTGAAAGTCTCGGCGACGTTGTCGGAATCTGAGTTTGTGGGTTCGTTGAAATTGGAGACGGATGATGAAATCGGGGCTTGTGGGTTTGAGTTTGGGAGTTGAAAAGCCAAGTTTTGGGTTGATTCAGTGATGGGTTCGAGCTTTGGGATCAGTGTAGGAGACGGATTCAAAGACGGATCTTGAAAAGGAATGTGAGATGAAGAACCCATCTCTTCAAAAATGGGTTTTTTTTTTTTCTCAGAGAAATCGAAGAAATGGGTTTCGTTTAAGCAACATCCATGGCGAAAGCAGGAAGTTTTTTTACTCAAACGTTCCTCCTCCTACTCCTACTCCTACACGGGATTTAAATGTAAGTGTTCTTAAGATTCTGCTATTAACATAAACATGACAAATGATTTGGTGTATTAACTCCAAAAATTTAGGCAATAGGAAAAATCAAAAATCATAAATTTCATACCTGTCTTTTTTCTTTTTTTTTTTTTTTTGTGGTTTTGAAATACAGAAATTGAAGATCTCTGGAGATGGCAAAAAAAAAGAGCTCTCCTTGGGGGAATCGTGAATTCTCTCTTTTGTACGGGTGTGTTTGGTTGGTGCATTGAACCAAACCAAACATACCAGAAGCATTTATTTCTTATTAGTGACACGTAATATTTTTTCCTAAATTTTGTGTATTAAAATAATTGGTATTTTTAATTTCCTATATTAATGTATTAATTTTATTATAACTTTATTCTATACTTTGATTTCTTACTTTTTAAATTAAATAATTTCTTAACTTATATAGAAAATCATTAACACATAAGAATTACTAAAAGTTTTGATATAGAAATAAAAGAAATATACATCCTTCAATATTGAAAGTTTATTTTTCTTAATATCTAATTTTTTTCTATTTATTTTTAGTCAACAAAAATTTTAAAATAATAAATTTTTTTAACTAAATTTCATTAATCTTAATTTTGATATATAGAATAACACTAAAATTCATTTTTATAATTTTTATATCGTACTTAGTTATATACAGATATTGGTATATACTAATATTGTTTTTCTAGAAAAACATTTATCTTTCAAAATGAATATTAAGAGATCTGTTAATAAAAATACATATATATATATAAGAAAAACAATCAGAAGAACGACCTTTTATATATTAATTGAAAAAAAAAACTGAGTGACTAAAATTTTGAAATTTGAAGAAAAAAATTATAAGAAAGAGTATCAAAAATGAATGTAACTTCTTTTTCATATTTATTTGTCTATTTATAATATAAAATTATTTATTTATTTTTATATATTAACAATATACTCACAAGTGGTACACAAATCTCTCTCTCTCTCTCTCTCTCTCTCTCTCTCTCTCTCTCTCTATTAAAATTTAGTATTTAGATTCAAAGTAAAATATAAAATATATAAAAATTCAAACCTTCGATCCCCAATTCTTCAATCATCAAATTCTCAATTCTTCCACTCGCCATCGAAACCCTACATCCCCAATTATGTTTCCTTGTTCCTTCTTCTTCATTGTTGTTCATCAAATCTGATGGAAATTCGAATCTTTGTATTTTTCTCAATTTGGCATATTCATACAAATCCAAAATCATTGAGAGATCAAAAGAATAAACTTTAGAATAAAACATTACTATACCAATAGAATATGTATGAACAAAACACCAATGGTATCAATGCTACCTTGTACATATGGTTATAATTTGTAGCAACCAAACTAAACTAAGTAATATCAAAGCAGAACAAACGAATGTGCTAGTTCTAAATGTATGAAAGCAGAAGAAAGCAATTGTAGCTGCTGAGAAAAAACATATTAGGTTGCGTGAATTGTTTGTAACTGAGAAGAAGAAAGCATGTGCTTGTGTCCAACAAGCATATGTCGACATATTAGGGTTAATGACCATGTGGTCAAAGTTTAGTGGATGGGCTTGGATGGAAATCATGAATCTTAATGTATGAATATGTTTTGTATTCAAACGCAGTGGTTATGGGTTTCTATTGGTATCCACATGATCATGAATATGTGGATTTGATGTTGTCGTTGTATCCTAAACCCTAAACTCTAGAACCCGCAAATTCGGTTGGTATACACATGACTACGAATATATGGATTTAATGTGTTGCTAGTACCATATTTATGGTCATGTGTTATGGATTTGATAACAAAGTTTGATGTGTTACTAATACCCACATTTATGGTCATGTGTTACTAGTACCCACAAATTTTATTGGTATCCACATGCCAATGAATATATGGATTTGATGTTGTCGTTGTATTCTAAACCTTAAATCTCTAAAATCCACAAATTCTATGGGTATCCACATAACCACAAATATATGGATTTGATAATGTCGTTGTATCTTAAACCATAAATCTCTAGAACCCAAAAATTCTATTGGTATCCACATGACCACAAATATATGGATTTGATATTGTCATTGTATCTTAAACCCTGAATCTCTAGAACCCACAAATTCTATTGGTATCCACATAACCATGAATATATGGATTTGATGTTGTCGTTGTATCCTAAACCCTAAATCCATATAAGTCATAAATCCTAAACTCACTTAACACTCACACCCACTTTGGGGTAAACTTCTTTCACAAAAACCCACTTTCCCAACTCTAAATACTTTTGTAAGTTTGTTGCTTAGGTGTCCATGTTATTTTTACAATTTTGTCCTCAGAAGAATTTTGATAGAGGATAGATTTTTTTGAATCAATGCTTTTCTTTCTCTCTCCCTCACCTCTTTTTTTTTTTTTTTTTTGGACAAAGGCTCTCTTCTTCTCCTCTTTCTCTTTTTCTCTTCCTTTTCTTTTATTGTACTAATTATTATCAAAAATTATATATTTATTCTTATACAATAAGTTATGATTTTTTTTTTTACATTTTAAGATCTATATTAATATATTTTAGATGAACTATTATACATTATGGTACAATGACAACATCAAATTCATATATCTATTGTTATGTGGATACCAATCAATTGAGATGTCCATGACAACGTGTCCATATGGAAACATATTATCGATTTAATACCCCATCAATTCAGAATAGAAGTAATACCCATCAATTCAGGTGTCTATGCCAACATGTCCATATGAAAACATATTATCGATCGGGGTTACAGTGTAATTTGTGAATACAATATTTGTCCACATGGATAACTATTTGTGGAAACAATATTTGTCAAACTTATGCAAATGGATAACTATTTGTGGATACAATATAAGTAATGGATAACACTCACACAACAAAACTCAAACTTTTTCCCAGATTGAACTAAAACTAATTCGATATTAAAAAGCTCACAAGACCACAATTAATCCGTAAAATCACAATAAACCAAGAAAATCCAGATCGAATTTTATATAATCTAAAGTGATAAGGAAAGAGATCTAAAGATTTCACCTTCTTTGGATTTGCACCATTGTTGGAATGGTTTTTGAAAACTTTAGAAAAGGAACGAGAGAGAGAAAGAGAGAGAAACAAAAACAAGTTTTTCTCTTTCAATGGATGAACAAAAGCAAAGCAAGGAAGAAGAAGATGTATTGTTTAGTTGAATAATTGGGAAGATGGTGAGTTGAATTTTTTTGTTAGTTGATAAATTGGAGGAATCATGGTTGAGGAAGAAGAAGATGTATTGTTTTCTCTCTGTATAATTAGAATCCACATAGGTAAGTTAAATGGAAGAGAGTTGGTTTGTTTAGTTTGAGGGTAAGTGGTAATTTTACAAAAGGAAAGTATAGTGATAGTAGAAAGTGGGTCTTGTGTTAATAGTTTAGGGGAAAGTAGGTGTAAGTGCAAAATTCCCAAAAAAAAACACATAAGCAAAAAAGATGTGAAAGTATAGTAAGTATTGAAAGTAGGTGTAAGTGAACGAAGTTTGATATAAAGTAGGTCTAAATGCAATTCACCCATAAATTTTTCTTTGAAAAAAACAATTTTAAGTGCATAAAGTAACTCCAAATTTCCAAAATTAAAAACCTAATATTAAATGCATAAGATTTTACATATTCCATGTTGATTACATATCTCATATTCATGTTTTGATAAATGAGTTCTATTTTAAAGTTAATATTAAATGCATAAGATTTGCATATTCCAGAAAGATACATATTCTATATTCACGTTTGGATAAATGAAATTGAATAAATGCACCATATTTGATTTCATCATAACAATTTCCATGATTTAAACTTTAATTATTTCATATGTTTCAAAATACAAATTTTTTTAACTGAAAGTACACAGATTAAAAATATATATTTTTTAAAAATTCATGACAAAAATGCATAATATAAATAACATAAAATATTAAATTAACATGTAATTTTATTGTAATAACGCATATTAAAACTAAAAAGTTGAGAAGCGACTAAAATGGCAATATGTTCTCTCACATTTTATGGCGACTTAGGCAGTTTCTTTTCCACTTTCTCATCGGTGATTCTCTCCACATTGAGATCCACGATTTTGCGTGATGTCCTATCAATGGTCACAAAATCTATCCTATATATTCACCAGATTATGAATCCGCAAATCATAAACAATATCCCAACTTTACTAGCAATATCTATTCTCTTTGATTCTACCATATCCTCTTGAAAGTAGCTGATAATTTAAGGCGAGCAGTCCAAGATATCAGTCTTAGTACTAATGATGAACCCATTGCCCACCCTGCTGGGATTATCAACCAAGCGATGGTCGAGAATCATTTTGTCCGGATAGGGCGTCATGTCCTCCCTAGAAGACAACACATTCGTGCAATTGTGACTTTCTTACCACAAATCGCATTGTTGCCGGTGGTCAGTTCCAATTCATATACCCCTCTGAAGAAGAATTGGAGATGGTGTAGAGACGAAGTCCCTGGGCTTTCAATGATCTTATTTTTGCTATGCAACGGTGGTTTCCACATCAACCACTGATCAACTTCACAATACGAGTTCAAGAAGATGCAGTAAATTTGTGGAGGAGCAACATGTATGAGTTCAAGAAGATGTAGTAAGTGAAGATGAAAATTCTGAGGAACCTGATGTTTCATATATGGATCCTAATTATGATTGTCTTGCTGAATTTTTGGATGATGAAGGTCACTACAATATGTATCGTGTCGAATTAAATACTAGTGAGATTTTTAATCGAGTTCTAATTTTTGAGAATTCCACAGGTGATATCATGGAGAGTGCTAGTCGTTGTGCCTATTCAGAGATTATCCATCCTATTTCACTCATGACTTTTGCAAGTCTCAACAATTTAGATGCCATCTCTTGTAAGGATCATGGAAAGCGCAAGCTCGATGATATGTTGGATACTTTATCTAATCTCATCTCAACCTCTCGGTCTGAAACTAGCACTAAGAACACTAATCCAGAAGGGAATTTTCATAAGAACAATCAATCTAAACATCCTAATAGATTAAGAACACTCACTAGCCTATCCCATACCTAGAAACTTTGATTCACTACTCAGATCTCATGGTAAAGAACATAAACCCAAAAATAAATAAAAATTGCATAATCATAAAGATGAGAAAGAGATAAACATTTTATTAAAAAGAAGCAATAGCAAAATGTAAACAGAATTCAAGTTGAAAGAATAACAAAAACTAGAGAATTTGTTCAAAGAAAAGTGTAAAAACGGCTGTCGCCTCCTGTCTCCTGAAAATAGGGTTAAGAGGGGGTATTTATAAGGAAAAAAGTTAACCTAGCCACTTCAGCAGGTATCTGACCATGCTACACGAGGTGGAAGTCGAGCTCCACTTCGGGTGCATGATCGATAGGCGATTGGGTGGTTCCATTCTTCGATCTTGATGTATAAACGCTCACTAAAACAGGAATAACTCTTGAACCGCACATCCGATTGGCCTGAAATCACCACCTTTGGCAAGAGAACTCGATTTCCTATAACTTTTATGAATAACTCAGAAGCTGAATCCCAACGTAAAATCTTCATTCGAGTCGATATTTTAAGGCTTCGTCATGAACTCGACCAGATGCTATGTGGCAATGATCGGATGGTACGGTCGGGTGCCTCCTTTTTTCCTTCTTGATACTTCAGATCCTTTTGTGTAAACCCTATAAATGTAACCAGATCCTTCCTTGTGATAGCTGCAACTTTTCAACCTTTCATTTTGATCTTTTTAGGCTCTAAAGTACCTGTTTTCATCCAAAATGCACAAATGCAATAATGCAGCGCCCTAAGTAGCCTAAATGCAAATTTTTACGGTTAATGACCTAAAAATGCTAAGGTTAGGATATATATATAATGCAAAACATGGATGAAAAGAGTGTGTAAAACATGTAAATTAGAGAGTTATAAATACTTCAGAGGACGCTGGTTCCCTTAAGATGCATATCAGGGAACTTGGTGAAGGGAGTGGCTCAATTTCGTCATATCCTGTCTTGCCTAGAGGTTTTTTGGTCCCTAAACCACCACTGCTTCCATAGATCTTACGGTTTGACACCTCAATGAGATACGTAAGAAGTATCTCCCGGAAATGATATGCCTTCTAGAAACTATAAAAAAGGACGATAAAATCTAGAACTGTTGCTGTGAGTTAAGTTATAATTCATTTGTAAATGGTGGGATTGATGTCTTTTGAAAGAAAAAAGTGTTTCTACTTCTAATGTTTTTTAATCTACTAATCTTGTAGATATGCAAGTCGAATAAAATGGTTTTTTCTTCTACTTATCTTTTATCTATGTTTACCAAAGAGATCTTTTGCAGATTTCCAAAGAATGACTGGTACTTGTGATCTTCATAATTTGAGATCAGTGAGTAATAGATTCTCTTAGGCAGGTAAAGTCACTTACATATGTTCAATGCTGCTTGAACAGAAAGGTGAACTCTGAATGGATGATGCATTATCCTTCTCTCAAACAACTTTTCTCCCGTTTGAGGGCTCAAAGATGTATTGAGGTAAGTTTCGTTATGATAAAAGATGTTTTGGTAAAGAGTGTTTCAGAGATTCAGTTTTGGAAAGTTAGTTTGATTATGATAGCGCAACAATCCCTTTTAAGTAGAAAAATAAATAGAAAGCAATGACACTACTTACCCGAATATAACCAAACTCATATAAAAGCTATGTTTTTGTCGATATTCGAACCTAATACCTATTTACTTTTGAGCGAGTGTGAAACGACTATGCCACGTAAATATTTTGACAATTTAATGGATTTTGCATTGTATAAGGGACAAAAATTAAGATTGAAAAAACCAAAACCGGAACAACCGTTATCATATATATGTAGATCAAAATACCAAATTATATTAGATAACCAAAATATATAAAAGTTTTAAAACATATTTGTAACGCCTGTGAACCAAAATTCTGGTTCGGGTTGTGCATCGATCGTTGCAAGGTTCACTTTTGCGGGACGACTTAAGTTAAACACTTGTTTTATTGCGTTTTGAGTTTGGAAAACCCTAAGGACGAATATAAATGGAGCAGCTCGACGTTTTCGAGGGGTTTAGCCACTTTTCTTGTTCCCGAGAGAAAAACTTCTAAAAGTTCCTAAGAGCGTTCTTGGCAACTACTAAGCTGTTTTTGGAGAGATTTGTCCCCGTGAGTGGAGATCTGAGGCTGAGGACGTGAAAGGAGCTTGCTATGAGGCTGTTTTCGTGGGTTTTAGGATCAGATTTGTCATTTTCAAAGATGAGTGCTTGGCCATGGCTGATCTAAACGATTAGATGTTTGTTTGTGTGTTGTTTGCTTACGTGCTCGTAGGTAAATGTTTGTTGTGAGTTTTGTGGCCTTTGGATTCGGGTTCTGGCATCATGGAGCCGAGGAGAGTTGGAGGAAACCATTCTCGGCGTTGTGTCACGCGACTATATCGATCGATGCAAAGAGTGCACCGCTCGACGCAGTTAGGGATTTGACGGCGATACGAGGAATTGCATCGATCGATGCAATTCCTTGCATCGGTTGATGCATCTTGGAATTTGGAGGATTGCATCAATCGACTCAAGGAATACGTCGGCCAATTGAAAGATGTTGCATCAGTCGACATAAGGAGTGCGTCGATCGACGCAAGTGCGCAAAGTCAACGCGCGTGTTCAGAGTTGTCTGGTTACTTGTTTTTCTTTGTGTGTTTATTGTGCTTGTCTTTACGCTTGTGTGTATAGCCCAATAGATGGGAGGATCGCCTCACAGAGTATTTATGATAATACTCACGCATCTCATTTGTGATGTAGTGCATGTAAAGGCAAAGTGTGATCGTGGAATCAATGCAATGAAGAGGAGGATCTTCTAGAGGCTCGGTTGTGTGTTTTATGCCGCTGTTAGGTTGCTAGAATAGAACATTGTGGTCAAGAACAATTGCCTAGGTTGCTGGTTATTTGATATATGATGTTTGCTTCAGAATTTTTGAATTAGGATTGTTGGATGTTTTAATATTGGTTATTTAGTTTTTTAGATTAATGTTGGTTAATTGATGGTTTTATTGTTGGTTATTATGGAGTTTGATTTGAATGTTTTTAGGATGTTAGTGAGTATGGGATCTGATAATTCTCTATTTTACACTTTCTTATGCATCTTTTATCCATGTTTTGCCTTGTATATAGCCTAACCTTAGCATTTTTAGGTCCTTAACCTTAGAAATTTGCATTTAGGTTATTTAGGGTGCTGCATTGTCGCATTTCTGCATTTTTTATGAAAACATTTGTTTTGGAGCCTAAAAAGAGCAAGAATGAGGCGAAACCTGAGCACGTACCCGATGGTGTGATCGTGCAAGAATAATAGTCTGAACCTTAACCCGATCAAGAGGATCTTAGTGTAAGAAGAACAACCCGAAGCCTAACCCGAGGAGGTACCCGACCCTAGCCTCGTGTAGACCTTTGGAGAGAGCTGGGCGGCTAGGTCAAAGGGGTTTCCATATATAAAATCCTTCCTATTTTCTCACCCTAGGGAGCCGTAGACAGTCACGAAACAGAGAGCGAGAGCTACTGAAAGAGAGAGAGAACGATTTTACACTTTTCAAGCTTTGTTAGGATTTGATTTTTACTCCTTTTTCATCTACTTTTGGATAGCGATTCTGTATTACGTTTTTGTTTCCTTTTCAATATATTTTATTCAATGCAATTCTCATTTGTTTATGCTTGTATGTCGTTTATCATGAGATCTGAGTAGTGAACCATAGTTTCTAGGGACGGGATATGTTAGTTAGTGTTCTTAATCGATTAGGATGTTTTAGATTGATTGTTCTTAATAAAATTCTCTTATAGGTTAGTGTTCTTAATGCTAGTTTCAGACCAAGAGGTTGAGACTAGATCTAGTGTGTTTTTCCATCGAGAGATGTTTATTGAAACGCTTGAACCAACTAATGCTAGAGATCTATTCACTTAGCCTAAGAGATTAGATGAGTAAGGAATTCATTGACATTAGTGGATCAGATGTTATCGCCTGCTTAGTCATATTTCTCCAACGAGAGTTGGATAAGAAAGTGATTAAGGTTGATTGTTTCTACCATGAGAATGGATTAGCAAGGGTTAGAGATCCACTGTCTAGGGAATAAATTGCTTGAGGCTTCTAAAATATTCTAAATCGATTAGGAATACTTATGAACCAATTATCCCATCCGTAGAAGCTTTCGTATTTTAATTATCTACAGTTTTTATATCAACTCGACCCTTTACCGAAACTGGTACTCGATCATCAGCTTTGTGTATACCATCGAGCTGTTCATCATTACGTTCTTGATTTCCCTACTACCCGATTACCTACTTGATCCAGTACTCAATTGCTTGCAACGTGTACTTAGGTCGAGTGGTTCTTGTTTTATTTCTTTTTGTTTCTGCTCACCTTAGGTTGTTAGACAAAACCCATATTATTGCTTGGCTTGACTTGCTTGTTTCTGATTGCATCCTATCTGCTAGCATAACAACCATTTGGATTGATAACCCTTTGTACTACAACTGCATAGAGGATTGATACCATGGGTGAAAACCTTATTATCAATTTGGCGCCGTTGCCATTTGGTTGAAATTGTTTGTTACATTTAGGATTTCAGCAATTGCTAGATCAAGTTCTTTTTACTTCATCGATTCGGTACTGACTTGTTTGCTTTTCTGTTTGTTTGTTTTGCATTTTAGGTACAATCCGAGGCACCACCCGATCAGTCACTCGGTCACCTGAATCGAGTTGACGATCGAGCACTTGCTTGGATACCTAATTGTGAATGCAAACAAGATCCAAGGGTAGCCAACACCTGAGTCCTTTCATCGACAACAGCGATAGACCACAGTTACTCCGTCAGCACTAAGTTCAACAACCGCAACTGACACCACTTGAGGAGGAAATGAACATTCAGAATGGTCCCCCTGCCCCTCAAGAGAGGACCAACATTGGAGCTGGAGATGCTCCAAATAATCATACTCAGAGGCATGGAATTGTGCCTCATGCAGTTCAAAATAATAATTTTGAGATCAAGAGTAGTCTCATCCAGATGATTCAGAGCAACAAGTTTCATGGTCTGCCAATGGAGGACCCATTGGATCATTTGGAAGAGTTTGATAGGCTTTGTAGCCTAACAAAAATTAATGGAGTTAGTGAGGATGGATTCAAGCTACGGCTTTTCCCATTTTCTCTGGGTGATAAGGCACACCTTTGGGAGAAATCCCTACCTAAGGAGTCTATTACCACATGGGAAGCATGCAAGCAGGCGTTCCTCGCCAAATTCTTTTCCAACTCCATAACTGCAAGGCTGCGGAATGACATCTCCAGCTTTTTCCAAAAAAACAACGTTCGGTCAAGGGATATGCCAGTCGGTGCCCGCATCACGGATTCAGCAATGTTACATTGCTAAGCACCCTCTATCGCGGCGTAGTTCCTAAAATACGGATGTTGCTGGACACCGCCAACAATGCAAACTTTCTCAACAACGATGTTGATGAAGGATGGGCCTTGGTGGAGATCTTAGCCCAATCTAATGGGCACTACAATGAGGAATATGATCGCACTATCTGATCTACCAGAGAGGGTGATTCAAAGTACAAGCGAGATATGAAAGCCTTCAATGACAAATTGGAAAAACTCCTAAGCCAGCAACAACACGTCCACTCCATTTCCAAGGAGAAGCAGCTTCAGTAGTAGGATGGGGAGAGTACTCAGATTGAGGATGTCAACTACATCCAAAACCAAGGCGGTTACAACAAGGGATACAACAACTACAAACTAAACCCCAATCTCTCCTACCGTAATCCCAATGTTGCCAATTATCAAGACCAGATATACCCACCCGTAGTCCAAGGGAACCAAGCCCCACCAAATCCTTTTGTCCATTACAATCAAGGCTATGCTCCTAAGCAGCATACTAGTAAAACATGTTCATATAGTGTGATTTTTACGGAAAAATTGGTAGCAAACTATAACTACAGAAAGTTACAAATTAGTTAATTTAATTTGTAGCTAATATGTCACTAAACGTAAGTATATAATGACGGATAGTAACAAAAGAAAAGTTTAGCAATATTGCTTCAAAGTTTGTGACACAAAGTATCGTAACTCTGGTGCACATAACATACGTCGTCACAAATTGTAGTTAATAATTACTAAAATAATGTAAAATTATAAAAATATAATTCAAACATTTTGATACAAACTAGTTGTGTAACTAAAGAAAGTTTTGGCACAAAATGTTTGTGGCTATACAAATAAAAATATGAAAACAATGTCATTTATTAGCCTTTTTTACTTATATATTTTATCTTCCCTCCTGCCTTTCACTCTCTCTATACATGATACATATTCTTCCTCGCCGTGATAATATAACAAAGTCCTCGCGGTGTTGTTTTCGTCATTGGCCTTCTGATTCCAATTCCAAGGTATATTTGAGGTTTAGGTTGAATTTTTATTTCTGGGTTTGTAACGATTTAGGGTTTTTATTAGGTATATAATCTTCTTCTTCCTCTTCTTCTTCTTTTGGGCCTTCGCTGGACCCCAAAATCAAACAAAGCAAACCCTAGATGATCAATTGCAGAGGGAGACAACAGCTATTTTGTCGGCGATTCTTTCCACCGGCGGTGGCTAAACTTTCACAGATCTTTTCATCTTTGTAACATTTTGTAGGTCTTCTCTCTCTTTTTCTTCGATTTTGTGATCTATTCTACAGCTCTGTCTCTGTATTTATCAGCTCTATCTTGGAGCGCTGCTTTGTTTCTGTGTTTTATTGGCTCATTTTGGGTGATTCTCTGTCTCTGATTATTTCGTTGGTTGTATCTAATAACCCCTTTTCGATTTTCTCCTGTTGAATTTCTCTGGTTCTGAGTTACCGAGCAAGTCGACACAAGATTCTTGTCTCTCAACAAGAGTAGATGTCCTGTGTCAAGTGCCAAAAGGGTGTTCTCTGACGCCATTTACGAGTCTAACAAATGGGTCTTCAATGCGGCAACGTCTCTCGTTTCAGGCAAGCCTCTTTCTCTCTTGCTCTGGTGAATTCTCTTCGTGGGGTTTAAATCTGATAGATGACTTAATTCTATGTTAGTTAGCATATCTTTGATTTGTTAGGCTTCTCGATTTCCTCTCCCTTTTATCTTGATCTCCAATCTCATATTGAAATTGTTATCAACCATGTGTTTCTACTTTTTAATAGTTGATCATCTTCATTCATTGGATGTTGGAACAGAACATTCATAATTGGTCCTTGTTGCAAATAGTCTATCAAATTTTAACGAGAAGGAGGTAAATTAAACATTCATTATTGGTCCTTGTTAAATGATTCTTAAATTGGCAAGGAAGAAAATTTTGCAGGTCTACTAAAGCTTTGTAGTTTAGTTGTGGCTTGTTTTTTTTTAGCGGCCAAAGTTAAAGAGATTTAAGTTCCATGGCTCTAAGACCTCCAAGTTAGTTACTTTCTCTTGCTCTATCTTATAATGTAGCTAACGTGTTTGCTGAAATGCCGAGTTATAATGGTGTTTTTTTTTTGTGTGTGTATGTGATTGAAGGTCGAGTTTTGTTATTAGATGAACTTTTGCAAAATGAGCTTCATGGACAAGGACCAATAATGTAGATAAGAAGCGTCTCCTCTCATCTCACAACACTGGCCGCCGATGTCGTCACTGCTTCTCCTCGTCGATTAACAGCCGCCTTCGCTAGTCCCGTTGGTTTCTATACTCTTGTTTCTCTGAATTTTTTTTTGACTATGTATGGTCAGATCTAAAAGAAGGAAACAACGAGGATATGGGAGGAAAATGATTCGTAGCTGCGAAGACGATGGCTGGTAACAAAACTATAAAGGATTCACCGTTTTATGTTATAGCTCTTCAGCGTGTGTTGCTGTCATCTTTGTTTCTCTCTCTCTTTCTCTCTCTCTCTCTCTCTCTCTCTCTCTTTCCGCGACTACTAGCTCTCCTAAACCATGGTTCCTTCGCTTGGATGACAGTAACTGCAGCATCGAGAAGACCAATTCAGACACAACTTTGTAATTAGGGTATTGCTCTTTTACTTTGCTATCATTGGTTTGGAATATGAATACCTTATGCTTGCAACCCATGCTGCGTTTTAGACTTCTAGGATCTGTATTTTATGATTACCTTTCTTGTCTCTACTATGATACTTCTGATTTTTTTTTTTTTTCAGGTGAAATGGGTAAAGACTTTCTTTCGGAATGACACCAAATTCTGGAAATAAGTAAACAACTCTTTCCATTCTTAAACTTTTAAAATGATTCTTCTGATGGTTTAGACTCTTCGACTGCAGTTAATTCTATAGGACTTTAACATTCTTCGAATTCAACATAACTTATACATTGCATTTGCGTCGCTAGCTTTTCAAGTATATTTGGCATTTCTGATTTTGTTTTCCTGAGTCGTATCATATCAATGTCCTCAGGTCCCAATGACGAGTGAAGTCAGCAGCAGATGTGGAAAGCGGAGAAGGATGAACTTGTTGTCTCAGCTTTCTTTCATCCCTCTTTTCTGTGTTACAAGACTTAGCTTCTAAGTACTTATATATCGTCTATTTGTAAGTGGGTTTTAACTCTTTTTGAGAGTTCAAAACTCTTTCTTTTTTTGAATGTATGATATTACACTAAGGTTTAACATCAATAGTAATTGTGTACTTTCATTGTGCTTTTGATTTTTAACATATTTTCACATAAATTGCTAGATAGTTTCACATAATTTATTTTTGGATGAATGTATATAAAATCTTTCAATACACTCTACATATAATTTTGTAGCTAATAGAATGATTATTGTTACAACCACCCTTGAAGATTTTTGTGAGTATGTAGCCACACCAATTTTTGTCACGTTTTGTAACCATTTGCTACTAATACGTTCGACGGTAATTGTCTTAAACCGGCGTAGATAACTGTATCAATTAGTAGCAAATGGCGACAAGTTCGGCTGTATCTAATCTGTAGCAAGTAGCGACAAATTACGATGAAGGGGTCAGTTTGTGACGAGTAAGTAATTACTAATTGTTTTGTAACAAATCTGTAACAGTTTCTTTTTAGCTATGGAAAACAAGTTATTCCTACACACTTTTTTGTAACTATACAACTTATTTTTACTAGTGGCGCAATACTCCAGCGGTTACCACCAACCAATGGCACCACCTGGATTTACACCACAGCATGGATCACCAAACCCACCTGAAGAGGCTGTCCTACGAGGTTTGATTCAGCGGATCATCCAAGGCCAGGCAACGACAGCGATGGACAACACAAAATGGTTCGCAGAGATGAGCAACAAGATCGATTATGGTTACAACGAACTCAATGCCAAGTATGACTCCCTGAACACAAAGTTGCGGTATCTAGAAGGGCCAACTGTCACAATACCAGCTCCAAAGCCTGGCCAACTACCAGGTAAATCTGTTCAAAATCCGAAGGAATATGCCACCGCACATGCTGTAACATCCGTGAACCGGAATTCCGGTTTAAGATGTGCATCGATCGATGCAGTAGGAGCATCGATCGATGCTGACTCAATTCTGTGCGTTTTGACTTAAGTCAAACGCTGCGTTTTGGGGAAGGAAAACCCTTAATTCGAGAGTTTTGTCTCATTCGTGTTTTTGGCCGCTTTTGAGAGAAACGAAAGAGAAAGAAACTGTTCTTGACTGTTCTTGAGTTTCTGGAGATTTGGGGCGTTCTTTGGTGAGATCTGTAGCTGGGATTGCTGTAGGAGCTTCCTGGAAGCGTGTTCTTGCTGTTTTATTGTTTAGCTTCGTCTTGGCACAGGTAAGTGCAGGACCATGGCTTATCTAAGCTAGAGAATTCAGTGATTTGCTTGTTTCTTGTTGTTAGACGTATTAGGTTGATGTTATGGACGTTAGGAAGTTTTCTTGTGGCTTGGGATTGAGTTTCGTGGTTGTAGGAACGAGATCCGGCGAGAAACTTCGGAGAAATCACGGTGCTCGACGTTGCGTCGATCGATGCATAGCTTGCATCGGTCGATGCAAGTGCGAGGACGGCGCGATGAACTTTAGGGTTTTCGTGTGCGTCGAGCATGCGTCGATCGATGCAGATTGGGTATCGGTCGATGCAAGTTATACTTGCATCGATCGATGCAGCTCTGTATCGATCGATGCTTCTCCTGTTGGGCATCGATCGATGCATGTGTGGCATCGGTCGATGCTATGTCCTGTTTTGGTTATTGTCTGTTGATTGTTGTGTGTTGATTACTGATACTCTAATGCTTGTGTGTATAGCCCAGTAGATGGGAGGATTGCCTTACCGAGTATTTATAAAATACTCATGCATTGCAATATGTGTTTGGTGCAGGTAAAGGCAAAGTGTGACCGTGGGATCCAGGCAATGAAGAGGAGGATGTTCTAGGGACTCGGTTGGTTGCTGATCTGACATTGTTAGGTTGCTAGAGTTGAGTCTTAGAGCATTGTTTAGGTTGCTGGTTATTTGTTTTATGATGTTGGATCTTTAGTTAAGATTGGAATTGATATTGGAGTATGGTTATATTTTATTATTGGATATTGCTATTGAATTCCGCTGTTGGTTGTGTTTGTGGTTAGGTGACTAGTGGGTATGGGACCACTAGTTGTAGTTTATTTTATTATATTATATTTATTATTTATTATTTAAAAAAAAAAAAAGGTCGGTCGTTTCATTTTGGTATCGAGCCCTTACGGTTCTAGGTTTGGGTTCACTAGGCTTTGTGCTGTAGATGTTTGGGATTGCATGTCTTGATTGATTATGTGAGTTAGTCAATTGTGTGTGGCATGGAGTCCTAGAACATCCTCTTCGAGCCTATTGGTGATTCCACGGTGAGTTTCTATTTTTGTGTTAAATAGTAATTGTTTGCTTAGCCTTCTGTTCATGGTAGTGCAGATGGTTAGGGGTGGTGCTGTTGCTGGTCGTGGTCGTGGACGCGGACGTGGTCGTGGTCGCGGACGTGGTCGTGGTAGGGCAGAGTCCCAGTGGTTAGTGAGGCCGAGGACCAGAGGTGACAGCTGAGAGTGTTGGCGAGTCGCAGGGTGTTCCGAGGGATTCCGTGAGTGTGGCAGGAGGGGGTGTTGATGCTCCAGTAGCCGGTGATGCTAGGGTCCCGGTGTGGGGGTCCCAGCGGGTGGAGTCCCTGGTGTTGACATTGCGGCTTTGCTGGCACAGTGTTGGAGCGGTTACCACCTGTGGTACCGGCTCAGGCTCGGGTAGTGCCACCAGCGGTGGCGGAGGAGCGGCAGCCAGTGGTTGCGGATGTGGGGAGCATGGGCGTTATTTGGCTATGCTCAAGGAGATGAAGGGTCTGTTCACTGAGAGGTTTGTGGGTGGTACAGATCCTACTGCTGCGGATGCTTGGAGGACGAGTGTGGAACGTAACTTCCATACTCTGCGATGTCCTGTGGAGTTTTGGGTGGACATAGGGGTCTACTTTTTGGGTGGTGATGCTGAGTTGTGGTGGAGATCAGTGGTTGCTAGGAGGGCACAGAGGAGATGACTTGGGCTGACTTCGTCTCGGAGTTCAACCGCAAGTATTTTCCTAGAGAGGCATTGGACCGGTTGGAGGTGCAGTTTCTTCAGATATCTCGGGGACGCGGTCAGTGCGGGAGCTGGATTTAGAGTTCAGTCGACTCTTATGTTATGGGGGTCGGGCTATGGAGTCCGAGGAGGCTCAGGTGAGGAGGTTTATGAGAGCTCTACGGGATGATTTGAGAGTTCACTGTAGAGGACGGTATTATGCTACGCGTGCAGAGCTGGTTGAGACTGCAGCAGAGATCGAGGAGGATATCCGGGCACAGTCAGTGTCGGTTACTCCAGTAGCTCAGCCTAGTAAGGCTCAGCAGCAGGGTGGTTCCAGCAGGGCGGTAGGCATGCTCAGGGAACCAAGAGGAAGTGGGAGGCTACGCAGAAGCCGAGTGGTGCAGGTTGCTTCAGTTGTGGAAGCAAGGATCACAAGGTTGCTAGTTGTCCCAAGAGGAGTGTTCCGACGGTGGGGCCTCGGGTATGTTACCATTGCAGAGAGACGGGCACATCAGGCCTTTTTGTCCCAAGTTGCAGCCGGCAGCAGTGGCAGCGTTGCAGCAGGTGCAGCCTGGTGGTCAGCAGGTGGCACGGATTGAGCAGGGCCTCGGGTTTACACGACAGCTGAGACTGGTGGAACCAGTGCCGGGCGATCACGGTATATTTTCTGGTACTTAACTTTGTGAATTTTTAGTAGGTCCAGATTGTATATGTTTCCTGTGATAAAGTGTTAGGTTCTCAACACATTAGGTTTGTGTAGGGACCTTGTTGGTGGGCGGGTTTAAGTCCCATGTTATGTTTGATTCTGGAGCTTCGCATAGCTTCATTACTCCAGAGTGTGCAGAGTGCGGGGATCAGGGGATCCTGGAGAGCGTGCAGGAGTTGTCGAGTTGCGGGAGGCGAGTTCCTGAGAGTGATTGGACGAGCTAGAGGAATTGATATTCAGATCGCAGGAGAGTCGTGGCCAGCAGATTTGCTTATCAGTCCAGTGGAGCTGTATGATGTTATTCTCGGGATGGATTGGTTGCATCGGCATAGGGTGCATTTGGATTGCCATCGGGGTAGAGTGGAGTTTGAGCGTTCAGGAGGGAAGTTGGTTTTTCAGGTATTAGACCGACTTCGGGAGTCTCGTGATCTCAGCCATTCAGGCTGGGAAGATGATCGAGAAGGGCCGTGAGGCTTATCCGGTTACTATATCTATGCCAGAGTCAGTGGGAAGTCTACGGTTAGCGGTATTCCAGTAGTGGAGGAATTTGAGGATGTGTTTCAGTCTCTGCAGGGATTACCACCATCACGGTCGGATCCTTTTACCATTGAACTGGAACCGGGGACGACACCGTTATCCAAGGCTCCTTACGAATGGCTCCAGCAGAGATGGCAGAGCTGAAGAAGCAGCTAGAAGATTTGTTGAGTAAGGGATTCATCCGTCCTAGTGTATCACCGTGGGGAGCGCCGGTGTTGTTTGTGAAGAAGAAGGATGGGAGTTTCAGGTTGTGTATTGATTATCGGGGTTTGAACCGGGTCACTGTGAAGAACAAGTATCCTCTTCCTAGGATCGATGAGTTGTTGGATCAGTTGAGGGGTGCTACTTGGTTCTCCAAGGTAGATCTGGCGTCGGGTTATCATCAGATACCGATAGGTGAGGCAGATGTGAGGAAGACTGCTTTCAGGACGAGATATGGGCACTATGAGTTTGTGGTGATGCCCTTCGGTTTGACTAACGCACCAGCAGCGTTTATGAGATTGATGAACAGTGTGTTTCAGAGTTTCGGATGTATCTGTCATCATTTTCATCGACGACATCCTGGTTTATTCTAAGAGTCCTGAGGAGCATGCAGTGCATTTGAGAGCTGTCATGGAGAAGCTGCGGGAGCAGAAGCTATTTGCTAAGTTGAGCAAGTGCAGTTTTTGGCAGCGTGAGATGGGCTTTCTAGGTCACATTGTTTCTGCAGAGGGGTTTCTGTAGATCCGCAGAAGATTCAGGCTATCGGGATTGGCCTAGGCCGCAGAATGCCACAGAGATCAGGAGTTTCCTTGGATTGGCAGGTTATTACAGGAGATTTGTGGGGTTTGCAAGCGAGCACGTCCTATGACTAAGTTGACAGGGAAGGATGTTCCTTTGTCTGGTCGAAGAGTGTGAGGAAGGCTTTGCAAGCCTGAAGGAGATGTTGACTACTGCGCCAGTATTGGCTTTGCCAGAGCAGGAGAACCCTATGTGGTTTATACAGATGCATCGAGAGTTGGTTTGGGGTGTGTTCTGATGCAGCATGGGAAGGTGATTGCCTATGCATCGCGGCAGTTGCGGGTGCATGAAGGCAACTATCCTACTCATGATTTGGAGATGGGTGCTGTAGTTTTTGCCCTGAAGATTTGGAGATCTTATCTTTATGGTGCAAAGGTACAGGTGTTCACAGATCATAAGAGCCAAGTATATATTCACTAAGCCTGAGTTGAATTTGAGACAGGCGGTGGATGGAGCTTGTGGCGGATTATGATTTGGAGATAGCCTATCATCCTGGTAAGGCTAACACGGTTGCGATGCTCGAGTCGGAAGAGGGTAGCTTCGGCTCAGGAGCAGGAGATGGAGTCTCTGGTAGAGAGATCAGTGCGTTGAGCTTGTGTGCTGTTTCACTGGAACCGTTGGGTTTGGAAGCAGTGGACAGAGCAAATCTTCTCGAGTAGGGTGCGGTTGGCACAGAGAAGGATTTGGGGCTGGTGAATGCCTCAAAGGATGTTGATTCAGAGTATCGGTCTCAGATAATGGTACTATCTTGGTGCATGGTCGGATTTGTGTGCCCAAGGATGAGGAGTTGAGGCAGGAGATTCTGAGAGAGGCTCATTCGAGCAAGCTATCTATTCATCCAGGAGCGACTAAGATGTACCGTGACCTCAAGAGGTACTATCATTGGGTCGGGATGAAGAAGGATGTGGCTAGTTGGGTTTCGAGGTGTGATGTGTGTCAGCTAGTGAAGGCTGAGCATCAGGTTCCTGGCGGGTTACTGAAGAGCTTACCCATTCCCGAGTGGAAGTGGGATATGATTACCATGGATTTTGTGGTAGGATTGCCAGTGTCACGGACTTTTGATGCTATATGGGTCATTGTGGACCGGTTGACTAAGTCAGCACATTTTCTGGCCATTAAGAAGACTGATGGAGCAGCGGTCTTGGCTAAGAAGTATGTGAGAGAGATAGTCAGATTGCATGGGGTGCCAGCGAGCATTGTGTCCGACAGAGATTCTAAGTTCACTTCGGTGTTCTGGCAGGCATTTCAGGCAGAGATGGGCACTAAGGTGCATATGAGTACAGCTTATCATCCCCAGACAGATGGACAGTCGGAGAGGACGATCCAGACGTTGGAGGATTTGCTGAGGATGTGTGTGTTGGATTGGGGTGGCCATTGGGCAGATCACCTGAACCTGGTAGAGTTTGCTTACAACAACAGCTATCAGGCGAGTATTGGTATGGCTCCTTATGAGGCTTTGTATGGGAGGCCGTGTCGTACACCGTTATGCTGGACTCAGGTGGGGAGAGGAGCATGTACGGGGCAGATTTTGTTCAGGAGACCTCAGAGAAGATTCGGGTTCTCAAGCTGAACATGAAAGAGGCTCAGGATAGGCAGAGGAGTTATGCAGATAAGAGGAGAAGAGACTGGAGTTTCAGGTGGAGAGAGAGTGTACCTCAAGATGGCCATGTTGCGGGGTCCAAACAGGTCATTGACAGAGACTAAGTTGAGTCCGAGGTATATGGGTCCGTTCAGAGTGATTGAGCGAGTTGGACCGGTGGCATATAGACTGGAGTTACCTGAGGTTATGCGTGCTTTCCATAAGGTATTCCATGTGTCTATGTTGCGAAGTGTCTCCGTGAGGATGATCAGTTGTTGGCTAAGATTCCGAAGATCTTCAGCCTAACATGACTTTGGAGGCGAGACCAGTGAGGGTTCTCGAGAGGAGGATCAAGGAACTTCGGAAGAAGAAGGTTCCTTTGATGAGAGTCCTTTGGGACTGTGATGGTGTGGAGGAGCAGACTTGGGAACCCGAGGCAAGGATGAAGGCAAGGTTCAAGAAGTGGTATGAGAAGCAACCACGACCTGAGCTTGCCTAGTCTGGTTCCGTCTGTAATCCGTGGCTGGAGCGAGAATGGAGTATTCCAGCCCATCTCTCTTGTTACTCGGTCGCTTGGGGTGGTTGGTTGTGCGACTCAGTAACAAGATGAGGTGGTGCTCGGGGTACAAAGTTTCCGTGAGGCGGGGTTCGGGGAAAAGTTTCCCGGAAGAAGTTTCCTTAAGTGGAAAGTTTCCAGAAATGGAAAGTGCTAAATATGGAAAGTTTTATGGGAGTTAGAATTTGTCCATTTTTAGCGGTGGGAAGCCTTGGAGGGGCTTTTGTGGCCTTTGTGGCGGACTTTCAAGTCAGAGTGCCTGTGTGTGGTGGTCTTGTTAGTCAGTGTGTGGCCTTTGTGGCGGACTTTCGAGTCAGAGTGCCTGTGTGTGGCAGTCTTGTTAGACATTGTGTGGCCTTTGTGGCGGGCTTTTAGCCAATTGTGTGGCCTTTGTGGCGGGCTTTTAGCCATTTGTTGGCCTTTGTGGCGGGCTGTTTAGCCAGAGTGTCTTTGTGACGGTCCTTCGGGACAGATGGTCTTTGTGACGGTCCTTCGGGACAGATGGTCTTTGTGACGGTCCTTCGGGACAGATGGTCTTTGTGACGGTCCTTCGGGACAGATGGTCTTCGTGACGGTCCTTCGGGACAGATGGTCTTCGTGACGGTCCTTCGGGACGAGTGGCCTAGGTGGCGGTCCTTTTAGGACATGTTGTTTGGCCTTTGTGGCGGTCCTTGTGGCGTGTATATGATCCTTGTGTGGTCATATGGTATTCCAGTGAGGGAATATGTGGCTGGTAGAACATTGAGATGTTTATACGCGAGTCACGGGAAGGAAACCTGGTTAGGGATAGGACTCAGACGTGTTCAAAATCGTTTGCTCGCGGCTCTGGAGGACTTTGGTTCTCCTAGTACTACCATATTCGGAGACTTTGTGACTGGAGTATGGTTGGTATATCGACTTCGGACGACGGTCCGGAGCGCGCTGTAGGGTGACGACCCGAGAGACGAGTTTGGATGTTTCCTTATATATTATGGCATGCGGGCTTAGGCCCGATGAGGAGCCAACATTGGCATGCAGACTTAGGTCTGATGAGGAGCCAATGAAACTCAAGGTTTAGGCCTATGAGAAAAGGAAAGTCCAAAAGTCGAGAGCAAATGACGCTGGAGCGTGAGTCTATCGCCTAGAGGTGACCTTCTAGATCGGTCGGAGGAGTGCGGGCCGTGGAGACGGTTGCACGGGAGTCCTTGGCTGATGGTTGTTTGGGATTCGAGGACGAATCCAGTTTGGTGGGGAGAATTGTAACATCCGTGAACCGGAATTCCGGTTTAGGATGTGCATCGATCGATGCAGTAGGAGCATCGATCGATGCTGACTCACTGTGCGTTTTGACTTAAGTCAAACGCTGCGTTTGGGGAAGGAAAACCCTTAATTCGAGAGTTTTGTCTCATTCGTGTTTTTGGCCGCTTTTGAGAGAAACGAAAGAGAAAGAAACTGTTCTTGACTGTTCTTGAGTTTCTGGAGATTTGGGGCGTTCTTTGGTGAGATCTGTAGCTGGGATTGCTGTAGGAGCTTCCTGGAAGCGTGTTCTTGCTGTTTTATTGTTTAGCTTCGTCTTGGCACAGGTAAGTGCAGGACCATGGCTTATCTAAGCTAGAGAATTCAGTGATTTGCTTGTTTCTTGTTGTTAGACGTATTAGGTTGATGTTATGGACGTTAGGAAGTTTTCTTGTGGCTTGGGATTGAGTTTCTGTGGTTGTAGGAACGAGATCCGGCGAGAAACTTCGGAGAAATCACGGTGCTCGACGTTGCGTCGATCGATGCATAGCTTGCATCGGTCGATGCAAGTGCGAGGACGGCGCGATGAACTTTAGGTTTTCGTGTGCGTCGAGCATGCGTCGATCGATGCAGATTGGGTATCGGTCGATGCAAGTTATACTTGCATCGATCGATGCAGCTTCTGTATCGATCGATGCTTCTCTGTTGGGCATCGATCGATGCATGTGTGGCATCGGTCGATGCTATGTCCTGTTTTGGTTATTGTCTGTTGATTGTTGTGTGTTGATTACTGATACTCTAATGCTTGTGTGTATAGCCCAGTAGATGGGAGGATTGCCTTACCGAGTATTTATAAAATACTCATGCATTGCAATATGTGTTTGTGGTGCGTAAAGGCAAAGTGTGACCGTGGGATCCGGCAATGAAGAGGAGGATGTTCTAGGGACTCGGTTGGTTGCTGATCTGACATTGTTAGGTTGCTAGAGTTGAGTCTTAGAGCATTGTTTAGGTTGCTGGTTATTTGTTTTATGATGTTGGATCTTTAGTTAAGATTGGAATTGATATTGGAGTATGGTTATATTTTATTATTGGATATTGCTATTGAATTCCGCTGTTGGTTGTGTTTGTGGTTAGGTGACTAGTGGGTATGGGACCACTAGTTGTAGTTTATTTTATTATATTATATTTATTATTTATTATTTAAAAAAAAAAAAGGTCGGTCGTTTCACATGCCATATGGGCTCATGATGGTGTTGTGAACAATTCAGACAATGAGGGAAAAGAGAAAATTGTGGGAGTTAAGGTGAAGGCTGATCTGTGGCAGATTTTTTATGATGCATTTAAGCTTTTTTTTTTTTTTTTTCCTTTATTCCTTCCCATGCTGAAACTTTTATGGTTTAATGATTCAATTGCTTAAGTAAAGTTTTCTTCAAAAAATAAACCTCAAACAAAAAACTTTCTACATTAACTAATATATCTATATTTGTAAGGTTGTACATTTAAAAATCCAAAACATTAGTTACATATATATAGTTGATCTACAAAACAAATTACATTTAGTTTTTAAAAAAGTATATATATAGCTTCACCGTGTACCGCGCATGAATATCTAGTGATCAAATAAAAACTATGATGGGGTAGTGTTTTAGACCACCTCTAACGGAAGGTTTTAATGAGTTTATGATTACTAAAATAATATAAACAAAACAAAAGTGAGAGAGATAAGTAAGTGACTGTTTCTAAAAGCTCTGATTTTAGAACAACAATTATAGTCTCTTAAGACACGTGTATATATGGGAGTGGTTTGATTTTTTATTTTTAACCAAATTTTAATTCAATAATTTAACTAGATAAAATTATTATTTTTTTTTTTACTTTTTAGAATCCAAAAATAAGAGTTTCACCATTGGTGAAGCTCTTAGTTTTTTTAAAAGTTCATTGTTATATACTACTAGGTGTTAGCTCACGCTACGCGTGAGTTCTTACATAATCGCTTTTCTATTTTGAAAAATAATATAAATTAACATATTATTATTATTTTATTTTTTTGGTGTACATCAAAATTTAAAGACTACGTAGTATAGATTTAAATAAAGTAAATAAATCAAAATTTTTTTATGATAATATATTTAGTGCAGTTAAGTCATATTGTATCTTACACGTCATATGCCATATAGTTTGGTACTTGTAGTCATATTTCAAAATCATTGTGATATATATTTTGATAAAATTTATTTTGTGGTGTTAGTTATGCATATTTTTTATTTATTTATGGTGATAGCTTAAAGAGATTTAAAATGTTTTGATTAAGAAAAAAATCAAAATAATAAACAGTAGATTTGTAGTGTCTCGTATAACTAAGTGAGTCTAATCATAGATTATTAGACTAATACATTTTCCATAAACATAAAATAAAATAACAGCAACTACTTTATTAGGTTATTATCTTAAAGTCTTTAATTGTGTCTGCACTTTGATTTTTATGAAATGATAATGTTTGATACAGAAAAAAAAAACTATATATCATATATTACATGTAAATCATATTCAAATAAACTGAAACTTTTATTAAGTTAAGATATCATTGGTTAAATTAAGAAAAAATAATGATGTTGTAGATTTTATAAAATTAAGTGAGATTTGAAATATGAGGTCATGAGGATTATAGTGAGATATGTGTCTTTTTTTTAAATAGATAATACAGAAATCGATGTATCAAAGGTAACTATTTGAGAGTTACAAAAGTGCAATTAAGTGCATAATAATACATTTTTAACATGTTCTATTATATTAAATTAAATTTATTGAGAACACTACTATGATATTACTGTGAGAGTTACAAACTTTGATACTTTTCCAACTCCTAAAATTAAAACTCATTTAATTTAAAAGTGAGTGTTGGTGGGTCCATAATTTGATTCAAAAGTATAATATGTTACACATTGATCGTTTAAAAAAGAATATGAACATATAATTCTCAAATAAACTTGATTTTTTGTTAAAACCAACATATGTGAATTTAAATTTAACTATAGAAATTTTAAAAATAAATATGAATAGATTAGAAAGGCAAGAAATATAAAAGAAATATTTTATTTTTATATAAATAAAATAAAAATTGAAAATAATGTTAAATATATATAATACTTTCTAAATTAAAATATAGAATCAAACTCTTACAACACATATGAGAACAATGTAAAATATATATCATGTAGTCTCTAAAATTAAAGTTTAGCATTAAAAATTTACAATGATATTTCACTTGTTTTTTTGTAACCCATACAACAAAAATAAGAAATCAAAAAAAAAAATGATTTGAGGTATTGTGGAAGAGAAAGAGAGAATGTGAATGAGAGAATGTGAAAATGAGAAAGTAAAAGAATGTCAATATGAGAGAATGAGAGAATGCTGTTGTAAAACACTTGGAATGGATTTCCATAACCGGCCCACATATTGTCCAAGTCCTAAAGGCCCATCGGCCACCTTCCCTTAGACTAAGTCGGTTTATGTTTCCCATTATGTTAAGGGCTTTGTACTCCTATATATATGTGACATTATTGATTGAATGATAAATAATAATAAGAGAATTACTACCTTTGGATTCTCTAGTTTATAACACGTTATCAGCACGAATTGTTCTAAAGATCCAGCTGAGTAAAAACCCTAAAACCCTAAGCCGCCGCCTCCCTCCTTTGTTCTCTCTCGAACCCGACGATTCATCCTAGCTCACGATCAAACCCTTGTTCGTGACTAGTTCCTATTCGTGACCTGTTTGTATTCACGAGCAGCCTGTGTTCGAAATCAAACTTTGCTCAAGTCTTGTTCGAGGTTCGTAGTTCGGGTTCTGTTCGTGAGAAGGATGTGGTTCGTGATTCTGTTCGAGACCTGTTCATGATCGGTTCATAGTCCCTGTCCAGTTCGAGGTTCGTGATCAGAAATCAAAGGTACATTTGAGGTCTTTAGCTCCCAGATCAATTCCAGTCAATCCCAAACGGTGGAAGGTAAACAATCAAACCTTATGAGAACATATAAATCGAATCTGATCTTTAAATCCTATAAGAACCTCTAAAACTACAAGTAAACAATCAACAAACAAGTTCATAAGCCTTGAATCCCTAAAACCCTATAACCCTAAAACATTAAAATCGATTGTTATAAGGTTGTTTAGATTGTTTGCAATTAAACTGTTTATGATATGATTAAAATCTGGTTGTGATTGATTGTTTACTTGATGCATAAGAACCTTAGAACTAAAACCATAATTTCGAAATCCATAAGAAAATATTAATTTGGCTGTTCTAGATTGTTAGAATCCGATTGTTCTTGATTGATTGTTTAAGATCAAAACTTCTAAAATTAAAGCTTAAAATCGGAATTGTTCTAAGTTTTGCATGAAAGATCAAAAAATAAATTAGGATAACTTCCAAAATATTTTTAGTAATTATCCTAAAATCCTATAAAATATTTCCTAAAATTTTTGTGCTAATCCTATTTAGAATAGGAAAATTTACCAAACTAAAAGGGAAATCTTATCTAAGAAAATGAATTTTTCTCAAACTCAAAATTATCTAAGAAAAAAAGGAAACTTTGCTAAAAGAATTAAAGTTTATGATAATATCCAATTTTAATCCTAGACATTATCTTAAAGGCCTAGAAAATATTTCCTAAATATTTTGTCATTATCCTGTTATAAGGAAATCTTAATAAAAGGAAATTGTTGCATGCTAGTGATTATCTATGATTGTTTGTTTTCATGCATACCAAAGCCACAAAAATTATGAGTAAATGCAAGGCATGGTTCGGTCACAAATACCGCATGGCCTAAGGCATGGTTCGGTCCCAAATACCGCATGACCTAGTTTAATATTGATTGCATGGTTTGGTCTCAAATACCGCATGATAATGATCAGATGCATGTTCTGTATTATGCAGATGGCAAAGCTCAACAATCTCTCCCATGCTGTTTTGAATGCTCCTAGAGATAATTACTTGCAATGGGCATTGGACACTAAGATCAACCTGAAATCAAAAGAGCTTTACAAATGCATTAAGGATGATAATAACTGTTCTGGAGAAAATAAATACAAGGCGATTATGCATATACGCCATCATCTTGCTGAGAGTCTCAAGAGCCAGTACCTTAATATTGAAGATCCTTTTGAGCTTTGGACAGAGTTGGAAAACAGATATTGTAACATCCGTGAACCAAAATCCCGGTTTAGGATCTGCATCGGTCGATGCAAGTTCTGCATCGGTCGATGCAAGGTCTAATTCCTGCGTTTTGACTTAAGTCAAACGCTGCGTTTTGGGGAGAGGAGAAAGGGAAAACCCTTAACTCGTTTCTTTTGGTCTCATTCGCGAGTTGGCCGATTTTTAGAGAGAAAAGAAAAGAGAGAAAAGTTCTTGAGAGATTCTTGGAGTTTTGGTGCTTTCCTGAGGAGATCTGTAGCTGGGATTGCTGTAGGAGCTCTAGGAAACGTTTTCTTGCTTTTGTGTTGTTCAGATTCGTCTGGCACAGGTAAGTGCAGGACCATGGCTGATCTAAGCTAGAGAAATTCAGTGATTTGCTTGTTGTTGTTGGTAGACGTATTAGGTTGTTGTATGGACGTTTAGGAAGCTTCTTGCGGCTTGAGATTGAGTTTCTGTGGTTGTAGGAACGAGATCCGGCGAGAAACTTCGGAGAAATCACGGTGCTCGACGTTGCGTCGATCGATGCATATCTTGCATCGGTCGATGCAAGTGCGAGGACGGCGCGATGAACTTTAGGGTTTTTCGTGTGCGTCGAGCATGCATCGGTCGATGCAGACTGGGTATCGGTTGATGCAAGTAACACTTGCATCGATCGATGCAGATTCTGTATCGATCGATGCTTCTCCTGTTGGCATCGATCGATGCATTGTGGCATCGGTCGATGCTACGTCCTGTTTTGTTATTGTCTGTTGATTGTGTGTGTTGATTACTGATACTCTATTGCTTGTGTGTATAGCCCAGTAGATGAGAGGATTGCCTTACTGAGTGTTTGTAAAATACTCATGCATTGCAATATGTGTTTGTGGTGCAGGTAAAAGCAAAGTGTGACCGTGGGATCCAGGCAGTGAAGAGGAGGATGTTCTAGGGACTCGGTTGATTGTTGATCTGGCATTGTTAGGTTGCTAGAGTTGAGTCTTAGAGCATGGTTTAGGTTGCTGGTTACTTGTTTTCATGATGTTTTGGATCATTAGTTAAGGATGGAATTATATTGCATATTTATATTATTGGATTGATATTTATTGGTTATTATTATTATTATTTTCTGCTGTTGGTTGTGTTTGAGGTTAGGAGACTAGTGGGTATGGGACCACTAGTTGTAGTTTATTTATTATATTATATATATATTTATTTAAAAAAAAAAAAGGGTCGGTCGTTTCATTTTGGTATCAGAGCCCTTACGGTTCTAGGTTTGGGTTCACTAGGCTTTGTGCTGTAGATGTTTGGGATTGCATGTCTTGATTGATTATGTGAGTTAGTCAATTGTGTGTGGCATGGAGTCCTAGAACATCCCCTTCGAGCCTATTGGTGATTCCACGGTGAGTTTCTATTTCTGTGTTAAATAGTAATTGTTTGCTTAGCCTTCTGTTCATGGTAGTGCAGATGGTTAGAGGTGGTGCTGTTGCTGGTCGAGGTCGTGGACGCGGTCGTGGTCGCGGTCGTGGTCGTGGTCGTGGTAGGGGAGAGCCCCAGTGGTTAGTGAGACCGAGGACCAGAGTGTGACAGCTGAGGGTGTTGGCGAGTCGCAGGGTGTACCGGGGATTCAGTGAGTGTGGCCGGAGGGGCGGTGTAGATGCTCCAGTGGTCGGTGATGCTAGGGTCCCGGGTGTGGGAGCCCCAGCGGTGGAGTCCCTGGTGTTGACATTGCGGCTTTGCTAGCACAGTGTTGGAGCGGTTACACCTGTGGTACCGGCTAAGGCTGGTAGTGCCACAGTGGTGGCGGAGGAGCGGCAGCCAGTGGCTGCAGATGGGGTTCATGCTCGTTATCTCAACATGTTGTCAGAGATGGGCAAGTTGCGTACTGAGCAGTTCTCAGGAGGTGTAGATCCTACTGCTGCGGATGCGTGGAGGACGAGAGTGGAACGTAACTTCCACACTCTGAGATGTCTGAGGAGTTCTAGGTGGACATAGGGTCTACTTTTTGAGTGGAGATGCTGAGTTGTGGTGGAGGTCTGTGGCTGCTAGGAGGGTGCAGCGGGAGATGACTTGGGCTGACTTCGTTTTGGAGTTCAACCGCAAGTATTTTCCTAGAGAGGCATTGGATCGTTTGGAGGTGCAGTTTCTTCAGTTTTCAGGGGACACGGTCAGTGCGGGAGCTGGACTTGGAGTTCAGTCGACTTCTATGTTATGGGGGGGAGTATGGAGTCTGAGGAGGCTCAGATCAGGAGGTTTTTGAGGGCTCTACGTGATGATTTGAGAGTCCACTGCAGGCGGAGTTATGCTACGCGTGCTGAGCTGGTTGAGACAGCAGCAGAGATTGAGGAGGATATCCGGGCACAGTCAGTGCCGGTTACTCCAGCAGTTCAGCCTAGTAAGGCTCAGCAGCAGGGTGGTTAGCAGCAGGCGGTAGGCATGCCAGGGAACCAAGAGGAAGGAGGCTACGCAGAAGCCGAGTGGTGCTGGTTGCTTCAGCTGCGGGAGCAGGGATCACAAGGTTGCTACTTGTCCCAAGAAGAGTGTTCCGGCGGCAGGGCCTCTTGTTATCACTGTAGGGAGACAGGGCACATCAGGCCTTTTTGCCCCAAGTTGCAGCCGGCAGCAGTGGCAGCGTTGCAGCAGGTGCAGCCTGGAGGGCAGCAGGTGGCACGGATTGAGCAGGCGCCACGGGTTTACACGACAGCAGAGACTGGTGGAACCAGTGCCGGGGCGATCACAGGTATAATTTCTGATACTTTAACTTTGTGAATTTATAGTAGGTTTAGATTTTCTATTTCCTGTGGAAAAGTGTTAGGTTCTCAACACATGAGGTTTGTGTAGGGACCTTGTTGGTGGGCGGGTTTAAGTCCCACGTTATGTTTGATTCTGGAGCTTCTCATAGCTTCATTACCCGGAATGTGCAGAAGGGAATCAGAGGGGATCCCGGGAGCGTACAGAGTTGTTAGAGTTGCTGGAGGCAAGTTCCTGAGAGTTATTGGACGAGCTGGAGGGGTTGATATTCAGATCGCAGGAGAGTCATGACCAGCGGATTTGCTTATCAGTCCAGTGTAGTTGTATGATGTCATTCTCGGGATGGATTGGTTGCATCGGCATATGGTGCATTTGGATTGCCATAGGGGTAGAGTGGAGTTTGAGCGTCAGGAGAGAAGTTGGTTTTTCAGGAATTAGACCGACTTCGGGAGTCTCGTGATCTCAGCCATTCAGGCTGGGAAGATGATCGAGAAGGGCCGTGAGGCTTATTTGGTCACTATATCTATGCCAGAGTCAGTGGGGAAGTCTACGGTTAGCGGTATTCCGGTAGTAGAGGAGTTTGAGGATGTGTTTCAGTCTTTTAGGGATTACCACCATCTCGGTCGGATCCTTTCACCATTGAACTGGAACCGGGACGACACCGTTATCCAAGGCTCCTTACAGAATGGCTCCAGCAGAGATGGCAGAGCTGAAGAAGCAGCTAGAGGATTTGTTGAGTAAGGGATTCATCCGTCCTAGTGTATCACCATGGGGAGCGCCGGTGTTGTTTGTGAAGAAGAAGGATGGGAGTTTCAGATTATGCATTGATTATCGGGGTTTGAACCGGGTCACTGTGAAGAACAAGTATCCTCTTCCTAGGATCGATGAGTTGTTGGATCAGTTGAGGGAGCTACTTGGTTCTCTAAGGTGGATCTGGCGGGTTATCATCAGATACCGATAGATGAGGCAGATGTGAGGAAGACTGCTTTCAGGACGAGGTATGGGCATTATGAGTTTGTGGTGATGCCTTTCGGGTTGACTAACGCACCAGCAGCGTTTATGAGATTGATGAACAGTGTGTTTCAGGAGTTTCTGGATGTATCTGTCATCATTTTCATCGACGATATCCTGGTCTATTCTAAGAGTCCTGAGGAGCATGCAGTGCATTTGAGGGCGGTTATGGAGAAGCTGCGGGAGCAGAAGTTGTTTGCTAAGTTGAGCAAGTGTAGTTTCTGGCAGCGTGAGATGGGTTTTCTGGGTCATATCGTTTCTGCAGAAGGGGTTTCTGTGGATCCAGAGAAGATTCAGGCTATCAGAGATTGGCCTAGACCGCAGAATGCTACAGAGATCAGAAGTTTTCTCGGTTTGGCAGGTTACTACAGGAGATTTGTGCAGGGGTTTGCAAGCAGAGCACGTCCTATGACTAAGTTGACAGGGAAGGATGTTCCTTTTGTCTGGTCAGAAGAGTGTGAGGAAGGCTTTGCAAGCCTGAAGGAGATGTTGACTACTGCGCCAGTATTGGCTTTGCCTGAGCAGGGAGAACCCTATGTGGTTTATACAGATGCATCCAGAGTTGGTTTGGGGTGTGTTCTGATGCAGCATGGGAAGGTGATTGCCTATGCATCGCGGCAGTTGCGGGTGCATGAAGGCAACTATCCTACTCATGATTTGAAGATGGGTGCTGTAGTCTTTGCCCTGAAGATTTGGAGGTCTTATCTTTATGGTGCAAAGGTACAGGTGTTTACAGATCATAAGAGCCTGAAGTATATATTCACTCAGCCTGAGTTGAATTTGAGGCAGAGGCGGTGGATGGAGCTTGTGGCAGACTATGATTTGGAGATAGCCTATCATCCAAGTAAGGCTAACACGGTTGCAGATGCTCTGAGTCGGAAGAGGGTAGCTTCGGCTCAAGAGTAGGAGATGGAGTCTCTAGTAGGAGAGATCAGTGCGTTGAGCTTGTGTGCTGTTTCTGGAACCGTTGGGTTTGGAAGCAGTTGACCGAGCAGATCTTTTGAGTAGGGTGCGGTTGGCACAAGAGAAGGATTTGGGGCTGGTGAATGCCTCAAAGGATGTTGAGTCAGAGTATCAGGTCTCAGATAATGGTACTATCTTGGTGCATGGTCGGATTTGTGTGCCCAAGGATGAGGAGTTGAGGCAGGAGATTCTGAGAGAGGCTCATTCGAGCAAGCTATCTATTCATCCAGGAGCGACTAAGATGTACCGTGACCTCAAGAGGTACTATCATTGGGTCGGGATGAAGAAGGATGTAGCGGGTTGGGTTTCGAGGTGTGATGTGTGTCAGCTAGTGAAGGCTGAGCATCAGGTTCCGCGGGTTTGAAGAGTTTACCCATTCCTGAGTGGAAGTGGGATATGATTACCATGGACTTTGTGGTAGGATTACCAGTGTCACGGACCTTTGATGCTATTTGGGTCATTGTGGACCGGTTGACTAAGTCAGCACATTTTCTGGCCATTAAGACTGATGGAGCAGCGGTCTTGGCTAAGAAGTATGTGAGGGAGATAGTCAGATTGCATGGGGTGCCAGCGAGCATTGTGTCTGACAGAGATTCTAAGTTCACTTCGGTGTTCTGGCAGGCATTTCAGGCAGAGATGGACACTAAGGTGCATATGAGTACAGCTTATCATCCCAGACAGATGGACAGTCGAGAGGACGATCCAGACGTTGGAGGATTTGCTGAGGATGTGTGTTTTGGACTGGGGTGGCCATTGGGCAGATCACCCGAACCTGGTAGAGTTTGCTTACAACAACAGCTATCAGGCGAGTATTGGTATGGCTCCTTATGAGGCTTTGTATGGGAGGCCGTGTCGTACACCGTTATGCTGGACTCAGGTGGGGGAGAGGAGCATGTACGGGCGGAATTTGTTCAGGAGACCTCAGAGAAGATTCGGGTTCTCAAGCTGAACATGAAAGAGGCTCTGGATAGGAGAGGAGTTATGCTGATAAGAGGAGAAGAGACCTGGAGTTTCAGGTAGGAGACAGAGTGTACCTCAAGATGGCCATGTTGCGGGGTCCGAACAGGTCATTGACAGAGACTAAGTTGAGTCCGAGGTATATGGGTCCGTTCAGAGTGATTGAGCGAGTTGGACCAGTGGCATATAGACTGGAGTTACCTGAGGTGATGCGTGCTTTCCATAAGGTGTTCCATGTGTCTATGTTGCGGAAGTGTCTCCGTGAGGATGATCAGTTGTTGGCTAAGATTCCGGAAGATCTTCAGCCTAACATGACTTTGGAGGCGAGACCAGTGAGGGTTCTCGAGAGGAGGATCAAGGAACTTCGGAGGAAGAAGATTCCTTTGATGAGAGTCCTGTGGGACTGTGATGGTGTGGAGGAGCAGACTTGGGAACCTGAGGCAAGGATGAAGGCAAGGTTCAAGAAGTGGTATGAGAAGCAACCACGACCTGAGCTTGCCTAGTCTGGTTCCGTCTGTAATCCGTGGCTGGAGCGGGAATGGAGTATTCCAGCCCATCTCTCTTGTTACTCGGTCGCTTGGGGTGGTTGGTTGTGCGACTCAGTAACAAGATGAGGTGGTGCTCGGGGTACAAAGTTTCTGTGAGGCGGGGTTTGGGGGAAAAGTTTTCTGAATTAGAAGTTTCCTTAAGTGGAAAGTTTCCAGAAATGGAAAGTGCTAAATATGGAAAGTTTCTCGGGAGAGAGAATTTGTCCAGTTTAGCGGTGGAAAGCCTTGGAGGGGCTTGTGTGTGGCCTTTGTGGCGGGCTGTTTAGCCGGGTGTGGCCTTGTGGCGGGCTGTTTAGCCGTTTGTTGGGCCTTTGTGGCGGGCTGTTTAGCCGTTTTGTTTGGCCTTTGTGGCGGGCTGTTTAGCCGTTTTGTTTGGCCTTTGTGGCGGGCTCTTTAGCCAGAGTGTCTTTGTGACGGTCCTTCGGGACAGATGCCTTTGTGGCGGGCTGTTTAGCCAGAGTGTCTTTGTGACGGTCCTTCGGGACAGATGCCTTTGTGGCGGGCTGTTTAGCCAGAGTGTCTTTGTGACGGTCCTTCGGGACAGATGGCCTTTGTGGCGGGGCTATGTAGCCAGAGTGCCTTGGTGGCGGTCCTCTTTAGGACATTTGTTTGGCCTTGGTGGCGGTCCTCTTTAGGACATTTGTTTGGCCTTGGTGGCGGTCCTCTTTAGGACATTTGTTTGGCCTTGGTGGCGGTCCTCTTTAGGACATTTTGTTTGGCCTTTGTGGCGGCCCTTGTGGCGGGTATATGATCCTTGTGTGGTCATGAGGTATTCCAGTGAGGGATATGTGGTTGGTAGGACATTGTGATGTTTTACGCGAGCCACGGGAAGGAAACCTGGATAGGGATAGGACTCAGACGTGTTCAGAATCGTTTGCTCGCGGCTCTTGGAGGACTTTGGTTCTCCTAGTACTGCCATATTCGGAGACTTTGTGACTTTGGAGTATGGTTGGTATATCGACTTCGGACGACGGTCCGGAGGCGCGCTGTAGGGTGACGACCCGAGAGACGAGTTTGGATTTTCCTTATATATATTATGGCATGCGGGCTTCGGCCCGATGAGGAGCCAACATTGGCATGCAGACTTAGGTCTGATGAGGAGCTAATGAAACTCAAGGTTTAGGCCTATGAGAAAAAGGAAAGTCCAAAAGTCGAGAGCAAATGACGCCTGGAGCGTGAAGTCTATCGCCTAGAGGTGACCTTCTGTAGATCGGTCGGAGGAGTGCAGGCCGTGGAGACGGTTGCACGGGAGTCCTTGGCTGATGGTTGTTTGGGATTCGAGGACGAATCCAGTTTGGTGGGGGAGAATTGTAACATCCGTGAACCAAAATCCTGGTTTAGGATCTGGATCGGTCGATGCAAGTTCTGCATCGGTCGATGCAAGGTCTAATTCCTGCGTTTTGACTTAAGTCAAACGCTGCGTTTTGGGGAGAGGAGAAAGGGAAAACCCTTAACTCGTTTCTTTTGGTCTCATTCGCGAGTTGGCCGATTTTTAGAGAGAAAAGAAAAGAGAGAAAAGTTCTTGAGAGATTCTTGGAGTTTTGGTGCTTTCCTGAGGAGATCTGTAGCTGGGATTGCTGTAGGAGCTCCTAGGAAACGTTTTCTTGCTTTTGTGTTGTTCAGATTCGTCTTGGCACAGGTAAGTGCAGGACCATGGCTGATCTAAGCTAGAGAAATTCAGTGATTTGCTTGTTGTTGTTGGTAGACGTATTAGGTTGTTGTATGGACGTTTAGGAAGCTTCGGCTTGGGATTGAGTTTCTGTGGTTGTAGGAACGAGATCCGGCGAGAAACTTTGGAGAAATCACGGTGCTCGACGTTGCGTCGATCGATGCATATCTTGCATCGGTCGATGCAAGTGCGAGGACGGCGCGATGAACTTTAGGGTTTTTCGTGTGCGTCGAGCATGCGTCGGTCGATGCAGACTGGGTATCGGTCGATGCAAGTAACACTTGCATCGATCGATGCAGCTTCTGTATCGATCGATGCTTCTCCTGTTGGCATCAATCGATGCATTGTGGCATCGGTCGATGCTACGTCCTGTTTTGTTATTGTCTGTTGATTGTGTGTGTTGATTACTGATACTCTATTGCTTGTGTGTATAGCCCAGTAGATGGGAGGATTGCCTTACTGAGTGTTTGTAAAATACTCATGCATTGCAATATGTGTTTGTGGTGCAGGTAAAGGCAAAGTGTGACCGTGGGATCCAGGCAGTGAAGAGGAGGATGTTCTAGGGACTCGGTTGATTGTTGATCTGGCATTGTTAGGTTGCTAGAGTTGAGTCTTAGAGCATGGTTTAGGTTGCTGGTTACTTGTTTTCATGATGTTTTGGATCATTAGTTAAGGATGGAATTATATTGGATATTTATATTATTGGATTGATATTTATTGGTTATTATTATTATTATTTTCCGCTGTTGGTTGTGTTTGAGGTTAGGAGACTAGTGGGTATGGGACCACTAGTTGTAGTTTATTTATTATATTATATATATATTTATTTAAAAAAAAAAAAGGGTCGGTCGTTTCAGATATGGACACCAAAAGATGGTGCTCCTACAAAGGCACAATTCGACTGGAAAAATCTAAGGATCCAGGATTTTAAATCCGTGGATGAGTATAACTTAGAGCTATTTAAGATAGTCTCAATGTTGAAATTATGTGGTACTGAGGTTACTGAGGAAGACTTGCTAGAGAAGACACTCTCAACCTTTCACACTAATGACATACTGCTTCAGCAGCAATACTGTGAAAAGGGTTGTAAAACATATGAAAGTCTCATCTCTTGTTTGTATGTCGAATCATTGGGACAAGATGTGCAGAACTCTAAGCATCCTATTGATCACTATCAAGAGAGTTTGAAGAAAAATCCAGAAGCTAATTTGGTGCATCTCGATGGTGAAGGAAATTTTGACCATGAGAATGATGACCAACTTGACTATGAGACTTCTGATTGCCTAAAAGAAGATAACTAAGTTTAAATGTTGCTTTGGTTTAATTTCTATGTTTTATGCTTTGCATTTGATTGGATTATTTTATTGGATTATTATTTTGGTTTAAATTCAATTATTTTATTTCCTTCAATATATATATTTGCTTGTTTTATTACTTTAGAATTTAAAACATAAATTCTTGTCCATATTGGAAATGGCTAAGGACAAGAAAATAATTGTGGTGGATAGTGGATTAAACCACATAATTTTGAAGGATAAAATCTCATAATGAAAAATGCCAATATTAGCAAGATAGCGGGTATAGCAAGCCAAATTGAAGGCTACGGCCAGACATATATTTTATGGCACACATCTTGAACTAAGTGATGCCTTGTATTCACCCAGCTCAAAGAGAAGCTTATTGAGTTTTAAAGACATTCGTTTGAATGATTTCCATGTTGAAACAAAGGGTGAAGGAAACAAAGAGTTCCTATATATAATTAAGATCACCCAAGGATCTAAGAGAAAGTCCTAGAGTCTATACCTGCACTAGTCACTGGTCTTTACCATTCTAAGATTAATATGATAGAGGCTAATTTGGCAATGAATAAGATGTTCAATAAACAATTCAATCTATGGCATGACCGGATTGGCCATCCGGGTTCTAACATGATGCATAAGCTAATTATAAATTCAAATGGGCACATTCTTAAAGAGAGACGAGTTATCCCTAAGAATCTCACGTGTGTAGCATGTGCACAAGGGAAACTCATTATAAGGCCATCACCAGTAAATGTAACTAAAGAGATTTTCCACTTACGGCTATACGTCTAGATAAGACTGGTGAATTTACATCCCAAGCGTTTAATAATTATGGTATGTCCATGGGGGGAAGTGTGGATCACCTTGTGGCACATGAACATACATAGAATGAATTAGATGAATCCTTCATTAAACGTATCCAATTAATAGCTTGACCATTACTCATGAGGTCGAAGCTTCCTGTGTTGGCTTGGGGACACGCAGTATTACATGCAGTAGAGCTTATACGCATCAGGCCATCTAGTGAGCATAAATATTCACCATCCCAATTATTAACAGGTCATGAGCCAGACATATCCCATCTAAAGATATTCGGGTGTGCCGTTTATATATATACCGATTGCATCATCACCGAGAACAAAGATGGGACCTCAAAGGAGGATGAGAATATATGTTGGATATGATTCTCCCACCATTATTAAGTATCTTGAGCCAACTACGGGTGATCTATTTAAGGCCAGATACGCGAATTGTCACTTTGTTGAATCCAAATTTTCTATGTTGGGTGGAGAGACAAACAAGTTGGTCAAGGAAATATCATGGAATCAAACATCCTTAAATTGGCAAGATCCTCGGACTCTAGCATGTGATGCACAGGTCCAAAAGATTATATATTTGCAAAAGCTAGCTATTCAATTGCCAGATTCCTTTGCTGACCCAAAGAGAGTAATAAAACCGTACATACCAGCTTGTAATGCACCAGTACGTATTGATGTTTAGAAGGAACACAATCAAGTTGCTACAGAGTCTAAAGCACGTTTGAAACGTGGTAGACCATTAGGTTCCAAAGATAAGAACCCTCAGAAATCTAAGAAATGTACAAATAAAACCGAGGTTAAGGAAATTACAGACATAGCCGAGACAAATCCTAAGGAACCAAATGAGGTTTGGGACGCTGAACCTCAAGGTCCTGAAGGTATTGATAATGATTAGATCTCAATCAATTATATCATGTCTGGAATACAGTGGAACCGTAAGAATGTCGACATTGATGAAGTATTTGCATATAAGGTAGCACTTGAAATAAATGAGGATCATGAACCCACATCTATATTAGAGTGCACTCAAAGTAAAGATTGGTTAAAATGGAAAGAAGCCATTGACGTGGAGTTGAACTCTTTAAGGAAGAGGAATGTGTTTGGTCCGATCTTAAGGACACCATTCGATATAAAGCCAGTTGGACATAAATGGGTCTTTGTAAGGAAGAGAAATGAGAATAATGAAATCGTGAAATTACGAGGATCATAATTTATTCCTGGTCTCATGAAATCTTGAGAGAATCCTCATAATTTATTCCACGGCTTGTAGCACAAGGATTCTCTCAAAGACCAGGAATAAATTATGAGGAGACTTACTCCCCTATGATGGATGCAACGACTTTTAGATTTTTAATAAGTCTGGCTATAAGAGAAAAACTGGATTTGCGGTTAATGGATGTTGTAACCGCATACTTATATGGTCCACTAGAAAATGAAATTTATATGAGATTACCAGAGGGTATTGAGCTCAAAGATAATAGTGGTTCTCGAGAACAATACTGCATAAGGCTAGACAAATCCCTTTATGGACTGAAACAAAGTGGACATATGTGGTACAATAGATTAAGTGAGTACCTAGCCAAGGAAGGCTATAAGAATGATCCCATCAGTCCATGTATTTTTATAAAGAAGTTTGCAAACAAAGGGTTTGTGATCATAGCAGTGTATGTGGATGATTTAAACATCCTTGGGACCTCTGGTGAAATTGCCCAAACAGTTGATTATCTCAAGAAAGACTTTGAAATGAAATACCTAGGCAAGACTAAATTCTGTTTGGGATTGTAGCTTGAGTACATTGATAATGGAATCCTTGTGCATCAAATGGCATATACATAAAAGTACTCAAGAGATTTAATATGGACCAAACTCACCCATTGACTAGCCCAATGGTTGTAAGGAGCATTGATTTGGATAAAGATCCATTCGGTCCAAAGAAGGACGATGAAGATGTTCTCGGTCCTGAAGTGCCATACCTCAGTGCTATAGGAGCGTTAATGTTCTTGGCTAGCCACACTAGACCAGACATTTGTTTTGCTGTGAACCTCCTAGCAAGATTTAGTTCTTGTCCAACCCAAAGGCACTGGAACGATATCAAACATGTGTTGTGTTACTTACAAGGAACATTAGATTTGGGTTTATTTTATACTAACTATAACAAAGAAGGTTTTAGTTGGTTTTGCTGATGCAGGTTATAACAAATAAAGTTTAGTGTGTTTGGTTGAGGTCAATGACTCAACACATCAGGTAAGATTGTGGCATGATCGATGATAAGGATATGAGGACAATACCACCTGCATCGCACAACTCAAGGAAGGATACATCAAGGGAGATCGGACGAAGCACATTCTACCTAAGTTCTTCTTCACACATGAACTACAAAAGGCCGGAGAAGTTCAAGTGGTGCAAGTTCAATCATGCGACAACTGAACCGATCTCTTCACCAAATCATTGCCGACATCAACATTCAAGAAGCTCACGCACCAGATTGGAATGCGGAGACTTAAAGACTTAGAGTGATGCTTGGAACATGGGGAGCAATGCGTGTTGTACTCTTTTTCCTTCACAATGGTTTTGTCCCACTGGGTTTTCCTGGTAAGGTTTTAATGAGGCAGCACCTCCAAGCGTATTGCACTGATCCCTTAGCATCGGCACGGCTATATCATCCAAGGGGGAGTGTTGTAAAACACTTGGAGTGGATTTCCATAACCGGCCCACATATTGTCCAAGTCCTTAAGACCCATCGGCCACCTTCCCTAAGACTAAGTCGGTTTATGTTTCCCATTATGTTAAGGGCTTTGTACTCCTATATATATATATATATGTGACATTAGATTGAATGATAAATAATAATAAGAGAATTACTACCTTCGGATTCTCTAGTTTATAACAAATGTTTATTTATATGATAAGAACTGATGAAAGTTACATTTAGAATTATGGAGTTACAATAATAACTTATTGTGTTTGAATAAAATTGAATGGTGGAATATGATAAATGCATAATTTATTTTATTTTCAGTTATAATTTTATTTTAATGTATGAGTTAAATGTATTATGTTAATTGTAGTTTTAAATATTGTTTAAAACAATTAAACAATTAGAAAGTAAATTAAAAATTAAAAAATTAGAAAATGTTAAATGAAAATCAACCAATAAGAAGAGACCAAAACCTTACTTTTGTGTATATGATTTATTTCCTTGGAAAAGAGCGGTATACTGTACTCGGATAGCTACGTCTTACTCTTCTCTCCCAACCCTACGAGGCATTGTCTCTTCCACTCTAAATGCAATTTCTCGACCTGGGTTACTGTGTTTTCTTTCTCTCTTTTCTTTCTTTCTTTATCTCTATATGATTCGATTGTTCAATTAATGCTTAGGGTTTTTAATCCGAGAACAATAAACGCGAATTTTTTTGTGTAGATCTGCTCTAATTTTTTTATAAATTAACTACAGTAAAACCTCTATAAATTAATAAAGTTGGGACCATGAAATTTTATTAATTTATAGAGGTTTTAATTTATCAATAAATTAATAATTATTAATTTATAGAGAGACTTTCTTAATTTAGTAAAAAAATATTAATAACAAGATCTAATCTTTATAACTAATAGTTTTATAAAATCAATTACAATGAAAATAACAATTATCATGTTTTGAAGATAGCACTCAAAGATTTTTATATAGTAAAAATATTAAAAATGCACACTAATAAAAATTAATGTGTAGATATATACATATATTTAGATAATTTTATATAATTATTAATTATATTATTGATGGGACCATATATTTACAAAGGAGTTTCAAAAAAAATATTATTTTATTAGATTATCGAATAATATCCAAAATTACACTAGTCCCAATTTGGGACCGAAAAAATTTATTAATTTATAGAGATTATTAATTTACTGAATATTAATTTATAGAGGTTCTACTGTATATGTATGATAACTTCACCAAACAACTATATATACATTAAAACTATAAAATAATAGCTTTGCTAAACGCTTTTCTCGAAGAACTTTACTAAAAACTATATCTTTAAATGATTTTGCAGAAGAATTATATATGCACATGAACTTTATGGAACTATGCACATATAGAATTGACAAATTGTTTTAAGTGAGTTTGACTGCATTACCAATCGGACCCATAGTTTAATGAGTTAATGGTTGTCTTTTTCTCTTTTTTCCATCAATAACATGCATCATACCGAGTTTGAATCAATGTGGTATCGTATCGATGATACACTAACAGACTAATTTATTAAAATATAGGAAGGTTTAAGAAACTGTAAGTGCTATGAATGTGGGATCGATGATTTAGATGATTATTTTAGTTCATTTAGATGTGTAGGATATAAAATAAACTATGATAAGTAAAATAATCCGATCCGTTTTCATTTATAACTAGATAAGGACCCGTCCGATGTACGTGTTTAAAAGTTTTATAAATTAAATAAAAATTAATAAAAATATATTAAAATTTATTGTACATTATTTATATATAAAATTATTTTGCTGTTTGTATCCATATACAAATTTTTTTATGTATGTTACCTTTAAAATGTATTTTTTACACCTAGGTATATTGTATGTTACAAATATATTATTAACCACCACCTAGAAAATATCTATGTGAACAAAATAAACTAACTATTATATGTTTCTTTACTTTTACTTTTGCATAGTTTTTTTAATCACTAAAATTGTTGGCTCAAAAAATATTTTGAATAAAAAATAAATTACATCACAATAGTGTATGACTAATCATGGAGAGTACCTCGGTTCTGCCCTCCTCCCTTATGGAGAGAACCTTGCGTCCAACCTCCTCTACCATTGAGAGAACCATCGCTCTGCCTCCCTCTCTTGGGAGATAATTTTGCATCCAACCTCCCCACCTTCCTCCTTTAGAGAGATAATCTTACGTCCAACCTCCTCCACCATAGAGAGAACCTCGGCTCTGCCCTCCTCCTGTGTGGAGAGAACATGTTCACATCTTTTAGCTATCTCAAAGTAGATTGCTCCAGCAACCAATGAAACGAAATACCCTTTTCCAACGTCACAAAATCTTTTGATAGTAATTAATGTTAAATTTTCCAATGTATTCATGGAAGTTTCTTTGACACACCATGATGTAGCCTTAGTCTCCAAGCTCCTATGGATCTATCAACAACAATTTATGTTTTTCCAATCTATCTATGTTTGTTGTATGCTTGTGTTTGATTAGCTTATTTTATCAAACCATTAAGTTGATGACCTTCTCCTCTTTATATCCTTTTGAGACTGAACGAATGGTAACAATTATGTTTGCACCAAAAAAAGGTCTATGACCAACCAATCAAGGTTGAGAAAAGAAAATTAATTTGACATAATTAATGAAAATAAAAAATTATAAGCAAGGTAATATATGAATCTCAAATAATTTAAAGATGAAAATATAAATTAAATAAAATAATCTAAAACTACTACAAGAAATTTTAAAATATAGTATTAGAAAAAGAAGATGCATATATTAATTTTCAATTTTTTTTTTGGGTCAACATATTAATCTTACCTATCCGAAACTGAAAAAGTAGAAAGTAGGAGTATATTTTGGTTTTAAAAAATAAGGATTAAGAAAGTCTTTTTTAATATAATAAGATAACAATTATCTTATGCATTGTTTTACCCAGCTTGAAATTTTGATTTCTGATCGTTAAAATTGACACGTATTAATGTATGATGAGTTACTAATTTTGATCGTTAAAATTGACATGTGTCACGATCTGATGAGTCACTAACTTGGATATTTTATTGTTAAAACTGACACGTGTCACGATCTTATGAGTTTTTAATTTTGATCTCTGATCGTTAAATCTAACACGTGTCACGATCTGGTGAGTTACTAACTTTGAGAACCAAGCTTTATATAATAAGATAATAAAATTAAATACCCTTTAATATATAGTTACAGTCCAAACATGTAAACCAATAATAATTTAATATTACTCTAAATAACATAAACCAAATATCAACATGCATAGCGAAAACATATAAAACAAGGTAACATACTCAACAATCTAGCAAGCTTCTAACCAAGTTCCAACAAGAATAACATAACCACAATATAATAACTGAGACCCTAGATCCTGCTCCTCCTTATTGTCATGATTTCACATTACACATTACTTTAGCAAAGTGATTCAAACAACTAATACAACCAGGAGAGACTCTCTGTAACGATTGTGTCCCAGTATCCCGGATGGAATCACGGGTACCCAAAGATTACCCACGCGGGAGGGACCATCTGCGACAAACGATGGTACCTGGTACCTGGTACATGATACGGTACGCGAATGGTACCGCGTACGGGACGTGGGAAGGTCAAGGTACTGGAGAGCTGGTACCGACTGTTCGACCAAAGTGTCGGTATTGGGAATGTGGCTGAGAAGCTAAGTATAGATGGTCGGTGATACAAGGTTCCATGGGCTGACAATCGGCCCAGTCGTGATCCGCGAGAATCGGCTCAAACGGCTGCTGACATAAAAGGAAAGTATTGCGCTCTACTGATAAAGGGAAATTATCGAGTAGGTGACCCAGAAAAGGAAATAGTTGAGCGGACTAGTTAATGGGCCATACTAGATGGGCCAAAACCTTGCAAAGGTTTAGACCGACTTAGAGAAAAGTTCCTGAAGGATAAGGAAACTAGTGACATAATAAGGCTTATCGCCTAAGAAAAGGATAGGGCGGTTTACTCGACCCTATATAAAGGATCCTTGAGGGATTAGAAGGGGATCATCGGCCATTAGCACCGCATAAAGGGAATAGGGTTCCCTAGGGTTTATCATGCGCGGGTACACGCTTATGAGCACCGTGAAGAAATTAAGAAGGAAGAAGTAGGATCTATCGAGTATTACTGAAGGAGTCCAAGCAAGGATCGACTAACTGATCGAGAAGGAGGTCGATCGTGAGCAATGGGAGACTTGATCGACGATTGGTCAAGAAGGGGGTCATGGGCGACAGTCCAGTCGATAGAGATCGACCCAGAGCCGATAGGGAGATCGGACAGGTTCTATAGTCATCGGATACGTGGGTGGCACCTCGGATGGTACCACAGAACACAGCGCACGAGTAGCGGTGCGATAGCGATACAAGAGTATAGCGTACGCGGTATGATACCAGGTTTGATAGCGGTACGGTATTAGCGACAATAGCAGTACGGTTCTGGGACGGTATCGGTACGGTACCAAGTACGGATGCTAGACTTCACAGAGCTTCCCACAAAATCTTTTGCCGATCATGTAACACAGGAGACCACGATCACACTTTCAATCTTCGTTTGTCCCAGTTCGCGTCTGAGAAGAAACGTTCCACTAAACTTTGGATACAATTTACTATATCCAATCCTTTTTCTCCCAAACTATGACAGTTTTGTCTCCCTTGCCTTTCACACCAAAGTCGAGCTTTCTCTCTTCACACCCAACGACCAAGTCTCTCTTTCTCTCTGAGCAGCAACGACAAAGTGTAACACACAAAAGAGAGAAAGTATCCCTGGGCATTCGGGTTCCCGAACCCGATCAGGTTCGGATTTTTGGGTTTTCGAGTTTTCGGGTTTAGACATATAGAACCCGTTCGAATTTTTTATACTTTCGGGTCGGGTTCGGGTTTTACCTGTTTGGGTTCGGGTATTTCGGGTATACCCGAACTCAATCAAACCATGAGCAAAAAAAAAAACTAATTTTTATTTTTTTATGAATTTTAGAAAACTTGTATATATATAAATATTTAACATTTCATCTTAGGACAGAGAAACTAAGATGACTAAATGGTTAAAGATGCACCCTTAAATTTTCAAGGTTATGGGTTCAAATCCCCTAAGATGCATATTTTTACATTTAATTCTGGTTAGTTTGGGTGGGCATTCGGGTTCGGGTATTACCCAAACCCGATCGGATATCTGAACCTCAGAGATACTGAACCCGATCGGGGTTTATACAATACCTAAGAGATAAAATGCTCAGGCCTAAGAGAAAGCATCGAGGCTTATTGAAAATAAATAAGAGTTTTTGGTTTAATTTAATTAAACGAGAAATTAGCAAAACTAATAATTAAACCTTCTTTTTAGTTTAATTAATAAATCGACCAGCTTAATTAACCAACAATAATTAAACCGAATCCACTTCAAATCTTAATATAAACACCAATATTTTATTATTATCTGGGATAAGAGTATTACAATAAGTATGATATTATTGACAAAAATATATATTAAAAAAATATATATATTAAATCATAAACAAAATCTCGATAAAAATATTATTAATTCATATCACACAACATATATATGAACATTTATAACCATGTACATTAGAGGTAAAAATATATAAATTTAATGAGTGTAGTTTGAAATTAGGAAAAAAATACACTAAAACAAGGCTTATAACTAGGCATTTATGCTTCTTAAATGTTGCCTGTAATATGTTTTTTGTTTGGTATAAAGCTTTTTGTTTTCATATCATAAGAAAAACTCTTAACACTAATATGTTACAGAAAACCACTAGATTTACTAACGGCACAAGGACTTCTACTTGTACTATTGTTGTTGCTACAAAGCCTTCTCTTCACGCGATTACTCCTGTTTGATGTAGATTTTTTTTGTCACATTCTTTCATTAGTTTTAGAAAGCTTTTTATTCCATTTTAAGAAAAATAGTTGAGGTTTTATTGCGAAAATTCATCTAGTAAAATTAGTGTGAATAATTTCCGATAACATGAAGAGATTATAAACTAAATTAAATTGTGCATCCGTGCGGGAAAATCATGACGAAACGACCCCAATGTCCAAAATATTGACCAGAGCTTATCTTCTTCTTACTCATCCACCGAAAAGCTCCACAACTTTTTGTTGTTTAGTCAAAGTCCAAAAGGGGTAGAGATGGATTGGTCACAAGTGCTCAACAGCCACATTCGATTTCGTATCATTAACTTTGATCAAGATAACAAAAATAAACAATTATTTAGATGGAGCCGAGTTCATCTCAACCAAATTGCTTGATATTTGAACTTTTGTTCAACTTAATATATATTCTTAATTACGTTTTTGGCTAAGACTGTAGTTTTTATGTCGGGAACAAATTTATCATGACGTTTGCGTGGGCCCAAAGATTGTGATCTTCTGTTAAAGACATGAATCAAATCAACATAAACGTAGGCCGGTGATGGAAAAGTCACGTTTAGTCTAGTTTAGCTGAACAATGATTCTGCACACTCATACTAGATTATATTAATTCTAAATATTAACTTTTAACCTAATTTTGTTTCATATTTTGATTTTAACATGATATGCTTATTCGATATTAATTTTCTTAAATTCTTTTTTTTTTGTGTCTAAAACAAAACCAAAAGAGTCAGAGATATGAAGGCCTTGAATACTCTATGATAAAATTAATTAATAATTAAAGAAACAAATCAATTATTTTCTTAAGGAACCTAATCTTATTATATAAAGCTTGATGTCAAACATACTCATTAACAAGATCATGACAAGTCTTAAATATATTGATCAGATGTTGACATGTGTCAACAAAAATTCTTTTTTATATATTAACGTAGTAAGACAGCTAATTATATTTACAAAAGTTTACATGTTTATATTTTTAAAATTTTATTTTTCTAAATCAAAAAGGAAAACTAACAAAATCAATATATTTTCCATTGTATGATAATTATATTATATGTGTGTTCTCAATAAAATTTGACATATGTAAACAAAAACTTAATTTATTAAGCATGCATATTAATCAATAAATAATAAATAACAAAGTTAAAAAGAATAACATAAGTTATTTAACATAACTTTAGTCGGATATAAATTGTATTTATCGTTGTAATATAAATTTTTACTGTAAGTAAGTACACAATACCTTGAAAGAATGATGCACTTAAAAAGAAAAAAAATCAATACATGATGTGTATTAGTATAGTTTTACATGTTTTATTTTAAAGATTGTAATACATGTAGTCATATGAGAAACCTCGGAAAAAAAATAGAAAAAATGAGTTTGTAGAAGTGAATTTTTGCTTAATTGATGAAAATTGACAAAAGTATTACTAATGAAATTATGACATATAGAAGAATAATATTTAAGATATTTTTAAATTTCCAAAAATTTTGTGGCTGTTAACTGATTATTTTTATTCTTAAATTGAAATTAATAACCAATATACATATTATCTCATATGATGCTCATTATTTTTGTTATTAAAATTTTAACTCTAATCCATGAAGAAGTGAATTATGGTTTTACGATGAAATAAATAGTTAAATGTGATTACTAAACTGAATGTCTAACGATGAAACTTATTTTAGATTAAAAAATTTTCAAATATTAATATGTATCATTTAAAAAAATATATTTAAGAATATTTGTAATTTTTTTATGTTGTTTTTATAATTTCAACAAATGTATTTTTGTAATGCATATGTTAAAACATAAGATAATTCGAAATAAATTATAATTTATAGGAATGAATCTTGAATCTTCAGTTATTTGATGAGAATGTCTCTATATCTTTATATATGTTTTTATTTTATAAATTTCACTCATTTAAAAGTGATTATGACATGAGGTAAAATTAGTACTTATGAGATAACAACATAACAAATATATCTTAAATAATGTTGATTCAGTTTTTTTTTGCGAATTATATTTTGTTAATTTTTATTTGTATTTTCAATTCTTAATAAAATATAGATTTGATTTGATGTATTAATTGTGTTTGATATAAAATATTTAGTTCTATGCATTAAGATGAAATGTGTAATTAAACTTAAAATATGGTTTATTATGATGGTATAGATATTTAAATGGTACTCCCTGTCCTATAAGAGTTTTTGGGTAAAAGCACAAAGATTAATAAACAATAAACATTATATCATTTATAAAACTTCAACCAATAGAGAAACATACTGCATAGTTCAAATAGTCATCAATTGTTATATTAATAAAATTGTACACAGAAATTTGAGAAAATATTATTAAATAGAGCAAAAAAAAGCCTTAAAACTCTTATATAATGAAACTGAGAGTATTAAACTGAAATATGACATGTTCATATTCAATATTAAAATGTTAAAAGATAAAATCTAAAAACATGTATATTTATTCTCAATATATTTTTTTTTTTAATTTTTACTCGCGTAATAACACAGGCCTTATCTAGTTAACTTATAAACCTCCAAACCAAATTATCCAAATATTGTGTAATGACGATCTTAATGATTCTCTTACGTGCTTTAATAATGATCCTTAGGTAAAATAAACTCTAAGAGAATTTTAATGAGATCATTTCTAACAAAATTTCTATGATTGGAAACCCGTTGGTTTCTAGAGACTTGTTATGTGGAAATCTGATGACACAAAAGAACATACATTCTCCGTTTGTCCATATACTTTCACTATGTGGTCCAACATTTACACACAGTGACATAACCTACTTGAATTGGGTATATCTTTGAACCGGAACAACATTTTGCATTAACTATTTCCTCTATCTTTCCGTTTTCACCATTTTGACGTTGTCCTATTCAATCTTATGTTCCAAGCCACGATTTACTAGTTTGGCGTTAAAGAAACTGATCGGACGACATCAACAAGGCTATTACCCTATTTGGGTTTCTAGTTCGTATCACTGACAAGTGACAAGGCGGTTGGTAACTACTTTTTCCATCCGTTACCCAAAGAGGCAAAGACTAGCAAGTGGGGTGGCCTTCTCAATGGATGGCATCAAACTCGTTAGACTCTTTTAAGTCTCTTTACTTATGATCTTGTGATATTTCTGTTACATGTTATTCAAATATCTTTTCAATTTTTAAAATAACTCTAGTTTTTATTGACCAATAACTTCGCATTCCGGAAAAGAATTATTTTATTTGGTTGGTCATGTGTTCGTTTCACTTCCATATGATAGGGTAATATAATGTGCCTAGATTAATTTTTTCTAGTTTCTATAGAAACAAGAACCAATAGTCTCATATCCTGATTGACTGGTACAAGTACACACAATACAGAAACAGTCACTTAAAACTTTTTTTTTCTTTAAACAACGTTATCCGTATCTATGATGGATTTACTAGAACAGTTTTTTTTATGATAATGCGTTTGATTTGACCAACTTAGCTTGCAATATTCTTAATGATAATCATTATCTTGAAGAGATTTTTAAAGAAGGAAGGAAGTAACAAATTAACTAATGTTATAATACTACTAATTATGTCTCTTTTTGAATTTTGCTTACGGCTCAACAGAGATATACATGCATAACAAAACATAACAAAAGAAGTGATGAAAAAAGGTTCTGAAAACGAAATGTGTGGAACATATTCAGCAATAGCGATCTAAGTTAGGTCTATATTTTCACAATATAATATTTTTCCACTTAGAAAAGATATATATTTATATATGATAAACCATTAGCTTAATGTGAATCAGTGAATGCAAATGGCTACATCTAAATATTTACCTTTGGTTGTATCATTTAACATCTATGTTAGGCCAAAACGCATACGTGCATTACATTTCCCGTTTCAAATAGTCGAGTTTTCTGTTGTTTCATACATAATTTTAAATGAAAACGATAAGCAATTTTATCAAAGATCACAAGGTTTATTACCACAATCTTATTTCTTCACTTGCGCACGTATTAAGCCTAGAATTTTAGTCAACGAGCTCAAAGTTTCTCCACACAACTTGTAACCACAAAAAATTTACAATGATGAAAAATAATCAAATATTTATAACTAGTTTTTCTTTTGAACTACCATAAAGGTATTCTTATTATATAAATTTGGGTTTTCAAAATTAGTCATTAACAGGATCATGACACGTGTCAAGTTATCAATTTCAAATTTTGATATGTGTAAAAGTTAATATTTAACAGGAGGAATTTGCCTACAACAAAAATAAAATATTTTGTTTTAAAAGATATTAATGATTTAAAAAGATAATTATCAAAAATTACAGAATTTATAAAATAATAAAAAATAATAAGATTATAAGGAGATTATATATATATATATATATTTCATAAAATTCGAAATTCTAATATTATTTACTTATTTTTAATTTAAGTTATTAATTCTACAAAAAATATAGAAAAAGGGATTAAGGAAAATATACAGTTAATTATTAAGTCAAAATTTTGTAAATACTCACTTCTATATAAACATAGATCGTCTCATATTTAAATAATTTATTCAAAAATACTACTTTCAACTTTGTTTAATTGGAAATTTTTTAAATGGGAAGGTAATTTTTTCTTATTTTTTTAAACGAAAATTTTCTCCTACTTTTTTTTTTTTAAGTTGGGAATAGGTAAGATTAATATGTTGACCCAAAAAGAGGTCAATATATGCGTCTTTTTTTCCTAATTCTGTATTTTAAAATTTATTGTAGTATTTTTAGATTGTTTAATTTAATTTATATTTTCATCTTTGAATTATTTGAGATTCATATATTATCGTGCTTATAATTTTCTATTATTTCTTTAATTATGCCAAATTAATTTCTTCTAATTTCTCAACATTGATTGGTTGGTCATAAACCCTTTTTTTTTTGGCAAACATATGTGTTACAATTATTCATTCAATCCCAGAGAGAGATAACGAATAGAAGCTCATCAAACTAATGGATGGATAAAATAGGCTAATCAAACACAAACTTACAACAAATATAGATAAATAGATTGGAAAAACATAAATCATTGTTGATAGATCCATAGGAGTTCAAAGACTGTAACACCTATATTTGCGGAAAGGTTTAAAATAATTGATTTGGCCACATATGTCACCAAAATGCACTTATTTTTTTAGTCAAGAGTCCTGAGAGAACTTCATGATGGGTGACATTCCTGGAAGTGACTGTCGGAACTGTGAGAGTAAGGACAAAACACAGGCAAAGATCATTTGTTGATTTGTAGGATCGGTAAACAAGTTTTAAAGCCTCTTAGATGTAATAAACCGGCCATCGAATATGGATAGGTCCACGGGCCGAGAATAGATGTAAGGCCCACTTAGGAAGGTGGGACCATGGACTGAGAGTGGACATGGGCTCACTAAGCAATGTGGCGGTTGAGGCGTTACAGAGACAGAGGCTACATCATTGTGTGTCAAAAACACTTATACGAATACAATGGGAAATTTAACATTAGTTACTATCAAAAGATTTTGTGTCGTTAGAAAAAGGTTTTTAATTTCATTGGTTGTCGGAGCAAGCCATTTAGAGATAGCAAAACAACGTGAACATGTTCTCTCCACACAGAAGGAGGGCAGATCCGAGGTTCTCTCTATGGTGGAGAAGGTTGGACTCAATGTTATCTCCCCAAAGGAGGAAGGTGGAGAAGGTTGGATGCAAGGTTCTTTCCATAAATGATGAAAGCGGAGCCGAAGTTTTCTCGATGGTGGTCATGATACATCATTGCTTAGTATATTATGTAATATAAATTTTATTCAAAATGTTGTTTGAGCCAACAATTTTAGTAATTAATAAACTATGCAGAAGTGAAAGTAAAATAGTTGGCTTAATGTGTTCATATAGATATTTTCTAGGTAGTGATAAAGAATATATTTGTAACACAGAGTATATTTAGGTGTAAAAAAATACAATTTAAAAAATTATATACATAAAAGATTTATAAATGGATATAAATCAGTGTATTACAACAAAATAAATTTAGAAATAACATACAACAAATTTTAATATATTTTTGTTAAATTTAATTTAATTTATAAAATTTTAAACCCGTACATCGGACGGTCCTCATATAATATTGTATAATTAACTGGAATATGTGCTCCACAATGGCGTCTAATTCCTGATTTATTTCGACTCGTCATCACATAATATTCTTGGTTTCCTACAGTTTATATATATTCTTATAATTAAAAGTGTCTTAAAAGAATATTCTAATTTGATCAACTATGTATTTGATTGTTTATAAGGATTTTTTTTTTGTAAGAGACTACTTTTTTTTGTTATTCATGTATCTTTGTGTTAAAACGACTATGTGTATGTTCAAGTATTTTTTTTCTTTATTTTTATAATTTCTTTTTCTAATGGAAAAGTACTAAAATAAATGCGACAATCTTAGTCTTGTTTGGAAAATGGTTTGCGTTACAGCAACCACTTGGACTGTTCCATTTTGAGACCGATTGCTTAGAACTAAGCAGCTAGAGAGCTGACCCGCTTATTCCATGTTGTTATTGTAAAAACGAAGATGCAGCCAATATTGAAAAGAACTTCCTTTTTTATTAAAAATTACTTAAACAATCTTACAAAATATGTTTAATCAGATTTATACACAATCAATACGATTTGTCACTGACCAATTCTTAATTTAACCAAAATCTCTAAGAAACCTAAAAGCTTATTCGCTTTGTTCTTAAAATTCTTCTTGAACGGTCCAACAATATATTTGTTCTAGAACCTCAATATATAGGTGATCCTCCTATTATATGGATTGTAACCTACTTTCCTAAACCAGGATAATTCCAATTCTTCCTTCTAAATACGATCTTATCATTTGCTCCAATCAAAAGACCTCATATCGTCCAATATAATAAAGCCACATCACATCTTACTGAGTCATACATACCAGCCTTGTAGCATCCAATGTCTTCATGCTTTCAATCTCCCCCTTTTTATTTGAATGTGACAACTCAAGCTCCAGATGTGTATACTACCAGAATCTTCCAAAAACATCCCCTCAGCCACATGCAGCTACAACATCACCATCTTCCAAAAACATCCCCTTAGCCACATTCAGCTACAACATCACCATCAGCACCAATATGCATACTCTGCCCTAGCGTGAGTGCACATTCATATAAAAACAAGGATAAAGACATATAAGCACAGAGACACAACAAGCTTCCTATCATGCCTTGTACTAAAAATAATCCTCAAGAGCTGTAATAATGTTCTTAGGTTCAACCTTTGAAACAAAACAATGTTGCAGCACTTCTTGAGAATTCATCTGAACATGATGAGTGGTTTGCTCAACAAATACAACTGCCGCAGAGTGATTCTTATGACCTTGCAACTGTTTAGATATAGCTAAGACTCCTGATGATTCATCATTCCAATCACTACTATTGGATCTAGTTGATTCAGTTGTGACTTTTTCTTGTACAGGTGGTTCTGCAACATGCTTCTGTAGAACCCTGAGGTTCAACCCCAACATCGTCTTCAGTGATTATCTTCGAGAGATTGCAGCATAAGTTGATTTTCTCAAACTCCCTGCAACCTTCATCATACTTTTTCTCATCATTCTCAAAACTTTTATTGTACAAATCCTTTTTTGCCACCCATACTCTACAAAGAAGATAGGGATCAATAAAACACTTTCTTGCCATCCAAAGCTCCTTAATCTTGTTCTTAAATTTGTAACAAAAAGATCTGGCATGACCAGTTTTACCACAAAGAAAGCATTCATGAATCTTTCGCCCTCGCTTGGATTTAGTCCAACCTTTTCGCTCAGGAGCAGATATAGGTTGATGTTGTGTGTTCCTGGTTGGAGCAACAGAGACCTTCTGTTGTACCACTTTTCCAGAATACTTGACTCAGCTTCATGATTTACATTGCTCTTAACGAAGCTTACTGATTTATCACGAGACAACAGCTCCACAATCTCCTCTTTGTGATAACCCAGACCTCGATGTTGAGATCCTACAATTCCCATAGATAGTATCTCATCAAGCTTCTTGCTACCATTATTCAACATCCTAAGCTTCTGGTGATTCTCATTAAGCTTTCTTTCTAGACTTGTTGCTTTTTCTTTTTCCAAACCATACTTTTCTTAAAGTGCCTTCAGTTTCTTTTCTAATATTTCTTTTTCAGAAGAAGGAATTTTCTCACCAATCAATCCTTCAGAATTATTTTCTTCAAGCATACTGACTTTGGCTTCCACACACTTTTTTTCCTTTATAAAAACCAATTTTTCGTTGCACAACTGGACCCAGTTGTCGTACAAAATACAATATCTCTTTTTTGAAATCAACTCTTCATTATCATCATCTGAGCGTTCATCAGCTATATCATCACTCTAGCATTGTATGCAAAAAGATTCAACATTCGTCCTTCTTCTTCATCCCCAACACTCTCTGATTCTGAATCACTAAAGCTAACAAATGCCTTACTATTTCCTTTCACGATGTTTGGGCATTCAGATTTTAAATGTACAATTTCTTTACATTCAAAGCACTTCATCTCCTTGCGCTAAACCATTGGACACTCAGGTTTGTAATGACCAAAACCACCACATTCAAGACACTGAATCTCTTTTCTCTGATCATCTTTTTCTTTCTCAGATCTATTTGGCCTAGAACAAGACTTCTCTGTATCACTTCGATTCCGGCGAGCTTACTCTCGTCCCTATCCTTTTTCAACACGCTTGAGAGCTTTTCCAAAGTTTCTTGCCATCAATGACATGTTATCTTTTATCTCTTGCAACTGATCACTCATGTCATATGCCTTGAATGCAATTCCTTTACCATGAATTATCAGTTCTTCAGCAACTTCCATCTCCTCCGATTTTAGCATACCAACAAGATCCTCAAATTTCAAGGTGTTTGTGTTGCCAGATACCCTCATAACTGCTTTATGAGCTGCATATTTAGCTGGTAGACACCTAAGCAACTTCTTAACTAGCTTGGTATCCTTATAGGTCTTACCAAGACTTTTGCTTCATTCGCAATAGCACCCAATTTTGTATTGAACTGAGAAATTGTCTCTTCAAGATCCATTCTTAAGACTTCAAATTGAGATGAAAAGTTGGTTTAGTCTCGTTCTTTTGACACTTGAGTTTCCTTCATGAATCTTCTGTAGAATGTCTCAAGCATCTCTGGTTGATTCACAACCTTATACAAACTTAAACTCTTCATCATCAATAGCACCAAAAATGGTGTTAAGAGCCCTTGCATTATACTTAGACAGATTTTTCTCATTGGTTGTCCAACGTGCATTTGGCTTAGTGATCTTATATCCTGCTTCAGTTTTTTCATAAGGAGGTTCCCAACCTTCTTCAACAGTCGTCTATGCATCTTCTCCTAGGTTACGAATCAACATAATCATATGTACCTTCCAACGCCCATAACCTTTTTCATCCAAGATCACAGCCCTTTGAAGATTCCAACCTGTGGCGAGTATAAAGCTCTCGTCGGTTGACCGCTCTGATACCAAATTGTAAAAACGAAGATGCAGCCAATATTGAAAAGAACTTCTTTTCTTATTAAGAATCACTTAAACAATCTTACAAGATATGTTTAATCAGATTTACACACAGTCAACACAACTTGTCACTAACCATTTCTTAATCTAACCAAAATCCCTAAGAACCCTAAAAGCTTATTCGCTTAGTTATGAAAATACTTCCTGAACGGCCCAACAATATGTTTGTTCTAGAACCTCAATATATAGGTGACCCTCCTATTACATGGATTGTAACCTACTTTTCTAAACCAGGATAATTCCAAATCTTCCTTATAAATATGATCTTATAATGTTCTCCAATCAAGAGACCTCCTATCTTCCAATATAATCAAGCCACATTACATCTTACTAAGTCATACAGACCAGCCTTGTAGCATCCAATGTCTTCATGCTTTCAATATGATTTTTTTATTTTTTAGGAGAGAGATTTCTTAGGTTTTTGTATAACTCACAATCTCACATACTATATGGTCCACTAAACTTTTTCATATGAAGTATCAAATCCACCAGATTGGCTGCATAGTCCCCAATATTTAATTTATAAAGTTAAGTTGACAAAAGATATATAGAGGATAAAAACAAAAACTAAAGATATATAAAATGATAAAATTGTAAATAACGTAATTATAATCTATTGTTTATATTATATTTATCAATGTAAAAAATCCACCCTATGAAATCTAAATTTGGCCAAACAGTAACGCTTAGTAAATTATGTATAAGATTTGTCCAAACTTGAAGCTTTGATACCATGTTGGCAGAAAAGTTTCTTGTCGCTATTAGGTTATCGAACTAAATCCTGTTTCGGCAATTCTAAACAGAGAAACTAGCAGATGGAGTCAAAGTCAACCTACAAGAAAAGGCTATGGATATGTTCCAGCCAACCACACGTATGGTTTATGCAAAACAATGCAATCTTTTGGTGTGTAATAAACACTCTTATTAGCTAATCAATACAATAATAGAGTTTATAAAAAGAGTAAAGAAGTGATGATAATAAAAGTGAAAATTTATACTGGTTTCAAACCGGGCATGAAAGTTACAGTTCAGCTCTAAGGATCCGATCCTCGGGTCAAAGTTTTGCAGTTCAAGATGTTTGGGTTACGCACTACAAATAAAGTAAGGGAGCATCACTTGTTATGCCTAATCTTACCTAATCACGACCATTGTTATTTATTTGTTTCACAAATCACAACTTTAAAAAACTCTCTCCAACAATGTTAATGATGTCTTATTTCTCTGATTTTCTTGTCATCAAATACACGTACGTACTCCAAATTTTAAATGTTTTTTATTTTATTTTTTTTTTTGTTGAAAGTGGAAGATCCCATATCTTTGAGTAGTAACAATCTTTATGGCATCATCAAACTTTTGGTAACAGTATTTAAGACACGTAGGAAAAGTTTATTGAATAATCTTAACTTAACCCGTGCTATACTCGTCTAGTTAGTGATAATAATAGTGCTACAATCAAACAAATATCTACTGGCAATGGGCACAATACAAGCCACCTGTCTTGTGGTGACGTTAAAAGGCTTTAGACTGTTTCAAGTAATTACATAATTTATTGCCACAAGTCCTGACGTGGAATCCAATCAACATAAACTATATAAAAAAGACTTCAGTGTGAGATCGCATGTCTAAATTTCGTTAACACTTGGACATATATGAGTGGTCTAGTTATGTATTACTCCACCACCATCCATTGTTATTAGTTTTTAATAATGTTTTTAACCTTTATAAGTAAGGGGGCTTGCATATGAGATAGGCCTCTGTAAACCCATAGATAGTGTACGTGTCACATATTGAAGTTCAACTTTGTGCGAATATCACTTTTGCATAAAAAGAGTATAGGATTTGATGCTTTAGAAATTGTTACCCAATGCCTTAACATTTTTTCTTTAACCCCTATAATACCCATTTTAGAAACAAATGAGACCCTTTTTCCTTTTTCCTTTTAAATTTAGGAAAAATGATTGTCAGCTACTTGAAGTATATACCAACACATAGCCACACATACAAACAATATAAATGTCTTGTTAACTACGTGAACTATTGTCATCACATAAGGACATCCATAAACAAACATATGTTATATCTACAACACCATAAACATTCGAGGTTAACCAGAATCCAACGTTGACCAGTATTGACCGACGTTGACCAATATTTACCGGCGTTGACCGCTGTTGACCAGAAAAAAATATTCAAAAAAAAAATACTTTTTTCCCTAATAATAATAATTTTTGTTTTTATGTATTTTTGAAAATCTATACTATTAAAAGGGAAGCACTATTTCAAGGCAAAAATGAAACATAAGGATATATGACATAAAATGACCCTGAATAAATTAAAAAGCATACAAGATAAGAAGGACATAGAAGTAAATTTGGAAAAAAAAAAATCGTGGATCCTTCTCTGACCCGGATGTAATTAATTCGGGTTGTGTATAATGTATTCGGAGTCAGAGTAATTAATAGTATAAACAAACAAAGTCTTTTTCACTAAAAAAAGTCTCCGCATGTGAATTTAAGTGGTACCACGAGCGGCCCAAACGTGTAATATCCAATAACTCATTACCAAGTTACGTAATAAATACATGGTCCAATAAATCGACTACTACGTAATTCTCTACATAAGAAAATCAACTACTATTATAATTACTAAGATATTGTATACCATTAAAAAAAACGAATACCAATAATAAAGGAAAGTAAATATATATTTATGTCTTCATAATCACGCAAATTAAGCCTTTACTAATTATGTAAAATCAAAGTTTAGCAAGATTTCGTATATCACTAATGTTGAAAAAGGTAAACTATCCTTATGTCTCAATCACACAAATTAAGGCATTTCTAAATAGGAAATCATAACAAATTAGCATTAGTGAAAGATGTAACGTTTCCAAAAGAAACAAGAAAATATTACATCAAATAACTCCTACTTACCATAATTATTTGCGTGATTACTCACAAATTAATTGTGTACTGTACCGCTATATATAATTTGCGAATACAAGATATCATAGAACAATATGCTATATATAATTCGCGAATACAAGATATCATAGAACAATATCACTTCATATCGTAGAATACAAGATATCATATAACCACTTCATACAGAAAATGGCTGCAAATAATGGAATCACGAGTCTTGCTAACATAAAACCTTTCAAGACGAGTTGGAAGATCCAAGTACGTATCGTTTATTCGTGGAGACAGGATACGATTTACACTGGGGAAACCTTAGAAATGATCTTAGCAGATATTGAGGTGAAAATATATTCATTTACTCTATCTAATTATATTTGTTAAACCCATATATATGATTACGTGACTAATATTATATTATTTCCTGACTATAGGGAACTCTAATCCAAGCCACTGTTAAGAAACATCATGTTAACAAGTTCCACAGAATGATAGTTGCTATAGAGTGGAGGTTTCTGGAGAATTTTCAGCTGACTAAGCCTATGGGGAAGTATAGGGTGACAAACCATGCTTTCAAGATGTCCTTGACAAACACCACAATAGTAAGCCGATCTCCTTCGCTGTCGGCTGATTGGTATTTGGACCTGCAAAGCTTTGAAAGCATAACTGCTGAAGATGGTCTCAATGAAAACGTCTTAATCGGTATGTTAACCCAATAAAATTATTTCAATACATGTCACTATATGATTTTCATTATTTTACTCCTGTAGATGTGGTTGGCCAAGTCGTGATCATTGGTGTGATGAAAACAAGTGATACCAATGGGAAGGTTTCTAAGAGATTGGAGGTGGAGCTACGGGACACAAGGTAATGTGGAAATTATATATAACATTGTATATATATTGATATATATACAAGTATATTACAAGATTTTGATTTGAAAACAGGAGGATTGTATATACAAGTATATATTGATAACATTCTATATATATTGATATATATCAAAAACAGGAGGATCTCGATTTGGATTTTAAAACTGTGATCATACTTACAATCTAGAGATTAATTTGAGAAACCTATTTGGATATTTCCTTAATCTAATTTTCATCTAAAACAAATTTCAGATAATTGAGTAAGTTTACCAACCTGATATATAAACGATGGTGAACCTTGCTTTGGGCGTTGATCGTGACTCATCTCAATTTTGATCCATTGATTACTTGCAAGTAAACAAGATTTATAAAAGAAGAATGAAAACCTGATAAAAATCAAAAACCCAGCAAAAATACAAATTAAGAAACTGAAATTGCTTACCTTACACTATAATAACACACATAGTGTTGATCTCATTAGATTCGGCCAATAATTGATGAAATTGGATGTCGCTTGATGTTTCAATTGAGTTTGTTTATGTGGAAGAAAAAGGTTCAACTTTTCGCTTCTTACAGTCGAACTGTTGACGGAATTTTTCCCCTTTTCTTTCTGTGAGTTTGTATGAACAAAATTACAATGTTTTTCGGTTAGTTTGTTTTTTTTGGTTTGGTGAATCGGTTACTTTGTTTTATTGGATATTAAAAAGAGATTATTGTTTTGGACTAAATCGAGCCCAACACATAATTGTTAGCCCGTAACTTTTATGTTGGACTTAATAAATACAATAGATTTAAATTATAGGATTTATAGTCTAATATTCAATTATAGGTAGCTCAATCAATCTGTTTCCCAAAAAAAAAGAAAAATTGTATCCTAATCCTATGCTCTATAAAGTTCTACAGTAACGTGGACAATAATCAAGAGTACAATATGCAAGTAGTTTTCGAGTTCGACTCGCTAACATAGTTTAATTGAGAAAGTTATGATTTTGATTTAAAAAAAAAAAAAAACTCTATTACATTTACAACAAATCTTCTATACTACATTCACAACACATTTTCTACTCTCCTTTATTCTCTATAAACAAATTATAAACTCTAACCAAATAACTATAAAGAATACCAGTTCTTTTCTTTAAAACTTAAAAGTTAAACAACTTTGGTCTAAACCAATTATAACATAATTTCAAACATTTACAGAAAAATACAAAAAAAAAAATTAGTTTTTGAAAACATTCCCGCACGTACGTGCGGGTCCGGATCTAGTACAAAATTAAAAATGATATTTAAATAGAAAGAGTATAAATTTGTTATTGTTTATGAAAAAATCTACTACACATCAAATTATGGTGGTATTTTTTTATTATATTATTTTTGGTATATTTTCTGTATTAAGAAACAGACAATTCGTGGGTTCAGCCTTACGGGCGAACCTCTCTTATTAATCCCCTTTAAATTAAGGAAACAAATCTTAATTAAAGAAACAAAATATGTTGATCAATCAATTTTAAAATTGTTAATTTTAATATTATATTAGAGTTTTTAATTATCACATCTAAAACCCTAACCATTTATTATAAACTCAAACCGATATATATTTTTTTTATAATTATAAAATCTAAACTCTAAACAGTCTTTTATAAATCCAAACAGGCATATAATTTTATTTAATAGTAAAATCTAAATTCTGACCACTCTTTTGTAAACCCAAACCGACATATAATTTCGTTTAACTGTAAAATGTATACCCTAACCACTATTTTGTAAACTCAAACTGACATAATTTTATTAATAAAATATCTCTTTTTAAAAATATGATATGACATGCCATATTATTGTATTCCGATTTGTTAATTAAGAGGGATGAATGAGAGTTGTTCACCCCTAGCCTTAACAAAATTAATTACTTTATATACCACAAATTTTGTTTTTCATATTATTTTTATTTTATTTTGGTAAATAAGTTTCTTGTATTTTTTTGTTGTTATATGTTGTTTTTGTAAATTATACAAATCATTTATCTTTTTTATTTATTTATCAAAAATACATAAAATTATTTTTAGAAAAAAAATATTTTTTTGAATATTTTTTTCTGGTCAACGCCGGTCAATACTGGTCAACGTCGGTCAACTCTGGTCAACGCCGGATTCCGGCAGACCTCGAATGTTTATGGTGTTGCACACATAACCTATGTTTGTTTATGGATGTCCTTATGTGATGACAATAGTTCACGTAGTTAACAAGACATTTATATTGTTTGTATGTGTGACTATGTGTTGGTGTATACTTCAAGTAGCTGGCAATCATTTTTCCTTAAATTTATATTCATATGGCACAACACATTTGTTTTGTACAGTATCATTTGTCGTCTTTTTCTAAGATTACGTGAAACAATCCTTCCCGTTTTTTTTTTTTGCCTTAATTTACTATTAATCTCATACCCACTAACATCCTAACAACAATCAATAACCGCGGATAACCAAATAAAACAATTTCCATTAATCCAATAAGAATACCAATAACAATAATCCAATAACCAATAATGAAATAGCAAAGTTCCAACATCCTAAAATGCTTTATCAACTCAATACTAGCAACCTAACAATAGCTAGACCACAATCAATCAAGCCTCTAGAACATCTTCCTCCTCATCGCTTTTGATTCCACGATCACACTTTTCCTTTACCTGCACACCAAAAACAATAATTGAGATGCGTAAGTATTATCACAAATACTTAGTGAGGCCGTCCTCCCATCTACTAGGTTATACACACAAGCAAATGAGACCCTCATGTTTAAGCAAGCAAACAAAACACAAGCAATACATCAAACCAGGAAAACAAGTCTCGGATGAGACTGGTGTCGACCGATGCTACAAAGGAGGTGTCGATCGATGCTACAAACATGGGTGTCGACCGATGCTATACAGTGTCGACCGATGCCTCTCGAAATGGTATCGACCGATGCTATACAGTGTCGACCGATGCCTCTCGAAATGGTGTCGACCGATGCTTCCTAGTGTCGACCGATGCCTCTTCTGCAGACACGATCTGCGTGAACACGAACGTCGATCTCTCTTTCCAAATCATCTCGAAACTGTCTCAAACTCACCCAATTACCTCGGAAATCACTGGGGATCACGAAAACAACGAACCCAAGCAACAAAACAACACAAACAACAAAGAAAACACCCAAACAAAAGAGATCTCATGCTTAGATCAACCATGGTCAAGCACTCACCTCAAAAACAGGAAGATTGGATTGAGAAACGATGGAATCTGATATGCTCAAATTAATCCCTAGAGCTACTCTCTCAAACAAGAGATCAATGCAGTACTTAGGGGTCGAATCCACAGAGACTCAAGATCAAACACAATAGATTGTAAAGTTTTGTAAATTACGCTAAACAAGTTAAATTGAATTAAATTAAAGCAATGCAAATATTTAAATAAAAGTGTTGTGAATTCAGAAAATCAAAAGAGCTAAGCCTAGGGAATTTCTCAGGAAATTATGAATTATTAAATCAGATAAATTAATTAAGGTTCAAGCAAATAAGATCAGATCTAGAACTCTAAACATCATGGTAAAATAATCAGTTCTCACTGCAATTATATTCTAAATTTAAAACCAGAAAATCCAAAACTCTTTGTAAAATTCTAAGTAATAAATCAGCCTTAAGAACAGGTTTAGATAAAAGTTCACAGAATTATTAATTCAAATCTCTTTGTAAGAAACAATTCTGCTCATCAATGGTTTAATCAGGAAAACAATTCTTCTCATATCAATTTATTTCCCTAAGATAACAATTCTAGGTGATCAATCAATAATTATTGTGAAGAACAACCAAAGATGAAGATCATAAAAGATAAAGAACCCTAAAAATCTCATATCTAATAAATCATAAAAACCCTATGAAAAACCCTAAACCTAACAAGCAAATTACTCAGACATATTAAATAAAGCACAAATCATAATTCTGAATAACATGAATAGATATTAAAAGTTAAAGAGGGAGTTCAAGAAATCTTCTCTCTACAAAGAATTCAGATCTATCTCTCCCAAAAGCTCTCAATATCTTTTCTCTCAAAAACTGCTAGAAGATAACTTAAGGGTTTCTAAAACCTAAAACAATATATATATACATCCTAAAATTCGTCCAGGGACTTATGTTGCAATTAAAGAAGACTTTGGGCAAATTTGTAAAACTTCCAATTCTTGTTCGATCGTCGGGTAATCACAGCGCCGATCGATGCTCCTCAAGTGGTGTCGATCGATGCCTGGTCTTTGATCCGACTCCAACTTGATTTCCTTCGGTAAAGTGCTCCAAAATGATCCAAATTGTTCCATATTGCCCCATCCGTGCCAAATTCCTAGAAAACCTGTAAAGACTCAAAAACATCCTAGAAAACACATCAAAAGACTCTAAAAGACTCCTTATATCATGGTTAAAAACCACAAAAACCATGATATATCAGAATCAACACCTCCAGAAGCTTCTCCTTCGTTCTTAGCAACAGCTATCACTTCTACAGCCTCAGATCTCTCCCAAACACCAAGAACAAGCCCAGAAAAATCACAGAAACGTTTTTCTCTCCTTTCTCTCTTTTTCTCACTTAACGGCGACCAAAAGAGACTTTCCAAAACCCTTAATTCATCTTAGACACTTATAAATACGATTAAGGATTTTAATTGAACCAAACCGAACCAAACAGCAATTAAAACAAACCCGACCAAACCGGAAATCATGGTGTCGATCGATACACCAAAGGTGTCGATCGACACCCACACCAAAATCACAAAAATTTGGTTCGCGGAAGTTATATTATGGCAGCAAATCTTGTCTAATTATTTGTTATAAATTTTACAAGATAATCAAACATTTTTGTATAAGGAATTAAGTCGACATAATTTACAATTCTATACGGGTCTTACCTTTTTCTTTTGATTTATGACTTATGAGTTTATCCATTTTGTCTTTTGTCGCATATATTGATTAAATAATGATTTTTTATCAGCTGATGTAGATGATCTCGTGGTCTCTTTTACCTACATAGACTGTATGCCCTTGAATTTTTATGTATAGGTTTTTTATCCTTGAAGTTGGTTTCTTTTGATTTGATATGCTAAAAATCATATTAACATTGGTTTTAATAATATAAGAATAATACTTTACTAAAAAAAACGAATCCATTTTCTTTTGATCTCCCTGATCAACATTTCTTAACATAATTAAAAACAACAAAAGATAGTGAGGGAAAAGAGTGGTGGACCCAAGAAGGCTTTAGTAAGTGCATATATAAGAAAATAAGACATCAAAGCAGAGCAGCACAGAGCTTCCATAATAAGTCAAAGTGCAGAACAGATTAGTAGATCTATAATAGAGAAAACAAATCAAAGTCAGGATAAGAATGAGTTGGTGGGGAGTGAAGGGAGGAGGATGGGGAATGGTGGAAGAAGTTTGGAGAAAAGGTCCATGGACTGCCGAAGAAGACCGTCTCTTGATCGAATACGTTCGTGTTCACGGTGAAGGTCGTTGGAACTCTGTTGCCAGACTCGCAGGTACCACCGCTTTTTTTTTTTTCTTTTTTTTTTGCATGTTTTATTAGTCTATGGGTTTTCAATATTTTTGATAATTTTCAATATTCTTAAACAAATGTTTTTTTTGATAATTTTTAAATAAGCGCCAACCGCAAAGGCAAACAAAATAATACAGTATTATATTTTTTACACTTTTGAGTAATTGCTTCTGTTTGATGTTTATATTTACACTTTGAGTAAATCTTTTTAAGGAAAAAGTATTTTAATGCTTAAAATGTTTATTTTTTATTATATTGTCTTTACATATAAAGGTAAAACGCAAAGATTAAGTATACGCAGCCAAATTGAACATCATTAAGGCAATGGTTGATTGATTCATTATTGATGTTTTGATCATTAGGATTGAAGAGGAATGGTAAAAGCTGCAGACTAAGGTGGGTGAATTACCTTAGACCTGACCTCAAGAGAGGACAGATCACTCCTCATGAAGAAAGTATAATACTTGATCTCCACGCTAAGTGGGGAAACAGGTAATATTATACCTAAAGCCAACACAAACAAATTCAGTCTTCTTTTATTTTATCTTAAGTATTAGGGTTTTGTATAGGTGGTCAACAATTGCACGTAGTTTACCGGGAAGAACAGACAATGAGATCAAGAACTATTGGAGAACCCATTTCAAGAAAAAGGCAAAGCCAGCGACTAACAATGAGGAGAAAACAAAGAGTCGTCTCCTTAAAAGGCAACAATTCAAGCAACAGAGAGAATTAGAGTTGCAACAAGAACAACAGTTGTTTCAGTTTGACCAACTCGATATGAAAAAGATCATCGCTTTACTCGAAGACAACAATAGTAGTAGCAGCAGCGATGGCGGCAGCAATATGTTCTATGCTCCTCATCAAATAACACATTCATCAAAACCCTTTGGCTATAATAACCCTAATTCGTTAGAAGAGCAGTTACAAGGTAGGTTTGCTCCAGTAAACATACCTGACGCTAATACTATGAACGAAGACAATGCGATATGGGACGGGTTTTGGAACATGGATGGTGTAGATGGACATGGTGGAAACTTGAGTGCTGTAGCTGCAACTGCTGCTTGTGGCCCAAGGAAGCCCTATTTCTATAACTTGGTGATTCCATTTTGTTAACTATGGTCGACTTGTGGGATTTCTTTTTTCTTTTTTTTTTTCTGTCTTAAGATTTTGGTTGATAACTAGTTTATAAGAGCCTATTAAGTATCTTGTGATGAAGTGTGTGTGTGTGTGTGTGTGTGTGTGATGTAAAAAGGACTACTGTAAGTATTCATCCGGCTCTCGAACTCCGCCTTTATTTGTTTTGCGGTGTCTCTTCTTTCTTTCATGTTGATGTTTTTTTTTATTTTTCTTCTCAGTTCCATAATAATTTTTGTATCTAGTAGTATTAGCTTTGATCTTAACAAAATCTTTAAAACAAGAACACAATAATAACACTTAAATACGCAATTATTTTTTATTTTGTCTTTTTCATTTCTTTAAATAGACAAAAGAGGGAGCGAAGGGGAATCATAACTCCTACAAGGAAGGGAATGTGAAGAGTGAAAGAGATGGTTCCTAAACTTAAAGAAGAATGATTCTCCTCTTATTTATAATAGAATTAAAATTCTCCGATTTGGTTTGATTAGTGGTTGTCCCTTCGGGGACATCCGATAAAAAAAAAAGTTTGATTAGTGGTTCGTATATATATAAGGACCGGTCCTATGTATATATAAGTTTGGTTACCCAATTTTGTTTGAACATCGGTCCTTGAAATTGTTTTTATTTTTGATTAAAAAATTACATCAAATGTCATTGGTAAAGGGTAAAATTTTAAATTAAATATTACACTAATAAAATATTTTAATAATAATTAGTTTCCAAAAAAAAAAAGTCAGTTTCTATCTCTAATTTATGGTAGATTAATTTTTTTATAATAATTATTAGCCTATCAAAATTTGAAAAACTAAGATATCAATTTATACCATATGATTTGTTTTAAATTATTATATTAGGAATATTTGTTAAATTTGATGATTCTCATCTTTCTTTAAAATTATCATATAATACATATTAATTAACATATGATTATCATATTTTTCTGCATATATTGTGATAAAAAAGAACGGTGATATATTACTCAACTTTTAAATAAAAGAATGTGTGTTCAGATTGCCTCACTCGGTTGTCTAGAATTTTAATAGTAGAAACTATCTTTGTGAACTTTTTTCTTCCAGTTTGGGTTTCCTATCTTGGAGTTTCCTTCTAATTAATGTGTGGTTGACAAAAAAAAATATGTGTTTAAATTTTCACATCGGTTGATAAAATTAACATTATGCGGATTAGTAAAATTAATAAGTCTTAGTCATAAATTTTGATTACTTAGTTTTTGTTAAGACTTTAATTTTGAGTCAATATTCAAACTACAAATTAAATAATGAAAAGAGATTTAGTTCCTTTTAAAATTTGTTTCTATTTTATTTATCAATATTTTGGAATCCACATATTTCATTTTATTTCTATTTAAGATTAATTGAAATCTTTCTATCTATTTAAAAAAAAAAAAAAAAAAACTTTTTCCCCCTTCATAATTGATACTTTTCGATTAACGTATTTTTAACATCAATCTATTTTAAAATATTCTATGATAATTTCTTTGCGTTATGTTTGAAGGAAGGGAAACAAAATCTATTTTTTATATTCATTTTTTTTGTTAATTTGAATGATATAAGATATGGTCTTTGTTGCTAGGTAAAGTCATATTGAAAATCGTTTACTATGTTTTGTCTTTGTTTGCCAACGTTTTATTAAAACAATAATTTTTTTCTTTTAACTTTACAAACACTTGGGTTAGTCTAATATTATACATAAAAATTAAAAAAAAAAAAAAAAAAAAAGAAGCCATAAATATTGTTATGATGCACCAAGAAATTCAATGCCAAGTTCTCCATAACAAAAACCAAATGTAACAAGAACAAAGCAAACAAAAACCATGAAATTTGATAGTTTGATAAAGAAAAAGCAACAAAACAAACAAAAAAAAAACTAAATGAAGCAAAGTCTAAATGATAGATCACATAAACCATATTATGTTCGAGCCACAACTTCTTGCTTTTGTCACTATCATTTTCAGTTGCTACTCTTCCGCCATTTCTGTCCCTCCTGCCGCATCACCATCGCTGCTTTCATCGCCTCCCCCACCGCTGCTTTCATCGCCTCCCCCAGTTCCTCCGGTGCCATAATTCTCATACATCATTGCTTGTAAGCGATGTTCGCTATTAGCAATAAGTAATAAGTGTTCTTCTATCTGACGCTGCATCCTCGTGTCCGAGGAAGGGTCATGCCTCCATATGTCAGACCTCGTATTGCCACTGTTAGGGACTAATTGGACCGGAGTATATGTAATTGGAGGGTACACATGGCTCGGAGCAAATGGAGGGTACACATGGCTCGGAGCAAATGGAGGGTGCACAGGGTTCGGATCATATGCAACGCTCATAGGTGGAGTGTAGGAGAAGATTCTATCGATATAACTTTCAACAGAAGACGACACACTGTCACTCCTCATCATGGTTGGCTGAACGAACAAATGAATATGTTTAGTACTCACTGAATAATATGAAATTCCAAACCTAATATAATACGAGACATTTTTGGTAAAATTAAGGTATAGATCTGTTACCGAGTCAGGTATATCAACTCCAGTTTCATCATGCACAATATCCAAAGTGAATTGGGGAAATGAAGGCTCTTCAGGTTTTGGCAACATCCATTGACCTTTCTCTATCTGTCTACAGTTTGGACATTCCATGCTCTTCTTAAAATTGAACGCTGAGCCGATGCAATCTGTAGGGAAACATGTCAAGAAATAAATTGATTCATGTTACAACATAGCTTATAAGAAAAACCAAAACTATTAGCGGTGATGGGTTATAATATTAAAAGTTCCTAATGAATTTTCTCAGGCAACAATATATCATACTAATTTGCTAAATAATCTCATATATATATTGGGACAATTTTGGTCGACATAAATATATAGACAATTAAGGATGTCTCAAAGATCCAGCGTTGTATAATCAGAATAACCAGTATTGTAATGCTAGGTATGAGAGACAGAAAAAACAAATTAATATACAAGCCGTGAAACTAAGAGTCTGCAAACAATAATTCCTTCAATAATATATTCACATCAAAGTCATAGAAAACAAAACAAATATTAAGAATCTGCAAATAAATCGAAAAGGATGTAGTCTTATATGTATTAAAATGAAATCAGCAGAAACAGATCTGATGGAAATGGATTTATTTTTGAAACACGAAATTCCATTGAAAACTAATTTTTGGTGGTCTTTACAAAACAAAATTTAATAATTTTTGGTGTTTTTCACAAACAAAAATCGAGTTTTGTATGTAGTCTAATATGAATCTAAATCAACAGAAACAAATCAAACGAAAAATGGATTTACCGAGATTAATCCTATTAAAAAAAATTGGTGTGCTCTTTCACAAACAAAAGATAACAAAATACTTACCGAGATGAAACTGGTGGCGACATCGAAGCTTAACAAGAGTTCGTTCATCATCATTGTTTGGCAATGACTCGAGACAAACCCCACACTCGTCAACGTCATCGTCAACTGGTTCAACGACTCGTTTGGTTTCCTTAGCACCACTTAAACTCATAGCTATTGTCTAATCTTATGTAAAACCCAATCTCAAAATGACTGAAGGGAACAAAGAGAAAGAGCCTAATTTATATAGAAGGAGAAAAAACTTTTTCTTCTCATAGTCTAAGTTATCTTTTAAAATATTAATTTTATTTCTAGGAAGATAGTAATTAAAGATTTATGCTTTGACTCTCCAATAAAGTTCACAATCTCCTTATTTTTCCCAATATTTTTAAGTTTTTACATAAACTACCAAACAATATGGCACTTTTTGTAACTTTGTACTATTGTATATTGTTTCAAATCTTAAATACCAAACAAGTATAACAGGTATTTAAAATAATATGCGCCAGTTATATGTACTATCTAACAACTATTGTTCGTTAATTATTTCTAATTAATATGTAAAAAGTATCAATAAATAAAGAAGAGTTTATGTATTTTTGCGCCAATTATTTATAATGAATATCTAACTTATTTAGAAAAATAAAAAGAAAGAAAAGAATAATAAAAATATTATACCTAACAAATAATATACCAAATTATATTTATGATGTTATATAATATTCTAGGAAAAATGGAACTATATCTTAGAAATATAGTTTCCTCTAATGAGAGTGCATATTACATCCCCTTGACCCCTTTATAGATGACTATTATTTCTGAGATTTGTTTCTATTTAAATTAAATGAAAACAAAAGAAAGATAGAAATATATAAAAGAGGAAATTGGAAATATAGGATATTTTTTTCTTCATTTGTCCATGTATACTTTCTGTAGATAATTTTGATGAAATAGATTTTATAATAAAAAAAATTTTAACAAATAATAATTAAAGAAATATAGAACTGTAGAAATTGACTTTTAACTAAAATTCTACAACAAACCAGAATTATGTTGAAGAAGCCACGAACGCTAGAATTAATGTTCAACACTTGGTCGTGTAACCAAGTCAATAATCAGAACATAAAGTCAAACGTTTTGAATATGTATTTACATTAATCAATTATTTTCTCCAAGTATAAACTCAATTAATATTTTAAATCAAATACGAAACCTAGGTAGAAGCTATATGAACCACTAAATTTTGGAATTATTGTTAACCCATATTAGTTAAAACTTGGACTTAGAAAACTAAGCAAGTAACAGAAGTCTAATGTAAATTTTATATAAGATAGAATAACTTTTATATAATATAGATTTATAGAGTTAACTACATAGAGTGCATATTCAAAAAATTTGAATCTTTCTCTTTCTGGAACAAGGCCGAATATTTTCGAATCTTTAGCAGAATCCCTCTATGACTTGCGGATCAAGATACTCTTCTCCACAAATAAATTCTCTCATTCTCTCTGAAAGCATCCAATCAGATCGAGTCCGATCCAATTTGCTAAACACAAAAGCTTCCAGCAGATATGCCTTGTCTCTTAGCAAAAAGTAAGTTTTGAGAGTAGATCGTAGAATCGTTCGTAAATTCTATAATCGAGTGTAGGTTTAACACGGTTGTATTCTGGGATTCAGAATCTCATTGAACCGCCACACTGCCGAAGATTAAACCGCTATATGAATTGCATTTTAACTTCCCTCATACTTCATACGAATGAACTCCATATGTGTACGAATCATTTCCATTTTTCATGGACTTTATAAATCCCTTTACAACCATACACAATTTTAACACTCTTAACATGCTTATCATTTTCCATACGATCTTAACAATGGAATGTAACAGAAAATTTATACCATTCTAAAACCTTAACTACTTTTTTTTTTTTTGATAAAGGAAACCTTTACTACTTCAATACTAATATGCATGCTTATTGATGCAATAGCAAGTAATTTGCAAATCGATCGATCAATAAATCACTTTCATCACACACTATACGAATCAATTAAAAAAAAATGAATCACGTAATATATATACGAATGAAACGTACACAATACTTCATCGTCACTGGACTGACCTTGATTGACGTGTGTTAGGAGTTTGACAGATTAGCAGGGACTGAGGACTGTCGATCGTATTATATTACACCAAACCGAGAATAAAATTATCATAGAATCCTCCATCATTATTTTAATAAACAAATAATTTAAAAACATAAAGATTTATAATTATGTGGTATTACTTTTTCGACTAAGTAGAATTATATAGAACTTAAGAATCCAAATACAATTGTTGTTCCAGTCAAATTGATGGGTTAGTTACATCACAGTAAAGATGAAATCAGATTTTTAGTAATTATATATAATTATTTTAATTATATATATATATAGATGAAATCAGATTTTTAATAATTTTTATGATATTTTTATTATATTTTGTCACTGTAATGTATGACTGGAGCAAAACTATAAAATATACTAAAAACAACAAAAAGAAAGTGGTTTGAAAGGATTTTGATTTCTACGACTATTGGTCTATTGCGGCCCCGTAACAAGTGTTCAAAAAAAAAAAAAAAAACATTTGTTCAATACACGTATTAGGGCATCTCCACCAAGGATTACTCTTCAAAATACTCTTAATAAAAAATTACTCTTCAAAATACTCTTCAAATGCGGAAGCACATTTTTTGGAGTTCGCGGGTTCGGACCATAAGCCGATACTTTTATATTTAAACAATAACAACAACCAACGAAGACAATCCATTAATTTTGACAAGAGACTATGTAATGTTCCTGAGTTTCAAGAGGTTGTTCTTCAAGGTTGGTCTGGCGGAAATGAAAGTGAAGACATATCTATCAACACCAGGATTTCTAACTGCAGGAAGGCAATGGCTGATCTAAGAAAACGCTCCCAACTTAACGCTGATGAAAGGATTAAATCTTTACAGTCACAACTGAATAAAGCTATGGAAAGTGGTTCACGTGTGGATCGTATACGCATCCCTCAGTTACATGTGGAATTGACTAAGGCATACAAAGACGAGGAGATACATTGGAAACAAAAAAGTCGTAACCAGTGGATGCATGAAGGGGACAGAAACACGAGTTTTTTCCATGCATGTGCCCAAACGAGAGCTGCAAAAAACAATATCATGTCGATTCTTGATGAGGGAGGAAATATAATCCGGGGTGACACGAACATTGGCGACCATGCTCAAAAATTCTTTTCGAATCTATATTCAACAAATGGGAATTTTGTTTCGCCTCGGGAATTTGCTGATTTTGAGTCACAGGTAACACCAGAGATTAACGATGATCTGACTAGAGAATTTAGTGACGAAGAGATATACAAAGCAGTTTGTCTTATTGGCGATGACAAAGCCCCAGGACCCGACGGCTTAACTGCACGGTTCTATAAAACATGTTGGGATAAGGTGGGCAAGGATGTTACACAAGAAGTGAAAATTTTTTTTGATACTTCTGTAATGAAACAAAGTATCAATCAGACGAATATTTGTATGATTCCGAAAATAGACAATCCTACTACTCTTTCAGATTTCCGTCCAATCGCACTATGCAACGTTTTATACAAGATAGTCTCGAAGTGCTTAGTTCACAGGCTCAAACCTCACCTTGATAACATTGTTTCCGAGGCCCAGGCGGCTTTTATTCCAGGCCGGTTAATACAAGATAACGTAATGATAGCACATGAGCTAATGCATAGTTTAAAGGTCCGTAAGCGTGTATCCCAGTGCTATATGGCAGTGAAAACAGATGTTAGCAAAGCTTACGACAGGGTCGAGTGGAATTTTCTCGAAACAACACTAAGACTCTTTGGTTTTTGTGATAAATGGGTTGGCTGGGTCATGGCTACGGTGAGGTCCGTCAACTATTCAGTACTGATTAATGGTGCCCCGTATGGAAACATCATACCTCAGCGTGGAATCAGACAAGGAGATCCCTTATCTCCGTATCTCTTTATCCTCTGTTCAGATATTCTAAGTCATCTGATAAAATCAAAAGTATCTGATAAGGAGATCAAAGGGATTCAAATAGGACTTGGGGTACCACGAATCACACATTTACAGTTTGCAGATGATTCTCTCTTCTTCTGCCAAGCAAACAGGAAAAACTGCCAGGCTCTGCGAGATGTTTTTGACGTTTATGAGTATTACTCGGGTCAGAAGATAAACACTTTAAAATCAATGATCACATTTGGATCTCGGGTCTATGGTTCGACACAAGACCGACTTAAACAAATTTTAAATATTGCAAACCATGGAGGAGGCGGTAAATATTTGGGATTACCTGAGCAATTTGGACGCAAGAAAGGAGAAATGTTCAACTTCATCATAGATAGAGTCAAGAAAAGAACATCTAACTGGACAGCTAAACGATTATCCCCTGCAGGAAAGGAGATTATGTTAAAATCAGTAGCAGTATCCATGCCAGTGTATGCGATGTCGTGCTTTAAATTACCAAAAGGTATCACTACTGAGATAGAGTCTCTTCTTATGAATTTCTGGTGGGAAAAGAATTCAAATAAAAGAGGTATACCATGGATTGCATGGAACAAGCTCAAACTATCAAAGAAAGAAGGAGGATTAGGTTTTAGAGATTTGGAAACTTTCAATGATGCCTTGCTAGCCAAGCAGGCATGGCGGTTAATTCGACATCCAAATTCTCTATTTGCAAAGGTGATGAAAGCTCGTTATTTTAAAGATGACACGGTACTGGATGCAAAAGCTTGTAAGAATCAATCATATGGTTGGTCTTCTTTATTAGTAGGGCTCAATATTATCAAGAAAGGCACACGTTATATTGTTGGTGATGGGAAATCTATTCGGATAGGTGTTGACAATGTACTACCATCTCACCCACCGAGTCCTGTAATGCCTTTATCACCAGATCAAAATCTCTCTTTAGATCACCTTATTGATGAACAGAACCAACCTCGAGCCTGGAATAATACAAAAATTGCATCAATGATCACTCAAGCAGATGGTCAAAATCTACAACAACTACATCTCTCTATTGTGAAGAAAGAGGACAAACTAATATGGAACTATTCTCCCTCCGGCGAATATACTGTGAAATCGGGATACTGGCTTTCAAGACATGATCCTAATGTAGTTGATCTGAACCCATTACATATCCATGGTTCCAAGGAGCTCAAACAAAAGATATGGCGACTTTGTCTAATGCCAAAAATTAAGCATTTCCTATGGCGTATACTTTCTCGGGCAATTCCAACAACTACACGTTTGAGAACAAGAGGTATGCTGATAGATACAATCTGTCCCAGATGCCGACAAGAGGATGAAACAATACTTCACGCTCTCTTCACATGTCCCTTTGCGAAAATGGTGTGGCGTACATCCAATACACCTTTATTAGATATCCATAATTTAGGCCAAGATGCAGAGGAAAATCTATCAAATATCATCAACCAGTCGATTCAACAAAATTCAAACAGTTTTGAGTCTTTGCTTCCTTTTTGGCTGCTTTGGAGGATTTGGAAGGCTAGGAATAACTCTATTTTTAACAATTATCGCGAAGGGGCTTCTAAAACTGTTTTGCTCTCGGTTGCTGAAACAAAGGAGTGGATAAACATCACAACAGGCTCGGAACATCATCAGAACGGAAATTTGCTTGGTCATTATCCAACTGCTTGGATCCCGCCGTCTTTCCCCCTTAAGAAGTGTAATTTTGATGCAGGTTTTGATATTGTAAATCATACAGTTATTGGAGGTTGGATTATTAGAGATCATCGGGGTCAGGAATTAGTTTGGGGCGCAAGGAAACTAACAAATGCAGAAAACTCATTAGAGGCGGAAGCAAAAGCTTTAGTTTTGGCTCTCGAACAAACATGGCACCAAGGCTATGATGCAGTCATCTTTGAGGGGGATAATGAATCTCTATGCAAGCTGATTAGTGGAACTCTAAAGAATGCAGCACTGTTAAATCTACTGTAGGACATAAAATTGTGGACATCAAAGTTCAAATATTGTGATTTTAATTTTACAAAAAGGGAACAAAATAACGCTGCTCATACTTTAGCAAAACTTGGTTGTAGAGTTAATGAGTCCTATATTGAGTCTGTAATGGTTCCAGATTGGTTACGACCTCACCTCTGTAATGATACTTTCTAAAGCAATAAATTCATTTGAGTAAAAAAAAAATTAATATAAAAAAGAGAGAATAAAAAAATAAGAGGATCGATGCTCAGAGTATTTACGGAAGAATCGTTACTCACATTTTTTTGACAGATGTCACTGAATTACTGGTTAATATTAATTAAAATTAAAAAATATATAAATATAATTAAAATAATAATTTTTTTTCTTTTCTAAAGCGATCTTCTAGGATTGCTCCAGTGGCGATGGTCTTAACATTACATTCTTCAAATTGACACTTATTCACTAAAATGCAATTTTGGGATTAAACTAATTACTCCTTCCTAATGAGTTCAATAATCACGCGATACCATTTACCGTGTAACTTTTTAGTGGGGCCCACATCTTTTCTAATTTTGTAGATTTACCCAATGGCCGGTTGGCTACGTCTTTTAAATTGGAAATAATTTTGTTAGCCTAAAATAACACACATCGGAAATATGTGAAGGGATTCAAGTAATATATAAAAGGTTAGGGACTCTCTGCTCATGGCTAATTGGTTTTAGTTGGAAGCCCATAACAAACCCTAATTTAATAACTTGTTTACTGATCCTACAAATCATTATGTAATTTTTTACGTGTTTTATCCTCACTCGCACGGTTTCGACAATTATTCTGAAAAGTTATCCATCATGAGTGCAAAGATATTTGAGGAGAAGAGGCTATAAAAGGATTATTTAGAAGACATTAGTTAAACTAGAGGTTCTGACTCACTTGTGTACCAAATTGTCATTATATGAGTATCTTGTGTGAACCTGAGTATTTAAACAAATATCCCATTTTAATGTTTTCTTAATGAAGTTAATCAAAGAACAATATATCCTCTTTATCTCCTCTCTACTCTTGATATCTTCTATAGTTCTATCTCTCATTCTTTATTTTCACTCTCTCCTACTTTAGTTCAAGGATCTAATTATCTACTCAACCTCAGCCGCAAAGACACCGAATGAACTTTATGTGTTCGAAGCAAGGTTACATAAAGAGAATTAAATCTCTTCTGAGCTTAAAGATCAAATGTTTCTCTGCAACCAATGATGAGTCAGCTGATAAGAAGACGAATCAACGACTTGCTTAATTGGTGAAATCAGGTGGAAACAGAAGATGAGAGGCAAATTTGGCGATGGAAGAGAGTCCATTCACGTGAGTAAAAGTTAGTCAGAGAAAAGCTTCATGACTCTAGTCGAGAAAAATCATGGAGATCATTATCACCACTGATCCTTGCCATACCCATTAAATTGATGTAGGATTCCCACCAGCTTGTGAAACATGAGGGTAAGAATGATTCTTCAAGACAGAAGATGGAGTCCTCTGAAAGAAGATGAATCTACATATGTATCAATGTATGTAATGTATGTATGATGGTCAGAAACCGGATGACTGGATTTTTAGGTTAAAAAATCCTTACGTAGTAAATCAGTAAATGACTAGATATTTTAGATTTACTTAGGATTTTTAAAAAATCCTTACGTAGTAACTCAGATCCTTACATAAATCTATTTAAGGGATGAATATTTTCATTCAACTCCTTTTCTATTGCATTAAACACCTATCTTACTATCTATATAAAGAAACAACGACTTGTATCTCTTTTTCCTCTATCATTTCCATCAGCAAACCTAAATTACTCAATATAGACTACTTTTAAAAACCATGACTCTGCTCCTAACCTCCTTCTAAACTTTATATCGCAATATAAGTATCTAATCCTAACAACACTTTACTTACGTACATTATCGTAAGTCCAACTCCACTCCCCAATTTAAGGGCAATGGTGAACAACGTCGACATCTAATATGTCTCTCTTAGAACTACTAAACTGGCCTCACTTGTTACACCTCAAATCTGCTTTTAGGTCATATTTCGAAAATCTTCTTCAGAGAGGCCACGTAGTGACGAGGTTCCTAATAGATAGCTAGAAAATATCTCACTATTGAAAGATGTATCCAAATGCTAAGATCAATTGCTTTTCATAAACTACTCACCGACTTTTCTTATATTTTATTCTTACCTCGTACTTGTAAGTAATTTCTTTGACTATCTCGCTATCGGTAAGATGTTCTGGGAGATGATTATGAAAGATAACCTTGTTCTCATTGTATTTGATCTAGTTATGTTATAGATTAGCCTGCTTCACATCACTAGTCTTCTTTTTTGGGAACGAGTTCGAAAGTTTGTACATACTCCACCATGTGTTAGTTGGTTCGCGTTCGTGAATAGTTGCAAACAATACCTTTTCTACCAGTATGCATCAGATGTGCATATTTTACTAAGATTTTATAGGGTTTGCTTGAAGCATAATTTTTCTCTATCCTTATATGTCTATGCTTCATTATAATGTTATAGGTAATATTTTCTTTCCATATTTAATTTTTTATGTTTTAAAATGCAAGTAACGTATATGTGAATGATCGTAGTATGAAGATGAACATGCACAATCTCGTCCCCTCCCCCACCCCACTTGATCCATAGTTTTCCTCCTCATCTTCATCAGCCGTAAAGATACCAAAGAAAATTTATGCGTTCGAAGCAAGGTTAGATAACAAGAATCAGATTTCTTGTGAACTTAAAAGATTTAACCTCGATTTGCAACGGATGATGAGTTAGATAATGAGAAACCATGAGAAGACGAATCAACGACTCGATTAGTTGGTGTGAATTAGGTGGAAATGGAAGCCAAAAGGAGACTCTGGGGTCCTGGGGATGGAAGAGAGTCCAGTTAGTCACGTAGAGTCAAAATCAAGGAGAAAAAACATTTATGACTCGTATTGATAAAAAAGTATAATCTCATATCACCACAAGTCTAAAAATCAAAACATACAATAAATACAAATAAGTTATTATAAGTCAACTGAAAAAAAACCTAAAAAAATATATAATTTATTTTTTGTTTAGATGTTTAATACGAGTGAAGTTTTTTTGTTGGAAGAAAAATACAAATATATTTATTACAATGTTTAATACCCGAAAAAAAAAAAAATAAACCTCTTCACAATAAAATGATTTTTCAAAACAATTAAGGGGTAGTAAATAACGGATACGGGACAAATACGAAATATATACATACTGGGCTTGTTCGTTTGGATGACGCTGGCGGCTGCGGCAGCGGCTGCGTTTATGTTTTTAACCGCTGAATTGAAACAACGTTTAAAAATATTAGACGCAGGTCCTAGCGTTTACCGCAGCGTCATGACGCAGGTACCTGCGGCAATCAAACGAACAACTATACCTGCGTCTGCCGCAGCCGCAGGTACCTGCGGCAGCCAAACGAACAAGCCCACTGTATATGTTGATGTCCAAGTCTACTCGAGTGAATTGAACAGAGGTTAACCCGATCCAAACTTAATTTCTTAACCACCAACTTATATAAATCACACATGGTTTTCGTTTCTTCCCAATATCAATTATTTATTCACCCAGAAATGCATTTGGAAATTCAAAAGATAATATTGATACAAAGGAAAAATATAAAGTGTGTAGATGCTTTTCAAGCTTTTTTAGCTAAAGGCCCATCAACAATTGATAATAAGTTTTCGTGTGAACTATATAAAACTCAAAAGTTTTATTGAAAAGAATATACCAGTGGGCAGTGGGTATCTTTTTTCACAGGTGGAAAAGTCCAAACCCGAAGATGCAGATTCCCTAGACATGTTAGAATCAACTTTATTTCACTACTATTTTAACATTTTGATCTTATTGCGTATGTTTTTGACAAAAAAAAAAAAAAAAAAAAAAAAAAAAAAAAGAAAAAGATCTTATTGCGTATGTTTTATAATCGGTTCAAAGGAACTTTCTAATAGTATATATAGAGAGAGAATATTAGTATGAAAGAGCAAAATAACGTGTATGAATCAGCTTCTTCTAAATTTTAGTCTAATCAGATTTGAAAGAAAAATATTCAAATGTATTGCATAGATTCAAAAATTTGTAAGTTATATATTTCTGTAATATAATCTACTCGCGATTAAAAGATAGTTTTTGGCCAAATGGTTTAAATTTTTTTAATTTTATGGATTTTTTTGGCCAAATGGTTTAAATTTTATTAATTTTATGGATTTTTTTCCAATTTTTTTGTACGTTAACAACTTAGAATCGCATCCAAATGATATATAAAAAAAGATGGGATTATAGCATATCTAAACTTACTTATCAATTATAGCATATATAAACTTACTCTATTGAAAAACATATAACTATATATGAATTATATATTCTTGTTGAAACCAGTGATTGCTTCTTTCTTTGCTATGTTCTTTTTTTTTTTTTTTTTTTTTTCAGCAAATCAGAATTTTATTTATGACTTTAAAAAATCTTGATACATCTGTTCATACAGCCATGGTGGCGGATCAAAACAATTTGAATAAAACATACAAGTACTACAACCATGCTTTGCTAGAAGATGAGCAACTCTATTACATGAACGTTTTTTAAAAACAAATTCTATATTTTGAAAAAGAGAAGCCCAGTAAATAATATCTTGATAGACACCATCAATGGAGATATCAGTGTTTAATCCATTTACTATCTTGACTAGTTGTTCGCAGTCACCTTCAAAAGTTACAGCAGTTAGGCCTCGAATCCAACATTGTTGTATAGCAACTAATAGTGCTTTAGCTTCTGCCTCGAGAGCCGATATAGCATTTGGTAATTTCGAGGCTCCCAACCAAGAGATGCTGCTAAATAGTCTCGTATTATCCATCCCATTGTTGTAGATCCTGAGCTAGGGTCATATGCTGCATCATAGTTGCACTTCAGTAGACTTGAGTTAGGTCGTATCCATATTTCTTCCGCTGTTGTAGTTTGTGAATTGGTTTGATTCTGACTTTGAGTAGTGTGTGTGATCCATTCTATTGCCTCTGTCTTTGCTCGAATAACTATATTGTTTGGACATTCAGTGCGTGATTCAAAAACAAATTTATTCCTGGATTTCCAAAGATACCACAAGATCCATAATGGAAAGTGTTTTTCTTCAATTGTAGTATAATTGTTTTGTTGGTGATCAATAACAAACTCTAAATTGAGTTCAAAATCATCCCCAAAAGAATGAGGACCATATACACACGAATTTACTAGACACCAAATGTGGCTAGCATACTGACATTTAAATAAAATGTGATTAATGGTTTCATCTTTTCTAAAGCAGCGGGGACAAACAGGATCAAGATTCATTCCCCTTGAGTTTAATCTTGTTAGCACAGGGAGAGATTTCGAGAGTGCACGCCATAGAAAATGTTTTATTTTTGGTAGAATCGGCAAAGCCCATACTATATTCTTTAACCGCAAAGAGCCGTAAGGAGCAATGGGTCTAATTTCCTCTGAATTTGGATCATGATTTAAGAGCCAATAACCTGAACGTACTGTGTAAATACCTGATTTGTTATAATGCCATACTAACCTATCTGGTAAAATCCTGGTTGGTAAGTAAATGTTTTCTACAAGAGGATGATCGTTCACAGAAATTAAGCTGTCAATTTTCCTATCATCCCAACTCCGATGTGTACTTGTCTGTATGATTAGGTCTTTTATGCATGCTTCTGTTTCTACATTCTTCCCTATAATGGGTCGCGGAGGATGGGTGTTAGTGATATTGTCTTTCCCAATCCGAATAGTGGCTCCATCTCCAACTATGTATCGTGATCCTTTTTTGATAACATCAAGTCCGGCTAGCAAAGAAGCCCAGCCATAAGATTGATTACTTCTTTGTTTTGCATCTAGAATGGATTCATCGCGATAGTAACGTGCTTTCATGATCCGGGCAAAGAGACAGTTTGGGAATTGAATTAATCGCCATACTTGTTTTGCTAATAAGGCGTTGTTAAATTTTTCTAAATTCTTGAAACCTAAACCTCCATCTTTCTTAGAATGTTGTAAACGTTCCCAAGCTATCCATGGTATACCTCTGTCCTGATTCCCTTTCTCCCACCAAAAACGCATAAGAATTGATTCTAGTTCATCGGTGATTCCTTTGGGGAGTTTGAAGCAGGACATAGAGTATACTGGCATGGAGATGCCTACAGATTTTATTAAAATTTCTTTACCTGCTGGAGATAAAGTTTTTGCACTCCATGAAGATGTCCTATGTTTAACCCGCTCAATGACATATTCAAACATCTCTTTCTTCTTTTTGCCGAATTGTTCTGGCAGACCTAAATACTTACCTCCACCGCCATGATTTGGAATACGTAGGATGTCTTTGAGTCTATTTTGTAGTTGTCCATTGACTCTGGAACCAAAAGTTATAAGTGATTTGGAAGTATTTATTTGTTGTCCAGAATAATATTCATATACATCAAAAACATCCCTGAGAGCGCGACAATTCCGTTGGTTTGCTTGAATAAAGAATAGCGAATCATCAGCAAATTGAAGATGCGTGATCGCAGGCACACCATTACCAATACGAACACCACGAATTTCACCCGAGGAGACCCTTGTGTTGATTAAGTGACTCATCATGTCAGCACAAATGATGAACAAATATGGAGAAAGAGGGTCTCCTTGCCGAATGCCTCGTTCAGGGATGACCATACCATGCGGCGTTCCGTTTATAAGAATGGAGTATCGGACAGTGCGGACAGTTGCCATGACCCAATTTATCCATTGGTTCGAAAAACCAAAAAGCTGTAAAGCAACTTCGAGAAAATTCCATTCTACTCTGTCATACGCCTTAGTAACGTCAGTCTTGACAGCCATGTAACTAGTAGAAACCCGCCTTCTTGTTTTCAGAGAATGCATTACTTCGTGAGCGATCATAACATTATCAGTTATTAGTCTTCCCGGTATGAAAGCTGCTTGTGTGTCAGAGATTATGGCGTCTAAATGTTTCTTTAATCGGTTAACTAGGCATTTGGAGATGATTTTGTACAAAACATTACACAGAGCTATCGGTCTATAGTCCGATAGTGTTAATGATTGTTGTAGTTTGGGGATCATACATATGTTGGTGTGGTTTAGACCTGGTTTCATATATGAAGTGTTAAAAAATTCCTTCACTTCTTTTATTATATCAGCTCCAATTATGTGCCAGTAGTGTTTGTAAAAACGAGCAGTGAGTCCATCAGGACCGGGTGCTCTATCATCCCCAATTGAGTTGATAGCATCCAATATTTCATTGTTTGTAAAGTCTTTCGTTAAATCGTCATTTATACTTGAAGTAACTGTAGCTCTGAAATCACCAAAATCTATTGGGGAAACTGGTATCCCACTTGAAGTGTATACTTTGTTGAAGAAATCCTGAGCATGTTTACCAATTTCAGTATCACCTTGATAAGTGATGTTCTGATCGTCTTGTATCGAGGCTATGAAATTCTGTGCATATCGAGACTTAGTACTGGCATGAAAATATGCTGTATTTCGATCACCGTAGTTGAGCCATTGATCCCTACTTTTGAGTTGCCAGTAGTATTCTTCATCACGGTAAGCTTGCAACAAATCTCTCTGTAAACGTGGTATATGTCTCCTTTGTCTATTGTCAAGACTTCCCATAGCTGTGTTTAGAGATTCTTGAAGGTGATTTATGCGATAAGAGGCATTAAGGTTTGCTTTATGTTTCCCTCTGGCCATAGCTTTCCGACAATCTTCTATTTGGTCTGTTATTGAAAACCAAGTGTTCCTCTTACTTGAGTTCCAACCCTCCTTAACCACTTTATCAAAATCAGTTATAGTCAGTAAACGCTTGTCGAATCGGAAAGGCTTGAAAATCCTCGTACTTAAGGTCGTGATCTTCGTAAGTGTTGGCTTATGATCGGATCCATTGAATTCAAGAAACTCTGCTTCTGCATTTGGATGCTCTGCAGCCCACCTTGAGTTAACCATTACTCTGTCTAAGCAACATTTTATAGTGTAGTTTCTTCTCTCCCCAACCCAGGAAAATCGATCACCTTTGGATCGTAAGTCACTTAGATCACAATTAGAAACCATTCTTCTGAAATCTCTGAAGGACCATTCTTCCCTCAATGGTCCTCCTACTTTTTCTGAATTGTTCAATATCTCATTAAAATCACCAACAAGGAGCCAAGCTCCATTTCTAGTTTGTCCTAAAGCTTCTAGTTGTTCCCAGAATAGATATCTTTCGCTTTGGACAGGGTGTCCATACACACAGGACAAATAAAAGGTCATATTATTATAAGTTACATGGAGATCGATCATACGATCATCCTGAGAAATACAGGACAATCTGACAGTATTCATCCACATTACAGCAAGACCACCACTCCTACCATGAGGGGTTGAGTTATTACATAATCAAATCCTAAAACAGAAGCAAAGTTACACACCATTTCACACCTATTTAGAGTTTCACATAAAAACAGAACATGAGGCTTAATAGTATTACATAGTCTTATTAATCGTGACTGAGTCAGCGGTGCACCTACACCCTGACAGTTCCAGGAGACGACTCTCATGGAGGATTTGGGGGTACCGGGCCCCCCGCGCCTCTGTCCATAGTCTTGCCGGAGCATGATCCTTGAGATTCACTTTTGTCCTTCTTGCGGATGTGAGTAACAGCCAACAAGTCTTCTTCTTCTTCCCAGCGTTGAAAGTAATCCTCTCTTGATTTCCTTTTCCCAGTAGTCACACCATGGTCTTGACCAAAACCTCCATTGATTCCACCCTGCATAGTACAGTCAGGAACAGAGTGATTACCTTTTGCAAATTTTGCGAGAAGATAGCGGAGGCGTTCAGCAGTCAGTTCGGTATCCTCAAATACACTCGGTGAAGAGGAATCAGAGTCATTAGTAATGATGAATTCCCGTTTCGCCTTTGTGAAGTGTAATCCTGGTATCTGAATAACAGGATTCTCATTTCCGTGTGCTTCAGTCGACGGTGTTGGGGTTGGAAGTTGGTTGCTCTCGCCTGGTTCGTCATTAGTATCCGGGTGATTGTCATCATCAGGACCATCATCAGCGTCATGGGGATCGTCATCATCATTATCAAAGCGATCAGGGTCATAAGGAGGATCATCAAAAGCCATGGTGCATTCTTTTGCATCATGTGTGAGTAAACCACATTTTGTGCAAAAATTTCGAAGCCTCTCATAGCGAAATTTGATTATCGTATTGTTGAGACCGTCGAACTGAAAATTGCGCTGAAAACGCAGTGGATTGTCAATACTCCAATTCACATTCACCCGCACAAACTCCACCCAATTTGCATTCTCATCGTAGTCTACCGCATTGACATGACCCAATTGCGACCCAATGTATTCAGCCATAGCGTTTGTAAGATACAGAATTGGAATTCCTTTGAGTTGGATCCAAAAAGGAATGATCTTCTGTTCTTCTTCTGTAATATTTGGATACCATCGGTGGACCGCCAGCATCCAGTCGTTAAAAGCCCAAGGTCCGCGTAAAAGCACCAGATTCATTGATTCTTCAGTGTTGAAAACGAACAAAGCTTTCCCCTCACCGTTCCCCAGAATACGACCCCGACATGCCGTAGATAAACCCCAGATTTTGGGCATTTGACTGATTAGCGCCTTAAGATTCTGTTTCCGTGGATTGGTGACAGTAACGATCAGCGTGAATCGGTTTATCGCAGCGGCTTGGCCACATAACCCTGGTGGGAGAGGAATTGGAGCATCATTGATGCCCAAATTCAGATCTTGAAGGGACTTACGAACATCACTCATTATTGGTGTATGTAATAAGAGAGAAGATGGAGAAAGGGGAACAAAAGAAACGATTAATAAGGAAGATTGTCTGAAAAAGTCAGATTTATAGAACTGCCATGGCGGTTTCCTTCGGCGGTTACTCCCCGAGATTAGAGGAGACAGAAAACTGTTACCCGAAAACGATAACAGAAGGAAACCGTCATTAGATTTCAACCATGAATCGGAAATCTGTGTCGGAATTAAACTCCTGAAAGGAGAAAATCGAAAATCCAAAGGTCTATCCCAATCCCCCTCACAGTCACTCTCAGAGAGAGAGAGAGACGCCATGTTACGATTACTTTCAAGTGAATCGTTTCTCTTTTTTTTTTTTATTAAGGATCTTTGAGTCGTAAATCTTTTCAAATCGAAAATTAGAACATATATATAATTTCTTCCCAACCGTAACTAATTTATACTCCCGACCTCTGAATCCAAATACACGTTGATCAGCTGAATCAATTGTTGATACTTTAAAGATTCCAAACATGTTTTAGGATAAATACCTTACCTGAATGAAAACTTTATATTTAATAAATAAAAAATAAATTTTATATGGGAAACAATTTCTTTCTCCATTTTTTATTACTTGTCATTTTAGAATTTTCACATAAATTGAAAAAATAGATAAATGCTCTATTATACTTTTGTTTGACTATTGGAATTCTAAAGAATTCAATTTTTTATTCATTTAATAAAGAGTAAATGAGATAATTTATACTAAAAATGATACTACTAGAAAGTGAGAATGATAACTAAAATAAAACAAAAAATTAGACTTAAAACGACAAATATTTTAAAATGGAAGGAGTAGGTTTTTTTGTTTGTTGTCAACAGAGTGGTATATCAAAAAATGGTAAAGTAAATATATTGTACCAACAACAATAACCAGATAGGTATATCCCAGAATTAGCAATTAATATTGTATTAATGAATTCTAAATACTTTAAATGCAAAAAAAAAATTAAAAAAAAAAAAAAATCAGTTCATAACTCACAATAGAAATACCCATTTTAATGACATATACTGTTATTACTTAAAGCAAAGACTTTTTTTTTTATCATCTGAATTGCATTAATAAAAGGTTCAAGGTCACAAAAACAGAGCAAGAATCCTGACTAAAGCAAGAATAGAGCAACTCATTACAAGCTAGACAAAACTTAAAACATGAAAGAATAACACCCATTCAAAAACAAAGGAATCCTGACTAAACACGGTTGTCCCTCCTAACCTGCTCCTGAAGCCAAGCAAGACCTCCTAAGGAGAGATAAGAGTTAAGTCGCCCATCACGAGTTACACTACCGGCAATATCTCGAGCCACTCTATTGGCCTTTGGAACAGCTAAATGGAAGGATATATCCTGCAATTGTCGCACCACCTGGAAGATTCTATGCAGAACTGATCTATATTTAGGCCACTCCATAGGTCTCGCTAAAGCTTTTATGACCGTCCCACAGTCTGACCAAATCTTACATGACATAATCCGCAGGATCTGGAGATTTTCAAGACTCCAAATAATACATTGCAGCTCAGCAGTAATACGATTTACCGTTGGCAGAAAAGCATGTCTGGAATGGAATAACACGTCGCCTACATGATTCCTCAATAGCCAAGCACCCCCCGAAAAACAGTGAGTGTTTATCCAGGATGCATTCAGATTACATTTGAGTTTCCCGTAAGCCGGCTTAGTCCATCTCTGCGGAACCAGGTTCATATGTCTTTCCTACCTCACTCCCGGTTGTTCATGTTCCTGCAATCGAACTTGTCTTAACCACTCCTCAACATCTGCCATCGCACCAGTAAGGACAAACCGGTGGTCATAACCCTTTCCAGCTAACACGGTCCCATTACGTGCTTTCCATATCTCCCATAGAATCCAGGGGATAGCCTCACGCCTATTTTGTGGTACCCCATTCCTGGTCATTAAATCGAATACGTACTCGATATTATCAGAGATCGAAGCTGAGAAACCTTGTGAAGGCAAAGGTAAGGACGATGCAGATCAAACTTGGTCAGCTAAGTGCACCCAAACAGCACATGTGACACAGTCTCCTCTGCAGCATGACACACTTTACAAGCTGGAATAATGTTTAACCCATGAGCCCTAAAACAATCTGCAACAGCCAAAGCTCCCGATAAAGCTCGCCACAGAAACATCATAATTTTTGGAGCAATATCCACAGACCAAATCCGAGATTTAAGTTCATTCAGAGGTTCTGCTGCACTGGAGCCTACGCCTATCTCTTACACTTCCTTAGAGGCCAACCAATGTCCACTTTTCACTGAATATTTTCCATCGTTGGTATAAGCCCAAACCAATATGTCTTGTAACCTACAATCTGGAGGGAACGAACGTATACGCACCACATCTCCAGGGGGAAAGAACTTCTGTAAAAGTTGTGTATTCCATTCTCCCTGGTTTGTTATAAGAGAAGACACCTGCAAGAGTAAGTCTATATTCTGCTCCTTGTTGCAAGGTCGTCTTGGTACATCAACAAAGACCCATTTCTCCAGCCAAACACTTGTGTTCTGCCCATTCCCAATCGACTTCATCAAACCCTTCTCCAAGAGCTCTCGACCAAAAAGTATGCTTCGCCATGCATATGACGGCCTATTGCCAATATGTGCTTCCATCAAAGACGTTGCAGGGAAGTAACGAGCTTTATACACTCACGATAGCAAAGTATCCGGAGCATCCAACAAACGCCACGCTTGTTTGGCAAGGAGAGCTTGGTTAAACCTTCCAATATCCCTGAATCCCAGTCCTCCATTATACTTGGACTTACACATTTTCTCCCAAGACACCCAATGCATCTTATTCTTTTCCTCAGTCGCATTCCACCAGAAATTGGCCATGTCACTTGTTATCTTTTGGCACTGGTGTTTCGAGAGTCAAAAACACGACATCGTACACCGGAAGTGCTAATGCAACCGCTTTGAGAAGGACCTCCTTACCTCCAAGCGATAATGTTTTTTCATATCATCCTCGCAACCGAGAGGTTAACCTGTCAGTTATGTAGGCTAACATATCCTTTTTCGAACCACTGAAACACTTTGGAAGTCCCAAATACTTCCCGACACCCCCTACTTGCTCAATACCTGTGAAGAGTCCTAACAACCTCCTCATATACGGATCAAGCTTCTTACCAAAGGATATCGAAGATTTTTGAAAGTTTATCTCCTTGCCAGAAGCCTTCCCATACAGTTTTAAGCATTGGAGAAGGTTAGAACATTCTGTGAAGCTAGCACGACATAGAAAAAGGCTATCATCGGCAAAAATCAGGTGTTGTATTGATGGGCACGCTGGAGTGAGCTTAATCCCCGTGAGCCGTCCTTCCTGTTCAGCTTTATTCATAATATGAACAAGCGCCTCAGCATAAAGAATAAACAGAAACGGGGACAATGGATCCCCCTGTCGAATACCTCTTTCTGGCTTAATAAAACTGTAATATGTCCCATTGATGAGCACCGAATATGTAACTGACCGTACACAACTCATGACCCATTGGACAAACTTCACTTCAAACCCAAGTCGCAACAGTAATTCTTCTAAAAAGGTCCACTCTACTCTGCCATACGCTTTGGATATGTCTGTCTTGATATCCAGAAACTCTTCATCACAGCCAGGGTTTGTCTGTAACGCATGAACTAACTCATGAGCTAGAAATATATTATCCGATATAAGTCTACCTGAGACAAAAGCAACCTGTGTATCAGTCTGTTACATAAAACTTTTGATATTGTCTTGTAAATAACCGAGCAAAGACTGATTGGACGAAGGTTTGTCATTCTAGTAGGGTTCTGAATCTTTGTGATCAAACAAATATGAGTAAAATTCCATTCTGGTGGCAGAATCCCAGATTGAAAAAACTGTTGCACCTCCAAAACAACTTGGGGTCCAACAATGTCCCAATATTCTTTGTAAAATTTACTAGAGATACCATCCGCCCCTGGTGATTTCTCCCCATTAATACTGAAGATAACCTCCTTGATCTCCACTACAGTTACTGGCCAAGTAAGTTCTTCATTCATGGTTGCAGTCACCCTTGGCAACATTCCATCAAGGGCTTCATCAATAAACTCCGGTGATGAACATGTGAACATCTTACAAAAATATTCCACTGCCACCTCTCCTTTTGATCCTTCCGCAAACTGTTCAACACCATGTTCATCAAATAGTGATAGGATCTGATTTTGCATTCGTCTCCGTTGTACACTGCCGTGGAAAAACTTTGTACTACGATCCCCACCCTGTAACCATCTTTCCCGACTTCTCTCCTTCCAATACATCTCCTCAGCCCGATAAGACTCAGCCAATTCCCATCGTAGTTCCTTCATCAATTGCATATTCGGTTGAAGTTTTGAACCTTCCTCCTCCAGTTTATCTCGAACATGCTTGATATGTGTTTGGAGTTCATATTTTGTGACTGTTTCCAGCCTGCGATGGATCTTCGACAATCCGCTATTCTATTCATTATAGAAGTTTGTCCTGAAGCCTCACCTTTGGTCCAACCCTCCTGAACCACCATAGAAAAGTCCAGTTTCGTTATCCAGCGCTTGTTAAACATAAATCTCCTCGTCGTGGACATGTTATCATGAGAAAATCTTAATAGAATAGCTTTATGGTTAGATCCAATGCGTTCCAAAAACTCTCCTTGGCCCCGTGGAAAGAGTCGGAACCAAGCCTCATTACCCAAAGCTCTGTCAAGACAACACTGCACCCACATTTTATTGCGCTCTGCTGCCCATGATAAATTGTTACCTATACTTGGAACCTCCCGTAGACGACAGTCATGAATCATATTCCTAAAAGGAAAAAAAAAGATGATTATGCCCGTGTTGGTCCTCCCACCTTCTCCGAATTGTTAAGCAGTTCATTTAAATCTCCAATCACCAGCCATGGATCATCCCGAACCACCCCAATGTCAATCAAAGAATCCCATACCACTTGTCTTAGACCACTTACTGGATCACCATAAACACACGAGACATAGAAAGACAAAGAACCTAACTTGACTCGCACGTCGATGATTCTGTGATCCGAAGAAAGAACATCTACCTCATAGGCTGCTTTCCAAAATAAAGCTAAACCTCCACTAAGGCCAACTGGATCCACAATATGAGCATTCTCATATCCCAAACCTCTTCGAAGCTTCACGACAGAGTCTCTGGAGTTTTTAGTCTCCAGGAGGAACATAAAATCTGGGAAATGTAGACGACGCATTTCCCTCAGGTAAGGAATTGTCAAAGTGCCCTCCAATCCTCGACAATTCCAGCTCTAAAAACTCATATTGGGATCGGCAGTTCCTCAACCGGAACCGCCTTCTTCTCAACGCGTTTAGCGAGTTTTGATGAAATTGGAGCCTCCTCAATAGCTTTACGTTTTGATACTATCCCTTCCTCACCAACTGTTGCTACAATGTTACCGCTTGTATCCACCCCTTCTTGGACACTACCTGCAGCTTGTGCTTTCCTTCTCCATTGGTTTGGCCTTCTTCTCTTCTTATGTTGTTTAGTACCAGTGCCGGAAGCACCAGCTGAAAAGCTAGCTCGAGACACCGTAGCACCATGACTAAACATAGGAGCAGAAGCAGCCACAACCGGTAAAGATCGACTTGGACGTGAAACCCCAGTCAAATCTGATATACACTCGACCATAGTGTCCGCAGCTGGCTCCTCTGCACCAGGAGAGGAGGTTGAGTGTTCAAAGTCGAAAACCAAGCATTTACCTTTATCCATATCAGCGGTAAGCCGAGCAGGCTCCTCCAATCGCAGAAGAATTTTTTGACCATCAATGTCCCCTTCTAAGTCCCAAACTGACTTTCGTACTCTCTCAATATGTATTTGTCTTTCTTTAGGATCAGGTATAGACAAATACTGACGCATCTCATCTAGGACTTCCTTAGCAATATTCGGCTTTCCTGAAGCTACATCAATTCCCACATCGTCATCAGTTAGAACCCCATACAGAGGATCATCTCTACTTATCCTTGGAACTAAATGTTGAGGAATCAACGTTTGACTTGAAACCCCTTCTGTAGCAATAGATTGCCAGTTTGAAGGGTTCAGAGGACAACGAGTTTTATCGTGGGTGAGACGATGACACTGATAACATCTTTTCCGGATCCTCTCGTACTCAATACCTATTTCGACAACTTCCCCTGACGGAAGCTGCAAAGCACATCGATTCTTCAATGGTTTGTTGATATCAAACAACACTCTAGCCCTTATATATCCTCTACTTAGCGGTTTCAAGGGGTCAAAAGCAATATCCGTGACTCGACATATATAACCTGCTACCTCCTTAATCATATCCACGGGAAGGTAGTTAACTGGGAAGGCAGATCCACAAAGGAAGGACCTTGAGAAAATCACTGGGAGGGTTCTCCACCCATCGTTCCAACGTCATACTCCAATCATTAAACGTCCAAACCCCAGCTTGAAGGACTAGTGATAAGTCCGCTTCTGAGTCAAAAACGAACTGAAACTTGTCATTGGGAAGTGCGATTCCTCTGGCTCTGTTGTAGACACGCCACATCCTCGGCATCTCATGAATCATACTTGCCATCTTCTGGTTCTCCGGGCATAGTATTTGACCAATGATGCTACACTGGTTCCTCACACTTGAAGTGAACTTAGCATGATCTCTCAGCACAATCGGTTGATCCTCATCAATCGACATCTTCTTAAGCGCTTTTTCCAAAGCATACTCCATAACCACAGACCTCAAAACACTCGAAAAACTCTTATTTTGTTTCTGCGTCACCCAAATCAAACGGAAAAAACCAAGTAGAAAGAGGTGGCGCAATAGAACAGATGAAACTAGGTTAAAAACCACAGCCACTTTACAAGATTACACCATATAAACACTAAATCTTCTTTCCAAAGTCGGTGAAAAAGAAAGATTTTCCCGATAATTCAATCTTTTCCTAGAGGTGGAACCCTCTAAATGAAAAAGTGTGTCTTTAGCCCTTCCTTGAGTTTCCTAAGCAAAGACTTTTAAAACTAAATAATAATAGAACAATACTTGGGTTCATCCCTAGGGGTGAACCTCTTCATTCACCCCTTTATAAAATAAGGAAATAAAATCTGTATACATTATTATAAAATTAAAAACTTAAACCGCTATTTAATAAACCCAAACCGATATATAATTTCATTCTAATTGTAAAATCTAAACCCTAACCATATCATTTGTAAACCCAAACCGACATATTATTTCATTCTAATTGTAAAATCTAAACCCTAACCATCTCATTTGTAAACCCAAACCGACATATAATTTCGTTCTACTTGTAAAATCTAAACCCTAACCATCTTGTTTGTGAACCCAAACCGACATATAATTTCGTTCTACTTGTAAAATCTAAACCCTAATCATCTTATTTGTGAACCCAAACCGACATATAATTTCGTTCAAATTGTAAAATCTAAACCTTAACCATCTCATTTGTAAACCCAAACCGACATATAATTCCCTTTTAATTGTAAAATCTAAACTCTAATCACCTTATTTGTAAATCCAAACCGACACATAATTTTGTTCTAATTTTAAAAATTTTCTTATTTAAAAGTATACATAATTTGTTTCTTTAATTTGTTTGCTTTTTAATTTAATTTTGATTTATTTTTTTAATAAAATATTAGGTAGAACATTTTGATTGGTTGAGAGATGAGGGGTGATTCACCCCTAAAGGTGAACCTTGTCATAATAATACTTGGTCAAATTGACACTTTTTTTATGTGATAGTAAGAAATTTAGCTTGACCAAGAAAAAAAAGGATGTTGACAAAAAATAAATAAATAAAAAAAAAAATTGATAAGAAATTTCACTCTCCATGTATAATAAAATCCGAAGAATAACACCTATATATATACAATATCTACGTAATTTCTTTTTATTTAATTATTTGGATGTGATAGAATAATTTTTCCGAACACACAGATCTTATCTACACCGATTTATTAGATGATACATTTTAGTATTTTACACCCCTATATGTATTTTTTTTTCCTTCATTATTTTCGGTTCACATGTACTAGCAAACAAAGCTTATAGACTTTGGCAATCTGCGTTACAAATAAAAAATTTCGTCAGGCTGTAAATTGAAAAGTCAACCCTAGACCCCTTTAGCTTCCTCCTTTTATATAAACAGAGAATTAAAACCACTTCCATTCACAGCCTCTCTGTTTCATCTTCTTCTCTCTGATCTGTCAACATGTCGGGAGCTATAACTTGCTCGGCGACCGATCTCGCCGTCCTGTTAGGCCCTAATGCCACGGAGGCGGCCACTTACATCTGTAGCCAGCTAGGCGACGTCAACAACAAATTCATCGACGTAGCTTTCGCCATAGACAACACATACCTCCTCTTCTCAGCCTACCTTGTCTTCTCTATGCAGCTTGGTTTCGCTATGCTCTGTGCTGGTTCCGTGAGAGCCAAGAATACTATGAACATCATGCTTACCAACGTTCTTGATGCTGCAGCCGGTGGTCTCTTTTACTATCTCTTTGGTTACGCCTTTGCCTTTGGATCTCCTTCCAATGGTTTCATCGGTAAACACTTCTTTGGTCTTAAAGACATCCCCACGGCCTCTGCTGATTACTCCAATTTCCTCTACCAATGGGCCTTTGCTATAGCCGCTGCTGGTATCACAAGTGGCTCGATCGCTGAACGGACTCAGTTCGTGGCTTACCTAATCTATTCATCTTTCTTAACCGGGTTTGTTTACCCGGTCGTCTCTCACTGGTTCTGGTCAGTTGACGGATGGGCTAGCCCGTTCCGTACCGATGGAGATTTGCTTTTTGGCACCGGAGCAATCGATTTCGCTGGCTCTGGCGTTGTTCATATGGTCGGGGGTATCGCTGGACTCTGGGGTGCTTTTATAGAAGGTCCACGACTCGGCCGGTTCGACAACGGTGGACGTGCCATAGCCCTTCGTGGCCACTCGGCGTCACTTGTTGTCCTTGGAACATTCCTCCTCTGGTTCGGATGGTATGGATTCAACCCTGGTTCATTCAACAAGATCCTCGTCACTTACGAAACAGGGACGTATAACGGCCAGTGGAGCGCTGTCGGAAGGACGGCCGTCACGACCACCTTAGCTGGCTGCACCGCAGCTCTTACAACCCTCTTTGGAAAACGTCTACTCTCGGGTCATTGGAACGTCACTGACGTATGCAACGGCCTCCTCGGAGGGTTTGCAGCAATAACTGGTGGCTGTTCCGTCGTAGAGCCGTGGGCAGCGATCATCTGTGGGTTCGTGGCGGCACTTGTCCTCCTCGGATGCAACAAGCTCGCGGAGAAGCTCAAGTACGATGACCCGCTAGAGGCAGCTCAGCTACACGGAGGTTGTGGCGCGTGGGGGCTAATATTCACGGCTCTTTTCGCTCAAGAAAAGTACTTGAACCAGATTTATGGCAACAAACCTGGAAGGCCACACGGTTTGTTCATGGGCGGTGGAGGAAAGCTACTTGCAGCTCAGCTGATTCAAATACTTGTGATCACGGTTTGGGTGAGTGCGACCATGGGGACGCTTTTCTTCATCCTCAAGAAAATGAAACTGTTGCGGATATCGTCGGAGGATGAGATGGCCGGTATGGATATGACCAGGCATGGTGGTTTTGCTTATATGTACTTTGATGATGATGAGTCTCACAAAGCTATTCAACTTAGGAGAGTTGAGCCACGATCTCCTTCTCCTTCTGGTGCTAATACTACTCCTACTCCGGTTTGATTTTGGATTATTATTATTATTATTATTATTTCTAGAGTATTATTAACGGTGTTTTAAAAAACCTTAAATATTGGTTTGGATATTGTTTTTTGCATTGCAGTAATGTTTTTAGATGTACAGTTTCGTGGTTGTGATGATTTAAAATCTATGTGGTCATTTGTGTTCTCTTTAAGTTCTGATAACGCTTTTTTCAAAATTTATGATCATTATGAAGTATAGAAGTAGGAATTTGAAGCATGGACTAAGTAAAAAAGCTGACTTTATAAGTTTGGACTTTTGATATCAGCTCATGCTTATTGCTTTGAATAACTAAAAGTCTAGATTTAAAACCAACCTTGCATTGACGGCAATAGGTATAATACAATTATTATCACTTTCTAGAAACATTAACAAATTGATAAAACTAAGTTGAACAATGGCTTATTGGCTTATTTAGTCTGAAGGCCTTCAACTAATCTCTGACGCAGATAATTAATTGTTAATTTCCATAAATAACTTATATTGTACTTCAGATGCTTGCAAGTTGCAGCCGAAGTAGGTGTTTTACAAACTTTGACAACCGGTCCACGAATCTCAAATATCATTTGTGCACACATAAGATAATGTTTTATTTTATTTTATATTTAAACTCAACGAATTTGGTGGTTCGTATCGTACGTACTTCTTGTTACCGCAACTAAAAGATTCGGAGTTGAGATCCACACAAATTACTCGGAAGTCGAAACTCGTGATCATGTTATCGATACCATTCAATGGTAACCCCGTACATAAGTGGAAATAATAAGGGTAACTAGGTCATTTCATAAAGATGTAAGCATGAGATGAGGCCGAATCTCCTACAAGTTGGAATAGAAGATATTTTGTCTCTTGCTCTAAAATGATAAAGAGGTGAAGACTGAAGAGAAGCCCACTCATTTTTTCTTTTTCATTTGTATTTTTTTATATATATTATAAAACCTTTTTACAAGTTTTAAGGAACTGATAGATGGCCCAGCACTTCGATGGACACACACTAAAATGAAAAAAGTTGACCAGATGACAAATTCAAATTGCATGGTGATTTCACATTATTAGTAGGTACATACATTTCAACATTTTGAAGAATATCTTTGACTGTTTTGAATTTGGATATTTTTCTTTTGATTTTTTATTTGGATAATTATTTTCTAAATTTTGAATCTCTTCATCTTACTTTTTTGTAATAGTTGGGTCGATTCGTATTTTTTTTTTTAACACCTTCATTCTTTATTAATTTGAAATCAATAATACAAATGTATCAATAAGCGTACAAAACGAAGTTCCGCATACCGTACAACCAAAATTTAAGTATAAACGAAATAAACGAAAAAGTGAAAAATACGTTGCTTTCTGTCGTAGATAAGCCTTACACGCTAACAGGTTAAATAATCTGTTATTTTCCTTCATCGTCGTCGTTGTCAATCTGTTTTGATCTTCTTGTTGGGCTAACATTCGTGTTATGTAGCACCAAAACTTTTTCTGAAAATCAAAAGATTGCGATCCATCAGTTTCATCGCTAACCACACAAACAATCTTGGTTGTAAATCTTGCCCATGATAAATCCATAATCTTGATTCCTTTGTTGATAATTTTCAATGACCATAAATGAATGGTTTTGGCAGATGGCTTCAATCTCAAAGACCACCGGATCGTACTTGGAAGATAAATCATCAACGAACACACCAAGCATTGAAACCATATTCCATCATAACTTAACCCTACTCTATCAGCAGATCCACATAAAGCATCGCATATCTCAATGGACCAATCAACAAGGCAAAGTTTGTTGAGCACCAATATGAAGAACTATCGACATCAAATTTTATCTTCGCCTTTAGGAGTGAGAGTAAGAGGCCCACCACTGAACAGAGATGGAGAAGACGGTTACCGATAAGATAGAATCGATATTCACCATCTAATCCAACAGTCAAGTCGCCGGGCTCCCAAATTCGAGATTGAAAACCATCTTTTAAAAAGAACTTCATGTCATAGTAAAGACGAAATAGATGAAGATCGATTTCAATCAACAAACAAGGAAAACCGCTTGAAGAAACCTTCAACGGAAAGGCATCGACACACCACCGGAGAAACTGTCGGATTGTGGTCGGAATAAAACTCATCCCAAAGGAGAAGAAAATTATGAAGAATTGAAACAGGAAAACCAATGAAATTGCAGAAATCATTGGACAAATTATTAGAGTTTTATAAATTAAAACATAGAATTGAAACTAAAACAAAGAGAAAAACACCGACCGACGTCAAAGAAGTCGACGCCGGCCGGGAAACAGATGGAAACAAAAGCTTTGCCGGAAAAGAGTTCTCTCAGAGCGTCGCCTATCGAGGGCAGTTTTTTTGGCTGAAACTTCACGCTCTCTCGGTTCGATTCGTATTAAACAGACTGTTTAATAGTATGTTTTATTTGTTTAATAATAAATATGACTGTTTAATAGTATGTTTTATTTGTTTAATAATAAATAAAAGTAAAACAAAATAATAATTAACTACTTATTTTGCACTACAAAAATAAAATCAACTTCCTCTAAATAGCTGGCAATTTTTGATAGGAACATTTTTATTTCAGAATTTATAATCATTATATATTCGAAGAATAATCAAAAGATGACAAAGGCTGATGCATATGCATGTGTGAGCCTCAACGACCCTCTTTCCCCTCTTACCCCTCTTCCCCTTTCATGTCCAACACAAATAATTAATCATTTCAAGAAATAATTCTATGTCATACATCACATTCTATTGGACTTTTTTTTATCCTGGAAAGTTGCGATAGAACTTGGCGTTTTATAAAACTTTTGAACAACCGATCAAGAATCTTACTATTGTCACTACTCATGGCTCATGCAATGTTTTTTTTTTTTTTTTTTTTTTTTTTTTTCATTTCAACATTATTTAGGTAACCGAACAAACAACTTTGGAGATACGTACCTTGCTGCCACACCACTTGATTCAATTATTACGTACTATATCAATAAACAAAGATAAAGATTCGTATAAAGAGATCACAATTTACTTGGAGCCCGTGATCTCGTTGTCCGTATCATAAATGGCAACCCGTACAGACACGATACAGTTAGGGTTAATTTAGGTGTTTCATACCAGTTAGAGAGAAGAGATTTTCCAAGTTTTTGACGCTGTAAAGTGCAAGTCTTTGGACCTTTGTATCTCTTCATTTAGCAAAAACAATACCTAACGCATCTAGATGTAACAATATTCCTCATGTTTAAATTCTCTTAGTGTAAAGAACATAACACCAAAAACATAATATTCAGAGAGACTCACTCCAACTGTTATAATATATTCATGATCCCTATATTGTTGCTTCAGATGAAAAAAAGAAATTGGGCAAAACAATGATTATATAATAAAATAAAATAAAAATACATAGTCAATATTAGTGGCTAATATTTAATAGCAATACGTTACCGTACAACTAGAAACAAAACCGTATGACTTTCACGAAATTTTTTTCTTTGTCGATTTGACTTTTTCCTATTTTCGAATCAGTATAAATTCATTGTATCTTGCTTAGATAAAGCTTGCAATGTCCCAATGCTTATTGTGAAAACAATTCAACTATGACCTTCACACTAACAAAAAAACTTGTTCATTGATTTTTTTTTTATTTTTTTTGTTTGTTTTTTGTTTTGTTTCATGTACATAGTTCAACTGAAAAAAGTGAGAGACTATATAGTATATACACTTCGGTAAATAATAAATGTCCTCATATGATCTACAACAGGATGAGATCCCACACACATTAATGATTCCAAAAAATAACCAAGACATTCATTTACTTTGAAGCAACCTTACCTACCCATGAACTTAATAATTTATAAAATTAATTATGAGAAGACTACATGGTTAGGGACTAGGGAGACACTGTGAAAACATGATTCTTTTCTTTGTAAGCATTATATACCCATTTCTTAATCAAGATTAATTAGATATTATGTGCTCCTCTTATTTGTTATGTTTTTTTTTCTTTCTCCTCAACGCCACTTTAATTCATATAAACTGGGTTTAGTATATGAACCATAAATAAGGCCTTGTTTTGCATGAGTATCAGGTGATTTCTATTGTTTTGAGATATCTCTATAGTATTCAAATTATCCACTGAAACTGGGAACGATCTCCACGTCCCAATTGGTGGTAAGCATACCAATTGGCGTGAGAGGTACAAACATGCAAGGAGATTTGGATCAAACTGTGGCCATAATGGAGTCTTCTTCCACACTTGTTTTGCTAAAGAGCAGTGGAGGAGCAAATGGCTTTGCGGATTTGAAGATTCTCCACAAACGGCACATGAAGAAATCACTTAATCATAGTTCATTGCTTGCTTGACTTTGGGTTTTATCGGTTTGGTATACGGGTAAATCGACTAAGAGCTTCTGAACGTCATGTTGACCAACCCGTCTTTCTCTCTTTTGAGATGCAAGCATGCACTGATGTAAAACTAACAAAAAAAAGTAAAATGACGGGAAAAAACCTAAAAATTCGCCATTTATTTTTTTGGCCGTTTAATACTTGAACTTTTTAAGTTGGATTAAAAATACTTGGATTATTTTTTTTTTAAAATGTGCGTTTATTTAAACTTTGGTTGAATCTTAATCCAGACTTAACTGTCGTTTACAGCGTTGACGAAAACGCTAACGATAGTTGACGGCGTTTCATTCTACCCGGATTCTCGTTTGTTCATGACTTCACAATAGTTGTCACTCTAGCACAATTGCAAAGAAAACCTCAGTTCCATCTTGAATTTGTATCAGACTCTGAACTTTGGCTAAGCATCCTCTCGATTTAGAAGAAGATTGGAGAGAGTAAAATTGATTTTGGGGAAATGTGAGAAGGAAAACAATGTCATTTGATTACTCTAATTAACCATGTGGGGTTAAGAGTTAAATATAGTTAGCGTTTCCATTAAAGCCGTAAGCGGCAGTTAAGTCTCGGGTAAGGGTTAATCAAAGTTTAAATAGACGAACACTTTTTAAAACAAAACTAAATAAGCAAAGTATTTTTTAATCCAATTTAAAAACTTAAGGTATTAGATGGAAAAAAATGGCAAAATATTAGGCTTTTTCCGCAAAGTGACGCTAATGAAAAAGAAAAATTAATTTAGTTTATTTTTACTATGCATTTGTTAGATTTTTGTGATTGAATTCACTCGTTTGACCCCATTAACAAAAGCTAAAGCTCCAAACTGCACCCATTTGTTTTTTTTTTTTTTCAAATGTCAAGACTACAGATTTATAGGTTTAAAAAACTTACTATTATTTAATATTTAATTATCTAATGACCCCGGTAAAAGCTATTTCTAGATCCACCACTGCTAACACTACCATATACAAATTAACTCTTTCCCTTGTCTTAAAACTTAAACAGATATATTTATCTCGCGATTAACGAGAAATAAAGATACAATTACACATCCATCAGACTTTATTTAGAAAGTTTAATTAATTTAAGTATTTCAATATGTGCTGAAACATGTTGGATACAAGATAAAAATACTTAAAATTAGATGTTTTTTTTTTATTAACCAAAGATTATTTAGAAAAGAACTCCGAGAATCATTCAATCCTAAATTTAACTTTAACCTAACTTAGTGAGATTTTGGTAGTTAATAATATGACTTTAAACTAGTGTTTTTTTGTTCAAAAAAAAAAACTAGAGTTTAACCGCAGTGTACCGCGGTACAAGTTATATATAACTAAAAATTTAAATTTTTAAGTTGGTTTTTGTTTGTTTTGTTTAATGTTTAAGATTATATAATTATATTTTGATTGTTAAATTATGAATTAACCCGCAGTATGCTGCAGACAATTTGATTTTTTCATAATACTAATTTACTTAACTTAATTAGTTATATCTATTACTCTAAATGTGATAGCGTTAACAAAATAATAAAATGATATTTTACTTGTGTAACACCGAGTTACTGATATTTTAACTTTTTAGAAATTTAAATTACTTAATATAAATAACCGGAGTAAACCAAATAAAATTTATAAACTTGAATGTATAATAAATCAAGCTCTCGGCTCATTCTTATTCGAAATCATTTTGGTTTATTATATAGTATAAATCTGAACCATTGATCTATTTTTAGTGATGTGGGATATTGTATACACAATTTTTTATTCATTGCTTGAGTAATATATGTCTATTTTTAAAATAATTGAATCACAAAAAAGAATCACAAATTTTATTCTATAAGTGTATTATATAATAATTTAAATATACGATCAAATAAAAGTGAAAAGAGAATAATATATTTATATTTGAATTGGGTAGAGAGATTTATGTATAACTAAAAGGGTAGATTGTTAAGTACTCCCTCTGTTTCACAAAGAGTGTCATTTTAGAGAATTTTTTTTGTTACAAAAAGAGTGTCATTCTATATTTTCAATGTGCTTTTAAATTAAACCATTAACCACTTATTAAAGAGCATACATGTATACTTTAAATTTTTCTTAATTTGTGTGAAATGTGTCAAAATGATACGAAACAATGGGAGTATCATTCAAAAAATTTAATATGGACTTTAACTTTAAGGAAAAAACTTATACACATATTCAGCCACTTCTACTCAACAAACAAGTCAGCTAGTTTACCAAATTCAGTGCCACTAAATAAACGATTAAAATTATGAACATGTTCCATCGCCCAACTCAAGAGCCCAGACAAACACAGGCCTTGAAGTAAATGGGCCAAATGAATTGGGCCGAAAGAATAAAACCTCAATAAGTAAAAAAAACTTCGACAGAGTCACACTGTAAAGCTTTTCAGATCTTTCCCGAAGAAGAAGAAGAAAGACGAAGGAAGAAGAGAAATGAGGCCGATGCAGCTGGATATGTTGTCGGAGATGGATGATGCAGGCTCCTCGATGGCCATGGACGTTGATGACCTCGAAGCTATGGAGATCCTTAACGAAGGAGGACTTATCTCAGAGAGCAAGCTCGCCGACGCCGATTTCTTCAACAAATTCGACGATGATTTCGATGACACCGATATCAACTGAATCCGGTTTATTTCTTCTCTACGCTTTCAGTTTCTTTTTTTTTTTTTTTTTTTATCTTTATGTAATTGCTGGCGGAAATCGATGTAGTAAGAGCTGGGATTTTAAGTTTGTGATAATGTAGCAATTTGAATAACCTAAGCTCATGATTTAGTAGTGTGATTTGGATGTTATTGTGCTTTTTCTGATTGTTATTTTTATTTTTTTTGGCACAAATTTAGAAGCTTTTTTTTTGTGTGGCCTTGTTCTGGAGTTGAAGAAGATGTTTTTGGTGAATTTTTTTTCCAGTGGATGTGATTTTGTTGATATTGGCTTAAGATAGGAACTAATCGATTCACATGGTGATTGCTTGTGATTTCACCTATCTTCGGGTTTCTGAGACATGTGTTGATGTGTTGCGTTGTGTTTGATCATGTGATTTTTACTAGTTAGCCGGGTCTAGAGAACCTTCTGAGTCCAGATCTCATTAAGCTATGACTTGTTCCCGAGTAGTTCTTAGATGATTGATTGATGAATATCCTCAAGTAAGCTGTTACTACAACAACTAGTGGTACTAGAGGACCATTCAAGTATCCTAGTTACATCTTTGATTTTGTAGTTTCACCATCCTGCTGTCCAAGTAAAGATCTTGTCTTTTGGCTCTGTTGGGGCATCGTGTTGTTATTGTATTTGTACATACCGGTTACGGTTTTTTTTGTTGATGGGAATCGTGTGATTGATGTTGAGCTATGGTAGCCAATCATGAAGATGCAAGTGCCAAGTCTCTCTTACTAACTTTTGTGGTCATATCTCTGTTCAGAGCCGTGCCTGAAAGTTTAAAGGCCATAGGCAAAAAAAAAATAAAAATAAAAGTTTCATACTTGTAATAATTTATAAAATGTAACATGTCTAATACTTCATGATAATCTTATAACCAAAGGCATAAAACAATCTCTCATAAAAAGTTCAAAAAAGTAGATGGACATAGTATTGTGTCACTATCAACAACAAAAAAATCGTTTAGGTGATTATATGAATTGTAAATAAACTGTGATATAAAAATGTGATATCTAATTAATTTTAAAATTATTAATATGCATAGATCCTAACTTGTCATTGTATTTATAGATCCTATATATTGCAGTATTGCTCTATATTCACTATATTCCATTATTATTAATATAAGTCTCCATAACCTTACTTTGATACATGGATAAAAAACACTATTAATAAAAATATAACTTCTTAAAGTTTCTACAAAATTAGAGGCCGTAGGCGAATGTTTATTTTTCCACCATGTAGGCACGGCTCTGTCTCTGTTACGTAGCCAAACTTCAAGAGATTCTAGCAGTCGTTAGCATTCTTGTGCAGTGTAGATGACACAAATTTCATTCTTGAGCAGTCTTTGTTGCTAACCTTGTGGTCTTATGTATGTTTAGTGTAGCCAAGCTTCATGAGATTTCAACATGTGTTGGCATATATATATATATATATATATATATATATATATATATATATATATATATATTTTGGCAGTACATGTGTTAGTAAGATGTTGATAGATATCGGAACACTCAATTTTGTATATCTTCTTAGCTAGTGCATCGTATTATAAACAAGATTTTCTTACAAGGATCCAAAAAAAATTACTACAAAAATAGTTATATTACTTGCTAAACAAAAATTATTTACAGTGACTCTCCTCAATTAATTCTTGGGAATCCAAATGTATTGCGTTTAACTTATATAAACTCACCGAAGGACTACTCTAGAGAGTAGAGACAAACAAATGCCCCACTCGATAATGCACCCCCATAATTACTTTGGTGATCAACAAATGCATTCCTAGACGTACTTTCATGAGTAGGCTTACCAACTTTATTTCCCTTTGTCAGGGACTACTTTCATGAGTAGTCTTTCCAATTATAGGATGATTGACTAAAAATTGTAGCCTCAATTTTGGAAAGAGTTAACATTTGTCAGAAAGCCTCTGTCAGCTTGATATCATCACTACAACTCCAAGAATCCAATTCTTGGTAATATCTTAAGCTTAAGATTCAGATCAGCAACATTCTTGAGTAGATTTGCTTTTATAAGTTCAATCCACTTTAAATGTTCCTAATACTTTACATGTTATTGAATAATTTATTTTCTCTTTTGCTGTTCGTGTAATGAAAAGTAAATATTGGATAAAATCCAATGTTATTATATTTAAATAATTTGTGTTGGATTTTATATAAGGCTTTGTTTTCAAATTGGATCTTAAGTTAATATTATAACGTTGTTCATGCAAAATTCATGGACCCAATCTTGCTATAAATAAAGGACACCAAGCATGTGCTTTTTGACCACAATTTTTACTACTTAGTCTACGGCCACATAATACAAATTTCATTGCGGTGGTTTAAGAAACACTAGTAATGAGTTGTCCTTTAATCCACTTGGTTGATATTTTCGCTCCTTCATAGTACACTTGTATGTTTGTTACAGTGAGTTTATTGAAAACGCAAGAGCTATTGATATGTATGGAAACTGAGACACAAACTAAGATAAGGGTTCTTCGAAATAAAACTTCTTTATTAGACAATCTGTTTAGTAAACTTACAAGTTTCACTCAATCAATTATCTATTCTCTCATGTTCATGGATCTATACACAATCCAAGAATCTCTCAAGACAAACCCCTTAGTCCCCTTAAGCGTTATGCTTTCCTACAAGAACCCACATAACCTTAATGTCTAAGAATTCTCTTGCTATTTTGTGCTAACCTCTACAAAGGCTTAGGCTCCCTATTTATACACAATAGGTCGTGGTCATACAAGCTTAAATTCCTATTCTAATCCTAATAGGAATTACCAAATCTCTTTGCAAATTTTCTTTTCTTTTATGGAATAGGAAAGTTTTTTTCATGTTTCCTTTTCTACTAAAAAGGAAACTCTTCATGCTTCTAGACTCTTCTTCAAGCTTCTAGTCTTCATAACTTTCATGGTTTGAATATTAATCGCCTTAGCTGATTCCCTCATTTCAGCTACATGTCATCTGCTTCGTTGAACCATTTCTTGTAGTACTCTGAACTAATGCAGCGACTGCATCAACATCTTCATCTTTTTCTTTTTCTTTTTCTTTTCATCTTGTTGTAAAAATCAGTTAAGAATACATCAACAATCTCTCCCTTTCTTATTGAGTTTTACAGTCCAAGCTTTACACAACATAAGCTTTAACTACTACTTTGATGATGTGCAAACTCTCCCTTAATCTTCAAGTAAGTATCTCTGCAGCATCTAAAACTCGATCTTCATAACACCAACAATCTCCCCCTTGATGATTGAGTTTTAGAACCAAAACACATACTTAATGCTCTAATGAAAATGTCATTCTTTGTTTTACATCCGTATCACTTTGTTGTATTATGTCATCTCTCCCTTTTCTTAACTCTGTGTGTCTCTCAAGCACAATATAATTCCAGCAAAGAACTGAAGATCTAAAACCATCTTCTTCTCCCTCTGCTTGTGAGCACACATAAGTTAAAAACATCTTCACAGGTTGACACATCCACTGTTTCCCTTTCCAATATCAAAGAACTCTTGTAACACCTCTTACTTATCTGTCTTGAAACAGCGAAGAACTAGAGTAGTAAACAAACCCAGAAAGTTGTGAAACTTGGTTGATAAATCAACAACCTTCATATGAAGCCATAGGAAGAAACAGATCACAATTCGCAGTTACGGTTTAAAAGTATGGCAAGATTCCTATGACAGATCCAGAGTGAGACTATCCTGTTAGCATCCAACTTCAGAAGGGATTTTCTATCAATCTATAATGAATCCAACAACGTTCTTTATATCACTGAAAAGATCTTGCTCTCAAGATTCCAAAACATTTTTCAGACGTAAGATCCGAAATTTGCAGCCAAAGAAAACGAAAAAGAAATAACCACGTCATGAAGATCATGAACTAGCAAATTTTTTTTTTGTCTCACCGAATTTTACTTTCTTTTATTTTTTTATTTTCTAGGCTTTGACTTTGATAACGCAGACCATATATTCTCTTCTTATTTCTTCTCCCCCATGGATGTAGCTCTCTCTAATAACCAGCAGAGACAAACATTGGATCTGATTTTGAAAGATTTTCTTTAAATCCAAGACCATATCGATCAGTTTTGCCAATGTTCAAAATATGATCCAACTGCTTTGTGCCATTTTTAAGCATTCTCAAATTCTTTTGAGTTTCTTCAAGTTGTACTCTAGCTTGTAATGATTCTTCTTCTTTCTCTATGGCATATTTTTGTATTTCAGCAACCTTAGCCTCTAACTTGAGTTTCTCCCTTGTCAACATTGAATTCTCCTCAACTAGTTTAAGCCATTTATCATAAGAAATTGTGTAGTTGACACTCTCTACCTGGCTGCAATCTTCTAATGCAGGTTCTGTTGTAGTTGTTGGTTCAGTAACAATTTCAGTCTTAGCTGCAGTCTCTGTTGCAGTTGCATTCTCTGATGCAGACTTAGGATTTTCTACACATTCACGTTCTATTGCAGTTTCAGAGTCAGTTTCAGGTTTCTTCTTTTGCTTGAGAATGATTCCAATGATTTCTTCTCTTTTCTTAACACTTTGTAGATTGCTCCAGGTTTCTTTTATATGAGGTGAACTCCCATCATCAATAATCTGATGTTCCTTCCTCTTACACATTGATGTCATCTGATACAAATCAGTTTTCTTCACCCATATTTGATTACGAAATCTGTTCCACGAAAATTTTCCTTGATCTTTGAGTCTACTTACTCTTTCTCTAAATCTGTAGCAATATTCTTTTATGTGCCCATTATTCCCACAAAAATAACAACCAATATGTTTGGTTGTATTACTTTCAGATTTGTATTGATTTGGTAGAGAAACACCTTCAGTTACAAACGTGATTTGCGCTGTTTGAGATCCTTCTTGTCCAGTATATCCCAAACCTCTGTTAGATTTTCCAGTTCTTGTAGAGACATTATGCTTGTCCTTCGTTAATCTAATACTTTCTTGATTGATTTTCTTTGTACCACTCAATTCAATCTGCAGTGACTTAACAAGTGCATCAAGATGACGCTTCTCTTTTAATAAGGTCTGATTTTCCTTTCCAATCTTAATCAGTGTTTCACGCACCTCCTTGTAACATTCTGTAAATTCATCTACCTGTTCTCCTTCAGATTCAGATTCTGAAACTTCCTCTCCTTCAGCAAATGTAGCGACTCCCAAGAATGCACCAAGCTTATTTAGTTGTATTCCATTATCATTATCTTCTTTTGAATCATCTTCAACTCTCAGTTTAGACTTTTCTTTTCTAAGTTTCCGATCATTGCCACATTCTAGCTGAGTGTGTCCAATACCTTTGCACATAAAACATTATTTCTCTTCTTTTGATTGTAGGACAATTATTCTTATAGTGTCCACATCTTCTGCACTCATTACATTGCATGTATATCTTCTTGACAGCTTCACCTTTCTCTGGATTATTTTTGATCGAGCTGAAACTCCTCTGACCTAGTTCATGTTCTGCTTCTTTCAACACTCGACTAAATTTTTGAGCCAGCAAACCAGTCGAATCTTCTTCTTCTACTTCGTGATTCTCTCTTTCAAGAGCAAAAATGTCTCCTTTATTTGCACCTTCCAGTTCCATCTCATGAGCTTGAAGCATACCAACAACTTCTCCAAAACTAAGATTTTCTGTGTTATGAGACACACTCAAAGCAGTCTTGTAAGCCATGAACCTTGTAGGCAGACATCTTAGAAATTTTTTCACCAATTTATTGTCTTTGTATTTTTTCGCAAGAGTCAATGCTCCCTGAGCTAAAGAACTTATCTTGGAACTAAAATCAGATATTGACTCATAGCTATCCATCTTTAGATTTTCAAATCTTGAAGCTTCCTTAAATTTTTCACCTTAGTGGTTCCTTCAAAGTGAGTTTGCAAGATATCCCATGCTTCTTTTGCTGTTTCACATCCCTGAATCAGTTCAAACTGGTTTCTTCCAACATTATTGTGAATAGCGGAGAGTGCTCTGGCGTTATATTTTGATTTCTTCAATTCATCGTTAGTCCAGTCCTTCTCTGGCTTAGCAACTTCCACTCCTGATTCCTTGATTTTCGGTTCTTCCCACTTTTCCAATATGGCTTTCCAAGCATATACATCAATGCCTCCTATAACCGCCTTCATCTTTGATTTCCAAAAACCGTAGTTTCCATCACCTAATATTACTCTTGAACCAAACTCAAGTCCATGATAGCTCTCCATCTTCTCCACAGGATCTCACCTGTATGTAATCTCACAAGTGCCGCTCTGATACCAATTGAAAACGCAATTGATATGTATGGAAAATGAGACACAAACTGAATCACAAACTAAGACAAGGGTTCTTCAAAATAAAACTTCTTTATGAGACAATCTGTTTAGTAAACTTACAAGTTTCACTCAATCAATTATCTAATCTCTCATGTTCATGGATCTATACACAATCCAAGAATCTCTCAAGACAAACCCCTTAGTCCCCTTAAGCGTTATGCTTTCCTACAATAACCCACATAACCTTAATGTCTAAGAATTCTCTTGCTCTTTTGTGCTAACCTCTACAAAGGCTTAGGCTCCCTATTTATACACAATAGGTTGTGGCCATACAAGCTTAAATTCCTATTCTAATCCTAATAGGAATTGCCAAATCTCTTTTCAAATTTCCTTTTCTTTTATGGAATAGGAAAGTCTTTTTCATATTTCCTTTTCTACTAAAAAGGAAACTCTTCATGCTTCTAGACTCTTGTTCAAGCTTCTAGTCTTCATAACTTTCATGGTTTGAATATTAATCGCCTTAGCTGATTCCCTCATTTCAGCTACATATCATCTGCTTCGTTGAACCACTTCTTGTAGTACTCTGAACCAGTGGCGGATCCAGAAAAGAAATCGGTATGGGGCACATATTATCAATTAATAATTTTTAAATTTAAACAAAAAATATTAAATGAAAATGATTTCTAATTATGTTTAATATATTAAATTATAAAATCAGAAAGACACAAAATTATGTTGGTTAGTATATTTAATTACATATATCATATAATATAATTTCTTTGCTAAGTTACAAATCATAACACATGTAAATTTTTTTTTTTTAAAGTAAAATCGACATTTATAAAATAGCACATAAATCCAAACTCTATGAAATAAACTACAAAAGAGATAATAAAATGTTTACTTAGTTACTCTTTTTTTTTTTTTTAACAGCTAATCAATTATATTAATCATAAAAGTATTACATGATACATGAAACCATTAAAATACAACCATTGAACCAAATATAGGAAATTGAACACAATTTCGATGAAGAAGTGGAAGTGACCATGCTTTCCAACCGGAAGCCTTACTGGCAACAGATGAAATATGTTAAGTCCCCTCTTCATATACTTGTAAAGGGCTAACATTTTATAGATGAAACTCCCAAATTAAATGCTTTTCGCATCACTTTAATTAAACAAATACACTGATATGTTGCTTCAAATGGATCTGGATCATGTCTTTTATATCGCCATATCCATCGTTTGTGGTTAGTGACCTCGATTTCCTTTTCAGTAGAGCCTGAAGAATCTGATCGTGGGACAGCAAAACCATCATCACCATCATTGGAACATGTCTCTGAACAGAAGAAAACATCACATAAACCAATTCCTTCGATCAAACAGATTTGTCTACTGATCCCCGCATCAAATACCCAAATGATTTCTTCAAACCACATGTTTGAAAACCATTCATCGGTTAAGAACCGGAGATGACGCCAGTGAAAGAAACCACCGGAAATAAACTGTATATGAAGGAATACATCACGCTTCAAACGGATCGACACGACACAGGACAAGAGACATCGGTAGAATCAAAATTACGGTTACTCATTTTACTAACATTTTTATAATTATAATGTAATCTAACAGTTTAAAAATAATAATTTTGTTTTAAAAGTCAAAATGGAATTACAATGGTTAAAGTAAAAGTATAAAACTAACATTTATTTGAGAAACTATAAAGTATAAATGGAATATGGAAATTGCCCTCAAATCTCAATCAGAGAAAAAAAAACATGACAGAACTTAAAAAAGACACTAAAAAGAACATGTAACAAGAAAACTATCGGACAATAGCCAAAATAAAACAATAAAAGTATCTGAGAAAAAATACAAAACAAAACAATAAAAGGTAAAATAACTGAAGAAAGCAGACAGAAAGTTTTAAGTCTGAACATCGAACAAGTCACCCGAAACTTAGGGTGGGGCACTACATAAACATACGAGCTACAGGATCATAATTGCCACTAATCACTTAAACAAAATTTAATTTAGCATGGGGCACGTGCCCCACCCCATGACACTGTAGATCCGCCCCTGCTCTGTACTAATGCAGCGACTGCATCAACATCTTCATCTTTGTCTTTTTCTTTTTCTTTTCATCTTGTTGTAAAACTCAGTTAAGAATACATCAACATTTATAACCAAATGTCTTTTTACTCCAAATGATAAATCTAAAACAGAGAGCTAACCCATCGAAACTATAAACTTGTAGCATACAAAAGCTTCCATAGCTCCTTGCTAACATGAGTTTTCAGTGAGTGTAGCCTTCCCAAGAATGTTTTTTGTTGGTTTTTTTAGGTGTTCATAACCTCCAACTTAGAAACCATCCACCGATCCCAAGTAGCTTGCGTGTTTCTCCCTTCCATGGTTTCAAAACCAGCAGATACATTATAAAGAAAATCAAAACCCTTCCTCTGAATAATAAAGCATAACCAAAAACATCTAAAGTGAGAGATAATAACTGTCAATCTGTCATGTTTTTCAACACCTTTGTAAGTTGTGGTGGAATCCCGTGGAGTTTTTCCAAATCTAGCACAAATATAGATACATATATTTCTCCATTCCATGAGTTTTTTACTAGAACAAATCTTTGATAACAAACAAAATTTATGGTAGAGATTTAATAGAGGAATTTTAGTTGACTCATATGCTATTGTTTTAATCTAATCTATTTGATACTTTGGAAATAATTACTAGTTATTTTCGTCAAGGATTGAAAACATTTTTTTGTAGTATTTTTATTACGTTCATATGATAAATAAATGATTAATTTACCTACTAACCATATTTGGACCAAAAACTAACAAACTAACAATTAAAAAAAAAACTAACTAACTAACAATTATATACGATATTCAACAAAAAAAAATGTAATCATTTTTTTATATTTGGTAAACAATATAATCATAAAATTAGCCTTCTCTTATTCTTCAAATTTATTTTATATTTTCCTGCGTGGAGAAAAAGAAATGTATATTTGATATCTACATTTTTCAGTTAAATTTCTTTGTACATGTATATATTCAGTCTTGTATAATATACATATAACTTGAATTATATATGCTATATTTTGATATTTTAAAAAACCTATAATTGTCTTCTTTCTAAAATTAAATCACAAAGTATTTTATGTATAAATATTTTTTTTTATAAAAGAAGTATATTAGTCCACCGAGAAAAAACGAATCGACTTTCCGTACATATTTGGCAAATTGGTTCCGTCTTGGTTATTGAAAAAAAAAGATCAGCAGAAATTATATCTACATTCGGTTAGTGCTTCGGTTCGGTTTGATTCACTATAACCGAATGATTAACGATGTTATAAAAGCTAAACCCTAAGTAAATACACTAAACCCCAACATAAGTAACTGAACCTTCAAATTTGAACATTAGTTCAAACTGTCCGACCAAATTCTCTTCAACAAGCATAACAATAGTCGAATGTGCTAGATGATATTTTTCTTGTTGTTATTCTTATACTTGCAGATTTTGCTATTTTTGTTTAAATATTTTAGATTTTTCATTTTTAATATTTTTAAATAAAATTTTACATGTTTGAGTTTTTTGGTTCTAATTTTTTAAGGGTTTAGTGTTTGTTATTAAATATGTATTTCTATTAAAAAAATCACAAATGTATATTTTTTAAAGTGGCTAAAAATGGCCATTAAGCAAATTGCAAATCCAAATGATTTGGGTGACAAAATGATAAAATTATTGAATGGCAAATGACAAATCCAAAACTATTTTAGTATTCTTACTTACTGATCATGAAAGAAGTTTGTACAAATTTTTTTTATTTAATAATGTATTTTGCTCAAAATTTATTTCTATTCATGGATGTGAGGGGTAAATGTAAAACAAATTATCTTTTGCATGAATAATTCTGATAAAGAAAATTAAAAGTTTATATTACGTATCAAAATATTCAAATCTTTGTCAGTAATTGGTCTTCATAATATACAAGTTTTAGTAATTTTTGTGTTTGTGCTCTTGAGCATGTTTTCTGGTTTTAAGTAGTGATTAGAAGTTTCTAATCATATCATGATTGCTTTATACATCTTGTTTATGGATTGATAGATCTTAAGTATTGCAAATGCTTAGGTTAACTGAACTTGCTAAGACCAAAACATCTTAACATCAATTTCTTGTTCTCTCTCCTAAAGCGACCTTTCAAAACTTCCGTTTTCCCTTCACCGTTTCCGGCCGACTTCTCTGGCATCGGTCGGATCTTGTCTTCTTTGTTTTGTGGGATTGGATTTATAGTAGGAGGAGACGGCTGAGACGAACGAACATGAACAATGTTTCTTTAAATATAATTACAGTGAAGTGAAGTCTCTCCTTAGGGTTTAGAGATATATGGGCCGAATCTTCATTATAGTTCGCTCATGCCACAAACCATTGGCCGAATGGCAGAAACAGATTTTGGTGCTAAAATAACCTGCAAAGGAAAGCATTGAAAAAAGACCAAAAAGTAAAAAAGTAACACCCAAAAAGATTCTTATCAAGTACAAGACCGACAAAACAAACAAAAAAAATACAAACCTAAGAAGCAGAGATAACATAACTGCTGATAAACCAGATCCCTAGACGAGGATGTATAAAGGGACGAACGAGACTGTGAGAATGGTTTGCTGCCGATTAAACAACATATCTCTACCTCTTTCTTATCTCTAAATTTCATTTGAACCTTATATTGGATATTAGATCTATACGAGAATCAGAAAGACAAGCATGTTTATAAAAACAGAGATTGTGTAAGATAGGATAAGTTTAATGCGGATTAACCATATCTCTGAATAATAAAGCATAACCAAAAACATCTAAAGTGAGATAATAACTGTCATGTTTTTCAACACCTTTGTAAGTTGTGGTGGAATCCCGAGGAGGTTTTCCAAATCTAGCACAAATATAGATACATATATTTCTCCATTCCATGAGTTTTTTACTAGAACAAATTTTGATAACAAACAAAATTTATGGTAGAGATTTAATAGAGAAATTTTAGTTGACATGCTATTGTTTTCATCTAATATATTTGATATTATCACACCCCGGTTCAGAGACTTGTGGAAGGGTTTAAAAAAATTTATTTGGTCACCTATGTCATCAAAGTGTACTTATCTTTTTGGTCAAGGGTCCTGAGAGAACTCCAGAGTTAAGCTTGTTTGAGCTGGAGTAGTCTCAGAATGGATGACCGTCGGAGAAGTGACTGTCGGAACTGTGTGAGTGAGGACAAAACACAGGAAAAGTTCATTTGGTGATTTGTAGGGACGGTAACAAGTCTTTAAAGCCTCCCGGACGTAGCAAACCAACCGTCGGATATGAATAGGCTCATGGGCCTAATGAGAGGACGTGAGGCGCATTAAGGAAGGTGGGCCCATGGACTGAAGTGGACATGGGATCCACTAAGTAGTGGCGGTCGGGGCTTTACAAGTGGTATCAGAGCCGAACCCAGACGAGTGTGGAGCCGAGTGGGTTCACACCATCGGGGGTGACGGTCTTGGTGCGCAACGAAGACGTTGCGATCTGTTAGTGGGGGTGAATTTTGACACTCCAATTTCAGAGACTTGCGGAGGGGTTTAAAATAATTGATTTGGCAACCTATGTCACCAAACTGAACTTATCTTTTGGTTAGGGTCCTGAGAGAACTCCAGAGTTAAGCATGCTTGAGTTGGAGTAGTGTCAGGATGGGTGACCTTCCTGAAATTGATTGTTGGAACTGTGCGAGTGAAGACAAAAGACATGGAAAGATCATTTGGTGATTTCTAGGGACGGTAACAAGTCTTTAAATCCCCCCGGACGTAGCAAACCGGTCGTCGGATATGGATGGATTTACGGACCTAATGAAAGGATGTGAGGTTCATTAAAAAAAGTGGGCCCATAGACTGAGATTGGACATAGGGCCCACTAAGAAGTGGCGGTCGGGGCGTTACAGATACTTTGAAAAATAATTATTATTTATTTTCGTCAAGGATTGAAAATAATTTTTTGTAGTATATTTATTACGTTCATATGATAAATAAATGATTAATTTACCTACTAACCATATTTGGACCAAAAACTAACAAACTAACAATTATATACGCGATATTCAACAATAAAAAAGTAATTATTTTTATATTTTTGGTAAACAATTTAATCATAAAATTAGCCTTCTCTTATTCTTCAACTTGATTTTATATTTTCCTGCATAGAGAAAAAGAAATGTATATTTGATATCTTCATTTTTCAGTTAAATTTCTTTGTACATGTATATGTTCAATCTTGTATAATATACATATAACTTGAATTATATATGCTATATTTTGATTTTTTTTAAAACCTATAATTGTCTTCTTTTTAAAATTAAAACACAAAGTATTTTATGTATAAACATTTTTTTTTAAAAAAAAGAAGTATTCTGTGTATATTAGTCCAAGAAAAAACGAATCGACTTTCCATACCAAATAGTTGGCAAATTGGTTCCGTCTTGGTTATTGAAAAAAAGGATCAGCAAGAATTATACTTACATTCGGTTAGTGCTTTGGTTCGGTTTGATTCACTATAACCGAATGATCTTATTATATAAAATTGGGTTTTGAAAGTTAATAAAATTTTGACATGTATCAAGTTACCAATCTCAGATTTTTACATGTGTAAAAGTTAATATTTAATATGAAGAATTTGATTATAACAGAAATAAAAAATTTTAAAATATTATTAGTGTAAAAAGATAATTATCAAAAATTACAGAATTTATAAAGAGATTATATATATATATATATTTCATAAAATTTGAAATTATAATATTATTTACTTATTATTAATTTTAATTTTTATTAATTCTACAAAAAAAAAAATAGAAAAAGAGATTAAGGAAAATATACAGTTAATTATTAATTCTAAATTTTGTAAATACTTACTTCTATATAAACATAGATCGTCTCATATTTAAATAATTTACTCAAAAACACTGCTTTCAACTTTGTTTAATTGGGAAATTTTTTATAATGGAAAGGTAAATTTTTCATATTTTTGTAAACCAAAATTTTCTCCAACTTTCTCCTTTTTCAGTTGGGAATAGATAATATTAATATGTTGACCAAAAAAAAAAAAATTAATATATGCGTCTTCTTTTCCTAATACTGTTTTAAAATTTATTGTAGTATTTTTAGATTGTTTTTTGTTTAATTTATATTTTCATCTTTGAATTATTTGGGATCTATATATTACCGTACTTATAATTTTCTTAATTATGTCAGATTAATTTTCTTCTAATTTCTCAACCTTGATTGGTTGGTCATAAACCCTTTTTTTTTTGCAAACATAATTATTACCATTATTCATTCAATCCCAAAGGGAGATAACGAGTATAAGCTCATCAACCTAATGGATGGATAAAATAAGCTAATCAAACACAAGCTTACAACAAACATAGATTGATAGATTGGAAAAACATAAATCGTTGTTGATAGATCCATAAGAGCTCAAAGACTGTGACACCCTAGTCTGCGGAAAGGTTTATAATAATGGATTTGGCCACATATGTCACCAAAATGCACTTATTTTTTTGATCAAGGTTACTGAGAGAACTTCATGATGGGTGACATTCTTGGAAGTGATTGTCGGTACTGTGCGAGTAAGGACAAAACACATGAAAAGATCATTTGTCGATTTGTAGAGTCGGTAAACAAGTTTTTAAAGCCTCTCAGACGTAACAAACCGGCCATCGAATATGGGTCCATGGGACGAGAATAGATGTAGGGCCCACTTAGGAAGGTGGGCCCATAGTCTGAGAGTGGACATGGGCTCACTAAGTAAGGTGGCGGTTGAAGCGTTATAGAGATAGGGGCTACGTCATAGTGTGTCAAAGACTCTTCCACAAAATACATTAGGAAATTTAACATTAGTTACTATCAAAAGATTTTGTGTTGTTAGAAAAAGGTTTTTACTTTCATTGGTTGTTAAAGGCTCGGAGCAAGCTATTTTGAGATAGCGACATGAACATGTTCTCTCTAAACAGGAAGAGGACAGAGCCGATGTTCTTTCTATGGTGGAGAAGGTTGGACACAAGGTTATCTCCCCAAGGGAGGAAAGGGAAGGAGGTTGGACGCAAGGTTATCTCCTTAAGGAAGCAAGGTGGAGCCAAGATTCTCTCCATAGTGGAGGAGGTTGGACGCAAGGTTACCTCCATAAGGGATGGGGTCGGAGCCAAAGTTTTCTCTATGGTGGTCATACATTATTGTGATGATACATCATTGATTAGTATATTCTGTAATATATTTTTTATTCAAAATATAATTTGAGCCAATAATTTTAGTAACTAAAAAACTATGCAGAAGTGAAAGTAAAACAGTTGGCTTAATGTGTTCATATATACATTTTCTAGGTGGTGATAAATAATATATTTGTAACATAGAGTATATTTAGATGTAAAAAAAATACACTTTTAATAGTAACATACATAAAAGATTTGTAAATTGATATAAATCAGTATATTATAACAAAAATAAAATTATAAATAACGTACAACAAATTTTAATATATTTTTGCTAAATTTAATTTAATTTAATTTATAAAACTTTAAACCCGCACATCGGGCAATAGAAATTTCACGACCATACAAAAAGCTAGGCCTTCTAAGATATAGCACATTCGCCCTAGCCACCTCTCTCTGGCACAACTCCTGATGTCTCCTTTCCCGACGGCGCCGATTCCGATCGGCGTTGCTGGAAAGCTGTTTCTGCATCCCCATGTTCTCCTCTTCCTTTTAAGTTTTGTTTCCTTTTGTTCCGGCGGTGAACGAACCGGAGGTTCACCAAGTCTCCACCCTGCAAACCCGGCCATGCTTCAGCTTCATTCCCTCCCCCTCACCCCGTCTCTCTCGGTGGTTCCTCTCAGTGAGTTGACTCTCACGAGGTTCCAGCCCTTCATCGCTAAATCTGAGATCTCAGAACGCCTATGACACTTTGTGCTTCGTCTTTGTCACGCGCCTCCCTCGAAGTCAACTTTTTCTGCTCCTTGGATCTAGATCCCCTCACCAAGCATTTGGCTCGGTTGCAGTTGGACAAGAGCTCTGTATTAACATTGGAGCTGTGCAAGATCTCACCAAGGCCTCGCGACTCAACCTATGTACCTCATATCCCTAAACGCCTAAACCCTAAGCAAATACACTAAAACCTAAGCAAATACACTAAACCCCAACATAAGTAACTGAACCTTCAAATTTGTTATTCTTCACTCGTCTCTCGCTCTCAAGCTGAACAAACATAAGTTCAAGCTCTCCGACCAAACTCTCTGCAACAAGTATAACAACATATGATATTTTTTCTTGTTATTATTCTTCTACTTGCAGATTTTGCTATTTTGGTTTAAATATTTTAGATTTTTATTTTTAAATATTTTAAAATAAAATTTTACACATTATGTTTGATTTTTTTTGTTCTAATTTTTTGAAGGGTTTAGTATTTGTTATTAAGGGTTTGACTGGTTCAAACGCAGTGTTTGCGGTTGTGGTTGCGGTTGTGCGAGATTGCGGAAGCGGGCTACTGCGGTTTCAAGCGTTATTAAGCGTTTTGAATGACTGGTTTAGCGTTTTAAAATGGATGCGTTTGCGGGAGTTTTACGACTGGTTGACCAACAGTTGCATTAGAAGTTAAAACATAATAAATATAATAGATAATTATATAAATGTTTAAAAACACCAAAATTTTTATTAAATTTGATTTATAACTAAAAATCATTAAAAATGATAAAATAATTATTCAATAAAAAATAAATTTCATATTGAAACATTTATTACTTTATACATTTGGCTTTTCACCCAAAATTTAATCAAGTAATGTAATAAATGACAAACCATATGCTTTAGATTATAGATCTTCTCTGCTAAATCTCACACACTCAATAAGTTCCTCACATTGAATTACAAGGCCAAGGTTAATTAATTATTAAAGAGTCGAGAAGAGTCATTGGTGATTTGTTTTAATATATTTACAAATAGTCTTATTTTCGTAAACTTTTGATGAAATGTTATATTTATTTAGATTTTTTTGAACGTATGTGCAATGTGCCAATAGTTTTACATAAGGTTTTCCGGTTTTTTGTTAATTGGAATCTTATTTTCTTGTAATTGTTTATATTATAATCTCCTCAATCATATTTGTACTTCATTTTCTATTATCCTTAATAGGTACAATGGTTATGATATAAGAAAAAAATATTTTAGTATTTTTGATTTATTTTTTGTTTTAAAAAAAAATTCCAATCGCAATCGCCCGCAACCGCAAACGCTTGTGGGAAGCAGCTTTTAGAATTTTGTGGTTGGGAGCTATTAGGAGCAGTTGGAAGCGATTGGAAATTGACACCAATTGCTAACAACCGGAAACGCAGCGTTTGCGGGAGGTAACGGGAGAACCAGTCAACACCTAAGTATGTATATCTATTAAAAAAAATTCACAAATGTATATTTTTTAAAGTGGCTAAAAATGGCCATTACGCAAATTGCAAATCCAAATGATTTGGGTGACAAAATGATAAAATTATAAAATGGCAAATGGCAAATCCAAAATATTTAGTGTGATTTGGATGTTATTATGCTTTTTCTGATTGTTATTTTTATATTTTTGCACAAATTTAGAAGCTTTTTCTGTGTGGCCTTGTTCTGGAGTTGAAGAAGATGTTCTTGGTGAATTTTTTTCCAGTGGATGTGATTAGTTGATATTGGCTTAAGATTGAACCTAATCGATTCACATGGTGATTGCTTGTGATTTCACCTATCTTCGGGTTTCTGAGACATGTGTTGATGTGTTGCGTTGTGTTTATTCATGTGATTTTTACTAATTAGTCGGGTTTAGAGAACCTTCTGAGTCCAGATCTCATTAAAAGTTTTACTACAATTACTTGAAATGCGTTTGGATAACATCCAATTTGAATCGATTACCGAGCCATGTCCCCTCATGCTATATGAGACTCTCATATGATCATTCCTAGTTTCCAGCCATCGATTGAGTTGCAGTCCTTTTCTCAACCAGTTACACGCTTGTTGATTTGGATTTTTTTCAAATTGACCCTTCGATATTTTCATTGATCGTAGCTAATTATGATTCCATTGCGAAACGTGTGACTAGAAATGTTCAGTGACAACCTCTCAATTGTCATTGCCTGGCCTCTCTTGCTACCGCGGTAGCATCTAGTGTGGTCAGCACCAATCGTGTTCGGGCAACGAAGCTTACACTCATTCACATTGGTTCATCCTGTTATGCCCCGGGCCTTCTGCTCTCCGTAAAAAAGGTGGCCGACCTTTCGTCAAGGCTCAGGAATCCGCTACCGAGTTGGCTTCTTCGTATGAGCCATAGCAGCATCTATTCAAACTTTCTTTTTATTTCTATTAGCTAAAAGAGAATTTGTTAGAAATGAAGTCTCATCACTCTAAGAAATTGATTGCAGTTTGATATATTTTATGAATCGTTGTAATATTTAATTATATTCAATATCCAAGTATACCATAATACATGTTCATAAATTATTAATTTTAATATATTAAAATATATATTTTAGCAGTTTAATTGAACCATTACAACATTGGTATGTTTAATATTTAATATCACACCACTTGGATAAACTCTCCATAAATTATTATTTATTAAGTTTTAAATAATTAAAATATATTTAAAAGAATTGTTGCAACTTTTTAATTATACCACAACAAATCATTGTTCGCTGAAACAGATTTCTCGTTTTATATTGAATCTAAATAATTATATTAATATACAATATACGTGTTCGGGCAACGAAGCTTACACTCATTCACATTGGTTCATCCTGTTATGCCCCGGGCCTTCTGCTCTCCGTAACAAAAGGTGGCCGACCTTTCGTCAAGGCTCAGGAATCCGCCACCGAGTTGGCTTCTTCGTATGAGCCATAGCAGCATCTATTCCTTACTCTGTTTTCTGCTTTCAAGCTATGACATGTTCCCGAGTAGTTCTTAGATGATTGATTGGTGAATATCCTCAAGTAAGCCGTAACTACAGCAAAACCTTTTCCGACTAGTGGTACTAGAGGACCATTCAAGTATCCTATTTCCATCTTGATTTTGTAGTTCCACTTTCCTGCTGTCACTGAATCATGTGTACATGTGTTGCATTTTGTTAATGTAGCATGCAAGTGCGGATATAATTCCTCTGGCCAAGTGGAATTATATTGGGGCTTGTCTTTTGGCTTGTCTTTCCTGCTTGTCTTTTTGCTTTGTTGGGGCTTCGTGTTGTTATTATATTGTACATTCCGGTTGCGGTTTTTGTGTTGATGGAAATAGTGTGATTGATGTTGAGCTAATGGTAGCTAACCGTAAAGATGTATGTGCCAAGTCTCTGTTACTAACGTTGTGGTCGTATGAGCCAAAATTCAAGAGATTTAGCCGTCGTTAGCATTTTGTATGATTTAGATTATGTCGGAGTTGTGTGTCTTCTTAGTGGATACAGCATAACGTGTACGAAGCTGGATGATGAGTAGTGTAGATGACACAAATGTCATTCTTGAGCAGTCTTTGTTGCTAACCTTATTATGGTCGTACTCGTATGTTAGTGTAGCCAAGCTTCATGAGATTTCAACATGTGTTGGCAATTTTCTATACCTTCTTAGCTAGTGCATCATATTACAAAACAAGATTTTCTTACGAGGGTCAAAAAAAAGTTTTTACTACCAAAAAAGTTATATAAATTGCTAAAATTATTTACAGTGACTCTCAATTACTTCTTGGGATTCCAAATGTATTGCGTTTGACTTATAAACGACTCGCCGAAGAAGTACTCTAGCGACAAACAAATGCCCCACTCGATAGTGCACCCCCATAATTACTTTGGTGATCAAAACAAATGCATTTTTAGAAGTACTTTCATAAGTAGTCTTTACCAACTTTATTTCCCTTTGTCAGGGATTACCAGCTCAATTGTAGAATGTTGACTAAGAAAATGTAGCCTCAATTTTGGAAAGAGTTAACATTTGTTAGAAAGCCTCTGTCGCTTGATCATCATCACTACGACAACTCCAGGAATCCGATTCTTGGTAACATATTTTAAGCTTAAGATTCAGATCAGTAACATTCTTGTGAGTACGTTTGCTTTTATAAGTTCAATCCATTTAAAATGTTCCTTAAACTTTACATGTTATTGGATAACATCATAACACTATCTTCCTTTTTTTTTGCTATTCGTGTAATGAAAGCTCAAATATTGAATGATATCTCTATTATAGTAAAAGAGAAGTACAACTTCTCCCACTACCAAAATTGTCATCGGACTTAGACTAGAAAACATTGTTATTAAGGGTAGATTAGTACTTAATCATATCTTAGTCGGGTTTAATTTTTTAAATTACCCGAAAGTTATCAATCGGATAGTTTGTATTTTGTAGTTATAGCCAATTACGACAATAGAAGCCTAAATATAATCATAAATGGGTTTCACATTTTTAACAAGTGAGCTTTTTTTGTTTTTTTTTTCAATTTTTCCCCCGATGAACATAATTTTAGAATCTCATATGTGTATTGGAGAATTCAATTTGTTGCCCTCATGATCCTTTGCTGGACAAATAACAACGTTGGAGAAGGCGCTTGCCGGTGGGGATTCACCGGAATTATGCCATGTTCGATAAAAAAAATGAGATAAATAATATGGTTTTTGTAACTTATAGATAAATGATTAATTGATGGATCTAACATACAGTTCTGTGCAATATCATAAAATCATGAAAAAATCAAGTGCTAGCGTGATTTTGCAGAAATAAAATCTGCAAAAATCCAAGATAAGGATAATTTAGTAATTTACTCTTAACAATAAAAAAATTGAGTGGGTTCGAACCCAAGATCAAGTCGTACATCGAACTCAGCCACTCACCACCAGACTACGCTAAATTATACTGAGTAGGTTAAAAACAAACTATATATTCACCGTCACAACTGATAAAAATAGGGTTAAAAACAAACAATACACAACTGATAAAAATATAAATAAAATTTTCATTAATTGCCGTAAAAAATATTAACAAAATATTCTATAAATATGACATATTAATTTCAAAGATATTGTTTTGTCCTAAAGTTTTGGTAACTTATAAAATTAAGTAGTTATTATAGATTAATCGTATAAAATTAACATTTACTAAAATGTTAACAATAAAAATTAAATCAAATCATCATTAACTGCTAGAACAGACTTAACAAAAATATTTCTGAAACATTGGATATTGATTTAGCAAATATTGATAGGTCATACCGTCCTAAATTTTGGAAACTATTACAATTAATATAATATTTTGAGTGAATATAATAGCATATTCGAATTTATACTAACTATAATTAATATTGATAGGTCCTACCGTCCTAGACTAAATGTTCTTCCAAAATATATATCCTCTATGTTAAACTACTAACTGTTTCCTTTTATTAATTTTTATATGCTTATAAAGTATTTGAACAAAATATTTTTTAAGTTCTTATCAAATATATCTTTTCAATTGTTTCAGGATAAAAACACATAAAAATGGGTTGACAAAAGGATGAATGATTTACTCTTTTTATCGAAATCATAGTTTATATATCCAGGTTAGTAATTAGTTTATTTTAAACAAGTATTAAGTTATATATCATATTCATATGTTTAAAAAAATATATTATATTCAGATGTTTAAAGATTAAATTATCCTAACCATGTTTAAAAGGTAAATTGTTCTTATTTTACAGGATTGGACTCATTTGAGAAATTGCAACTATACAAAATTTTATTCTTATAATGGTCAAATTGTTAAGTTTCTTATGCAATCTATGCTCTTATTTATTTACAACAGGTTCAAGAAAATTTTATTGTTGATGCAACTACATTTTCTTCCAAGCAAGAAGCAATGGAGCAAAGGAATTCTGGATGATGAGAACTAAGGGGAATGGCCACACATAGAAAAAAAAGAACTAAGTAATTAGAATTTTTTAATGTGAAAAATATTATCTTGGAGAAAACTATAGTTAACTATACTATTTATATATTTTATTGAGCCAAATACTATGTATTTTCTTACTTAAGGAAAATAATATTTGCATGTGTCACACAAGTTTCTTTTTAGTCGGTATTATGGTTTTTCTAAATGAAATTTTGGTAATTTTCATTCTCATTTATATTGTATGATGTCCTTACGTAATTATTTTACTCTCGATTGTACTCTTAAAATTTTAAGTTTTAAATATGTTTAATTTCTTCTTCTAATCTTAACTCATCATAATATCATTTACTCAGATTGTTTGTTTTTATCTTTTATTTTATTCAAACTTCTTACAAGAATATTGGAAATGAAAATGAATAGTATATACAATTTGTTATGGATCGTAGTATCTGCAAATATTCTTCGTAGTGCTATTGTTTTTTTCATTTTACTTCTTTTTGTTATATCAAAACTCATTATATTATTATTTATTATATTTTCTTTATTATTTAATATTATTTTATCCAAACTCTTTACACAAATATATAGTTTACAATAATCAACTGTGTTATAGCAAAATAAAAATTTAACATATTTCAATCTGTTATGAATCATATATATCCGTAAATATTCCCCCGCGCTGTAGCGCGGGTCTGATCCTAGTTCAATGTTATTATAATTAAATATATTTTTTGTTGGATTTATATAAGACTTTGTTTTCAAATTGGATCTTAACAAATAAATCTGAATGTGTTTTAAACTTTTAATATTAAATCTTTTGTTCATTCAAAATTCATGGGCCCAATCTAGCTATAAACAGGAATTACTTTCTCTTCTTCCTCAACTTGATTTTTTATTGAAAATTTGTTAGAATTGCCCTTTTTGATATACCACTTTTCAAAAATACCCATTTTTGAACATTTTCATTTTTATCCTCTGTTACATACTTACAATATGTTAAATTAATTTTTAGATTTTTTTTTTTAAGTTTGGGTTCTCTATTTATATTTAGGATATAGTTTTTAGGAGGTAAGGTTTAGTATTTGGGGTTTAGGGTTTAGAATTTAGTCATTTTATATATTAAAAAGGGATATTTTTGAAAATGGACATCATAAAAGAGTATTTTTAAAAAATGACATAGAAAAAGGGGTATTTTTGAAAATCCCCTTTTTTATTTATCAACGTGGAGAAACAAAAATGTATATTTGATATCTACTAATATTTGTTCAATTAAATTTCTGTGTACATGTATTTGTTCAATCTTGTATAATATACATATAACTTGAATTATATTTGCTATTTTTTTTAAACATATAATTGTCTATTTTGTTTAAAGTATTCTACGTAGAAACATTTTGATTTTGATGTACACGGAAGAATAGTATATAATATACTAGGTTGAGTCTCGTGCGTTGCACGAGATTATTATATTAATTTGGTTTTTAGTTAAAAGTTATTAGGACTAAATTAATTTTTTTAATTTTTTTTCGAAAAACTTTACAATTTGAAAATCATATCAACAAAGTCTATTTGTATCGAGAAACTTTGTTTTTTTTGGTTAAAAGTCATTAGAGTTTTGGAATTGCTTTATTTGTATTCATTAACTATATAGTTAATTTTCAAGGGGGATTTTCAAAAATACCCTTTTTCTATGTCAGTTTTCAAAAATACCCTTTAATGGTGTCCATTTAATAAAATACCCTTTTTAATATATAAAATGATAAAATTATAAACCCTAAACCCCAAATATTAAACCCTATCCCTTAAAATCTATACCCTAAATGTAATTTGGGAACCCAAACCTAAAAAAATATTCTAAGAGGGGGGGGGGTATTCAACTTGTATTTTAGAAGATTTCATGGTATTCTTAAAATCACTTGTTATTCAATTGATGATTTTTAAAAATCTTTTAAAATCCTATGTTATTCAACTTAACATTTATTTAAAATCACTTAAAATAATTTACAATCTATTGTTATTCAATCACTAGTTTATAAAACTAACTTGAAATCTATTGTTATTCAAAGTATCACAACTTTTTTTTAAAATGCTCCTTAGAATGATTCTAGGAGACTTTTTTTTGGTTTTTAGTTGAAAAATATCACTAATAAAATCATACCCTATTAGATAGAATTTTGAAGGATTTCAAAAAAGAAAACATTGGTTTATTGTTTCCGTAACTCCCCCCGTACAACTCTGAGGTTTCTGGTTCATAGATGTCGCCACCATCGCCTCTCTTGCTTTTCTTCATCCTCTTCGTTAGAGCAAGGCAGACTAACTTCCTTTTCCCGAAACAGTTTCAGTGGTCGCAGTGAGCTAGATGATAGTGACAACAATTCTTCGCCGCAATCATCTTCCAAAGTTCTTACATTGCCGCCTACCATGTTAACACTTGGTTGTGTCTCCGCCGTTCCACTTCTCGTCGTACGTTAGTTTGTTAACTGCAATTTGTTTTGGATTTCAATTATTCGAATGTTGGGATCTATCAAGAAAATATGATCCTTTCTGGTTCTGTAGGATCATTTCTTGAGCTACACATTAGAAACAGATACACTTTGTTTTGTGACTGTAAAAATTGTTCATTCTTTTGCAGGTTTCTGAGAGCTTGAGTTTGAGTTGTTGCATGTTTTTGTGAGCTTGTGTTTGAGTTGTTGTAGGTCTTTTAGTTTGAGTTCATTTCTGTTTCAAGTTTGAGTTCATATCAATATTTTAGTTTTTTATTTGATTTGATTTATCATTGTTTGAGTTTCGGATTTGATTCACTTACCACCATTTAACCAAACCAAATGGTTTCAGATCTCAAGCCTCTTCTAGATTTTATTGCAGGTTTCAAATGTAAGTGCAGGTTTTGGATTGTTATACTAAACAAACACTAGCACTTCACTTATGTTTAACTAAACAAACACTAGCTCTTTTGTCCTCACTTATGTTTTGTCTGCACACAAGTCACAAATTCACACTTGATCACAAATCTGATTACTAATTATAAAATTTTTTGAGTCTCAGTTCAATGTCTAATCACACTACTCTTTATGTTTTGTCTGCTCATAAAGTCATATGTATGAACGCTTACACTAAAAAAAAAATCAGCTTAAAAATGAATAGAAATGAGTAAACACACTCCAAACATCAAGATGTTAAATATATCTCGAATTTCCTCTGCTTTCTTGGCTGTGATGTGATCTGCAACGGTCTGGAAATTTGAGATAATTAGCATAATGAGGTTGAAGATCTTATCAAGATCGATATACTTCATGACTCTGCCGAATCAAGTGGGTTTGTGAGGAGAGGGACAAAGTTCTTGGTGACAGTCTGACAAATGATCTGATCATTACTCCTTCAACTCAAGTTTTATGTAACGGAATAGTTAGGTTGTAGTTAGGATGAGTTGAGACGATGGAGTCAAATTTTATTTGTTTGTGTTGTCAAATATTCTAAAATCACTCAAAGTTCAATACTAAAATCTCACAGAATCACATTTCATTTTTTTAATTAAAATAAAAAAATCTAAAGCACAATCAAATCTCCTAAAAACTCATCTAAATCTTCCAAAATCCTAAAATGTTAAAATCCTACCAAATCTTTTAAAATATAAGTTGAATACCCCCTCTAAAAATTAGTTTAACATAGTGTAATTGTGTAAAAGAGGGCAAAAATGAAAATTTACAAAAAATGGGGCATTTTTGAAAAGGGGTATGCTAAAAAGGGCATTTCTATCAAATTCTCAATTTTAAATGATCAGCTTATCCTTTCCAAAATTATGAACAATTTTAAAAACCTATTTCAAAGTTTAAATTATTATATTTTTGATGTTTTTATTGAATTTTAAATTGTATTATAGTTTTGTATTCTATAATTAGGACATATTATTTTGTGATGTAACCAAAATGCAATACATTTACTGTGGAATTTGTGATTGCAAAATAGAGTGTTGATATTTTGAATTCCTCGTAGATCTTGAAGACAAGTTGAACATTATTCTTCTTCATATTGGGTGGCTTGCCTTTATGTTATTTCTAGGTCTTATATTACAACTTCCACATGACCACATCAAGTGTTCTTGTTACATTTGGATTGTGGTATTCGCTTCCAAAGAAGACGTTGAGTGGTTGTGGGTTAGATGGTCCAAATGATAGGATAGATGCGTGTATAAAATCTGTCAAAATATTCATGAAAGGTAATATAAAACTTGGTTATGTTTCTAAAGTGTGGATTCTTGGAATATGGCATTGTGTAGCTGATGTTGTTTTTTTTGTCGGTATTTGAGCTTTATATTAAAGTGTGAGTTTAGGAGAGTTAAACATTACTATATTTTTTGGAAATCTTTTGGTAATTTAGTTTGGAGATAAGAATAAGGTAAGACTTCAATTAAGCATAGATGTCATTAGAGAAACCTTTTTAATTTTAAAATCTAAGATAGTTGTATGTAAGTTGTAATAGGTTGATTTTGAAAATATTTGTTTAGGGACAATAGAGATGTATCTTCAAAAAAAAATGTAAGATACATATCATATAGTATCTAAAGTTAAAATTTAGAATTAAGCTTTTCTAATATCAAATTTTGTTTTTTTCTGACACATACAACAATAACAACCAACCAACAAAAAACACAAAAAGTGTATAATATTTAAAAAAGAGTGAAAGAGAATGAGAAAATGAGTATTCATAGGATGGGAAGTCATGAGAGTTACAATTTAGAAACAAAAAGTATGGGAGTTAATTCTAATTTATTATTTGTTGAATAAAATTGAATAGAGAAATATAGTTAATGCAAATTTATTTTATTTCAGTTTTAATATTAAAGTGTGATTTAAATGTATATGATTAAATGAATATTATATTATTGTTTAATTGATTTTTTTATTTGAGCTTTATATTAAAGTGTGGGTTAAACTTCTATGATTAAAGTGTTTTATTTGTGATTTAATCGGAGATTTTTTTCTATATTAAGTCATGAGTTAAATTAAATGTGTTTTATAATAAAACTTTTAAAATAACATTTTTTTTTTAAACACATACAACAATAACCAACCAACCAACCAACAAAAAACACAAAAATGTATAATATCTAAGATGAAGTGAAAGAGAATGAGAGAATGAAAAATGAGTATTTATAGGATGGGAAGTGATGAGAGTTACAGTTTAGAAACTAAAAAGTATGGGAGTTAATTCTAATTTATTGTGTGTTGGATAAAATTGTGTGGAGAAATAAAGTTAATGCAAATTTATTTTATTTCAGCTTAATATTAAAGTGTGATTTAAATGTATATGATTAAATGTGTTTTATTTATGTTTTGATTGATTTTTTTTTTTTTTTTTTTTTTTTTTTTATTTTTATTTATTTATTTTTTTTTTGGATACAAAAGATCAGCTCAAACGAGCCAATGGGAAGGAAAATTGTTTACAAACAGAACATGATGCGGAGAGGTACGCGCTTGGCGTGCCAAAGAGTCCGCAGTTACATTAGCTTTTCTTGAAATATAAGATAAAGAGAAAGAAGAAAATTCTTCCCTATCCAACGTGATGTCATCCAAATACGTCGAGAAAGCTGGCCAGTCAGAAGGAGAAGACACCATCTTCACCAGATCTGCACAGTCCGTATAGAAAGCCACGTCCCGGAAATCATGGCCAATCATGCACCGCATCGCCCACAGGAAAGCTTCAACTTTGGCATGTAATGGAGATAGACTTCAACGAAAACTCCTAGCGCCCATCAGCGGCGACGCAGCCTGTAGTGAGGTACTGCACCATCCAGCGCCTGCAAATTGGTCTCCTGCTTTCCAGGAACCATCTATAAAACAGCGGTAACCCGAGAACACAGTTGGAAGTGAGGTCGTGGCCGCCGGAACCGATAACCCTACAGGGAAAGAAACAGAGATACTGATATCCTCCTCCACTTGTGCCTTCTGCCACCCTGTAGCTTCTCCTTCTGCAATCCTTACAATATCCTCCGGTTTCTCCACAATATTTTCAAAAACTCGTGCATTCCGGGCTTTCCAAATATACCACATAAGCCAAGGAAAGGCCACAATACTTGCCCCTGGATTTTGCTGCCCTAAGAAGTGGTCCACATTTGCATACACCGATTCCGTCGGAAAGGAGAGTGGGCCCACCGGGACATGGGCCAAAGCCCATACCTGACGAGCAGGAGGGCAGACAAAAATTGCATGATTTATTGTCTCCTCATCCGCTCCACAACGAACACATCTAATGCACATGCAATACCTCGACGTCCCAGGTTAGCCGAAACCGAAATGCATCCAGTAAGGACTTGCCACATAAAATGTTGAATTTTAGGAGGGCAACGGACCCTCCAAACGCTAGCTAGGAGGGGGGTAATTTCCGGCCCATAAATTATGTTAAAGTGTGAGTTAAATTAATATGATTGAATGTTTTTTCTTTGTGGTTTCATTAGAAATAGTTTTTTAGTTTCATATGAAAAATGTGTTTTATTTATGGTTTAATTGGAAATATTTTTATTTTATTTCATTTGTAATATTAAAGTGTGAGTTAAATGTAGGGATGTCACAATTGGTCTCTAAGCCCATGGGCTGTCCGTGTCCAAATTAATTTGGACTGGTTTTGGTTATTACCAAATTTAAAACGGTCAAATGGACCTAAAACCATTTTAGCCCACTGATAAATGGGCCAAACTCATTTGGACATGGGCTATCCAATAATTCCTCAAAACAAGGGATTGTAAAATTTGGGGGCAATTTGTTTTTTTTTTTTTTCATTTTGTCGAAACTAGGGTTCCTATCCTCTTTCTCTCTCTCGGCGTCTCGCGAGTCGCGAGTCTTCTTCCTCTTTCTCTCTATCGATTCCCTCTGATTCTCTTCATCATCTTCTTCTTCCTCTGATTCTCTTCATCATCCTCTTCTTCCTCTTCTGATTTGTGTTTGTGATTTGGGTTCAATCAGATCGAAAAGCTTGGAGGTTCAATCAGATCTGAAGCTTGGAGGTAAATTTCGTTTCTGGGTTTACTCTAATTCGTAATTACTGGGTTTGTGGGTTTGTGTGTTTTACTCTAATTACTGGGTTTGTGATGTTGATTTTGTTTTTTGTGTTCATGAATCATGATACAGGTCTCGAGGTTCCAGAAACACGCTCATCAAATTTGTGCTGAGAAATCGGTGAGTAGTGTTACTCTTTTAGAGTTTATTAACCTCATAGTCTAGATCCAGTAGTGTTTGACTATTTGTTCACGAAACGATTAGAGTATATGTAATGTTCGAACACGCTTGTTGAGTTATTGTGATGTTCCTCTTTCTACTCAAGTAGTGTTTACTTCTGAATTTTCATATTTCTGTTTGATTGTTTTGGTTACGCTCCTTACAAGTTTGTGTGTATTGGTTTCAGGTCCTTATCACTGCTATGGTTGATACACTGTTACAAGTCTATCTTCAGCTTCAAGGCCCCTAACCAAGGTATTGTTATGTGTGCTTGTGTTTATTCGATCAAGATGTGCTTATTATGTGTGCTTGTATTCGATAATGATGAGCTTGTATGTGTGCTTTTTAAGTAGAGCTTATATATGATGAGCTTGTTATGTGTGCTTGTGTTTATTCGATCATGATGTGAGCTTGTTATGTGTGATTGTGACCAAGTGTCCGTTTATCTAGTTGTGTTAGTTGTGTTAGTTGTTTCTGTTGTGTAGAGCTTGTGACCAAGTGTCCGTTTACTTATATCTTTTTATGTTCATTGTTTGTATATTTTTGAACAGATGGACAAAACACTGAGCTTGTGTGATGATAACTGCATCGTGAGTGATACTGAATGGTATCGACATATGATGGAAGAAGAAAACAATTGGGTGGAAGATGAAAACAATCCGATGGAAGATGAAAACAATCCGATGGAAGATGAAAACATCCGATGGAAGATGAATCTCTTATGGGTGAATCATCTCATGCTCAAGTGAAAAGAGGTAAACGTAGACATTCAAGGTGTTGGAAAAATTTCACTATAATTGGAGAGAAAGATAAAGATGGTAAATATAATATCATATGCAACCACTGCAAGTATAATTATCACTTGAATCTGGATAGGAATGGAACAACTACTTTGCTTAGGCATATGAATACTTGTTCCAAAACTCCTGGTAGTACTCCTAGTACTCATAGTCGAAAGATTGATATGATGGTGTTCCGTGAGTTGATTGCTGTTGCCATTATAGAAGGATTAGGGAAGCTTTTGCATATGTCAATCCGAGTATTGAGTTTTGGAGTAGGAATATTGCAGTTGATGATGTTCTGAAAATTTTTGAGAAGGAGAAAAACAAACTTAAGCAGATTTTGAGTGAAATTCCGGGTAGAGTTTGTTTTACAACTGATTTGAAATTCCGGTGTAGACATCTTTAACTTAAATGTATATGATTAAATTTGTTTTATTTATTGTTTTGATTGAACCTTTTTTTTTAGCTTTATATTAAAGGGTGAGTTAAATTTAAATGATTGAATGTGTTTTATTTGTGGTTTAATTGGAAATGTTTTTTTTCAGTTTTATATTAAATTGTGAGTTAAATGTTTAAGATAAAATGTGTTTTACTTATGGTTTAATTGATTTTTTGTAGGTTTATATTAAAGTTTAATTTTAAAGTGTATGATTAAATGTCTTATTGTTGGATTAATTGAAAATATATATTTTTAGTTTTACATTTAAAGTGTGAGTTATATTTATTTGATTAAATATGCTTTATTGGTAGTTTAGTTAAATTTTTGGTGAATAAGTTTTTTGAACAAGTCTCAGTTTTACAGTAGATGTGGAAGAAAGTTTTAGGAGGTATCCTACTTTATTATATAAGAAAGTTTAATTTTAAAGTATATGATTAAATGTCTTATTTGTGGATTAACTAAAAATATATTTTTTAGTTTTATATTTAAAGTATGAGTTATATGTATTTGATTAAATGTATTTTTTTGGTAGTTTAGTTAAAATTTTGGTGAATAAGTTTTTGGACAGTGTGTGAGTTTTACAGTAGCCATATGTCAAATTGTGGAAGAATGGAGATGTCGAGATTCCCTTCGACACGGCCAATTCAAAATCTCGTAGAATTGAACAGATAAGGGGGAAGGGTGGGGAAGCGAGAGAGGCGAGGAAGAAGAGAAGTCGGAACTCAGAAATTCCGTCGGTTTTTCTTTGAGAAGTCGACAAAATTCTGTAGCTCATTAATGATTTACAGCCTATTATCAGTTGGTTTAAACAACTTGACAAAAGATTTAGAGGTGACACGTGACAGATTGATAGAGCTTTTTAGAGGATGTAACCTACTTTATTATATTAGATTAGTCTTGGGACAAAAAAATAAAATCGATTTTCGGAATCAAAAATTTGCCAAATCGGTTCAGTCTCGGTTATTAAGAAATAACCAATCAGCAAAAGTTATAATTACATTTGGTTAGTGATTCAGTTCGATTTGATTCACGATAATTAACCAGACGATTAACAAATATTCTAAAGCTAAAGCCTAAGCAAATACACTAAACCTCCAATATAGCTAACTAAACCCTCTGTATTGTTACTTTTGCTAAACAACAAGAACTTCAAACTCTCCGACCAAATTCTCTACAACTACAGAAAAACACCAAACTTCTTAAATGTGTTAGACGATATTCTTGTCTTTCTTCTTCTACTTGTTAATTTTGTCATTTTGGTTTAAATATTTTGCCAGTTTTAAATATCTTAAAAGAAAATCTTACACATTATGTTTGGGTTTTCTTGGTTCTAATTTTTTTAAGGGTTTAGTGTTTGTAATAAGTATCTTTTTTTTATAAAACAAAATCACAAATGAATAGTTTTTTCAGTGGCCAAAACTGGCAAATCTGGAAAGCCATTAAGCAAATTAAAAATCCAAATGATTTGGGTGACAAAATGATAAAATTATAAAATGACAAATGGCAAATCCAAAACTATTTTATTCTTACTTGACTGATCATGAATTAAGTTTGTACAAAAATTGTATTGTGTTCTTCAAAGATTATTTATATTCATTGTAGTGTATGTGGGGAGTAAATGTGAGACTAATTATTTTTGCATGAATAATTGTTATAAAGAAAACTCAAAGTATATAGTACTTACCAAAATATTCAAATTAAAATTGTTTGCCATACAAGACATATTTATCCACTTTATAGACATTACGTTATAACTTATAATAACTCTTATCACAAATATTAGATGCAACGAAAATAATGGTAACTAGGATATATCCCGTGCTTAAAGCACGAATCAACATTTAAAAAAAAAATTATAATATAATAATAAAAATTATTGATTTATTTTAAAAAATATTATTTTATTTGAGATAATATTTGTTTCTAATTTTTATCTAAATCTATTAGTCTATTTGAATACTAATTATTTTAGAATATTATAGTATTTTATTCTTGACGTATTATTATAGTTTATACTATTGTTTATTTGTTGTATTTGCATCATTATTTGTGAAATATAAAATAGTAATTTTAATATTATAATTGTGAGCAAATAAAAATTATTAATTTATCATCTATATATAAATTTAGGTTTACCAATCCGCCAATGTGGAAATTAAAACACACATTTTCATACATTGAATAATATATTTTCGTTTTAAAAAATTCAAATCCAACATATGCAGAAAATATACATTTTACTAATTATAAGTATTATATGAAAATTCCAAACAATTTGTAAATAAAATAAAATAAACATGATAGGAGAATCATAATTTAAAATCTTAACAAAATTCTTGAAATTTTTTATTAAAAATAAGTGTATTGTATACTTGGATATAAAATCTTAGTTTTTAAAATTCTGATTGGTTTATATATTTTTTTAAAAAAATAATTAGTAATTTCGTCCATAATTGATTAGAGAGAGAATTTTTTTTTTTAGATTTTTTAATATTTGATCTCTGAGTTTTTTTATTTTTAATTAATTATATTTATTTAAATTAGTTAATTAAGCTTAATTATCTTTTTCTAATGGCAATTGAATGTAATTTTTTACACATTTTAAGGTTAGTTTTATATTTGTACTTCTCAATTAATTTAGTAAGATTTTTTAATTGATATTTATAAATGTTTATTATGCATTCGCTAACTATATATATGATTATATTTCACTAATGTTTCGTAGGGGTAAACATTTTAGTTTACTAACAAGTCTAAAATTTTGAGTTGATCGTAAATAAAAAATTATAAAATCTAAAAAAATAGTCGTTAAATTATGTATTTAATACTAAACATTTTTATAGAAAAATTTATGGTTCAATCAACATTAAATAGCAAATATGTCGATTATAGCTAGAAATCCTTCTTGGTAAACACTGTTTTTTTTTTTTTTTTTTTTTTTTGTCGGCAACAAACATTTTATTAGAAACAAGTAATTTACATCCATGATATTACATAGTTTGACTTACTTAGTCTAGCTTGTTTTGCTAACTTATCAGCTGCTACATTTTGATTACGGGGAACTTTAGCAAAAGAAATCTTAACAAAAGATCTACTAAGATTTTTAATATCCTGTAGATAAGTGACGAGTAAAGAGTGTTCATTCTGCAAGTTCTGTTCATTTTATAGTACATGTAGAAGCTTTTGGGTATAAGATGGCTGCATCACTGAAAAACTTTACATTGTTGTATCCAAGCCTTTGTACATGCGCTATTGCTGACCTTATAGCTTCAGCTTCGACTTCAACTGGTGTGTTCGTTGGATTAATGGATGTTCTCCCCTGCATGATAATCCGATTTTCAGTGTTGTAAAGAATCCAGCCAATTCCTGCACATTCAGTAGGAGAGACCCATGATCCATCAACAAAGCAGCAATAATCATTGGTCTTCAAATTGACATCTTCTTTGCAGCCTGTTTTTGATAGCTTTTGTACTTCTTTCTTTTGAGAGTTTCCATTCACTGTGTTTTCCTGATAAGAGGATGAGCTATCTCTCCATTGTTGTAAATCCATAAAAGCTTTAGTAATAATATATGGAATTGAAAGCTTTTTGTTTTTGAAAAGAAGGTCATTTCTCACTTTCCAGATATTACAACCAATGAAAGGGAAAATGCTTACATCCTTTCTCTGGTTGTTAGTTAAACTCAGCAAGAAATCCACATTCTGTTGAACTGAGTTTGAAAAAGGAGATGTACCTGACTGATAACCATCTAGTGAGAGGCTCCAGATCTCTTTACTAACTCTACACTGGAAAAGAAGATGATTGATACTTTCAATAGCTTCACCACATCTTTGACAATTGTCATCTCGTAGTATTCTTCTCTTCTTAAGGTTTTCTGCAGTTGGCAAAGCGTTATGTAAACTTCTCCACCAAAAATGCTTAATTTTTTTAGGAACATTTTGCCTCCAAATATTTTAAATAGTACTAGAAGATATATTATTTTGAGCATAATTGGTCGAGCAAGATACATCTCGAGAGATCTTACGCTGCAGATTGTAACCAGATTTGACCGTGTACACACCATCTTTAGTATGCATTCAGTTGATTGCATCAGCAGATCTAGTAATAGACGGTCAAATATTTTTTATGTATTCCACATCTTCATGATCCATGATACGATGAAGATGCTCTTCATTCCAACTACCTTGTTCCAGCAAGTCACTTACTTTTAAAGAAGGATACACATGTATTCCGGTCCCAGACGGTGGCCTTGATGGAGTTGTTGGAAGCCAATTGTCATTCCATACTTCAATCTGTTCCCCATTTCCCACAATATATTTTAGACCATGAGAAATCAACTTTGTACCTTGAATTATGCTTTTCCATGCATAGCTTGAGTTTGTTTAGACTTTTGCTTTGAGGAGGCTTGTCTTGGGAAAGTATTTTGCTTTAAAGACCCTTACCATTAACGAACTTGGTTTTTGTAGAATCCTCCAACTTTGTTTTGCCAAGAGAGCAATGTTAAAATCTTTTAAATCTCTTATCGCTAAACCTCCAGCTTTCTTTGGCTCCACAATTTTTTGCCATGCTACCCAGGGAATTTTATGTCTATCCTTATTGGTTGACCACCAAAACTGTCTCATAGCCCTTGTAATTTGATTGATTAATCTTGAGGGAAGGAGGAAACAAGACATGATGTAGGTAGGAATGGCTGTAACAATTGACTTGAGAAGCACTTCCTTACCTGCAGGTGACAGGAGCTTAGTATACCAATTACCCATTTTGTGGTATATTCTTTGAGCTAAGTAAGAAAAAGCATTTGTCTTATTTCTTCCAATAAACTCAGGTAGCCCAAGATAACGACCAAAACCTTGCGTTTTGTAAATCTTCAACATTTGGCTTATATGATGTCGTTTTTCCTTGATCAAGTCCTTTACTAAAAGTAATAGCTGATTTCTGAAAATTAATAGCCTGACCTGAAGCTTGCTCATATTGACTGAGGATGTCTAAAAGTGTTCTACATTCTTCCTCAGTAGCTCTGCAGAATAGTAAGGAATTATCTGCAAAAAGCAAATGTGAAATTGGGGGACCATTTCTACTTGCTTTAAACCCATGAAGCTTTCTCAAACGAATATTTTCTTGAATTAAGGCTGATAAAGCTTCTGTGCATAATAAGTAAATGTAAGGTGAAATAGGATCACCTTGACGAATACCTCTCTGTGGTTTGATAAGGCCAACTGGTTGACCATTAAGAAGAATAGAATATGACACTGTTGAGATACACTTACACCATACTTCCGAGAAACCCATCTTCTTCATAACTGCCTCTACAAAACACCATTCAACTTTATCAAAAGCTTTACTGATATCTAACTTTGTGGCTATATAATGTTGAACCCTCTTTTTGGTATGAATTGAATGTAAGAGTTCGTGAGCAATCAATATGTTTCTGTAATCAATCTACCTGGAATGAAAGCAGACTGATTTGCAGATATAATTTTATTCAGCCACAGTTTAAGTCTATCAGCTAACACTTTTGATAAGATTTTATATGCAACATTGGCAAGACTAATCGGTCTATAATCTTTAACTTGGCTAGGCTGATCTATTTTTGGAATTAAACAGATGTGTGTATTATTTATTTTCGGATCAAGGTCGCATTCTTCAAAAAACGCCTTAGCAAAATTGAACACACCTGTATGGATTGTGGACCAATGATCTTGATAGAAACCCGGGTTGAAACCATCGGGTGCTGGGGCTTTGTCTCTTGCCATACAATGGACAGCTTGATGTAGTTCCTCCTCTGTAATAGGCTTAGTTAGGGCGTCATTCATTTCTCTTGACACACAAGGCTTAATATATTGTACCACATTCTCAATGTTGCTGTTTTGTTCAGATTTATATAAAGAATCAAAATACTCTACTATGACTCTTTTAATACCTTCTTCAGATGTCCAAGCGATTCCATGTGCATCGGTGATTGTGTTGATTCTATTGTAGCTCCTTCTCTGTTTTGTTTTTGCATGGAAAAACCTTGTATTTCTATCTCCAGCTTGAAGCCATTGAACCCTACTTTTTGTTCTCCAGTATTCTTTTTCCAATCTATATTCATTTGTTAAAGCAGATTTCAAGGTATAGATCTTATTTAAATCCAAGGGATTAGAATTATACTGTTCTTGAATCTGAATCTTCAGCTCCTAGATTTTCTTTGCTGTGTTGTTGATGTTTTTTGATTTCCATCTGGATAAACATGATCTACACCGTCTTAAAGCTTCATGAAATTGTTTTGCTGGGAGATTACAACAATCAGTGTTCCATGTCTTCAAAAGTTCTTGTTTAATCTCCTTATTAAATCTCCACCTATTGTCATATTTGAACAGAGGAAATCCTTTCTTCTTTCTATCACTAGTATGAATTAGAAGCGGCCTATGATCAGAGCCAATGCACTCCAATAATTGAACATAAGCGTTTGGGAACACATCTTGCCAATCTGCTGAAGCTACTGCTCTGTCTATACACGATTGAATGTCATAGGAGTGTCGATGCCCAAACCAAGTAAACTTACCTCCAATTGTTTTTAACTCGTGAGGTCCTGAGGTAGATAACATTCTCCTGAAGCTTCTAAATGATGATTCAAGCCTTTGAGGACCTCCTAGCTTCTCATCATTGCTCTTAATATCATTAAAATCACCCAACACGAGTCTTGGTTTGCTTCTATACAAATCTGTAGTAGCCTAAAAAGTCATCTGATCCCACATATTATTTCGATGTTTCTGATCAGGATCCCCATAAATATACGACAGACAAAATGTTGGTAAACCTGGTGCCGATATAAACATATCAGTGTAATTCAGAGAAGGTGATCCCAAAAAATACACTTGCACTGTATCATTCCAAAAGATAGCTAAACCTCCTCTGAGTCCATCCGAAGGGATAATATAGCAAAACTGAAATTCAAGCACCTGTCCTAAAGTATTTACATACTTATAACCGTTCTTAGTCTCTATGAGGAATGAGGAATAAGATATCAGGAGTATAAGATTTCCTGATATCTTTTAGATATGGAATTGTTAGAGGATTCCTCTTAAGCCCCTGACAATTCCAATGCATAATCCTCATTTTGGTAGGGGTGGTTTTGGGGTTTCCACCCTCCCCTGTAACTCATAATCTTCTTCGAACCTTTGCTTTGAGGTTAATGTTTGATCTTCAGATGGAATGTCTTCTCCCTTTCTTTTCTGACCTCTATCCACTACCCTTGATGGTCCCTAACGATCATCTTTTATTTGTGGGGCTTCTTGACCGATGGAATCTCCTAGTATATCATGTTCATTTTCATTGAGGGGTTCACCTTGTATTATTGGTTGGGTATTGAGAAGATTTTCTTCCATTGTATTTGCAGAAGCTTCGTCTTCAGGGTCTATTGCTAGAGCCTTCTTTGTTATACTAGTATGGACCTTGGATGTGGCTCCGTACTCTCTGGTAGTAAGAGGAACAAAATCAGAAGTAATAGACATGTCATCAATGTCTCTGATTCTTGGTGGTAGCATGGTCTTTAAAGTTCCAACAATTGGAGTCGAGGAATCAACATTGTCACTCATATTCTCATCCTCACCCTGAAGCTCCTTTTGTAATGGTTCAAGAACATGCCTAATTGCTTCTTCAACAATTTGCTGAAATTGAGCTACATAATCACAGACTGACTCATCATGCCTTAATGATCCACATCTAAAGGAGAATTTTCTGAGCTTGGGAAATATGAACGGGATCATGATTGGTGCTTGAAGCGGATCAAATTCGATATACCGAACAAAGATCAGCCTGTTGTTGATATTCATGCTTACATGAGCCCAAACCTCACCATCAGAGTCCTCAGTTGCTTCATTAAATTTGACTTCATCAATATGCCCTAACACTCCTCCAACTTCTCGAACAACTGCTTCTGATATAAAATCCTCAAGTATATTTAGGATCTTTACCCAAAAAGAGATTTCGGTTAAAAACATTGGAAGATTACGCCTTGTCCAACGATCTATTGCAACCATCCAAAAGTTGTAGTGCCATGGACCATTTTCTAGAACCGTTAGCAGGTGATGCTCTGCCTTGAAGAAGAATTGGACCGTACCATCATCTTTTATCCTGCTTGTTACTCGTCTTTGCAATTTCCAAGCTTTTGGTAAAGCAGCTTTCATTCCAAATGGTTTTTGATGTTGAGGGTTTAAACACTTTACCACCAGACTTAATCGATTACTAACCTCACGAGATCGCATAGCTTCCATGGACATCTTCATAGGTGTTCTTTCAGATCCCAAATTAAGATTTTGCATAACTTTCCATAGATTTTTCGCCATTCTTGTGACCTTCAACGATTATAAAACCAGCTAAAACTTAAAATTTAGAGACCGGCACAACGACCGGAAGTGAAAACCGCACTAGACGGAGAAGAAAGTTGCCAGAAAAGTAAGTCGGTGATGAGTCGGTGGAAATCGCTTTTCGAATCGTCTAGAAGGAGAGAGAAAGCTTTTTCTTCTTTTGAGACACTGTTTGCTTACTTAAATGTTATTTTCCAATTACAAAAAATGATTTGAAATAGTAATTTATGCAGATAAACTGCTTTTTTCGTGGCATAATGTTCTAGCATGTAACAAAAACTAAGAATAAGATTAACACAAAGATGTCAACTTTCTCCATTCAACAAAAAGCAAATGTTTACACATATTTTATATGTTGTAATAAGTATACCAGTATAAAATCTCAACATATATCTTACTTACTAAAATTTTATTGGAAAAAATATCATAAATTTTGTTTGATTTTTTCAACATAAAATATGAATATGAATGATCTGACACAACATTTAAGCGGTTTGATTATCCACTAACCCACCCGTTTTTTTTCTTTTTATAATAATAAATAATAATAAATAAAAATATAATAATAATAAATAAATTACAGCTAGTGGTCCCATACCCACTAGCCACCTAACCACAATTACAATCAACAGTGGAAATAACCAACACCAATATCCAATAATAAATCAATATTATAGCATAAACAATATCCAAATACCAAACAACATGATACATAGAACCAGCAACCTAGCAATGCCAGACAACAACCAATCAAGTCCCTAGAACATCCTCCTCTTCATTGCCTTGATTCCACGATCACACTTTACCTTTACCTGCACCACAAACATAAATTGAGATGCATGAGTATTTTATAAACACTCAGTGAGGCAATCCTCCCATCTACTAGGCTATACACATAAGCAACAGTAATTCCAATGTTCCAAACAAACAACAAACAAAACATACAAACCAGGAAAACGAACATCAACTCGCTGGAAGGGAGGTGTCAACCGACACCAGCCAAGTGTCGATCGACACTGGCTCTTGGTGTCGACCGATACTACCCCACAGTGTCGATCGATGCCGCTTCACTGGTGTCGACCGACACCAATTGGTATCGATCGGCACTACCTATGCAACCGCGATCCTCACGAAGTCGAGAGTCGAATCTCGCTCCCAAACTCCACCAAATCGTCCAATACTCAAAACCCAAGCAATATACATCCGTAGGAACCTGTAGATCAATCCCAGCAAGAAAAACACACAAACACAACAACAAACAAGCAAGAACAAATAATCACAGGCTTAGATCAGCCATGGTCATGCACTCACCTCTCTGCAGGAAGATTCAGACAAACAATGATGTATCCACACTCTCAGCAAGCTTCCCACACGTTCCTAGCCTTGAATCCTCACTCCCACAGCAAGATTTCACCCACAAAGCCTTGAAGTCTCACAATCTCACTCTAGAACCTCAAGAACAATTTTCTCTCTTTATTTTCTCTAAAAACGGCGAGACAACAACAAAAACACGACCCTAGGTCGTTTTCTCCCTTTTAAAACTCGGTTCAATGGTTTCCTTAAACCAAATCGACGATTAAAACAATCTGATCGAACCAGATAACATTGGTGTCCTATGGGAAGGTTGTTAAAGGGTGGGGACCAGGGTTCGAGGAACGCCTGGCGCACCAATAACCTACTGGTGGATTTGGATGAATAGTTCCTATCCACGGTGAGGGGTTAGGATCGATGTCCTGCAGGGCCAGCTTGGGGTCCGTTGGGGCGGCTAGCGGTGGGCTAGTGGGGTCCGCAGGACGGGTTGTCACATAAAAATCAAATTTTTATATGACAACCCGTCCCGTTAACCCCCACTAGCCCACTGCTAGCTTGCCCCCATAGGCCCCAAGCTGGCCCTGCAGGGCATCGATCTTAACCCCTCACTGTGGATATCCAAATCCACCAGTTGGTGCGCCAGGCGTTCCTCGAACCCTGGTCATCACCCTTTAACAACCTTCCCACAAGACAAGCTGTCAATTGGGGAAGCATCGACCGACACAAGGTTGCATCGACCGATGCTAGATGCACTTGCATCGATCGACACTCGAACTGCATCGACCGATGCATGCTCGACATAACACAAAAACCCTAGGTTTTACGCGCCGTCCTCGCACTTGCATCGACCGACGCACAAGTGTATCGACCGATGCAATGCCGAGCATTCCTACAACCACAAAACTCGATCCCAAGAAACAAGAAAGCTTCCTAACTTCCCAAATATAAATCTAACAAGCCTAACAACACAAAACAAGCAAATCAGAGAGATCTCTAGCTTAGATAAGCCATGGTCATGCACTTACATTTGCCAAGAAGATTCTGAACCTTAAACAAGCATAACAACGCTCCTAGGAAGCTCCTACAACGATTCCAGCTACAGATCTATACAGGAACAGCCTCAAATCACTCAAAATCCTCAAGAACACTCAAGAACCTTTTCTCTCTTTTGTGTTCTCTCAAAAATGGCCAATCTCGTCGAATGAGACAAAAACACGAGTTAAGGGTTTTCCCTAACCCAAAATGCAGCGTTTAACTTAAAACTCGAATGAGATAACCGAACCTGCATCGACCGATGCACCCCTAAACCGAGAATTCGGTTCGCGGATGTTACAATTCTCCCCCACCAATCTAGATTCATCCTTGAATCTCGAACAACCATCAGTCAAGGACTCCCGTGCTACCGTCTTCACGGCCCGCACTCCTCCGACCGATCTACGGAAGGTCACCTCTAGGCGATAGACTCACGCTCCAGGCGTTATTTGCTCTCGACTTTTGGACTTTCCTTTACTCATAGGCCTAAACCTTGAGTTTTATTGGCTCCTCATCAGACCTAAGTCTGCTTGCCATAATGTTGGCTCCTCATCGGGCCTAAGCCCGCATGCCATAATATATAAGGAAAATCTAATACTCGTCTCTCGGGTTGCCACCCTACAGCGCACCCCTGGATCGTCATCCGAAGTCAATATACCAACCATACTCCCAAGCCACAAAGCCTCAGAATATGGTAGTACTAGGAGAACCAAAATTTCCCAAGAGTCGGGAGCAAACAATTCTGAACACGTCTGAGTCCTATCCCTATCCAAGTTTCCTTCCCATGGCTTGCGTAAGAAATCACAATGTCCTACCAACCACATATCCCCTCACTGGAATACCTCATGACCGCACAAGGATCATATACATGCCACAAGGGCCAAACAAATGTCCTAAACAGGACCGCCACCAAGGCCAAACAATCTGTCCTAAACAGGATTGCCACAAAGGCCAAACAAATATCCTCAACAGGACCACCACCAAGGCCAACCAATCTGTCCTAAACAGGACCGTCACAAAGACCACTCTGGCTAAATAGCCCGCCACAAAAGCCCCTCCAAGGCTCTCCACCACTAAAAAGGACAAATTCTAACACACATAATACTTTCCATATTTAGCACTTTCCACTTTTGGAAACTTCTGATTTCAGGAAACTTTCCTCGAAAACTCCGCCTCACGGAAACTTTGTACCCCGAGCACCACCTCATCTTGTTACTGAGTCGCACAACCAACCACCCCAAGCTCAAGTCGCGACTTCCTTCTCATACCACTTCTTAAACCTTTCCTTCATCCTTGCCTCAAGCTCCCAAGTCTGCTCCTCAACACCATCATAGTCCCAAAGGACTCTCATCAAAGGAATCTTCTTCTTCCAAAGTTCCTTGATCCTCCTCTCGAGAACCCTCACTGGTCTCGCCTCCAAAGTCATGTTAGGCTGAAGATCTTCACGAATCTTAGCCAACAACTGATCATCCTCACGGAGACACTTCCGCAACATAGAAATATGAAACACCTTGTGGAACGAACGCATAACCTCAGACAACTCCGGCCTATATGCTACCGGTCCCACCCACTTAATCACTCTGAAAAGACCCATAAACCTCGGACTCAACTTAGTCTCCGTCAATGACCTGTTCTGACCCCGCAACAAGGCCATCTTGAGGTACACTCTATCTCCTACCTGAAACTCAAGATCTCTCCTGCTCTTATCAGCATAACTCCTCTGCCTATCCTGAGCTTCCTTCATGTTCAGTGAGAACCCGAATCTTCTCTGAGGTCTCCTGAACAAAATATGCCCCGAACATGCTCCTCTCCCTCACCTGAGTCCAGCATAATGGTGTACGGCATGGCCTCTCATACAAAGCCTCAGAAGGAGCCATATTAATACTCGCCTGATAGTTGTTGTTCAGGTGATCTGCCCAATGGCCACCCCAATCTAACACACACATCCTCAACAAATCCTCCAGCGTCTGGATCGTCCTCTCTGACTGTCCATCTGTCTGGGGGTGATAAGTTGTACTCATATGCACCTTAGTGCCCATCTCTGCCTGATTTGCCTTCCAGAACACCGAAGTGAACTTAGAATCCCTATCAGACACAATACTCAATGGCAGCCCATGCAATCTGATTATCTCCCTCACATACTTCCTAGCCAAGGCCGATGCTCCACCAGTCTTCTTAATGGCCATAAAATATGCTGACTTAGTCAACCGGTCCACAATGACCCAAATAGCATCAAAAGTCCGAGACACTGGCAATCCTACCACGAAATCTATCGTGATCATATACCTCTTCCACTCAGGAATGGGTAGACTCTTTAGTAACCCGCCAGGAACCTGATGCTCAGCCTTCACTAGCTGACACATATCGCACCTCGTGACCTAACTAGCTACATCCTTCTTCATCCCGACCCAGTGATAGTACCTCTGGAGATCACGGTACATCTTAGTCGCTCCTGGATTAATAAAAAACTTACTCGCATGAGCCTCTCTCAGGATCTCCTGCCTCAACTCCTCATCCTTGGGCACACAAACCCGACCGTGCACCAAGATAGTTCCATTATCTGAGACCTAATACTCATAATCAACATCCTTTGAGGCATTCACCAACCCCAAATCATTCTCCAGAGCCAACCGCACCCTAATAAGAAGATCTGCTCTATCAACCACCTCCAAACCCAACGGTTCCTGCGAAACAGCACACAACCTCAAAGCACTGATCTCCCCTACCAGAGACTCCATCTTCTGTTCCTGGGCCGAAGCTACCCTCTTCCGACTCAGAGCATCTGCAACCGTGTTAGCCTTACCAGGGTGATAGGATATCTCCAAAACATAATCTACCACAAGCTCCATCCACCGCCTCTGTCTCAAATTCAGCTCAGGCTGAGTGAATATATACTTAAGGCTCTTATAATCTGTAAACACTTGTACCTTTGCACCATAAAGATAAGATCTCCAAATCTTCAGGGCTGTGATAACCCGTCCCGTGGACTAGCCCACAGGTAGCTGCCCACCAGGTAGCTGCCCCACCGGACCGTCCGTGGACTATTTGCCCCGCCGCCCCCACAACTCCAAGCTGACATCCTGCCTCTCCACCTTCGACCAGCTCAAGCAAACCCCCAAATCCACAGTCACAGTCGCCATGCTGCCATCAACCAACCTCTAACCTGACTGAAAATCTACCCTGCTTGGTGGCCTCTCCCAACTCCCTCCCAAGTCGGATAGCCTGGGTCGTCTCTATCTACCTTTAGCGCGGCAAAGTCGGCGCACCCATGCCGGATGATCCTACCATATGCCCGAGAAACCTGGCTACCAAATAAGCCTCACGGCCCTTCTCGATCATCTTCCCAGCTTGGATGGCCGAGATCACGAGACTCCTGGAAGTCGGTCTAATACCCTGAAAAACCAACTTCGCTCCTGGACGCTCAAACTCCACTCTACCCCGATGGCAATCCAAATGCACCATATGCCGATGCAACCAATCCATCCCGAGAATAACATCACTTGACTGATAAGCAAATCCGCTGGCCAAGACTCTCCTGCGATCTGAATATCAACTCCTCTAACTCGTCCAACATCTCTCAGGAACTTGCCTCCCGCAACTCTGACAACTCCTGTACGCTCCCCGGGATCCCCTTTGATTCCCGTGCTCCAGAATGAAACATAACGTGGGACTTAAACCCGCCTACCAACAAGGTCCCTACACAAACTTCATGTGTTGAGAACCTAACACTTTATCACAAGAAAAACATAAAATCTGAACCTATGATAACACTCTAATTTACATGTTTTTAGCATCCTTTTTTGTCCATATTTTGCATTGTTCATACCTCTAACTTAGCATTTTTAGACCATTTACTGTAGGAATCAAGTTTTAGAGCATTTAGGGTATTGCATTTCTGCATTTGCATATATTGGATGAAAACAGGTGCTAAAGAGCCTAAAATGGGGAAAAACAAGGACAACTCGAGCATATACCCGAAGGAGCCATCGAGCTACAAGAACAAGTCCGAACCCCAACACGATCGAAGAGGATCCAAGAGCGCGAAGAGCAACTCGAAGATCCACCCGAGGAGTTACCCGAATCAAGCCTCGTGTACCCCATCGAGTAGACCATCGGGTAGGTCTGGTAAGCTAGGTCAAATGGGTTTCCATATATAAACCCCCTCTTTCCCTAGCTCGCAAACGAGCACGCCGCAGACCCTCAAACCAGAGAGCGAGAGCTTCTGTGAGAGAACTGAGCGACTTAACATATTTTTCTTGTTTTTGCACTTTTATTTTGTAGTTTTTCATAGATCTTTGATCCTTACTCTTTTCTACTCTACTCTATCATTTATTAATGTCATTTTCGTTTATTTCTATGGCTTTATCATTCGTTTCTATGTCCGAGAAGTGTAGCAAAGTTTCTAGGGATGGGATAGATGATTAGGTGTTCTTGATCGGTTTGGATGTTTTAGTTGATTGTTATGGTAAATAAATTTCCTTCTAGGTTGATGTTCTTAATGCAGTCAACAGACCGACAGGTTGAGACTAGATCTAGGGCGTTTATAATGCTACAGGCCAAAAGGAGTAGATAAAATGCTTGATTAGGTCAATGTTAGAGGTATACTTAACTTTGAGTGACAAAATCAGATAAGTCTAAGTATATTGACAAAAATGAATTCAACTTAATGCCTGCTTGTTCATATTGCTAGTGCGACAGTGTGGTAGTATGTTCAAGGTTGATTGTTATTAGTGCGACAGTGTGGTGGCAAGGTTTTAGAGATTCATTGTCTAGGAAATAATTGCGTGAGGCATGTAAAGCATCTGTATCAGTCTAGAACACTTAGGATTCGATTACCCCCATCCTTAGGAACTTTCGTATTTCATTCTTTGCATTTTCCTTACATACTCGACTACTTAGACGATCAGGTACACGATAACCTGTATCAAGTAATACCTCGAGCTGTTCATAGTTCACTTGCACACTCGATCACCCCACTCGACACTGTACTCGATTGCTTGCATCGAGTGCATAGGTCGTGTGGTTTACTTGTTTATATTCTCTTGCTTTGTTTGTATTAGGATTATTAGAACCAAACCCCCTTATTGCTTGGCTTGACTTGCTTGATTCTGATTGCATCCTATCTGCTAGCATACCAACCACTTGGATTAATAACCCTTTGTACTACAACTGCATAGGGAATTGATACTCTTGGTGAAAACTAGTCTACAAATTTGGCGTCATTGCCATTTGGTTGTTTCTTTTTGCTACGTTTACGATTTCAGGACTTGCTAGATCAAGTTCGTTTGTTTATATTTGTTTCGGATACTGACTTGTTTGCTTTCATCTTCGTTTGTTTTGAATCTCAAGTACCAAAACCCGAGCAAACACCCAACCCAACACTCGATCACCTGATGGAGTTGATTCTCGAGTACAGACTCGGATACTTGCCTGTGCATGCAAACACGATCCAGAGGTAGCCAGAACCTGAGTCCTTTCATCGACAACATCGACAGACCTCGACTACTCGGACGAAAACAAGTTCAACCGGAACTAGAAACCATTGAGGAGACGATGAATAATCAGAACGGTCCGCCAGCTCCTCAAGCAAGGACCAACATAGGAGCAGGAGATGCTCCGACTACTCACACTCAGAGGAATGGCATTGTGCCACCAGCTGTGCAGAACAACAATTTTGAGATCAAGAGTAGTCTCATCCAGATGATACAAAGCAACAAGTTTCATGGACTGCCAATGGAGGACCCATTGAATCATCTGGATGAATTTGATAGGCTATGTAGCCTAACTAAGATAAATGGAGTCAGTGAAGATGGGTTCAAGCTAAGACTTTTCCCATTCTCTTTGGGAGATAAAGCACACATCTAGGAGAAATCGCTCCCTAAAGAGTCCATCACCACTTGGGAAGCGTGCAAGAAGGCATTCCTGGCCAAATTCTTCTCAAACTCCAGAACAGCAAGGCTGCGCAATGAAATTTCCAGCTTTGTACAGAAGAACAATGAAACGTTCAATGAAGCTTGGGAACGTTTCAAGGGGTACACAACTCGATGTCCACATCACGGCTTCAGCAACGCTTCATTGCTGAGCGCACTATACCGAGGAGTGGTCCCCAAGATACGGATGTTGCTGGACACCGCAAGCAATGGTAACTTCCTCAACAAGGATGTTGATGAAGGTTGGGACCTAGTTGAGAACTTGGCTCAATCTCATGGAAACTACAATGAGGAATATGATCGCTCTGTGCGATCTACAGTAGAGGAAGATGCCAAGTACAAGAGGGACTTGAAAGCCCTCAACGACAAGCTCGATCAGCTCCTCAACCAGCAGAAGCATATCCATGCTATATCAGGGGAAGAGCAGTTTCAACAACAAGATGGGGAGAATATGCAGCTAGAGGATGTTACATCAACAACCAAGGAGGGTAAAACAGAGGGTACAACAACTTCAGGCCGACCTTGACCATGCCTCGCACAAACCCGATGCAGCATACGATACCCCCATCGAGTTCGTTTTCACAGGATTTGCTATCCATGATGCATACAGTCCTATACACTCAGCAGAAAGACATGGCTAGCATTAATGCGCGCTTTGACAGTCTCGCTTGTCGTCTATCAGCCAATTTCCAAGAACTGCATAAACGTTTTGATACATTGGGATCCCGAATACAGGTGATTACAGATAACTCGGCTTCCACATCATACAGCCACACGGAGTCTGCCAAGGCAATCGCCTTACGTAGTGGCCGTCAATTACCCCCTCGAACAGCACCACTGTCCATCACCTCGGATAGTGATGTTCCAGATGGGGAGGATCTCAGTGAACAAACCACTCCTGCTGAACAACAGAGCCACTCACCCGATGCTCAACCCGATCCCCTACCCAAAAAATACTACACGGATAGCTGACCGGATTGAACCTCCAGTACCTCTCCCTCCTACAAACAACCCGGGAAGTGAAACACAAAACGCAAGGCAATTCATTCCCCCACCTTACAAGCCACCTCTGCCATTCCCTGGACGATTTCGCAAGGAACTACTTGAGAAGTACAAGGCATTGTTCGAAAAACAGATGCAAGAACTCGAACTTCGCATGCCCCTGATGGACGCTTTCACCTTGATTCCCCCCTACCAAAAATTCCTGAAGGACGCAGTTATGGAGCGGATCAAGCAAGTACAGGGGATGGTTATACTCAATCATGAGTGCAGTGCGATAATCCAGAGGACCACCGCACCTAACAAGCTCAGCGATCCAGGATCTTTCACCTTACCTTGCTCGATTGGACTGTTGAAGTTCGGAAGATGTCTTTGCGATCTGGGAGCGTCGGTCAGTTTGATGCCACTCACTGTAGCTAAACGTCTTAGATTTGAGAAATTCACCCCTACCGACATCCAGCTGGTTCTGGCAGATCGAACTACGAAGTTGCTAAGAGGAGTTTTGGAAGATCTGCCGGTCAAAGTAGGATCAGTAGACGTACCAACCGACTTCGTGGTATTGGAGATGGATGTGGAGCCAAGGGACCCGCTTATCCTTGGCCGACCGTTCTTAGCTACTGCGGGAGCTATGATTGATGTGAGGAACGGGAAGATCAATCTGAAGCTCGGGGAAGACCTCACTATGCAGTTTGACATCCGGGAGACTATGAAAAAACCTACAATAGCTGGACAAACCTTCCGGATAGAAGAGTTAGAAAGATTGCGTGATGAGTCGTTTGAGGAGATAACAATAGGGGATTGTTTGCAAACAGCACTGACAAATGATGGTAAGGAAGGATTCGTGCATCAAGAAACCGAGCTCTACAAAGAGTTACTTGATACTTACCTAGATGTCATCGAACCAGAGCTAAGTGAGAACATGAGGGGAGCTGACAAAGAGGAAATGGTACTTGACGAAAGAAGCCTGAGCAAGTCAGATGTAAACTCTTATGTCATGTCCTGCAGTTGCTTGACACCGTCCGACCCGGACACCGATCCGATCACCCCACCGAGTAGAGAGATCAGGCATCACCTCGAACGGCAACAACAAATCACGGATGATTGGCTGGAATCTAAGGCGCCTAAAGTGGAACTGAAACCTCTTCCGGATGAGCTAAGGTACGTTTTCTTAGGACCTAATTCGACTTATCCAGTAATCGTTAACTCTAGCTTGCCTGAGAAGGAATTGAAATTGCTTTGCGCCCAAATAAGAAATTATAGAAAAGCAATAGGCTATACTTTAGATGATATCAAGGGTATATCCCCTGATCTGTGCACCCAGCGGATAAACCTTGAAGATGAATCGTACTCTAGTATAGAGCCTCAGCGTCGCCTAAATCCAAACCTGAAAGAAGTGGTGAAAAAGGAGATTTTGAAACTGCTCGATGCTGGAGTTATCTACCCCATTTCCGATAGTACTTAGGTGTCCCCAGTGCACTGCGTCCCAAAGAAAGGAGGAATCACCGTCGTCAAGAACGAGAAAGATGAGCTAATACCCACAAGGACAATAACCGGTCATCGGATGTGTATTGACTAGAGGAAGCTCAACGCAGCCTCCAGGAAGGATCATTTCCCCCTACCTTTCATAGACCAGATGCTGGAGCGACTGGCTAACCACCCTTACTACTGCTTCCTGGACGGATATAGTGGATTTTTCCAGATCCCGATACATCCTGCTGACCAGGAGAAGACAACGTTCACCTGTCCCTATGGGACTTTTGCCTACAAAAGGATGCCTTTCGGTTTATGCAATGCTCCCACAAATTTCCAAAGATGCATGACATCTATCTTCTCTAACCTAATAGAAGAAATGGTGGAGGTTTTCAGGGACGATTTTTCGGTGTATGGGGACTCTTTCTCATCATGTCTGTCAAACCTTTGCAAGGTGCTAAAAAGGTGTGAGGAAACCAATATAGTGTTAAACAGGGAAAAGTGCCACTTCATGGTCCAGGAGGGGATAGTTTTAGGACACAAGATTTCAGAAAAGGGGATAGAGGTCGACAAGGCCAAGATCGATGTAATGGTCCAGCTGCAACCCCCTAAATCAGTAAGAGATGTCAGAAGCTTTTTAGGGCACGCAGGGTTTTACAGGCGATTTATTAAGGACTTCTCTAAGATCGCACGACCTTTAACGCGGCTACTTTGCAAGGCAGCGGAATTCGTTGCCGACAAAGACTGTTTAGATTCCTTCAACAAAATAAAGGAGGCCTTGGTGAGCGCACCAATAGTTCAAGCTCCCGACTGGGACCATCCCTTCGAGATTATGTGTGACGCTTCAAATTACGCTGTAGGAGCAGTACTGGGTCAGAGGATAGATAAAAAGCTCCATGTGATCTACTACGCCAGCAAGACCATGGACGATGCCCAAACGAGGTATGCCACTACTGAAAAGGAACTCCTTGCTGTGGTTTTCGCATTCGAAAAGTTCCAAAGCTACTTGGTCGGTTCTAAGGTGATCGTCTACACAGATCATGCCGCCCTACGGTACATTTATTCGAAAAAGGACACAAAACCCAGGCTCCTCAGGTGGATCCTTCTTCTGCAAGAATTCGACATAGAAATCCTGGATAAAAAGGGGATTGAGAACGGAGTAGCAGACCATTTGTCCAGAATGAGAATCGATGACCCACTCCCAATCGACGATTCAATGCCCGAGGAGAAACTGATGCACATCGTCTTCTTGGAAGAAATGAGCCACACGATCGGACACACGATGGCCCACTCGATTCCTGAGTCAACCGGGTCGATCGAGTTAATGGCAATCGAGTCAGCTAAGCTCCCTTGGTACTCAGACTTCGTGAACTACATGGTATGTGGAGAAATCCCCAAAGACTATAACGCCCACAGAAGGAAAAAGTTTTTCAGAGATGTAAATAGCTACTACTGGGACGAACCTTATCTCTACAAGAAAGGTACAGATGGTCTGTTTAGAAGATGTATAGCCGAAGAGGAAGTCCAAGGGGTATTAGAGCACTGTCATGGGTCCGCCTATGGAAGACATTTCGCAACCTTCAAAACAGCCCAAAAGATACTCAAAGCTGGTCTTTGGTGGCCAACAATGTTCAAGGATGGACAGCTCTTCATAGAAAAATGTGAATCGTGCCAGAAAATGGGCAACATAGGTCGACGGAACGAAATGCCTCAGCAGCCAATCTTAGAAGTCGAAATCTTTGATGTCTGGGGAATTGATTTCATGGGACCTTTCAACCCACCTTCGGATGGGAACATGTACATCCTAGTGGCAGTCGACTACGTGTCGAAATGGGTGGAAGTGATCGCCAGTCCGACAAATGATCACAAGGTCATAATAAAAATGTTCAAAAGCATTATCTTCCCCGGATTTGGAATCCCAAGAATAGTGATCAGTGATGGAGGAACCCACTTCATTAACAGAGTTTTCGATGGCTTGCTGAAAAAGCACAGAGTCAAGCATAAGGTCGCAACAGCTTATCACCCACAAACTAGCGGACAAGTAGAAGTTAGCAACAAACAGATTAAAGCGATAGTAGCTAGAATTGTAGGAATTACGAAAAAGGACTGGGCATTCAAGCTAAATGATGCACTTTGGGCTTATAGGACCAAACTACAAAACACCGATTGGGCGAACACCCTCTCAGCTTCTTTACGGGAAAAACTGCCACCTCCCGGTCGAGGTAGAATACAAGGCAATGTGGGCAACCAAGCTGCTTAACTTGGATATCAAGACCGCCCAGGAAAAGAGAGTAATGGATCTCCACGAACTCGATGAGATACGGCTAGAGGCCTATGATAATTCGAGAATCTACAAGGAGAGAACCAAAGCTTTTCATGACAAGAAAATCCGACACAAGGACTTAAAAGCTGGAGACAAAGTCCTTTTGGTCAATTAAAGACTTCGACTATTCCCTGGGAAGCTCAAGTCAAGATGGTCAGGACCATTCGAAATTAAGAACATTCTGCCCTATGGAGCAGTCACTCTTCTTGATAGTAATGCAAAGGAATTCACTGTGAACGGGCAGAGAGTGAAGAGGTACATGGCAAAGGAGAGCGCAAAGGAGGAACCACCTCTGCGTCTCGATGATCCCGCGCCAGTATGAAGATAAATTGAAAGTCAAGCTTAGCGACTATAAACAAGCTCACTTGGGAGGAAATCTCGATGCCCTACCCGATGAGCTACGCGATCCCATCCTCGATCAACACCTCGGATGCTGGTCCGAGTAAGTCGTCCGTGCACATTACTGAGCTCTCTGACGAGCAAACACTGGCACCTGCTGAAGCCGGAGACGACCCTGGCTATACATTGGCAAGTATGGAGGCTGCTGCAACCTCCTTCTTCACCAACCCATGAGGTACCAAATTCATCCAAGCTTTGTAAATAATATTGCATTTAGTTTAATTCATTTTGTGCGATTCTTGGATTCTTTTCCAATTTTTATTTACACAGGGACTGTCTAATTTAAGTTTGGGAGAGGGTCCTAGAATGTATTTAACATTGTGTTTTATTTTCTTATTTTTATTATTTCAAATTTTTGCATGCTAGTTTTATTCATTTGAGTTTGCATCTATGTGCATTAAAAAACCCAAAAAAATTTGAAAATTTCTGAAAAAAAAAAAAAAAAAAAAATAGAAGAGTGTTCATGTAGTTGCATTTGCATATTAGGATTGAGTCTAGTTTGTTTCATATAGGCTTGTTGCATATGCATCTTAGGGGACAATGATTAAAACCACCTTATTTAAAAATCAAACCTTATGATTGAAGCTATAGCCCTGATATGTCTATATTTTGTCTTTTCTTAGCCTATTTTTATCATGCATTTAGCTAGGATAACTAATTGGTTTGCATCATTTTATAGTTCTTTCTATACACTTTGCACGTCTAGGTAGCTCTTGCATCATCCTTGCATACATTGTGCATTTTGGAGTATTTCAGGTATTTAGGAGACGTTGGAAGCCATTCTCGTCCGAGCCATGGTCACCATCTCCGTTTCGTCCGAGCCATGGTCACCATCTCCGTTTCGTCCGAGCCATGGTCACCATCTCCGTTTCATCCGAGCCATGGTCACCATCTCCATTTCGTCCGAGCCATAGTCACCATCTCCGTCTCGTCCGAGCCATGGTCACCATCTCCGTTTCGTCCGAGCCATAGTCACCATCTCCGTCTTGTCCGAGCCATTGTCACCATCTCCGTCTCGTCCGAGCCATGGTCACCATCTCCGTTTCGTCCGAGCCATTATCACCATCTCCATCTCGTCCGAGCCATTGTCACCATCTCCGTTTTGTCCGAGCTATGATGACATTGCATTCCATTCGACGCACACAGACTCGATCGCACATGTCGGGAAGAAGGACGTTTGGTTTCACACGCTTCAGGAGATTACCGAACCGACGCTTTACCTTGTCGTTTTAAGTTTTAGGGCTTTCCATATTGGACTACTATATATACATTTTGTTAAGTCTTTGCGGAGACATCTTATCTTTTAATCTCGTTTTTGTTCCCAGAAGGTTTCTGAACCTAGCCACCAATACGTTCTGAGACTTGTATTCCGATATTTTTGAGATTTATTCAGATTTTGCATTTGATTCTTTCTACAAAGTTGTTCACCTTATTTTTATCTACCTAATAATGCTTGTTTCAATGATTTCTATTTTTGCATCCTTGACTATGATTTTCGGATCTGAGTAGTGTGTTAGTTCTTGAGGATGGGATAGATTAGGTGGAGGATCTTAGGATGTAGGGTGCTTAAGCTTGATTTGTATGATTCCCTTCTGGACTAGAGATAGAATTGCTAGTTTCTCTCTGATCAATTGGAACTAGGTTTGAGACATTTCCACACCCAAAAGGTGTTTGATGAAATGTCTGACCAACTAGTGCCAGAGACTTACGTTCCTAGCCTAAGAGATTAGTTGTCTAGGACGTTTGTTGACTTGAATGAACTTGTCTGTCATGCCATGCTTGATCATGTTTCTCTAGCGAGAGCTAGGTTTGAAAGTGGTTGAGTCTGAGTAGCTTTTGCCAAGAGATTGGATTAGCTAAGTTGTGATGAGTATTGTTTAGGGATACTTTGCTTGTGGCATGTTAAACACTCCTTAGACTAGGATACTCCACCGACATCAATTACCCCATCCTTAGGACTTCTTTCTTTCTGATTTTTATTACATTCCTGGAACTGTTTCGTTTGTTCATGCTTAGAGTCGTTTGCGTTTTTATTCACTTTCGCTTCTTGTCATGCATTCTTGTTTCTAGGTCTGTGACTCATTTCCGTTTCGCATTTTGATCATTCTAGGACTGTTAGATAAAAAAACTCTTTGAATTAGCTTAACTTGTGACATCTTGATTGCATCTTGAGTGACTAGCATCATCCCATTTGGATTGACACCTTAAGTACTACAACTACATAAGGTTAATTGAACCTACTAGGAGACACAAAAATCTTAGTATCAATTTGGCGCCATTGCCGGGGACATAGAGCGAACACCTACTCCGATTCGCTCTCCCGCACGTCAATCTTCATACCTGCCGCGGGAGCGTCCACCTTCACCCGCTCCTTCACGCCACTCGTCACACGAGTCTAGGGAGAGTTAGAGACGCGGTTCGCAAGGTTCCAGAGCCTCCTCAAGTCGTCGATCAGCGCGTCGTTCTGCAGCTCAAGCTGAGCAAGAGGTTGAGCAACAAGTTGGGCAGCAAGGTGATTATCATCCTACGGATGTGGTAGTATTAGTCTCAGACCATGGCGAATCTAGAGTCGACGACATGCAGTGCGACGAGCAGCCGCACACTTATCAGAACACGCAAGCGGTTGAGCAACAAGTCGACCAACCAGGTGAGACCACTCCTGCGGATCCCGAACACGGTGAAGGACAGAGCCAGTACCACGCACCAACTCCTTGCGCGAGCTCAGAATCCTTTTTCTACTACTGAGGTACTCCTACCTTCCCTTGTATATACCATTTCATTTCTGCATTGTTTGTGTTGTGATTCTTAGATCGTCCTGCAAATTTTTTTTACACAGGAGACTGTGTAATTTAAGTTTGGGGGATGGTTTGAGATCATGTATCTAATGTTGTGTTTTGTGATTCTTATTTCAAATTTCTGCATCATATCATGTTTGAGTCTGCATCCATCTATTTGCATAGAAAAACTATGAAAAAAAAAAAATTCGAAAATTTCCACAAAAACAGAGTGATCATGAAGTTTGCACTTGCATATTAGGATTGCGTTTGGGTTTATTCATATAGGGTTGTTGCATTTAACATAGGGGTTGATGATGATTGTAACCTTGTTAGCATGTTGGATTCAATAGGATAGGATCAAGACCCTTGTTCTTAGTTCTTTGATGCTTGTTTATTGAACCTGAAAAGTTAAGATTGAAGCATATTTTGAATTGATATTATTCCCTATCTACTTGAACCTAATCCTGACTTGCAATTATCATGTTATGCATTGAAGTCGAACTCATGGATACCATATACATACTTGGATTGTCTTTCTCATTTTTACCACCCTTGTCAATCTAAGTAGCTGATTCCCATCTTTGGAACAGTTCCCCGCACCCTTAACCAACCGTTCTTTCAAGCCAATTGTATTCTTGAGTGTCAGGCCTTTTTCCGAGTTGAGCTTGTCAGAAAGTGTTAGGTTCTAACCGACAAGAGTAGGATCCTGTGTAGTTCTAGTTTGCGTTATCCGGACTAGTAGGACTAGGTGAGAACTCGATTTTGGGTATTAGGTATGGATTTGTGCAGAAAAATGAAGTGCAAAACGGAAGTAAAGGGTAGAAAGTCTTTAGGAGGGGGATGTGCTTTCAAATTTTACAAGTCTAGTAAAGGATTTGGGTTGACCGAAGTAAAAAGAGTAATTGGTTCTGGGCATGAAATAAAAAGATTAGACAAGGAAAAAAAAGTAAAAATGCTTATGATGTCTAGAGTCCTTAGAAGAAAAGAAGAAGAACCATAGTGATAATAAAGATTTCCCAATCTGCTAGAATGATAATAAGTGTACTTCTCCTAAGACCAAGTATACAGAGTGAAAGAATGGGTTTGAGATGATGTTTCTGATGAAGGGTAGAGATATGACCAATTTCTGTTTGGAATGTTCTTTGGGTAGACAGGACGCTGCTCTTGTATGTATCAGTTGGTTTCAACCTTTAGCCTTCTCTTAAGCTCGACTCATTTTCGTGAGAGAACCTTGTCATGTATTGATGAAACCACTCGAGAAGGAGACCATCTAAGTCTCCGACCCTTCACCCTAGCCAAATGAGTTCAACGACATTGCTTAGCTTGATTCACGGTTCTCTGTTAATGAATGTTACAGGGAATGATTGATAGGATTGCATGTGTAGAAAAAAAAAATATAGAGTTCCTTCACCATGCATCATAGAACTAAAAACAAGGACCTTGATTCTAACTATTTTATTTAGCATGTTTTAGGTTCTGAAACCCCATCTTCACACCTCTTCTCCATACTCTATTCTTGATTGATTGCTTGAGGGCAAGCAAAGAGTAAGTTTGGGGGAGTTGATATGTCTATATTTTGTCTCTTCTTAGCCTATTTTTATCATGCATTTAGCAAGGATAACTCATTGGTTTGCATCATTTTATAGTTCTTTCTATACACTTTGCACGTCTGGTAGCTCTTGCATCATCCTTGCATACATTGTGCATTTTGGAGTATTTCAGGTATTTAGGAGACGTTGGAAGCCATTCTCGTCCGAGCCATGGTCACCATCTCCGTTTTGTCCGAGCCATGGTCACCATCTCCGTTTCGTCCGAGCCATGGTCACCATCTCCATTTCGTCCGAGCCATAGTCACCATCTCCGTCTCGTCCGAGCCATGGTCACCATTTCCGTTTCGTCCGAGCCATAGTCACCATCTCCGTCTCGTCCGAGCCATTGTCACCATCTCCGTCTCGTCCGAGCCATGGTCACCATCTCCGTTTCGTCCGAGCCATTATCACCATCTCCATCTCGTCCGAGCCATTGTCACCATCTCCATTTCGTCCGAGCTATGATGACATTGCATTCCATTCGACGCACACAGACTCGATCGCACATGTCGGGAAGAAGGACGTTTGGTTTCACACGCTTCAGGAGATTACCGAACCGACGCTTTACCTTGTCGTTTTAAGTTTTAGGGCTTTCCATATTGGACTACTATATATACATTTTGTTAAGTCTTTGCGGAGACATCTTATCTTTTAATCTCGTTTTTGTTCCCAGAAGGTTTCTGAACCTAGCCACCAATACGTTCTGACTTCTGAGACTTGTATTCCGATATTTTTGAGATTTATTCAGATTTTGCATTTGATTCTTTCTACAAAGTTGTTCACCTTATTTTTATCTACCTAATAATGCTTGTTTCAATGATTTCTGTTTTTGCATCCTTGACTATGATTTTCGGATCTGAGTAGTGTGTTAGTTCTTGAGGATGGGATAGATTAGGTGGAGGATCTTAGGATGTAGGGTGTTTAAGCTTGATTTGTATGATTCCCTTCTGGACTAGAGATAGAATTGCTAGTTTCTCTCTGATCAATTGGAACTAGGTTCGAGACATTTCCACACCCAAAAGGTGTTTGATGAAATGTCTGACCAACTAGTGCCAGAGACTTACGTTCCTAGCCTAAGAGATTAGTTGTCTAGGACGTTTGTTGACTTGAATGAACTTGTCTGTCATGCCATGCTTGATCATGTTTCTCTAGCGAGAGCTAGGTTTGGAAGTGGTTGAGTCTGAGTAGCTTTTGCCAAGAGATTGGATTAGCTAAGTTGTGATGATCATTGCTTAGGGATACTTTGCTTGTGGCATGTTAAACACTCCTTAGACTAGGATACTCCACCGACATCAATTACCCCATCCTTAGGACTTCTTTCTTTCTGATTTTTATTACATTCCTGGAAATGTTTCGTTTGTTCATGCTTAGAGTCGTTTGCGTTTTTATTCACTTTCGCTTCTTGTCATACATTCTTGTTTCTAGTTCTGTGACTCATTTCCGTTTCGCATTTTGATCATTCTAGGAATGTTAGATAAAAACAATCTTTGAATTGGCTTAACTTGTGACATCTTGATTGCATCTTGAGTGACTAGCATCATCCCATTTGGATTGACACCTTAAGTACTACAACTACATAAGGTTAATTGAACCTACTAGGAGACACAAAAATCTTAGTATCAAGCCCTTAGTCACAGTTCATTGTTGCTAGATCAATCTTTGGAAAAAAATGAAAAATCTTTGCTTAGATCCTTTGTGTCGATTGAATGCTTCCTCCATTTGCTTGAACATTAGAACATCTCTATATTATTAGATTTAATTTGAACTTTAATTGTCTTGCTTATGGAACTTGAATACTTGCTCATGGTAACTCTAAACTCGGGTTAGCAATCCACATTTTTACTAATTTTTTCGTTTAACCCGATTCATTTGTCCTACCCTTGAACCCAAACCTTTCTTTCAAACCCTGTTGTGAATTTTTGAGTGAGGCCTTTTTCATTGTGCTATAGGTTGTGAAACCTTGAGAGTATTGAGAACGACAAAGAACTGCCTCTTGATTTAGCTAAGTTAGATTTGAACTAGCTAATAGATTCAGTTTTGAAAGATAGGTGGTTAGAATGTTTATTTGGGGATGGGTTGTGGAATATAAAAAAATAGAGAAAAGTCTCTAAGGTTAGAATTAGTTATCTCTAAGTCTCTAAGTAAGAAAAAGTTCTTGCTATAGTCTCCTAGAAAGAAAGAAAAAGAATATATGTATATTAGGAGTTTACCAAAGAAAGAAAAAAAAAAAAAAAAAAAAAGAGATTAAGAGCTAGAATTTTAAAGTCTAAAAGTCTAAACCTTAGGGAGTAAAAAAAAGAAGAAAGAGTAAAAAAAGAGTTTAAATCAAGGGTGTGGGTAATTAAATTCTAGGAGGTTTAAATAAATAAAAAATATATGATGAATGTATGAGAAAAGGGTAGATCATCAAGAGTTAAGCTTTGTATGCCCAAATTGCTCTCAGTCTTAGATAGTTTTCACGACTGTCTAGCATTCCACTTTTTGAGAGAAACCACCTAAAGAATTTGCTTGAAACCACCTTATCAAAAAGCCTTACCCTTGAAACCGATTGAGCTTGATTCACCTTCCATTTGCAAGAATTCGCCAAACACTTAATTGAATGTGAAAGAGATGTTCCTTATCTTTAGTTGGAGGTTGAGCTAGATTAATGCATGGCAATAGGCATAGAAAAATATTTGTAAGTATGTTGATTGATTTTAGCACCATTAAACTATCTTTAAGGACTAAAGCTTGCATCCTTCGGTTAGCATTTTAAGGTTATGAATCCCCACTTTCAAACCGTACCTTCTTACTTACTTGCTAGAGGACTAGCAAGATTTAAGTTTGGGGGTATGATAACACTCTAATTTACATGTTTTTAGCATCCTTTTTTGTCCATATTTTGCACTGTTCATACCTCTAACTTAGCATTTTTAGACTATTTACTGTAGGAATCAAGTTTTAGAGCATTTAGGGTATTGCATTTCTGCATTTGCATATATTGGATGTAAACAGGTGCTAAAGAGCCTAAAATGGGGAAAAACAAGGACAACTCGAGCATATACCCGAAGGAGCCATCGAGCTATAAGAACAAGTCTGAACCCCAACACGATCGAAGAGGATCCAAGAGCGCGAAGAGCAACCCAAAGATCCACCCGAGGAGTTACCCGACTCAAGCCCCGTGTACCCCATCGAGTAGACCATCGGGCAGGTCTGGTAAGCTAGGTCAAATGGGTTTCCATATATAAACCCCCTCTTTCCCAAGCTCGCAAACGAGCACGCCGCATACCCTCAAACCAGAGAGCGAGAGCTTCTATGAGAGAACTGAGCGACTTAACATATTTTTCTTGTTTTTGCACTTTTATTTTGTAGTTTTTCATAGATCTTTGATCCTTACTCTTTTCTACTCTACTCTATCTTTTATTAATGTCATTTTCGTTTATTTCTATGGCTTTATCATTCGTTTCTATGTCCGAGTAGTGTAGCAAAGTTTCTAGGGATCGGATAGATGATTAGGTGTTCTTGATCTGTTAGGATGTTTTAGTTGATTGTTATGGTAAATAAATTTCCTTCTAGGTTGATGTTCTTAATTCAGTCAACAGACCGACAGGTTGAGACTAGATCTAGGGCGTTTATAATGCTACAGGCCGAAAGGAGTAGATAAAATGCTTGATTAGGTCAATGCTAGAGGTATACTTAACTTTGAGTGACAAAATCAGATAAGTCTAAGTATATTGACAAAAATGAATTGTTCTTAATGCCTGCTTGTTCATATTGCTAGTGCGAAAGTGTGGTAGTATGTTCAAGGTTGATTGTTACTAGTGCGACAGTGTGGTGGCAAGGTTTTAGAGATTCATTGTCTAGGAAATAATTGCTTGAGGCATGTAAAGCATTTGTATCGGTCTAGAACACTTAGGATTCGATTACCCCCATCCTTAGGAACTTTTGTATTTCATTCTTTGCATTTTCCTTACTTACTCGACTACTTACCCGATCAGGTACACGATAACCTGTATCGAGTAATACCTCGAGCTGTTCATAGTTCACTTGCACACTCGATCACCCCACTCGACCCTGTACGCGATTGCTTGCATCGAGTGCTTAGGTCGTGTGGTTTACTTGTTTATATTCTCTTGCTTTGTTTATATTAGGATTATTAGAACCAAACCCCCTTATTGCTTGGCTTGACTTGCTTGATTCTGATTGCATCCTATCTGCTAGCATACCAACCATTTGGATTGATAACCCTTTGTACTACAACTGCATAGGGAATTGATACCCTTGGTGAAAACTAGAGTATCAACCTACTGAAATTCACAAAGTTTAAGTACCAGAAATTATACCTGTGATCACCCTGGTACTGGTTCCACCAGTCTCTGCAGTCGTGTACACCCATTGCGCTTGCTCAATCCGTGCCACCTGCTGCCCTCCCGGCTGCACCTGCTGCCCTCCCGGTTGCACCTGCTGCAACGCTGCCACTGCTGTCGGCTGCAACTTAGGACACAAGGGCCTAATGTGCACTGGCTCTCTGCAATGATAGCATACAAGAGCCGCTGCCGTCGGAACACTCCTCTTGGGACAGCTAGCAAACTTGTGATACTTGCTCCTACACTTGAAGCAACTCGCACCACTCGACGTCTGTGTAGTCTCCCACCTCCTCTTCGTTCCCTGCATAGGCTTGCCGCCCCTGCTAGAACCTCCATGATGTTGAGCCTTACTAGGCTGAACTGCTGGACTAACCACCACTGACTGTGCCTGGATATCCTCATCAATCTCTGCTGCAGTCTCAACCAGCTCTTCACGCATAGCATAACTACGTCCTCTACAATGGACCCTCAAGTCATCACGAAGAACCCTCAAAAACCTCCTGATCTAGGCCTCCTCAGGCTCCATAGCCCGACCCCCATAACATAGAAGCCGACTGAACTCTAAGTCTAGCTCCCGCACTGACCGCGTCCCCTGAGACAACTGAAGGAACTGCACCTCTAACCGGTCCAATGGCTCTCTAGGAAAATACTTGCGGTTGACTCCAAGACGAAGTCAGCCCAAGTCATCTCCCTCTGCACTATCCTAGCAGCCACTGATCTCCACCACACCTGAGCATCACCAACCAGATGATGGACCCCTATGTCCACCCAAAACTCCTCAGGACATATCAGAGTATGGAAGTTACTTTCCACACTCGTCCTCCATGCATATGCAGCAGTAGGATCTGTACCACCCGAAAACCGCGCAATCTCGATGCCCTTCATCTCCTTGAACATAGACAAATAACGTCCATGTGCTCCTGCATCCGCAGCCACTGGCCGCCGCTCCTCCACCACCACTGGTGGCACTACCTGAGCCTGAGCTGGTACCACTGCTGGCAACCGCTCCAACAACTGTGCTAGCATAGCCGCAAAGTCAACACATGGGACTCCACCCGCTAGGACTCCCACACTCGAGACCCTAACACCACTGGCCACTGGTGCATCAACACCGCCCCCTCCGGCCACACTCATGGAATCCTCCTGGACACCCTGCGACTCACCAACACCCTCAGATGTCACACTCTGGTCCGCAGTCTCACGAACCACTGGGACTCTGCCCCTACCACGACCACGTCAGCGTCCACGACCATGTCCGCGTCCGCGTCCACGACCACGACCAGCAACAGCATCCTCTCTAACCATCTGCACTACCATGAACAGAAGGCTAAGCACACAATTGAAACATACACAGAAACATAAACTCACCGTGAAATCACACAGTAGGCTCGAAGAGGATGTTCTAGGACTCCATGCCACACACAATTGACTAACTCACATAATCAATCAAAGCATACAAATCCCAAACATCTACAACACAAAGCCTAGTGAACCTAAACCTAGAACCGTAAGGGCTCTGATACCAAACTGAAACGACCCAACTTTTTTTTTCAATAATAAATAAATAATTAATAAATAAGCTACAACTAGTGGTCCCATACCCACTAGCCACCTAACCACAATCACAATCAACAGCGGAAATAACCAATATCAATATCCAATAAATAATCAATAATAATCTAATAACCAATATGAATTCCAAATCATAACCTAATGATCCAAACAATATAAACTAGAGAATCAGCAATCCTAAACAACATTCTAGGACTCAACTCTAGAAACCTAACATAAGCCAGACAACCAAGCGAACCACTAGAACATCCTCCTCTTCATTTCCTTCATTCCACGATCACACTTTGCCTTTACCTGCACCACAAACACAAATTGCAATGCATGAGTATTTTATAAACACTCAGTAAGGCAATCTTCCCATATACTAGGCTATACACACAAGCAATAGAGACATCTCTAACCATCAACCAACAATCAACAATCAACAATAACAAACCAGGACTCTGCATCAACCGACACCAACATGCATCAACCGACACCAGATGGGGAAGCATGAACCGACACAAGGTTGCATCGGCCGATGCTAGATGCAATTGCATCGATCGACTTTCGAACTGCATCGACCGACGCATGCTCGACATACCACGAAAACCCTAGGTTTTACGCGTCGTCCTCGCACTTGCATCGACCGACGCACAAGTGCATCGACCGATGCAATGCCAAGCATCGTGTTTTCCCCAAAGTTTCTCGCCGGATCTTCGTTCTTACAACCACAAAACTCGATCCTAAGCCACAAGAAAGCTTCCTAACGCCCCAAATATCAATCTAACAAGCCTAACAACATATAACAAGCAAATCAGGGAGATCTCTAGCTTAGATAAGCCATGGTCATGCACTTACTTTTGCCAAGAAGATTCTAAACCTTAAACAAGCACAACAACACTTCTAGGAAGCTCCTACAACGATCCCAACTACAGATCTCTACAGGAACAGCCTTAAATCACCTAAAATCCTTAAGAACACTCAAGAACCTTTTCTCTCTTTTGTTTTCTCTCAAAAACGACAAATCTCGTCGAATGAGACAAAAACACGATTTAAGGGTTTTCTCTAACCCAAAACGCAGCGTTTGACTCGACCGAGAAAACTGAACCTGCATCGACCGATGCACCTATTGCATCGACCGATGCACCCATAAACCGGGAATTCGGTTTGTGGATGTTACAGTAGGATCAGGGTAGGATCGAATCAGGGATATAGTGGTAGTAGTTCGAGTGAGTCAGCTGTGGAGAAGACTGTGTTTAAGATAAAATTGAAGTCTTTTGTTGATTAGGCTAAAGGAGTTGAGAAGTTTTACAGATTTGGATTTAAAATAAAGCTAGAACATTGGTGCAGAAAACTCTTGAGATTTGAAAGCTAGATTTTGCAGCATAGTGCGGGTTTTTTTCTAGAAAAGCAAATCTATAAAAACATGGTTTACCACGATTACCCTATAAATTATGATTTTAAAAAGTACAAAGCAAAAAAAATTATTAAAAAACATATTAAAACAAACCCGCAGCGTAGCGCAGATACTAACCTAGTGTATCTAATATAATAAAGTAGGTTACACCCTCTAAGAAGCTCTATCTATCTGCCACGTGTCACCTCTAAAGCTTGTGTTTTTTAATAATGTTTTATGTCATGTTTAAACCAACTGATAATAGGCTGTAAATCATTAATAAGCCACATAATTTTGTCGACTTCTCAAAGAAAAACCGACGGAATTCTGAATTCCGACTTCTCTTGTTCCTCGCCTCTCTCGCTTCCCCACCCCTTCCCCCTTATCTGTTCAATTCCGTGAGATTTTGAATTGGCCGAGTCGAAGGGAATCTCGACATCTCCATTCTTCCACAACTTGACATATGGCTAATGTAAAACTCACACCTGTCTAAAAACTTATTCACCAAAATTTTAACTAAACTACCAATAAAATACATTTAATCAAATACATAAAACTCACACTTTAAATATAAAACTAAAAAAATATATTTTCAGTTAATCCACAAATAAGACATTTAATCATATACTTTAAAATTAAACTTTCTTATATAATAAAGTAGGATACCTCCTAAAACTTTCTTCCACATCTACTGTAAAACTGAGACTTGTGCAAAAAACTTATTCACCAAAAAATTTAACTAAACTACCAATAAAGCATATTTAATCAAATAAATATAACTCACACTTTAAATGTAATACTAAAAAAATATATTTTCAATTAATCCAACAGTAAGACATTTAATCATACACTTTAAAATTAAACTTTAATATAAACCTAAAAAAGATTGAATTAAACCATAAGTAAAACAAGTTTTATCTTAAACATTTAACTCACAATTTAATATAAAACTGAAAAAAACATTTCCAATTAAACCACAAATAAAACACATTCAATCATTTAAATTTAACTCACCCTTTAATATAAAGCTAAAAAAAGTTCAATCAAAACAATAAATAAAAAAAATTTAATCATACACATTTAACTCACACTTTAATATTACAAATGAAATAAAATAAAAATATTTCCAATTAAACCATAAATAAAACACATTTTTCATATGAAACTAAAAAACTATTTCTAATGAAACCACAAATAAAATACATTCAATCATATAAATTTAACTCACATTTTAATATAAAATTGATAAATTATTTCCAATTAAACCATACATAAAACAACTTTAATAATATAAATTTAACTCACACTTTAACATAAATCTAAAATAAAATAAAACAAAATTCAGTCAAAACATAAATAAAACACATTTAATCATATACATTTAATCACACTTTAATATTAAAACTGAAATAAAATAAATTTGCATTAACTTTATTTCTCCACACAATTTTATTCAACACACAATAAATTAGAATTAACTCCCATACTTTTTAGTTCTAGACTGTAACTCTCATCACTTCCCATCCTATAAATACTCATTTTTCATTCTCTCATTCTCTTTCACTTCATCTTAGATATTATACATTTTTTTGTTTTTTTGTTGGTTGGTTGGTTGGTTATTGTTGTATGTGTTTTAAAAAACAAATTAAATATTATTTTAAAAGTTTTATTATAAAACACATTTCATTTCACTCATGACTTAATATAGAAAAAACTTCTTAAATCACAAATAAAACACTTTAATCATAGAAGTTTAACCCACACTTTAATATAAAGCTCAAATAAAAAATCAATTAAACAATAAATAAAACGCATTTAATCATATATATTTAACTCACACTTTAATATTAAAACTGAAATAAAATAAATTTGCATTAATTATATTTCTCTATTCAATTTTATTCAACAAATAATAAATTACAATTAACGCCCATACTTTTTGTTTCTAAATTGTAACTCTTATGACTTCCCATCCTATGAATACTCATTTTCTCATTCTCTTTCACTCTTTCTTAAATATTATACATTTTTTTGTGTTTTTTGTTGGTTGGTTGTTATTGTTGTATGTGTCAAAAAAAAATTAATATTAGAAAAGCTTAATTCTAAATTTTAACTTAGATATTATATGATATGTATCTTACATTTTTTTTTGAAGATACATCTCTATTGTCCCTAAAACAAATATTTTCAAAATCAACCTATTGCAACTTACATACAACTATCTTAGATTTTAAAATTAAAAAGTTTTCTCTAATGACATCTATGCTTAATTGAAGTCCTACCTTATTCTTATCTCCAGACTAAATTACCAAAGATTTCCAAAAAATATAGTAATGTCTAAACTCTCCTAAACTTACACTTTAATATAAAACTCAAATACCGACAAAAAGAAAACAACATCAGCTACACAATGCCATATTCCAACAATCCACATTTTAGAAACTTAACCAATTTTTATATTACCTTTCATGAATATTTTGACAGATTTTATACACGTATCTATCCTATCATTTGGACCATCTAACCCACAACCACTCAACGTCTTCTTTGAAAGCGAATACCACAATCCAAATGCAACAAGAACACTTGATGTGGAAGCTGTAATATAAGACCTAGAAATAACATAAAGGCAAGCCACCCAATATGAAGAAGAATAATGTTCAACTTGTCTTCAAGATCTACGAGGAATTCAAAATATCAACACTCTATTTTGCAATCACAAATTCTACAGTAAATGTATTGCATTTTGGTTACACCACAAAATAATATGTCCTAATTATAGAATATTATAAACTATAATACAATTTAAATTTCAATTAAAACATCAAGAATATAATAATTTAAACTTTTAAAAAGGTTTTTTAAATTATTCATAATTTAGGAAAGGATAAGCTGATCATTTAAAATTAACTATATAGTTAATGAATACAAATAAAACAATTCCAAAACTCTAATGACTTTTAACCAAAAAAAACAAAGTTTTTCGATACAAATAGACTTTGTTGGTATGATCTTCAAATTGTAAAGTTTTTCAAAAAAAATTTAAAAAAATTAATTTAGTCCTAATAACTTTTAACTAAAAATCAAATTAATATAATAATTTTGTGCAACGCACGAGACTCAACCTAGTTGTAAATATTGAAGGCTCATCAAGGATCTATATCAATCGGAAGATTGAAGGACTCAAAAATCATAAAGATATGTAAGTTAAATACGTGCTATTAGCTTAATTCAAAAATCATTAAAACGTTATATACTCATGTAATTAACAGTACAAAAAACATGTGTTTCAAAAAAAAAAAACTGTATAAAAAACATGCAGTTCTGAATTTGTGGGGAGGTATCATATAAGCCAAAAGGTGGAACATGATGACAAATCTTCAAGTTCAAAATACATAGCCTAGCCAATTACAAGACAAAATGTTTTAAGTGAAACTTAGTTTTATATTGTCTACTATGTCATATTCTCAAAACTTTGCTATGTCAACTAAACTACTGCTCTATGATCTTTACCGGCACTGTTTCTTGATTATGGTATGGCTATTGAGTAATATGATAGTAAAATAGCAACAATATTTAATAATATTAGAGTTATAAAATCATAGATTAAAAAAGAAATCGACAGGAATACCACATTACTAAAAAAATTACCTTGAAGAAAACAAGGACGCAGGAAAGATTAATATTGTGGCATATTATCACTTTCTTATAATCATACAAAGTTAAATTAACCTACCTTCTAATATTCATAATAGGATTCATCTTCTCTTGAATCCCTAATTTTAGAATTTCTTTTAATCAAAAATAAACTAAAATAAAGTCTTAAGGTACAGTAAAAGTGAAAGGGTAAAAAAATTGAAAAAATATTTTACTAATATCTATATTAACATTTTTTTGTTTGTAGGGTTTATATTAACATTTTTGAAATACAATTTATAAACAAAAATAAAAGCTTATAAAAATTAATTACATGTCAAATTATCATCTAAGCTATTTTTGGATCGGATAAAAGTTTTTTTTTTTGAAAAAGGCTTTCTATTTAAATTGCAAAAAGAAGAAAAATATTACAAAAGCTGTCCAGATTTAGAGTCTTTTTTGGGACAGACCCAGTTAATTATAAAGGCACAGCCCATTAAAACATATATAGTAGAACTTAGGTTGAGACTTATGGAGAGGGTAGCCGATGAAATAGTAATAGTCACATTTATGGGGAGGAGAAGCTGAGGTTGAGCATCATTAAGGAGAGAGGTGGATCCAAATCACGGAGGCTAGAGATCTTACTGCGAATAGTAGTGTCGACAAGCCGAAGCAAGGTTTCTGCAGATCGGAAAGTGTGACGGTGAAACCGATGGTTTCGTTCTTCCCAGAGTGAGAAGAGAGTGCATTGCCAAGCTAGAAGGGTGGGTCTTATCTTCACCTTGGATCCCTGGAGAGATTGCATGTGGCCAAGAGTAATATCCCATGAAGTGGTTGGCTGGATCCTGCATTTTGAAGTGATTGGAGCCCAAACGGACCAAGTGAAGTTGCAATGGTAGTATATGTGGTCTCATCTCTCTGGACAAGAGTTGCGGAGCAGACAGGAAGGGTCTGTTTGAGGACCTCACTGCAAGATTCGATCGCAAGTAGGGCACCGATTTAACACCAAGAGCCATGTGTGGAAGTTGTGTTTAGGGATGTCTCTTGAATTCCATACCCCTTTACGCCAAGGGACCAGAGGGGAGAGACTTCGGAGGAGACGGTAGATTTGGCCCGTTGAGTAATTTTGGTATGTTTTTCCTTCTAACTCCCACTCATAGTAGTCCTCACGATCTGTAAGATTTAGAGTACTAATGTAGGTGAGTAAAGAGACATGTTTGTCTGTCCTTGCATGAGGAAGTAACCAGCGCTCTTGTCTGTGCAACTGATTTAGAGTTTCATTTGGATGGTGATAACAGGATTTTCACCCACGGTATCAATTCCCTATGCAGTTATAGTACAAAGGGTTATCAATCCAAATGGTTGTTATGCTAGTAGATAAGATATGATGAGAACAATGCAAGTCAAGCCAACCAATAGTGGGGTTTTTTCTAACAACCTAAAATGAGTATAAAAGAGCAAGAACCACACGACCTAAGTACTCAATGCAAGCATTCGGGTACAGGATTTGGTGGGATGATCGGATCAAGAAGACAAGGTTGAACAGCTCGAAGGTATACACGAAGCTGGTGATCGAGTACCAGTTCGGGTAAGGGGTCGAGTTATAGAGTAAAACTAAACAATCAAGATAAGAAAGCTCCTAAGGATGGGGTAATCGACTCATAAGTGCTCCTGACCAATTTGGGATGTCATACATGCCTCAAGAAAATATTCCCTCGACAATGAATCTCTTAAATCTTGCTAAAACACTCTCGTGATAGATACAATCAACCTTAGTCACTCCCCTACCCAACTCTCGTTGGAGAAACATGACCAAGCAGGCATTACAATCCGATTCATTATTGTCAATAAACTCCTTACACATATAATCTCTTAGGCTAAGTGAGTAAATCTCTAGCATTGATTGATTCAAGCATTTCAACAACATCTCTCGATGGCAAAACGCCCTAGATCTAATCTCAACCTCTCGGTCTGAAAATAGCGTTAAGAACACCAATCTAAAGGAATTTATATAAAATAAACATTCAAGCTAAGACATCATAACCGATCAAAAACACATATTTCTCTATCCCATCTTTAGAAACCTTAGTTCACTACTCAGATCTCATGATGAAAAGCATAAAAACACAAATGAATGAAAATTGCATTATATTGAAAATAAGATAAAAGTAATAGAGTACAGAATCGAAACTGAAAAGAATAGCAAAAAAAAAAATTAAATCCTAACAAAGTGGAAAAAGTGTTTGGATCTCTCTCTCTCTGGATCTCTCTCTCTCTCTGGATCTCTCTCTCTCTCTCTCTCTCTCTCTCTCTCTCTCTCTCTCTCTCTCTCTCTCTCTCTCTCTCTCTCTCTCTCTCTCTCTCTCTCTCTCTCTCTCTCTCTCTCTCTCTCTCTCTCTCAGAAGCTCTCGCTCTCTAGTTTGAGTGTATGCGGCATGCTAGGGCGAGAGGAAGAAGAGGGGGGTTTTTATATGGAAACCTTTTTAACCTAGCTGCTCAGTTCTGCCCGAGGGTCTGCTCGAGGCGGTGCACGAGGTTCAAGTCGGGTAGTTTCTTGGGTAGGGTTTTAGGTTGTTCTTCCTGCTCTTAGATCCTGTTTGATCGGGTTGAGGTTCGGACTGTTCTTCTTGCATGGTAGCTCTTTTGGGTACATGCTCGGGTTTGACCTCGTTTTTCCCCATTTTGGGCTCCAAAGCACCTGTTTTCATCCAAAATGCACAAATACAACAATGCAGCACCCTAAATGGCCTAAATGCAAATTTCTATAGTTAAGGACCTAAAAATGCTAAGGTTAGGGGTATATATAATGCAAAATATGGACAAAAAAGGGTGTCTAAAACATGTAAATTAGAGAGTTATCAGATGGATTCCTAGTCTAGAGTCGGCAGCAGTAGAGAAGAAGTCCTTAATTTTCCCAAACGGAGACCAGTTGTCTGACCAAAATCTACAGGTAACACCATTCTCAACTCGTATCTTTATCCAACCGTACACCGCATCTCGCATCTTCACTAGCTTATTTTCCAACCATGAGTAATTCTGTCTCGGTTTCATTGTCCAGTAATTGTTTAGCGATCCACGCAAGAACAAGGTTTATGTGTAAATAACCCATAACTCTTGTTTCGGATCTTGCCATATCTCCAAAAAAAAAATTCTATTATGGTTACCTCTATCTTTGTCTGGTATGATTTCTCTGCAAACAAACATAAATAATCAATTCTCGTTATGATTTGTTACCAAATCAAGATAAAGATTTAGTGCTAATATTAATTACAGTATCTTAAACAAATATTTGAAATCTACATATGGTTGTCAAAAATTATCACACACATAATTATATGTTTCAAATTAAATGCTAACAATATTATATTTATTTAAATCAATAATGTATTCCATGAATACATTCAAAATTCTTCATAATAGTTCAGAAATTCTGAGATTTAGAAGATATACTAAACAATTGAGAAGACATACTTAACAGAAACGCTCCCAGGCACTAATATCAAGAAAGCTTTTCGAATCATGTACTCCGGCGCCAGCGAATTGATGAATCGCCGGTGTCGAAATCCCTCTCTCTCCCTTTCTTCCGGCTTCTCGTTCTCTTTTTCTTTCATTTTTTTTGGTGTGTTTCTCAATCTTTTCGAACATATTCACCCTCCCAATCCTTGTTTAAACCTTTAACCCACTTCGCTCAATTCGGAGCTAGTGGCAGAAGATGGAAGATGTGGCTGATCTCTCTCTTCCAGATCCAATCTCTACCAACAATCTCGAGTAAGCAGTAAATACCTCCAAAAGCTTTCCTTGTGTGCATACAACGTTTAACGCGAATCTCTGCTGAAGACTCCTCAAAAACCATGTGCAACATGGATCCATGGAGCTCGTTCTCCTCGAAGAGGGTTGTCTCACCGCCGATTCGTATTCGTTTTCCGGCTCGACGCAGTCGCCGCATGACCAAGGAAAAACTAGGGTTTCACCTGGTGGACCTTTTCCCCTTATTAGGCCTTAGAGACAAGTTTTGGCCCATTATCAAAAGCTTTTGCACAAACCCATCACGTCTTTGGTTCAGGTCTGACGTTATCTTCTCCCTGTCAAAACCACTTGATATGATGCTTCGATTCTATGAGTATGGTGGCCGAAGACTCCACCTGAAGGATGAATTGGCATCATGGAACTGGTATTGGCAATACTCCCATGAAACATTGTTACCATGTCATCTTCTGGCCAAGCTTTGTAAAAGCATACACTCTTTGAACTATTATCGACGAAGTGATCTTGGTCTTAGACTTTCTATGCCCAGGTCAGGTCTTCATAACTTTCTATCAATCTCCACCTTAGTGTTGCATCATAATTCTATTTTGGCTGGTTTTGAATCCCATGCTAGAAGAGTATTTGTTGCCCTAGGTGGCTTTGATGTTTTATGGTGTCAAAGTCAGTTATATGGGTTGATCTCGAACGACATTATGACCACACATCCAAGGAGTGCTGGTTACCGTTGCCTCATCATACTCTCATCTCTGTATCCCTTGTGCCTGGAGCCAATTTATGAAAAATTTGGTTAATCATGCTTGTCTATCCTATTTTGGAGAAAGCCCTCCCACCAAACCTTACCAGCCCTTGGCGACCACCTAACCCCCTAGCCTCCTCCATGGAGCACCTTTCCAAAAGCTTCTATGCGTATATCATACGAGCTGAGTATAATCACTTGTTGATTAGGGATATTCTGAAGCGCGCCTTCAAGCTGAAATCCTACAAGACACCAAAAAATCTTCCATCGTTTGCAAGTTCATCAAGGTTCTGCATCCTCGTGGAGGACTCATGTAGTCTTTATCTTTACCCTTCTTTTAATTCTCTACTTTTAAGTTGTAAGAACCCCCTTCCCCCCCTTCCGGGGTTTTAAGTTTAATGAAAGCAAAAAAAGAAAAAAGAAAAAAAATATATATATATATACTAAATTCTTTACCCGAGAATTTTCTACTACTAACTCTCACAAAATCTATTTTTTTAAAAAAAACATTATCATATTTCAAAATTAAACCCAAAACTTTAAAAATACTAAATTTTACTTCTCAAAACTATATTCTAAATGTAAAATAGAAAATCCAAACTTATCAAAAATTTGTGAAGTGTATTTGTAGATTATTTTTCAAAAATGAATCCATCACTTTGTTAATTGGTTTAAAAGAGAAAATTAAAAAAGTGGATTGGTAAAAACATATTCATCTAATCATCTTTTTGGATTTGGTTGAGTATGAAAAAAATCAAGAGATTTTTAACAATTCTACCACAAAGACATAACTTTCTTAAAGAGAATACCACAATGCACAAAAGTTTTCCAGAAATACCATATTGTCTTTTTGAATTGACAAAACTAACCTTAACCAATTATTCTAACAATTCACTTTCTTATTATTATTTTTTTGGACTTCTCATGTATTCTCTTTCATCAACCGGTACTATTGTTTTGTCTTGTCATGGTGTGGCAATAAGTTTTCAACTTTAAGTTGCATTTTTATTTTGGTCAAACATTAAAGTTGCATATCAAAAAAAAAAAAAAAAACCCCACGACTTCTTTCTTATTTCTTTTCTCTATCTCTCTAAAATAGCTTAACCCTAAAAATTGGTTTTAGACAAATATTGATACTTTTTTTTACTTAAACTTCAAAACAGTTTAGTAGACAAAAAATAGTGTAAGACAATATCTATGGCTAGGCTTATTAGACGTTGAACTCTGTATATGATTATGTATGTAGTGGATACTAATATATTATAAAGTTTTTTTTTACTAAAATGTAAACAAATTTTGATTTAAGTTGTACTCTGTCCAACTACTAGATAGACAATACATTCTCTTATGCTGACCAACATATAGTCTTATGATGGACAACTTAAATCGTAATTTGTCCACATTTTCGTAGAGGACAACTATGACAAGTTCTTCACAATAGCTTATTATAGCAGTCAACACAGTTTTTCTACTATAATGTGTTTTTTTATTATTATTTAAACATGCAATAGACAATAAATATATTATATTATTATAATTGTTGTCATCTATTTACAGTGTGGACAACTTTTCATTGTAGTTGTGGACAAGTTTTAGTTATAGTTGTCCTCCACAAAATGTGGAAAATTTTCATTTACATATGCAGTAGACAATAATATTAGTTGTCCTCTACAAAATTGTGGAAGAATTTTGATTTTAAGTTGTTCATCATAAGGATAATAAAAATGAACATTATCCTCTCATAAATTTATTCCTAGAATGTGGACAAATTTTCATACATTTGTTGACCATTTTTTAGGTTAACCACCAAAACTAAAGTCTCCTAACAAAAAAAAAAAATACATAGTTTTCTCATCATTGATGCGCAGTGGACAAGTTATTGCAACTTATTGTTGTCTACCTATAACATAATATACGATGGACATTTACAAAAACCTATGTGAAGTACTTTTTAAATCACAAGAATGTTATTTTCATTTTGTTCTCTTTCTTTGTTTTATCTTCGATCATTTGTCTATTAATTTTTAATTCCTTATTTTTTCTACAAATATTACAACATATTTCTTTTGCTAAGAAATCTTCTCTTTCTTCATATTAAATTCCAACTGGTATAATGTCTAATCGTATGTGGTTCAGTGAAAACTGAAAAGTACTGTAATAAAAAGACAATGCCTACAGAACATATATCTCACGCCTCTTATGTGAAGGGTAAGATTGTCATCTTATCTCTCTCTTAAATCTCAAATATGGTACTTCTTAAAAGGAAAAAAAAATATGGCATTTGGGAAAAACTTTTTACCCAATGTGGTAGAATAAATAAAATTCCAAAAGCTTCTATGCGTATATCATACGAGCTGAGTATAATCACTTGTTGATTAGGGATATTCTGAAGCGCGCCTTCAAGCTGAAATCCTACAAGACACCAAAAAATCTTCCATCGTTTGCAAGTTCATCAAGGTTCTGCATCCTCGTGGAGGACTCATGTAGTCTTTATCTTTACCCTTCTTTTAATTCTCTACTTTTAAGTTGTAAGAACCCCCTTCCGGGGTTTTAAGTTTAATGAAAGCAAAAAAAGAAAAAAAAAAAAAAAATATATATATATATATATACTAAATTCTTTACCCGAGAATTTTCTACTACTAACTCTCACAAAATCTATTTTTTTTTAAAAAACATTATCATATTTCAAAATTAAACCCAAAACTTTAAAAATACTAAATTTTACTTCTCAAAACTATATTCTAAATGTAAAATAGAAAATCCAAACTTATCAAAAATTTGTGAAGTGTATTTGTAGATTATTTTTCAAAAATGAATCCATCACTTTGTTAATTGGTTTAAAAGAGAAAATTAAAAAAGTGGATTGGTAAAAACATATTCATCTAATCATCTTTTTGGATTTGGTTGAGTATGAAAAAATCAATCAATGATGTCTCTTCACAGTTCACAATATGCAACAGTTTGACGTGTTTGCTTCCTCTCCCTCCATTTTCAAGTTGAGCATATCTCATAAGCCAAAAAAAGCGGTTAGAGATCCTCCACATCGCACCCCACGGTAACAACATACACTCTCAATCCAAATAGATATCATAAACCCACACGTCAACAGAAAACTCATTTGACTTCATCTTTTATCCAGTTACATCGCGCCACGTCATCACCACGACCAAGATGTTTCTGTACACTACAGTAATGTATCGGTTCTGTTTTTGCTCCCCACACAAAGATTTCTCCTTTTTGATTTCTTCAATTGGATCCCCAAGAAAAAAAAAACCCCCAACTTTGACATGGAAGGAGAGATTCAAGACTGGGAGGTACTACAGAGCTTGAGATCTACCACTGAGGATGATAATTCGAAGAGCTTGGAGGAGATTGAAGTTGCCACTCAAGGTATGATTAGGTTTGATTACTTCTCTCTTGAGAACAAGAGTGGTGTGTCTCCTCGTGTGGAAGGGGAAGATGAAGAAGGGTCTGTTCAATCGGGTAGTCCTGGCTGGATTGAACCATCCTACGATGCTCCTTATGGTCCGAAGCATTTTAGTGAGTTATGGTCTGACTCGAGTAGTGATCGGCTTGAGGATCAGAGGTTAGTTGATGATGAGTTGGGTTTAGAGAGAAGCGAAGTGGGTATTGTTGAATATAGTCAAAGTATAGTTCAAGACATGGATTTGATGAGCTCTGGTGAGGGAAAGGATGAATCTTTACTGTCAGGTGATCTAGTTAGTGGAAATGATCCGGTGGAAGGAGAAGGGAACTCTGTTTCTATTGATGATCCATCTGTTAAATCTGGTGGTGGAGGAGGAGAAGAGAAGGGGTTTGTGTGGTGGAAAATTCCAATAGAAGTGTTGAAGTATTGTGTTTTTAAAGTTAATCCTATTTGGTCTTTCTCCATGGCCGCAGCATTTGTGGGTTTTGTTATGTTAGGGCGTAGGTTGTATAATATGAAGAAGAAGAGCCGTACCCTACAGCTTAAGGTTCTATTGGATGATAAGGTAACTAGTTCAGTCTATTTGATTGTTTAGTGTTCTTCTAATGTCAATCGTTGGGCTCATGTGGTGGAGTGAGATGAGATTGCATAGTTCAATTTTTACTGTTTTGTTAGTCTTATTGTTGATTTGACACCTGAGTGATCTCCATCTTTTTGTGCTTCTTCTCTGTGGTTTTATCCGCTTTTATGATTGAACATCATATATATTTCTTTGACAAAAAAAAAACATCATATATATTTACATTTTAGTTTAAATGTTCTTTTGTGATAGGCAAATGATAGTTGAAAGGTCTTTAGACTAGTTCTGACTTTGCCTTTCAGGCTTTATGATTCGTCTTTGTAACATTTTCTTGTTTGGTATTAAATATTATGCTTCTGTGAGAACACTGAGAAGGATAAGGATAAAAGTAGTGGTGAAACCTGAATTCGTAATTTAATCGTCTGAGTCCTGCTTATGGTTGAAAATAACTGGTGGATCATATATGTCATTTGCTACTGAAATTCATGTTCTTGCTTGACTTTTTGAGTATTTAAGAACACAATTAGGAAAACGTTTACACCATCTGATTCATGTTTTGTCTGTCTTTTGAATGAATTACTTCTTCAGAAGGTGGCAAATCATGCTGCTCGGTGGAACGAAGCAATCTCTGTAGTGAAACGTGTGCCAATAATCCGGCCAGCACTCCCGTCTTCGGTGGGTATGAACCAGTGGTCCATGATGAGTTTAAGGTGAAAGATAAGTGAATTGAGGGCATAATAATGTATATGAATGATTTATGTGGTTGGGTGCATGTATCCTGTGATTGTATTAAAATACCAGTCGACAGTCTCAAAATGTTACCAAAACATACAAAATATGCGTGTAAGTTTGCACTATGTATGTATGTATATATTTATGTATGTATATATTGTTGCTTTGATTGCTTGGTGGAATACAAATTAGGTCAGAATCATAGTGCTGGTTTGGAAGGTTGCGGTCAGAATCCGACCTTGATTAGCCTTCTGGGCTGATCTTAGTTGGCAGTGTTGTAAAGAGATTGTACAAAGACAAAAGCCAATAACGGAAACTTGATGATTCATTGAGAAAGTACGACACTTAAGTTATGAAAAGGATTGAGACAATAAACCCAAATTAACAGGGAAGTTCACGTGAAGAGGGCAATGAACTCATAGATATAGGAGTCTATCCTTCTTCACTTTATTATAGCTATCCAAACTCTACGCTGTCAATTGTGATTACTGATTAGACATATGTCTCTTCTTCTTGTTTCTTTGTCTTCTATCACTCTATTATTCGTTGACCATTTTACCTCCAGAGATGATATATACTCATTTATTTCATACTTAATCACAAATGTATACTGTAAGGATCCAAAGCTAACCCCTACTCATGAATTCTAATTCTAACGGATTCCAAGAGGAAAGAAAGCAAACCAAATTCGAGCTTCAAGATATACCTAGCCATTGTCTTACAGAACATATTCACCCACTCATCCACTAAAAAACTTGTATAAGTAGATCAAATATTGAGAGAAATTAAACCAAAAATAAAGTAATTAAACCAGAAATTAAGAGCAACCTATCCCTAGAAACTAAGTGTATAGGGTAATAAATATTGGAAAGAACAAAAAATGAAGTAAATAGGTATGGGTCCATGTTTATGATGGCATGTGACAAACAATCAAAGCCCACACCATTAATTGGAGATTGAAGAAACAATGCTTTTCATATTCTGGAACACCACTTCAATTCCTTTTTTCTCTTGTTTCCTATTCAGTACTGTATCCTGAGGACTGCCCATAACTTGTTTTGTCTTTTTATCTCAGTTTCCACATGAAAAAAAAAGAATCAACTCAGGACAAAGAAGAATAATTACCATGAAGTCGAAGTGTTATTAGTTTTTGTTATAAGACATTCGAAATTTTTACTGTAGTGTGTTAGGATAAGTGAAGACGCTTTTGGCCACCATTATATAAATAACCTGTCTGCAATGCCGCAATGTGGAGCTTTCTTCACCAACTAAATAATCATTTCCCTTCATTGAATGAAAAAATGAGTCCTCTCTGCAGATAAATAGACATACAAAAGACATTAGAAAACAACAACAATTCCTGAGAGATAGAGAGAGGAAGAGCTTTGAAATATTTTAGATTTCAGAATACATGGGTGGTGCTACAAGCAAGCAGGAGAGATACAGTTCTAGGAGACGCATCAAGGTGAAATCGAATGAACAGATATGGACACCAGCAAGAACAGAGCTTGATGAGAAAGAGAGAGTGATTGTGGCTCTGAAGACGGCAGAGAAAGAATGGAGGAAAGAGAGGAAGAGACTGAGAGAGGAAGTGAAGAGGCTGAGGCAGAAGATGGAAGAGAAAGAAGAAGCAAAAGCGAAACCATACGAGTGGGAATGGGTCGTGGAACAGATGTGTGTAGAGAGAGCCGTGAGGGAAGAAGCTGTGGAGAGGTGGAAACAACTCTATTTCGCTATCAAGAATGAGCTTGATGATCTCATCCACACAACATATGGTAAAACTTTTCACAAATAATCTCATCTTCTGACTTTGGTTTTGGTTTTTGAGGAAAGTAATGACTTTTTCTGTTTCTTTTTGTAGGAGAGGCACTGAGACAGAAACCTCAAGAAGAAGTTGCAAAGACAGTTCAAGAACTCAGGAAGGAAGTTAAAGTCAGGGGAGAAACCATTGAGACACTCAAGGGGAGAATAGCTTTGATGGAGAAACAACGAATTGGGAAGGAAAGAGAGATTGACTTACTGAGACAGAGTCTGCGTATCCTCGGTGGTAGCAGCGGGAAGAACAAAATTCATCTGCTACCAGAAACCTGCCTGTATTCAAAGCAAAATTCATTGGGTGTAAATAACAGCTTTGTCATATCAAATTACTTTCCCACAGGGACTGCTATCTAAGTAGACTCAAGAAGTTTCATGATATAGTAAGCCATTACTTTTTTGTGTCTCATGACACTAAAGGAAGTTGTATATACTTCACTGCATCCATAAAAGTTAATGATTGATGAATTGGTTTTTACCAATCTCAGTTCTAGGTTACTCTAGATGATGTTTAAACTTAGTACATGCAACTAAGAATTGAATAATAGTTGTAAAAGTTCCAAAACAATCGAGAAGCTTAAGGATTGAGATAACTTACTTCTCCCGCAACTGCACTTTAGTAAAGTCCACAGATGCAGGTCATGCTGAAACTAAGCCAGTCGAGAGCCGAGGTGGTTGCGATCCCTGTAAGCCACAAAGAACATTCTCTGCATTGTTTCCCTGAGCATGCACTGAAAAGTACCATATTCAAATTCCAGATCCATAACTTAGTTCAAGGAGCAGTTCTGAACCCTGAGAAAAAAGTAAATAACAAAAGAGATCATTGACATCTATACGATTTCAAATTTTTTGATATCTTCCAAGCTTTCTTGTCCCCTTTCATGTCTATGTTTAACTTTACAGGACTGAACCACAGGTCACTAAAACATAATTACATTTTGGTACACAATATTCCGTTCCTTCGTGGTCCAGTGAGAATATAATAATGCGACCCAGTTGATTCTTGTCTCGTGTAAATGGTATACAGAGTGAATACTATATAGCTGAAGTGAGCCATTACATGCTCTCATGGTCTCAGGACTCTCTCACTGATTGAGTAGTAGCATTTTCGATAACGTCCGGATCTTCAACATTCTTGTAATATAATTTCACACTCTGAAAAAATTGCCAACAAAAATTGATTCCAATAAGCTAATATGGAACGGATTTAAAACCGACATATGGCTCCACCCAAAAAGGGTTGGCGCTTTTTCAACGTTACTATCCTGTGAGAGATTAATATTCCACAATTCTAAGTCCGTATGGAGCTATGCGTTATTTTCTGAGTACTTCACTTATCAGCATTTTCTTAAGTGGGCACTAATAGCATACCTCTAACAGTGTGATGTAATAGAAATCTTCCATGTGCTGCATAAGGGCACTCCCATCACGAAGTGCGTTGAATATTTTGATTTCAGTTTGAAGTATCTTCTCAACAAGTTCCTTCTCACCTTTCATCTGAAAGATAACATCCATTTAACCTCACGTCAGGATGCCACTCATAAGTAATATATCTCACTAGAATTCTAGCAAGCCTCTCTACATCTTCTGAATAACACCCATTGGTAGAAACTTCAAAATTCCATAAGGAATTAATAGAATGAAACAGACCATACAAATGGTAAACAAGTTTTGCGTTCGACTATGGATAAATGTCTGTGCCACACATGTATATGAAGCCATGGAATAAAATAGCTGCTAGTAAATATGAACCTAGAATTATATGCTCCTAGGAAGTAGAAGCCAATAACAAACATATGCAGAATATATGTGAAAGACAAGCAGGAAAACTCAAACTTAATTGATGATCAAAAGAAATAAGTGAAGAACCAGAGAAAGTTAGGTATTAAAGGACTTACAAATCTACTAACGAGAATATCAGGTGTCGCTTCCCCAATAACCTCAGCATGATAACCATCTTTCTGGAACTCAGTATTCTCCTGCAACATTATATCACTCAGTCTAATCAACTTCTACTAAAAAAGCCGATCACATAACTGAAAGAGCTCGTAATACAGAGTAACACATATTATAGCACCACCAGGACAAATTAAAAAATAATGCTCTGCATAGATTAAACATGTTTGATCAAAGGGTAAACATACCACCTCTCCAGCGGTGAGATAAATAGGATGAGCAACATGACAATAGCCCATTAAGCGAGGGACTGTGGGAATTATGTCTCTATGGTTTACAACTCTCCAGCTGTCTTTTACTTTCTGTGAAAGTGCAGTATGGAAAACATATTAATCAACAAGATATTACGACGATGTGCCATCTCAAGTTAGAAGAAGCCTAACCTGGTTATAAATTTCAGCAAATTTTTTGTTGCCTACTCTTGGAGATCCAAAATTGTACATGGTAATAGTGATTGCTCCACGTCTAACAAGCATACACAGATAAAGTTGATTAATGCCCATCAACCTGATGTCGCCATGGTGATATGTAGAAAGTACAGGAGTTCCCAAACCACTTACTTAGCTAATTGGCTTGACGCAAGTTCAAGAGCCAAGAGTGTAGCTAATGCACCACCCAAGCTATGTCCAGTCACATAAACATGCCATTTATCTTCATGCTCAGCAACATCGTCTCTGCCAAAGGGGAGAGTGCATATGCATTAGAAATTATGTCCAGAGTTTAGCAGACCTTGTAAACATAAAAGCCAAACACAATATTTATTGTCCTGAGAAATTTAATTAAACTTTATCTAGAACCAATATTCCAAGAAGACAGACCGTGGCATTTTCAACAATGACAAATATTTTTTTTCACAGCAAAAAGAAGATGCAACAATTGAAATAACAGGTAAGTAAGGAAAAACTCTCCAAAAGCAGGAAAGTAAAGTGAAACATAAGAAGCACCTACATGTAGCCAATAGCCATTTTGAGCAATGATATAATCCTTATCTGTACTGAATCGTATGCACTCAGAAATCCACTATGAACCTAAAAAATTCAAAGCAGCATTAGAAAATAACTCAATAAACTATACTTGATCAATGCCATGAGTTTAAAACATACTTGTACTTCTTGCTTGAAGTCTCCACCAATTCTTTCAGGATTCAGACTGCAACATATTCAAAAGATGTCCAGGAGAGATGAATTATAACTAAGTAAAACTTCAAAAATGTAGACTTTAAGTAGTTTCTGAATCAATGTAGAGAAGCTGAATAAACAGGCAATACTAACCCAGCAGGAGCTAGCATCAGATCAGTCTGCAAATCTTTCCACTTTGTCTGACAACATGAAATATTGACTGTAAGAGCTGAAAGAGAAAACTCAAGTATTAAGAAGATATAGATAAAAGCCTACCTGTTCAGTTCCTCTAAAAGCGATAACTACTCTTTTCCTCCTTGCATCACGCCAAATTGCCACCTGCAGCTTGCAAATTAGTATGTCTATTAACATGAACTTGTATTTTCAGGAAAGGATAGACTTCATCCCTGAAATCACTTGTTTCCAAACAACTAGAATCAGTACGTCGAAGAAAAAAGAGTCTTCACCTGCGTGTCAGTGTTGTCGTTTTCTAGAAAACATAGCTTTTCAAACTCAGATTTGATAAAGCTTGGATGCCCCATGGCAGTTGCAAGCATTGCCCATGCCTCCATGGCACTTTCTGCGCTAGAAAATAGTGTTTTCATTTCCTCAGCGTTCTTTTCATCCGCTCCATCAACATTCACTAGACCAGAGAGTTTTTCCGTCTTGGAGGAACCAGAGACATCGTCTGTTACATTGGAAGCACCATCTTTTTCTACGACCTTCTCTGTACCAAGATTATCCTTACTTAACTGAGGCACTACTGCTTTGAAAACCATTAATGCACCAAAGACATTATCTGCCTGCTTAAGCAATTCTTGTGTCGCATTCTTCATGTCTGCAAGAGAAGACTTGGACGCGTAAATAGCAAGCTGACCATCTTCCTTTTCATCATCGCCTTCTCGAGTATTAGCAGTGGCAAGCCCTGATTCGATGTAACCTGCATCTGCAGTTTTCCGTGATTGTAGACCAAATTTTTCCAGTATTTCCGTTCCGTTCCACTTCAATTTCTCAGGTGAAGGAAGGCCAAGTTTCTGGACGATATTTTGACCAACTATGTCAGGAATGTTATCCCAGAAATTACCTTCTGACGGAAAGCTGCCATTTTCATTGTCACCCTCCAGTTCATTGTTATGGCCATCACCATTACCATCTTTCTCTTTGCTACCTGAATTACTCAGATCAGTACTGCGATGTTGATCGGATGAATCCCCTGAACTAGCCCCACCAGAGAGCATATCTACCGACGGAGAATGATCATTAGAGTTTTCTTCACCTTTAGAGTCCTCTGTAGTATTGCTTGGACGTTCAATATTCTCAAGGGGAGCATCACTGAGTGACTTTAATTGTCCAAAAGCATACTCTACAAACTGACGTGCTGGCACAGCTTCAGAGTCAACAAGATTTTTCAAAACTGATTCGACTGCTTCAGAGTCAACAAAGTTTTTCAGAACTGACTTAATTTCATTTCTCTGAAGGATCTCTGAAACAAACGGGAACCTCCACCACTTCTTTTCTTCTTCAACTTCCTCAAATCCCTTGTACTTAATCTGAAAGTTTAAATTCGGTTAAGACAAAGACCAAACTAGTGGAGAGACTAGTTTTTGGGTTTAGCATACAAAAATGTGAACCTATAGAGCATCAGGGTGCATGATATTTTGTGCTTATTTGGATGTAAAAGGAGTATATTTTTTTTTTTTTTTTGGAAATTAAGTTGATTGTTTTTGTCAACAGGATAAATTTATCACCTACACAAATAAGCACTGACAGCATAAACTGACCTCCAGTTGAACTTTCCCACCACCTCCAATTCCATCTAGTTCTACTAGGACCTTGTGCAAGTTCCCTTGGGAAGCAAAAAAACACAAAACCAAAGTACAAGTTAGAGACAAAAATCCATAAGTTAGACGTTCAGTAGATTCCTCAGATGTATCACTACTTGCGATCACTAATCTACAATTGATTGCTCTAGTCAGCAAATATCTGCAGGTTCTCATTCCCTAGGAAACAAGAATCATTTCCAGGAAAACCTTAATCATTGTTAGTGTATAAGTTTTTAGATCGAGCAAGTCTCAAGTACTCCATTGTGGCAGTGTTTAACACACCACAACTCCGCCACCTGACATAATCTTAGTTTTTCTGGATTCTCCAACAGGGTCACGAAGAACTTGCTGATTTAAAAAACTATACCCAACAACAACAGACTTTTTTTCCTGTGTTTAACTTAAACTAATAAATTAAGCAAATTGAGAGTAAATGGGTGAACTAATTCTCACCATCACAAATGTCTTCCAGGTTGATTTCAGAATTACCCATCCGTTTATGTGGGGTAACAAGGTTTGCATCCCAAGCTGCAATCTGAAGCTCATTAAACAATATTTGGGAAGTCAAACAAGGGTCTAAATAATATAAGGTATTTGTACAGTTACTTTCAGAGTTGACCAGGAAACAATACGTTAAACACTATTCTACCTGTATCTTTTTCGCAGGAGGCAGCTTAATATTAAAAACAAAGTCTTCGTTCCATTTTGGCTCTTTTGTCCTGCCAATAAAGTAATACATTAATAACCAAGTTAGTTTATACCAGTAACTTGAGGATCTGATATTTAACAGTCAATAAAACATATGAATTTCAAAGGCTCCCAACTTTTAGAAAAAAAAAATTTAAACAAAGCTGAGGGCTATGACACTGGTACAAGTTTTTATTCAAGTTCAAAAGTAAGATTTAAGTTTTTCAGGAAATCATGAAATGATGGGTTTAAGAAGCAAGCTAAATTTGTATAACATATCTAACTGAATAAAGTGCATCTGAACACTTCCACTATGATCAGGCCAAGATTGTGTAATGTATCTAGTTAAGTAAGTTCATAAATCTAGCTAAAAAATGCGATCCTCCAAAGTGAAAATTCAGTAAAGCAAAAGAAATTGGACTTGCCCCCATTTGGTTTTGCTTTTAGCAACCTGACCATCCAAGTCCATAACCACATAAGGATCACTCGTTCCCTGAAAGCAAAAACCAATAAGAACAACTTTGGTAAAGGTAACAAGTACATTAAAACATGGTAGTAAGATCATTGCTTCAAAAAAAGTAAAAACACACACCCATGGATCCAAAGCAGGAAAATCAAATCCTCTTTTAAGTTTAATAAACAATTGTCCATCATATACCTCCCTTACAAATGACCTGAAACAAGTATAATTCCAGCTCTTACAATATCTAAGAAAACTCTTAAAAGAAACAAAATCTCATAACAACCAAAAGAGAGCTTCACATACTCAGAGAGGTAAAGAGTATTACAACCAGCTGCATTAACCTCTCGTTTCCCGATTTTTTCCTGAGAGAATCAAACCAAACATAATCAGATTAAATCATTCTCAGAGTAGGAGGAACAAATTTTCGCCGGGAATTAAAGTTTTACCGGAGGTGAAGCGTAGGCTTCGAAAGCAAAGCCGGCGAGGATAACGGCGAGATTGATATCGAACGAAGGCCGTTCCTCTTTCTCAGCGAAACTCACTTCCTTCTTCGTGTCCGATTGAGCGAAGCAACGGAACGAATTAGCTTTAGCTCTGACTCTAAAACTGAATTTCCCGGGTAAGTGGCAGGCGCGGGGAGTGAAGATAGGAGGAGAGTAGCGAAGACGGTGTTTAGGACGGAGGAAGTGAACGGAGCAGTGTAATTGGAGAGAAGTCATCGGTACGAAAGAGGAATTCGAGAAATTTGGAGAAGAAGATGAAGAAGAAGTTGCTTGAGGATTTGCTTTCTTCTAGAGATTTCTTTGGAGCGGATTTGTCTTCTTGTACACAATATTGGTTCCCATTAACGGTTTCTTTTTACACTTGATTAAATTAGTGAAAAAATTAATAATTAAGAATTTAATTCAAAAGTAATACTGTAATTAAGAATTGCAAAGGCCAACATTTTTAAAAACATTATTGTTACGCTGATAGACATTTTTTTTTATATAGTTTTCAAATAACTTCAAAATATATTTTTTTCTTGGTATAAATGTTAAAAGTACTTATACTATTTTCGTATTTGCGACAACAATTACAGAGGAAACAAGGAAAACAAAAGACAGGCAGCTAAAAAATTCTACGATTACAACAGAAAACACGATAAAGAAATTACAAGAGCTCGAATCCTCATAGTCGTTGTCAAGAGCAAACCCTATATGATGCCAACCCTCAAACCTCGGAAAAAAAAAAAAAAAAAAAAAAAAAAAGATCATACAACTTCTCCGACGATAATTGATCACCATCTCCAAATAAAGACATTACTAAAGAAAATTAATTTACAAAATGTAACATTGACTACTAGTCTACTACAAAAGTTTCATATGTAAGATCCCGGGTTTGGCCTACTCTGTTTGGTATATAGCACACATTGAAGAAATCAAAACAGTTGTCTATAAGCTTAAGCATCTACTTTGTTTGTTTGTCCTACTAGTCCACATACGCAGATACTATCCATGCATGATGCATAGAACATCCAGATACACGAATCTAAAAGAATGAAATTTTTAAGTTTAATGTAAATGCATTCCCATGCATGTGTAAACTATGGACCTTGAGTAACTTTATTGCATATGGCGGCATAATCCTCAGCTAAGACTTCGTTTAGGAGCTCGAGCAAACGAGCACACACGATTGCATTTTTCTGTTTCTCTCTAATACAAACCTTTAGAAAGAAAATAAAAATAAAATCTTAAGAGTAGTTAGTTATAAATCTCATCAATCTATTGGATGGGTGATTTCTAAATCCATATGAAATTGTAAATTCTAGAAATCAAAATACATGGATTTTGAAATAACATGTTTTATCCTTGGATTTGAGTCCTTCTATTTTACACTTTCAAATCCATTTAAAACATAATAATAATTTTGAAACCCAAAAACAAATCATTAAATGAATAACATAGGATTTTAACAAGTATTTGTAAATCATAGAACCAATAACACATCATTTTGATAAGTATTTTAAAATCAATGATTAAATAACACATGATTTTTGTCTGGATTTTCAAATCCATTAAAATCATAGAACCAATAACCCTCTCTAAGCCTGTGATGTTTTCGATTTCTACAATACACCTTCAACATACAAAATAACTTAGAAGATAACATACTCAATTAAAAATTCAAATGCTCAACGTTAATTTCCGTCGATAGAAATGTTCGATTTCCGTTTAAATAGTAACTTTTAAACAAAAAAAAATAGAACTACGTCACTATTTTTAACAAAAATGATCACAATTCCGTTAATGAGATTGACCTTTGTGCATTCAAACTTTTTTTGGGTGTTTTTCTTTATTATTTTGTATGGTGAAAGTTTGTTGTAAGAGTCGAAAAATGTTAGAAATTCAAGTTTGGAGTCGAAACAACTTTCAGAAAATTTTATGTGATTATTTTCTTTTCCTTTTCTTCTTTTTGTAAGTGCTCCTGAAATTAGAAAAAGAACATAATTGAACGCAACGTTGATATAGGTTTCCATAATCCACTCAAGAAATGGAATAATAGAAGTAAATTATATCAATGCTGCACTCAATGATGTTCATTCAAACCAAGGGAAAATAAAACTATCAATCTTGCTCTTTTATATCACCACCGAGAAAAAAACACAAAACATCATTTATAAGACACTGTCGTGTATTTGGATTGAAAGTAGTACAACGCCTTCCTATGTACTACTGTGTACAATTAATGAATCGTACTACATCGTATATTTTGAGGTTCCAGATTCTTTTTGAGTATTTTTAAATTCTATAGTATTGTAAAAAAAAAAAAACTGTAGTTGATTAAAAATTTGTCTTCAGTTTTCATCTCATTGTAATACAAAAGTAAAAGAAAAAAAAATTGTTAGTATGCTTTTAATAAAATAATCCAAGTTTAGGTATGTTATGTACTAAAAGATTGGTGCATTTGTGTACTGCATTGAAACACAAACTTTATGTACTACATCTACATGATATCATCACTACTTCAACGGCGGCATACAAGTTCGCTAGCTGTTAAACTCTTTTTTTTTTTTTTTTTTTACTTTTGTTGACCATTCATATAATTAATTTTCAGTAGTATGAGTATCACACTATCATATAGGTTCGTTGAATTCGAAGCATTCTCTAGGTTCACCAATTATTTACTAATTCATTAGTATTATAAGTAATCATACCAGTTTGACCAAAAAAAAAAATATATATATATATATATAAGTAATCATACCAGCAAGATCCACAATTGCTTACTAATTCATTAATTTGTGAATAATGGCTCGCACTCGCACTTAGGATTATATTTATGTGGTTAATATGATAAGAGTGTTGCTAATTAGGTTTATTCCTTTATAAAATAGAAAATTGAAGGCTATGATGTTACAACATCTTATTACATCTCAGATTTCAGATCACACATGATCACAAAATCTTTCAAAATAAATAATCTTATTACAAACATAATTTGGAGAAACCCAAAATTTCCAAAGACAAGAAATTATTCATAAATATTTTTTTATTAAATCGTTGAGAAGCATGAGTATTCATAGTCTCATTTCTTCTCGTTCATGCCAAGGCTGTTCTTCACACCGTCAAGAGCACCTTGAGCCATGTTCTTCACTGATTCACCGGTCTACATATATTCAAGGGTTCAGTTTTAGAAAATTTTAGATTCAACAATTGTATAGAAATATACCTGTCCAAATAAACCAGCAGCTTGTTCCTGGTTATGTTGGGCGGACTGTTTAGCGGAATGAGATCCATCAGCTGACTTGTCACGAGCTGATTGTGTCACATCTGCAGCCTTGTCACGTGCTTGATGTGTCAAATCAGCAGTCTTGTCACGTGCGGACTCCGCAGTTTGCTTCGCAGACTCGGTCCATTGCTCAGCTTTCTCCTAAAATATCCATCAAAACCATATATAAACATCTAACATACTTAATTAACATTTGGTAACATATTATTAGATAATACGGTTTGAATATGATAACTATAATGCAGGAAAGATTGGGTTCAGGAAACGGACTTGAGCTTGGCCTCTGGTCTGGCCAGCGTTGAATTGTTGTTGAGACATGATTTGGTGATTCACAAAGGGATGATGAGGATTTGAAGTTTGTGAGAGTGAGTATGTTCTTTTAGCTTTGATTGATTGAATTGGTTTGATACGGAAGTGTATTTATAGTGTTTCTTTGGTGTTGGATTTCCTGAATTTTTGAGTGATTAGTGAATAAGACATTTTAATATTTGTGGATTGATTTGTGTCGATGTTGAGAGAATTGTGGCTGGCCATTTGTGTTTTGTAACATCCCTTTTGACTCTTTCTCTTCTTTTACTTTTTCTTTTAGACAAAGAAAAATACTACAAAATGAAACTTCTTCTATCCCCAAAATAGAAAAATTAATTGGATAAAATGAAAAATGAAAAAAGCAAACCCAAGGATTTCTGGTTATCCCATTGAACTTGATGGTTCATCGCTACACTTATACTAAGAAAGTAAGAAGCTCATTTTTATTGCCATATAAATTAAAAGTTTAATTTATAGTTTAATGATAGAATTTGTTTCTGGCATTACATATTGGCCAAAACTTAATTATTTAATAGATGATGACCGAATCGATTCGACTATACCAGTCCTAAACTGATGGATGTGATACATTTTCATTTACATACCTTTCCAAATCACCAGAGGAAAGAGCGCGATGACCGCATCTACCACAATGCTCATTGCGCGGTCCATCAACTTACTAGGTTTATGAGTTTATCATCAAGACAATCCAAAATCGGATTAGCTTTATAGGCTTTTGATTAACCATAAACTGCAAACAAGACCCGTCCTAGTTACATGATAATGTACAACAAGCTAAGAACTTTTTTTTGAACGTATTAATAAATAAATTTAAAATAGATATTTTGTATGAGGTAGTGACCAAACCAATCTTTTGATAATTTGATTCCACATCTATGAGCCAACCCGGCGTTGAGGTTTTTTTCTCAAGTATATGGCTCCCCAAATACTTTATTATATACAGGGGTTGCAAGCATAGTTTTTGGCCTGGTTCATTCGAGAATCGACTCCGGCCGGTTTCAAGATATTCTCCAGCTTTGGTTCGAGGACATTAAAGGCTAGTGTTTGCTCTAGGTTACTAAGTTTTGAACCTCATTTTTTTTAACAATTCCACTTTGGTCTTTATTTTACTAAACTCGATTTCACTACTTCTAATATTGTTCGAAACGTCGAGTGCTTTGTTCGTGAGGACTGTTTTGTTCGAAATACACGAACCTTTTCGACAAATGTTTATAGTTTAAGGGAAAAGTCCCATCCGTTGTTCACTTGTCAGTGTTCTCACATCACATGGAAGAGTTCAACTTCTAGTTTTGTTCTGATTAGTGGGTTATGGGCTAGAGCCGACCCTTGTAGTTGTAGGTCCAAAAAAAACAAAAAAAAAACTTGGTTTTATATTTTCTATATTTAACCATTTCTGTTAGGGCGAATTTGCCTGATAGCCAAAACAAAAAAAAAGTAACAAAGAAAATAGCCAAATAATGAACTAAATTAAGTGAGTAACTATTGGTTGAGGTAAAAAGACAAGGGAAGGGTAGGGTGAGGTACACGCGCAATCACCAAAATGTTAGTGTAGAAATTATTTATTTATTTATTTGGATAAATAGATGATACCCCTTTACATTTTATTTTAATATATCTTTTCAAAAAATTATTTAAAACTTTGAAATTTATCATAAAACGTTACATTTTTTTTTCTGCATTCGACATAACTTGAATTTTTAAAATCGAATGTTGAAATTTTTAAATGATAAATAGTATATATAATAAGAATTATACTAGGACTATAAAATGGTATAGAACATATAAAATGGTATAGAACATTGATACAACCCAAATCATGAATTAAATTCACAACAAAGAAAAATGTTATACCCTAAGGAATACAACATAAGCAATTCAAGCAACCGTGTTAAAATACTAACTGTAAAAGATAAAAATAGACAACTCAAACGACCAAATTAAACACATAAAAAAAATTATACCATAAGAGATACAACATATGCAACCCACATAGATAGCTCAAACCGAATTAAACACACAATAAAGAAAAAACATTATACCCTAAGGGACAAAATAGGCAACCCAAACAATTGAATTAAACACTAACCGTATATACCGTAAGAGATACAACATATGCAACCCACATAGATAGCTCAAACCGAATTAAACGCACAATAAAGAAAAAACACTATACCCTAAGGGACAAAATAGGCAACCCAAACAATTGTATTAAACACTAACCGTATATACCGTAAGAGATACAACATATGCAACCCACATAGATAGCTCAAACCGAATTAAACGCACAATAAAGAAAAGCCACTATACCCTAAGGGACAAAATAGGCAACCCAAACAATTGTATTAAACACTAACCGTATATACCGTAAGAGATACAACATATGCAACTCACAGATAGCTCAAACCGAATTAAACGCACAATAAAGAAAAAACACTATACCCTAAGGGACAAAATAGGCAACCCAAACAATTGTATTAAACACTAACCGTATATACCGTAAGAGATACAACATATGTAACCCACATAGATAGCTCAAACCGAATTAAACGCACAATAAAGAAAAAACACTATACCCTAAGGGACAAAATAGGCAACCCAAACAATTGTATTAAACACTAACCGTATATACCGTAAGAGATACAATATATGCAACCCACATAGATAGTTCAAACCGAATTAAACGCACAATAAAGAAAAAACACTATACCCTAGGGGATAAAATAGGCAACCCAAACAACTGTATTAAACACTAACCGTATATGCCCTACATATTAATCGAGTTAAATGCTGACAATGAAACAATATAATATATAAATTGTTTATGTATTTCTAATTATAGTTTGAATGAATGTATGTATGCAATGTAAATAATTTGAAACTTGAGAAATATAATTTTAAAAATGGAATAGAGTGTTGTTGTATTTATATATTACAAATATATTTGTTATTATAGTTAGTGTATAAATTATATTTTCTCATCTTAATATCTTTAAATCATAATAAACATTAAAAAACTATAGTTTAATTGAGTTTGTGAAATTAAAATAGTTTGTTCAAAAGAAAATTTATTACAAAATATGAAAAAGTCAAGAAAAAAAGAGAAAAAAACTGTTGCCAAATGAAAGATGGCAGAAATATGTAAGCATATATAGAAAGAAGAAGACATACATAGATAAAAGAGTAGGCGAGTGGCAACAGTTAATCACTAGTGGGGCTATAATTGTCATTAATATGTATTATATAGAGTATATGATCTTTTCATGGTTAGAATGGCTAGACAGTGAATTATAATTTTTTTGTTGGTCATTCCTGCCAATCTCCCTTTCTGTTATCGACTTGTCCGCCCACAAAACAAAAAAAAAAAAACCCTAAAGCTCTCAGCCTCTCAGCCTGTCAGTAACGCTTCAGCACACTCTCCGAGAATTTGGAAAACTCCGATGGCGAAGAAGGTTCTCAACCCTTTGGAAGATCCACCAACCGCTTCTTCAAGCGGCGACGAAGAAGTCGAGACCTCATCTGGTGAAGAAGATGTAGAACAGACCTCTGAAGAAGACGATCCCAAAGATCTCGCCACCTCTAAAACCCTTAAAACTCCCCCAGCCAATGCTACAAGTACCGAGTCTGAGGATTCTGAGTCCGAATCTGAACCATCACCAAAGAAGACTGTCGCCGTCGTCACCACCAAGCCCAAGAAGAAGGAAGGTAACGAATCTACCCCTGCAAAACCAGGGAAGAAGCGAGCAAGTGAAGCAGAGACGAAGGACATGCATGTCAAAAAGGCCAAGAAGGTTTCAGGAGATGATGAGAAAATTAAAAGCCTTTCCAGAGACTATGGAATGAAGATGATGAGATCTCCCTGTTACAAGGGATGATTGATTTTAAAGCTGAGAAAGGTACAAGTCCTTATGATGATATGAATGATTTTTTTGATATGGCCAAGAACAACATTAGCTTTGATGTTAGCAAAATCCAGTTCGGTGACAAGATTAGATCTTTGAAAAAGAAGTATTTTGCTAAACAGAAGAAGAAAGGTGGTTTAGAATCGTCTCATGATAAGAAGTGTTTGGGGTTAGCTAAGTATATTTGGGGTTCTGATGGTATGGCTCTTGAATCTGCTGTTAAGTTGGCTAATGAGAAATTGAAGAAAGTCGAGTCTTTGAAATCTGTTGGTGATGATAATGTTGGAGAAGAGAAGGAAGTGGTGATTCCTAGAGGAGATTCTGAGTCTTCGAATTTGTTTGAAAAGTCTTTTCTGGTTCGGACCATTGCTGGTCTTAGAGTGAATGACTTTTCTGTGAAAGAGAAGTGGAGTAAGGTGTCGGTGGAGACTAAGAAAAGAATTGAAGAGAAGCTGAAGTTGGTAGAGGCCAAGGAATATGAGTTGTTGAGGTTGAAGAGTGACATTTTGAAGGAGGTGGCCTATGTGATGACTCAAGGCATATAAGAAGAAGCAAGTTAGATATGTATAGGTTTAGCGGTTTTAATCGCAGGTTTAATGGAGATGATGCAATGCCTCTTTTTGTTATCTATCTACGTTTCTGTTTTATAAGTCGTTTGGATCCTTATGTGATGGTTAATTAAGAAGAAGAAGACAAATTAGTTGTCTAATTAGTCTTTTGGTCGACGAGCAAAGACTATATGTAAGCTTTGTATTTTAACTCGTTTGTAATGAGCGAAGACTATATATATGCTTTGCTTTGCCTTTTTTTTTGTTTTTACTGCAGGCTATTTTAATGACTACCGGATCCAAAACTTAATTAGCATCCAGTAATTCTCATTTACAAGCTTCCAGTTTATATAATAATATAAGTTACATAACGTTCACAGACGCTATTTTACCAAACAGAAACAAAAGCACTTGAGATGTAAAAAGAAACAGAGATTTTAATAAATTACAAAATCAACTTACTAATACCTTCCGTTTTGCTTAATTGGTAGAGGGAGCTTGCACCATTTACTTAATTTGGCTTGTGAGGTTCTGTTACAGGGATAGCTCATAGATTGAAATGAAGAATCGATCTCACATGACGCAGGGAGAGTATGTGATCGATGATTTGGAGTTTTCACCGTTGAGGGCTCAATCTCGGACCTCATGCGAAAGGCTTCTAGAGCTACTTGTCGCAAGTAAGTGTTTTACAATCTGCAGATTACCTTCTCCTTCTGCAACTCATCCGGGAAGGACAACAAAAACGTCATCGCTTCATCTTGTTCCCGAAGCTTCATTGCTTGGTTGAATAGATGGGCCGAAAACTTGGTTTAATTATCTAATCTTTGATTGTAACCTAAGCTTTTTCATTATCAATGAAATATCTACAATTTAGCAAAAACTTACTAATACCTTCTTTTGTAAGCTCATTACTTCAGAAGCCTACGTTTTGGCACACTCATCAGGGACGTTGCAGTCTAGCTGTGTTGTGTATAATCTTGGTTGACTTAAGTTCTGTTCACTCATTCTAGTGATAGTATGATACTGAGCTAAAGTTCTGTAGTGCTCTGTTGCCCGTGCCACAGTGAGAAAAAAAAAAGAAGAAGCATTGGCCTATGACATCCAATTTGGAAAACATATTAAAGGGATGATCAAAATAAGTTTATTGTTAACAAATATATTTAAATATCAAATTGTAGGTTTACAAATTATACTGATGAAAACTATATGCTAATAAAGAGAAGCAAAATATGGGCATGTGCAGTCCAGATATAGATATCTAATATGTTAATTAATTTAGCAAAAGATAAAAACAAGCATAATTAGAGTAAACTAAGGGATTTTGCTTTGTTTCTCAAAGTTTCGTTACATGCTGTGCTTGTCGCTAGTGGCTCGTTGGTAGCAATCAAGCATGGGTCAGTGCTTGTGACCACGAGCTCGAGTGATCGAGCACACTTACCAAACCCAAAAAAAAAAGTTTCGTTACATGCTTCCCTGCATGCTTTTGTGATTGTTATGGTTTGTTATAGTGAACTAGTGATTAAACTTTTATTTTAACTTTTTTTTCTTCTTTTATAGATGCTGCGTCCAGATATTGTGTCTTGAGTATTATCCAGATATTGTGTCTGGTTCACCAAATGAAGATCAAACAATTCTATATGGATTTTCATATTGTGTTGTTGTCTTATCTTTGTTGAGAAGCTTTTAAAAGGAACAAAATGCGTTAAAATGCATAATTTGAAAATGGTATGATTTTTTTTTTAATTCAAACAAGCTATTCGTTTGCCCACATGACACAATATAATAAAACCAGCTTACCTACTTTATGATTTTATTTAGTTATTTATCAAATATTCAAAACACAATCTAGATGAAACGACAAGTCACAAGAGTTACCCTTGGCTCATGTGTAAAAAATGGATGGTAAATTTTGTGACTTATCGTTCCATCTTGAATATGATCAAAAGTGATAAACTAGGTCTGAAGGAGGATAAACCAAGTTGTTTTGTTGATGGATACTTACACTGAGTCTCTTGGCAAACCAAACAGCATGCTTGAGTAAATCAAACAGTCATTATTCTTCAATTCAAGTTATATATTTACTTTTAATGCAATTTTGGAAGGATTTTTTATTTCTTTCTTCTCAAATCTTTGATAAAGCAATTGGTGAAAGCAAAGGAGGAAAGAAGAGTAAACATACTTTCTCTTAGCTCATAAGCTTTTTGCTCCTAAAAGAATTAAAAAAAATATAACACTATCTAAACCATGGTGAAAGCTCAAAAAGTTTAGTTTGGAAAAAGAAAAAAGACGTACCGTTGACACAATGAAGCAATGAAGCATCACTTCGTCTGTCACTTTTCGCCGACAAAGCTCACATTTTCTGTTTACGTTCATCACATAACTCTAAAAAAATGACGACGTACGCTTCTAATAGGAAAACTCCATATAAAACATGAATAAAAATTAACCGATTGTAACGAAATGTGCAACGTTTGACGAACCATATCGATAGTGAATTATTTTTGTTATTGTTTTTTTGCTTGCTTGGTCTAACCATAAAGCCATAAATCCAGAAGTGACTTTTTTGCTTCTCTGTTAATTCATATAAAAATGAAGCCTTGGACTCATTCTAAGTTGTAAAAACGACATTACAAACAATGTAACCCAAACAATACCCTATGAAAAATTCTAGATTCCACTGAACTCTAAGATGTATATATATGCATTTGAATCAAATTCATTTCGAGTTCTCAAGAAATTGATATGAAGATGAAAAACTTACGGTGCTGCCATGTGTTCCCAGCAAGACTCTCCGTCTTCTTTGCTGCTTTTGCAACCTAGCTTCCTCATCTGATCAAATTCAGAGATAGAGAGAGCTTACAAGATATAAATAAGGCTGCAATACACATATCACCGGTACAAATCACAAACACTACACCTGTTACACTCTTACCTTTCAATATACGGAAAAGATCCAACCGAAGAAGACGGTGCAACCTTCTGATCTGGTTCAGCCCATGCAAACATATAAGTTAAATGGTTCAAGACAAGTGTATATAATATTTGATCGAAGATTAATATAGTCTTGCCTGAAATATATGTTCCTTCTTCTCGTACATGTGCTATTAAATGATTTCTTCATTGTTTACCCCACAGAATCAACCACACATACTACAACAGTTTTTGAGAAGTTTGAATCAACCATGCCATCGCAAAGTAGCTGAAAGATAAGGTTTCGTGAGCGTGTCGTGCCACCACATCTCCTCCACGCCTTCGGATGTGCATAACGCTCCTCCAACGGCGTTTTTTTGTCTTTCACTATGGATTTCGAATATGTCTCTCCATACTTGGCTATATATGTATAGAGAAGAAACCCAAATTGCAATCATCCACATACCACAACAGTTTTGTAAATATTGAATCAACCATTTCATGGTAAAGAGAATGTACCTGAAGTCGTACGTTGCATCTCTTTGGGCGGCTGCTTGACGCTCCTCCAACTGCTGCTAGATATGCTTTCCTATGTATAAGTAAAGAGAAGAAACAGTGTCATTACATTTGTTTGATTTCAGTGGACTGAGGTGACAACGTCTATGGACTACAATTCTGTTGCTAGATCTTAATCTTATCATTTACTCGTATCTTATCTTTAATCTCTCCTGATAATTTCAACAAGTTGTATCTAATTATTATTTTTGTTTATTTATAAACAAATAAACAAAATAATTTTTCTAAGTTTATTTTATTTTTCACCATTTTATGTTAACTAGATTAGGACCCGCACGATATGCGGATTTAGAGTTTTTAAAATAAAATTAAATTTAACAAAGAATATAAAATATATATTTTTAGTAAGTAAAAACTATCTATAAAAATAAATTCATAAACGAAGTTGTCCAATGTGATATTTGGTGTAAATGGTGCAACTATGTGGTTGAGACTATTAATTATGTTTTCTTTGAACGTCCTCGCTCGTGTGAAGTTTGAGATTTATCTCTGACTATAGTCTCGTCAGAGGGTTTTCCATATGAGTCATAATACTCGAATTTGGATTTTGTTTTCTGGAGAGATACCTCTCAATAGGGTGATCTTGATCAACTTCTTCAATTACCATAGAATTTATGGCCAATCTGGAAGACCATAAATAAAAAAGTTTTTCAAGGTTTAGAGATCGAGGCGAATGATATAATCGCTTAGGCTTTGGGCGATAAGTTAGCCTGGGAAGAGGCGCTCTCTTTTACGGCGATCATGCCAGCTCCATTTCCGTCTTCGGATGTCCAAGTTTCTTCACCTGGTTGTCAGATTAATGGTTCTTGGAAAGCAACCAATGTGCATTCAGGATTGAGATGGTGGTGTTGCGTTGGTGAGGAGTGAACCTTGTTGTTGGGGGCCAAGTATCTAAGCCGGAGCCCCTCCCCCCTACATTCGGAGTTAGAAGCGTTGTTGTCGGTCATGGAGCGGATACGTGCTGCAGAGATCGCTTGTCAACATTTCGAGACTGATTGTGGTGAGTTACTCACTATTGTGCAGTTCCTGAAGATTGGTCATCTTTCTCCAACCTGCTCGATGAGTTAAACTCACTGGAGTCCTTCCCACTATTCTATATCTCTTGGATCCGGCGTGCGTCAAATACAAAGGCAGATTGTCTTCCCCGTGCTTTGCGTTCTCTTATCTCTGAAGTTTTTTTTTGTAAACCCCTTCCCTCCAGCTTGGACAACTAACATAATAATTTCTTTTTGATTTATTGTTTGGTTGAAAAAAAAAAGTAAATAGATACACTTTTAGTAAAAGAAAATAGTTGTAGATGAGTTCAAAATTATTAAAATTAAATTAAATTTAACAAAGAATATATATTTAATTATTTTCATAAGTAAAAACAATGTATAAAAGTAAAGAGATAAACTTTTAGTTATAGAAAATAGTTTTTTTTTTTTTTTCTATCATACACTAATGTATATCCATTTACAAATCTACTATATACATTACCACTAAAAATGTATTTGTACACACAAATATATTTTACTGTTAAAATATACTCTTTAGTCTTTACTACTACCAACAAATTATCGTTATGAACACATTAAATAATGTATTATATTTCTCTTCACTTTAACATTTTTATTGTTAAAAACGCATATGTTAATATTACATACTCCTATCTTATATATTACAATAGCAATCTTTTTGAATAAATTATTTGATAGGTGGAAAAAAATATGAGACGATCTTTTTTTTTTTTTTTTACTTCAACCATCTTTTTCTTTATGTAAAGGTGAGTATTTACAATTTTTTAGAAATCGTAATTAATTGTGTATTTTCACAAATATTTTTTATCTTATTATATAAACCTTGATGACAATATTACTCATTAACAAGATCATGACACGTGTCAAATATATTGATAAGATGTTGACACGTGTCAAATATATTGATAAGATGTTGACAAGTGTCAAAATATTATGTTAATTATTTGATTTTACTATTCTACGTGATATTGGCCACGTTTTCTAGAAACCAAAAAAAAGTTTTAAAAATATCTTATTATATAAAGTTAGGTTTTTAAAGTTAGTCATTAACAAAATTTTGACATGTGTACAAGTTAATATAATAGGAGAGATTTGAAATTTCAACAGAAAACAAAATATTTTGTTTTAAACAATATTAATAATATAAAAAGATAATTATCAAAAATCACAAAAATCTGAAAAGCTTTTTTATAACAAATAATTATAAGGAGATTATATATATATTTCATAAATTTTGAAATTATAACATTATTTACTTATTTTTAATTTTAAGTTATTAATTCTACAAAAACAATAGAAAAGGGATTACGAAAAATATACAGTTAACTATTTATTCTAAATTTTGTAAATGCTCACTTCTATATAAACATAGATCCTCTCATATTTTTCATCTAACAAAATAATTTATTCAAAAACACTGCTTTCAACTTTGTTCTATTTGTAAAAAAAAATTAATGGGAAAGTAATATTTTCCTTTTTTTTATACCAAAATTTTCTTCTACTTTCTCCTTTTTCAGTTCGGAATAGATAACATTTATATATTGACCTAAAAAAAGATTAATATATGCATATTTTTTTCTAATACTGTATTTTAAATTTTATTATAGTATTTTTAGATTATTTTATTTAATTTATATTTTCACTTTGAACTACTTGGGATTTATATATTATCGTGCTTATATTTTTCTATTATTTCTTTAATTATGTCAAATCAATTTTTTCTAGTTTCTCAACCTTGATTGGTTGGTCATAGACACTTTTGTTTTGTGCAAACATAATTATTAACATTCATTCAAATCCCAAAAGGAGATAACGAGTATAAGCTTATCAATCTAATGGTTGGATAAAATAGGCTAATAAATACAAGCTTAAAACAAAAATAGATATATATATTGGAAATACATAAATCATTGTTGAAAGATCCATAGGAGCTTGGAGACTGTGACATCCTGGTTTGTAGAAATGTTTAAAAAAATTGATTTGGCCACCTATGTCACCAATGTGCACTTATCTTTTTGGTTAAGGATCCTGAGAGAACTCTAGAGTTAAACGTACTTGAGTTGTAGTAGTTTCAGGATGGGTGAGCTTCTGGGAAGTGATTGTAGGAACTGCGCGAGTGAGGACAAAACACAGAGAAATATCATGTGGTGATTTGTAGGGTCGGTAAAGTATTTATAGCCTCTCAGATGTAACAAACCGGCCGTCGGATATGGATGGGCCCACAGGTTGGGAGTAGACGTGGGTCCCACTAAGGAAGGTGACTGTCAGGACATTACAAAGACAGAGGCTACATCATGGTATGTCAAAGAAGCTTCCACGAATACTATGACAACCCATCCCGCGGACTCCACTAGCCCACCGCTAGCTGCCCCAACGGACCATCCGTGGACCCTGCTAGCCCACTGCTAGCCGTCCCAACGGACTCCAAGCTGGCCCTACAGGGCATCGATCCTAACCCCTCACTATGGAAATCCACATCCACCAGTAGGTTATTGGTGCACCAAGCGTTCCTCGAACCCTGGTCCTCACCCTTTAACAACCTTCCCACAGGACAAGTTGCCACCAATTGAGCTGCAGGGCCAGTTTGGGGTATGTTGGGGCAGCTAGCAGTAAGGCTAGTGGGCTAGCATTAAGACTAGTGGGGTCCACGGGACAGGTTGTTACAAATACATTAAGAAATCTAACATTAGTTACTATCAAAAAATTTTATAACGTTAAAAAATGGTCTTTAGTTTCTCTGGTTGTCGGAGCAAACCATTTTGAGATAGCTAAAAAATGTGAACATGTTCTCTCCACATAGGAGGAGTGCAGAGCCGAGGTTCTCTGTATGGTAGAGGAGGTTGGTCGCAGGTTATCTCCCCAAGGAAAGAAGGTAGAGAAGGTTGTACGAATAGTTATCTCTCCAAGGGAGGAAGGCGGAGCCAAGGTTCTCCATGGTAGATGAGGTTGAACACAAAGTTCTCTCCATAAGGGAGGGAGGAGGAAGGAGGGTGGAGCCGAAATTCTCTTCATGGTTGGTAATACACTTTTGTGATGATACGTCATTGATTAGTATACTTTTTTAACAATAAATGATTAGTATACTATGTAATATTTTTTTTTTTTTTTGAAATACTTTTTAAGCCAACAATTTTTGTAATTAAAAAAATGCAGAAGTGAAAGTAAAGAGATATATAATAGTTGGCTTAATGTGTTCCTTTAGACATTTTTTAGATAGTGGTAACGAATATATTTGTAACATACAATATATTTAGGTGTAAAAAAATACATTTTTAATGGTAACATACAGAAAAATTTGTAAATAGGTATAAATCAGTGTATTATAGCAAAAAAAATTATAAATAACATATAACAAATTTTAATATATTTTTGTTAAATTTAATTTTATTTACAAAATTTTAAACCCGCACATCGGGCGGGTCCTTATCTAGTCTTATATAAAAAGTACTCATTTTTCTTGTAAAATTAGCAACTTAAAATTAAAATAAATTAACTATATTATAATTTCGAGTTCTATGATGTATATGTATTTATATATACAATTTCGTTATAATGATCTTTTTAAAATTTTAAACTGTATAAATTTTATAATTTTCTTATAATTGCCTTTTAATATTTTTAAAACTGTTAATAGTTTTGTTTTACATTTGGAAGTTTACAAACTTTTTTTTTCTTTAAAACATTTTAAATAAAATTATGTTTTCTTTTCTCTATTTTACTTTTATATAAAATCTTTTTATGGTAGGTTTTGAATTTTTACATTTTTATTTTTTAAAATTTGAATAAATTTATAATTAACATATGTCAACATCTAAATGATATAATTGATATGTGTCACGATCTTGTTAATGAGTACTTTGATATCAAACTTTATATAATAATATATGTTATTTGTTAGATAAAAAATGATATGTTATTCGTTATAGCACTAAATAATAATAATCAAACATAGTTGATTTGAATATTTAATTACCTTAAATTCAAAAAGTAGGTCAAAAGCGGTTGATAGTCATCACTATATATATATCAATGATCGTCTTCTATTTTTGTCCGATCAACCTAAAGGAACAACCAATTAGATGTATATGATTATCACTTTTAATAACAGGTTTAATGGAAATGCAAAGCCTCTTTTGTTATCTACGTTTCTGGTTGTAGGATTCTTATGTGTTGATTAATTGAGAAGAAGAAGACAAGTTAGTTGTCTAAAGAGCTTTTTGGTCAATGAGCAAAGACTGTAAGCTTTGCACTTTAGCTTGGTTGTAATGAGCGAAGACTATATAAATATTGAATCAACCATTCCATCGTATAGAGAGACAGTAAAGTAGAAAGAATAACCTGAAACATCGGATTGTGGTTTGACGCTCCTTCACCATTCTCGCCTTTGGGCGGCTGCTTGACTCTCCTCCAACGGCGTTATATATGTGTATAGTGAAAAAATGGTGTCTAAACCCTAATTGTCAGACGACAAAAAAAAAAAAAAAACCCTAATTGTCGCAACGTCTATGAACAACAACAATGTTACTCTTATATTAATTTATTACCACTGCATCGAAAAACTAAGCCTCCATCAATGCACATTTACAGTCTCCAGTTTATATAATAACATACGCTAGATAACCTTCACATAAGTTAGTAAATTACCTAATATATGTTTCAGGAAAAAGTCATATACAACAAAACAGAAAAAAAATCACTTGAGATGCATGTAATGGAAACAGAGATCTAACTTTTTTTTACAAAACTGGTAATACCTTATGCTGATTACTTCAGAAGCCTATGTTTTGGCACCTTCACCAGGGACTTGAACTCTAGGTCTCTAGCTGTGTATAAGCTTATGAACAAAGATAAGACGGACAATGCAATATGTGTACTCTTTTGTCTTCCATTATGATCATCAATTGATTCCTCCAATATCTTGAAGAAAAAAAGAAAGGGAAACTAAATACCCATCTCTAAGATCGTATTAAAATGTAGAATTTGAAAGAAAATTATATGATTATTTTATTCAAGCAAGTTGTTCGTTTTCCCACACGACACACAATGAAACAACCATCGACACCATCCATAACATGACTCGTAGGATCAATTAAGTTGATGTTGATGGGTGCACCCATTGCGTCTCTTATGGCAAAACAAACAGCTTGCTTGAATAAATCAAGCATTCAATCTTCTTCAGTTTAAGTTCTATACTTAATTTTAATGCAATATTGGATGGAATGTTAGTTCTTTTTTTCTTCTCAAATGTTGGATAAAGCAATTGATTATCGCAAAGGAAAACTGAAGCCTAACCATACTTTGTTAGACCATTTCCATTGATAACTGTTGACCACTGTCTTAAGTTTTTTTTTTGTTTTCATAAGAATTTTAATACTAAAGTGTGCAAAAGTATTTTCAATGTATTCTCCTATTTTTTATCTCTATTTCTAGAGTAACTTTATAATAGAAGTGAGTTTACTCTAATGTATTCCTCTAAAATAGAAATTGCAATTTTTTATTCTATATATAGAGGGAAAAAATTGAATTCCTTTATATATAAAGAAAAAAAAATAGAATTCCGCTATATATAGAATAAGAAATTAAGTTATCTATTAAAGAGAAATACAAGGAATAAAATCATTTCTATTATAGAATTCTTCTAAAATAGAGATAAAAATAGGAGAATACATTTGAGATTATCTAAAAAGACATTTAGAAACACTTTTGCACACTTACACCCATTTAGAAACACTAAATGAAGATGGTCATAGTGTTTTCTTATAAACACTTTATAAACACTTTTGCACATCCCCTATATATTAATAGAGGAACATTTTGGCAAAAAAGTTGAGGTGTCAGCATTACAGAGCTCATGACACTCTTTCCTTTATTTGTCATCAGTTTTTTTAAATATTTTCATTTATTTACCATTGTATTTTTTCAAAAATACAATCCCCTATATATTAATAGAGGAACATTTTGGCAAAAAAGCTAAGGTGTCAGCATTATAGAGCTCAAGACACTCTTTCCTTTATTTGTCATCAGTTTTTTAAAATATTTTCATTTATTTACCATTGTATTTTTTCAAAAATACAATTAACACCCAAAATTAAAATTTTATATTATCTTTCTAACTTAATTATATATTTTAATTATATTTTCATAAAATCTTTAAAATGAATTCTAAGAACCCTTTGTTCATATGATATAATAATATAAGATTGATATTATAATAACTCTCATGGGTTAAATTTTAATTATTATATAAATTTTTTTATAGACATATACTACACAATCGAATTTTAAATATTTCAATTACCCATAAATATATAATAGATTTTGTAAACAAAAATTACAGTAAAAACATTAAATAATTATTTTATACCGTACTATGTGCGAGTTGTTACCTAGTTAGTATTAAAATTAATTGTTAAAAAAGTCTTAAAACATCCGTCAACAATTACTGGTCATAGTGTCCTCTTATTAACTCAGAGGTTCTAAAAGTAATTAAAAGGAAGTGTATATATATAACACTATCTAAAAACGTCATGAAAGCTCATAAAATTTTAGAAACTGATTTTTTTCTGGTCCTCTCACTTGTCTTCCATTAGAGATGCGTAGAGAAATCGTTATAAAATTGAGATTTTATGAATCATGTTAGTAATAAAACTAACATTTGAAAGACATGAATTTGTATCTCATCAAAGTTATCCTAATAGTTTAATATCAACAAGAAAAAAAAAACGAAAAAGAAAGACGTACCGTTGACACAACGCATCACTTCTGGACACGCTTGGCCGACAAATCTCAGTTTCTGTTTACTTTGATCACATATATGTCTACAAAGAAATGAACAACACTTCTATTAAGAAAAATACATATGTATATATATATATATAATATATGTGTAAGAAGTATAAAATCAATCGATTGTATACGAAAATTGCATCGATCGTTTGTCTAACCATATTGAGTACCTTTCTCTCGTACACATGCTAAATTATATATCTTCATCGTTTACCCCATAAAATCAACCACATATTACAACAGTTTTGAGAATTTTGAATCAATCATCCCATCGTAAAGAAAAGTGGTAAAGAAGTGAGAATAATATACCTGAAAGATAAGGTTTCGTGAGCGTGTCGTCCCACCACCATCTCCTCCATGCCTTCGGAGAGAAGCCGTTGTCTGTTGTTTGGGCGGCTGCGTGACGCTCCTCCAACCCCTTTGTTGTCTTTCATACCACAATAATTTCGAACCAACCAAACCATCGTAAAGAGAAGTAGTAAAGTATGAAGAATAATGTACCTGAAAGATCGGATCCGTGAGCGTGACGTGCCACCACATCTCCTTCACCATTCCCGCCTCCGGATTCTGCTTCATCTTCATCAATGGAGAGAAGTCGTTTCTCTCTTTGGGCGGCTGCTTGACGCTCCTCCAACGGCGTTGTGATATGTCTCCATAGATATGTTTCGTTTATATATGTGTATAGAGAAGAAATGTTGTCTAAACCCTAGTTACAGATGTCACAACGTCTGTGGACAACCATATTTTTTACTCTTATCTTATCTTAATTACTCTCTCCTGATATTGCAACAAGCTAACTAGTGCTAGATTTATTAATTAATCAAACTATTATTTTATATTTTTTTCAAATTTTTAAGTTTTTATTTTACTGGGGATTTTTTCTTTTTGTCTTTTAGAACAAAAACATTAGATTGAATTTTAATATTTTTCTTAAATTATTTTATTTTTATAATCTCCCTTTTAATAAAAGGGAAGTACACAACTTAGTTGTTGTAGACTTTATATTTTTTATAAATGGTTACAAATACATACAAATAGGTTATATATAGGATATACATTAATCATAAATCGTTCACCATACATTAGCAACTCTTCATATATATATATATATAATAAATTATAAATCCATAAATCCCATAAATCGTGGAGCAAATATATCTTCAATTTTTTAATCGGATAATATATTATCATATATATAAAAGTAGAGTTTCAGTCTCTCCTTATTGGTCCACTTGGCAATGCAATTTTAACAAAAAAAAAAATTCATATTAAAACACAAATTTAAAAACAATTAATTTTCACATTTAACTCACATAATATAAAACTGAAATCTTTATAGCTTCTCCCTATAAATTATGCATTAGCTTTATTTTTCCACTAAGTTGAATTAATCAATTGTATTAAAACAAAACAATAAATTAGAATTGTAACTCTCATTTTTCTAAATGTAAATTTTCATCATTTCTCTTCCTATAAATACTCATTATCTTATTCTCTTAGTCTATCACTCTTTCATTCTCTCATCTTCTTCCACTACTCTCAAATCTTTTTTTTGTTTTTTTTTTGTTTTGTTTTGTATTTTTTTTGTTATTGTTGTTGTATGGGTTATAAAAAATCAAATCAAATATCATTGTAAAAGCTTAGTTTTAGAGTTTGTATGATATGTATATCTTATATATTTATTTTAATCTTTTAAAATGTTTATCTCCATTTTCTATTTTATATTAACATCTTATAAGTCATTATTTTCATACTTCCTTACAATATTCACCACACAATAAGATCATAAAGTTGAAATGATCTATATGTAATTATCTATTATGTCTCTGGTTATCTCACATATTCATGTATCATTTTTAATAATTTATAAAGATCAATATAATATTTAAAGATCAATATGATTATCCATTTATCCATTTATAAAGACTATTTTGTTTTATGATCCAATTGATAAATCTGCAGAGATCAATATAATATATATTTTTTTATGATTTGAGGTTTTTGAAAACAAAAAGAACATAATTAAACAATTGTTTTTTTGTGTCTTTAACCAAAATAAAAAATGATCCAAAAAAACAAAACATATTCAACTGGAACTTAAATATAAAAATAAAATATAATTTTTAAAATATCATTTCACTAAATTCTCTAAAGATGAAACCATTAGTATGAAATCTAGCACTATAAATTAAATTGATGAGTGAAAACCAAAAAAATATAAGTTATCCTTGGGATTTTAAAAATTATTGAGATTGAAGAATTCATATAACTTTATAAGAAAACTAATTTAGTTTGTCACTTAAAAAGTAATATTTTTTATTTTGAAATATTATGTGTAAGTGTTGAGTTTATATCAACAAACAACCAAATCATGTGAATTTTGATTCAGCCACTTGGTATTCCTTTTATTTTAGGTTATAAAAAATTAAAATATTTATTTATAATTAAAGACATGTAACTCCATTTAACTCAAATGTAACTCTTATCCAATAATTGTACATTAATTCATTCCTCCTACTAACTTATTATCTTTCAAGATAAATTATTTTTGGTTAAATTTTAATATTTTTTATTTATTTTGGTTGGCTAAACTTATATTCATATTTTGGTTGGCTAAATTAATATATTTCTCATGTAAAATTATTGTTTATAATATATTTCTCATTTCAAAGTTTAAAGCAATATATCATATATATAAAAGTAAGGTTTTGGTCTCTCCTTATTGGTTGATTTTCATTTTAATTTGATTTGTTATAGCAAGGGTAAATAATATGAAAAAAAAATTCAAGAAATATCATTTCTTGCTAGAGCACGGGTTAACATTTCAAAAATATGATTACTCAGATTAAATTTAAGTTTGGAATAATGTTTTTTGGTAGGTTTTCTCGGGGTTGATTTTGACAAATATACTTTACATATTTGGTCCTACAATTAATATGCGCTATACTATAGGTTAAGTCATAGAATTAACAATCAAAATACAATATATAATTTTAAACACTAAACAAATCAAATAAAATTAACAAACAATTTTTTTTTATCTCACAACTTAATTCGCGTTATACCACATGCCAAAATCTAGATATACTAGAATATAACTTACAGAATAGATGTTATTTTCATAAGTCATATATATTCAATATATGATTTCATGCCATAGTATTTCCATCAAAAAAAAAAACCTTTTAAAACAAATAAAATAATTATATATACGATGTTTTAAATAAAAATTACCAAAATAAACAAAATGAAGGAATTTTAACCCGTGCTCTAGCACGGGTCATATTCTAGTACTCTTTTACTAAAATGTTAGGCGTGATATAGGTGGTGATAATGTATGTGATGAATGTTCTAAAATATTATTAGTATTTGATATAATAATGTTTTAAATATTAAATTATTTACATACAGTAAGTGTATGTAAAAATATCTAAGCATACAATTTTAAAAGATTAAAATAAATAAATATAAAATTACATTAATTTAAAATATTATTAATATTACTTTGCTTTACGGTTCAAATGTATCGTTTTACCCTCTTATTAATTGGCGCATTTTTATAATTTAAAATTATTTGCCATTTCTTAGTGTCGTATGATTGATTTCATGCAGCGATACACATACGATAAATCTTATTTACAATGATAAAATTGCTGCAGACTGCAGTGATAAAAAATGTTAAAGAATTTTGTTTTTTCGTTGAAAAGAGATTATATTAAGGTGTTGATTGGTTTTTCCGCCAGCTCCCGCAAACGCTGCGTTTGCGAATGGTAGTGGTTGCTAGCGATTAGTACCAATCACACAAACTGCTCCCAATCGCTTCAAATCGCTTCTAACCGCTTCAAAGCACTGAATTCCAAAAGCTGCTTCCCGCAACCGTTTGCGTTTGCGGGCGATTGCGTTTTGAATTTTTTTTTTAAACTTGAAACAAATCAATGATAATGAAAAATATTTTTTATATATCTTTTACGTAGCTATTTTATTCATTAAAGATGGTAGAAAATAAAGTACGAATACGATTGAGAATATTAAAAAATACTAATTGAAAGAAAATAAGATTTCAATTAACAATAACCCGGAAAAATTGATGTAAATTAAATGGCACATCGCACGTAAGTTCAAAAAATATAAATAAATATAACATTTCATCAAAAATTTAAGAAAATAAGATTATTTGTGAAAAAATATAAAAACGAATCATGAGTGACTCTTATCAACTTTCGTCTGATCATTACTACCGATGCAAATACTGCCCCACGGAACTTATTGAGTGTGTGAGATTTAAGAAAGAAGATATATGTTCTAAAACATATGTTTTTTCATTTATCAAATTACTTGATTAAAGTTTTGGTAAAAAGCCAGATGCATAAAGTAATAACTATTTCAAGATGAAATTTATTTGTTTTTAAACAATTATTTATTATTTTTAATGAATTTTAATTATAAATCAAGTTTAATAAATATTTTGGTATTTTTAAACATTTATATAATTATATATTATATTTATTATGTTTTAACCGTTATTGCACCCGCTGGTCAACCAGTCGTAAACTCTCGCAAACGCATCTATTTTAAAACGCTAAACCAGTCATTCAAAACGCTTAATAACGCTTAAAACTGCAACTACCCGCTTCCGAAATCTCCCGCAAACGCTGCGGTTGAACCAGTCATGCCCTTAATAGTGTGATCGCAATACAATTGATGAGCTAGCCATAGAGGCGGCTTAACAGCTATGTTACAGAAATATTAAAAAGCTTTATTCTATCTTTTGTACAAAATAAAAATATATTTTAATATGAATATTTGTAATTTTTTTAGGACATATATTAAAAATTACATAATATAATGTCCTGGTACAGTTAGTTAGAACTTTATTTTAGATAAAAAAAAATATTATATATGTTATCCTTTTATTAAATCATCAAACTTGGTTTAGGGTTCAAACATATCTTCTTATTCTCTCATTAACTGTCTTTTGCCTTGTAAGTTTGGCGCCTATCCAATACTTCCTCTTTAAATTGGAGCCAACTATATGATGATGCGGAGAAAAATATATTTCACACTCATAAATTATTCAACTCGACAGGAAATTTCCTATCATGATGCTCTACAGCTATTTTGGCTTTTTTGGCGAATTTGGAAGACAAGAAACAACAATCTTTAACAATTACAGAGAAAGTGTTTCTAAAACTGTTTTATAGGCTCAAGCTGAAACACATGAATGGATCAATATTAAGCTAAATAGAATGACTCCTCGAGAACCAACTCAACAAACACAACGATGGGCAGCTCCTCCTAATCTTCGGTGAAATGCAACTTTGATGCAGCTTTTGATATGATTAATTTTCAGGCAACAGGTGGTTGGATAAGTTGAAACCATAGCGGTTCACCCCTTGCTTGGGGTTCAACAAATTTAGGCAGCCCTGGCTCAAGTGGGGAGGGAAGAGGGGCAGTGGCCCATGGGACAATCCACAATTTTTTAAAAAAATTTTGTTTAAGGGTCTGGTTTAAAAAAAAAAAAAAATCCAAATTCTTAACATTTAAATGTATATTAGGGTCTATTTTGTAGAATAATTTTTAGGAGGGTCCAAACAAGTTTTTTAAAAACATAGATAGGTTCAAAATATACTAAAAATTCAGTGTATATATACCTTAACGGGTTCAACAAATTTTTTTGCCCTAGGACTCTAAATAGTATTGAGCCGGGGCTGAATTTAGGATATGCTGAAACTACACTTGAAGCAGAGACAAAAGCTTTGCTAGTCGGTTTGCAACAATCATGCATTAGAGGTTACACAATTACCATCTTTGAAGGGGACTGTGTGTCTCATCAATATTGTCAATGGTATTCAGAAGAATAGAGCTCTAACAAACCTGATTCAAGACATATATGCATTACTGAACTTCAAAATTTATTTTAACTTCTTTTCTTTTACAAGGAGAGAATGTAATAGTGCTACGCATAGCTTAGCAAAATTTGTTTATCCTAATAACTTTTTTACTCTGATTCTGTAACTCAGCCGGCATGGCTTCGAGATTTTCTATTTATTGACAATTCTTAAAAGAAATAAAGTCTTTATCTTGTGGAAGTCTTCGACTTCAAAATTATGCCATCCTTTCGTATGATTAATTTCATGCAAAGAAGAAAAAAAAAAGTTTTTCTATTGCCGTATACATAGTTTTCAAAATATATTAAAACAAATAGTCTTGATGCTATAAATCTCTCATTGTTCTGACACAGCTTTCATGATTTTAATGAAAGAGTCCTACGATCACTCTCAATTTAACAAATCATGATTTTAAGTTTACGTGTTTCGATCCACTTTCACTTCTACCCCCATATATTTTGAAAATTCCACAAAGATATTTTAAATTTATCAACGAAGAACGGTTTGCGAGAGTACGTAATGTATTAAATACTATGTTGTTAGGTGTTTCATAAACAATAATAACATTTTAACTACTATTAGAAGAAAAAAAATCCCGTAAGTATATAAATAACCTAAAGTCCTCGACGACATTCATGAACGCAATCATTTAATTTCTTTACTTTAACGTGATCAATCCCTAAAAATGAAATATCCAAGTATTTTATTGATTCTTTTTTCATTTTTCGTCGTCTTCACACTGGAATCAAACTCATCCGAGACTTTCACACAATGCATAACCTCAAACTCCGACCCCAAACATCCCATCTCCCCCGCCGTGTTTTTCGTCGGAAAACCCTCATACTCCTCCGTATTAGAAGCCAACATACGTAACCTCCGCTTCAACACCTCCGACACTCCAAAACCCTTTCTCATAATCGCCGCAACACATGAATCACACGTCCAAGCCGCGGTTACTTGCGGTCAACGCCACAACCTTCAGATGAAAATCAGAAGCGGCGGTCACGACTACGACGGCTTGTCATATGTTACGTACTCTGGCGAACCATTCTTCGTCGTCGACATGTTCAATCTCCGGTCGGTTGAGGTCGACGTGGCGAGTAAAACCGCGTGGGTCCAAACTGGTGCCGTCCTCGGAGAGGTTTATTACCATATATGGGAGAAGAGCAGCACTCTAGCTTATCCCGCTGGGATTTGCCCCACGGTTGGTGTCGGTGGCCATATTAGTGGTGGAGGTTATAGTAATATGATGAGAAAACACGGTCTCACAGTAGATAATACCATCGATGCAAGAATGGTCGATGTCAATGGTATAATCAATTATAATAATTTAGTCTCATTATTTTATATGCTAATTAAATTTATTAGTATCAGTTTAGTTTTTTTTTTTTTTTTTTTTCCCGGCAAATAATTTCATTAGTTGATATCAGATCAAAAATTTAAAGTCAGTACGTATACAAATACATTCATACAGAACTTTTAAAAACAAACTAGATTATGACCCGTGCTAGAGCACGGGTTGAATCCTTTTATTTATATTATAATTTTAGAATAAAATACGATTCTGAAGATCACGATTAATGCTAGATTAGGACCTTAAAAGCTTTTAAAATCAATCATATAAATTATATTTTATTCTAAAATTATAATATAAATAAAAAAAATATCAACCCGTGCTCTAGCACGGTCCTAATCTAGCATTAAGGTTTAAATTTTAATTTCTGAATATGATCCCGAAGATCACGATTAATCTTGTTAAATAGCGAGATTTGATTCCTTTTTTTACGATTAAGAGTATATTTTTATCCTTTTAATATTTTTTTTATTGATGTGGTTTGTCAATAAAATATGTGGAAAATACATTGGTAATATTGTGATTCTAGATATTTGAAACTATATATGTGATTTTCCGAAAATAAAATTTGGAATATCCATGAACTATCAATTTGGAATAAACTGTTTAAGATTTTCTGTTACAATTAAGTTTTTATTTGTTATAATTAATATATGGATTAATTTATAATATATGTATAACCTATTTGTAACCATTTATTAAAATTATAAAGTCTACCAAAATAATGTGTGTACTTCCGTTTTATTATAAAGAGGATTATATGCGTCATATAATGAGTTTTTGATGTATCAGATTACTCTAGATATAGCTATATTGTTATTACTTTTTTTATTTGTTATTACTTTAATATACCTGAATATTTAGATAATGATTTATTTCTCATTCCGCTGTATATTTGAAAATTTCAGGAAAATTTTTGAATAGAAAATTAATGGGAGAAGATCACTTCTGGGCAATAAACGGAGGAGGAGGTAGCTATGGCGTAATATTAGCGTACAAAATAAGCCTAGTCGAAGTCCCTGAAAATGTCACCGTTTTTAGTATCTCCCGGACGTTAGAGCAAAACGCAGCCGAGATCGTTCACCGGTGGCAGCATGTCGCACCGGAGCTACCGGACGAGCTTTTTCTTAGAACAATCATCGAAGTCGTATTCGTAAACGGCACCGTTTCCACACAAAAGACCGTCAGGGCAACATTCAAAGCTATGTTTCTTGGAGACACAACAACGCTTCTGTCGATATTAAACCGGAGATTCCCAGAATTGGGTCTTATCCGGTCTGACTGTACAGAAACGAACTGGATCCAATCTGTGCTATTCTGGGCAGATATCCAAGTAGGCTCGTCGGAGAAACTTCTACTCCAGAGGAACCAAACCGTGACCTACCTCAAGAGGAAATCAGATTACGTACGTGAACCGATTTCAAGAATCGGTTTAGAATCAATTTGGAGAAAAATGATCGAGCTCGAAATCCCAACTATGACTTTCACTCCATACGGTGGCGTGATGGACAAGATTCCTTCGACGGCGACTCCGTTTCCACATAGAGCCGGGAACCTCTGGAAAATTCAGTACGGTTCGGATTGGAGTGAAGGTAGACTAACCAACCGGTACATGGATTTGACGAGGAAGTTGTACCAATTCATGACACCGTTTGTATCCAAGAATCCGAGACAGACATTTCCTAATTACCGTGATCTTGATTTGGGGATTAATTCACACAATGAGAAAATAAGTAGCTATTTTGAAGGTAAACGTTATGGTAAGAGCTATTTCGGAGGTAATTTTGAGAGGCTGGTGAAGATTAAGACTCGAGTTGATAGTGGTAATTTCTTTAGGAATGAACAGAGTATTCCTGTGTTACCATAATTTACAATGATTATTTGTTGTAAGTCTATTTGTCTTTGGTAAATAAAGTTTGATATTACAATTTACAAGTCGTACTAGATGATATTCGTGCTACATAACGAGATTTTATTTTAGTATTTCTAAGTTTTATATATGAAAAAGATGGTTATAATGTAGAAACCGATCTTTACATTTATGTACAATTTTGTTGTTAAATGGAAACTGTGGTTAGGCTATTAGTTATTGTATAGTATGCGATGTTATACACTTATTTTTACAGCAAAAAGATTGATTATTTGTATCAAACATTTAATATTTATACATTGAATATAGATTTTAGATTAAAAAATATCTTATTTTTCATTATATACTAAGACTAGATTAAGACCCGTGCTAGAGCACGGGTTGAAATTCATTTTATTTATATTGTAATTTTTATATAAACTAAAATTTATGTGATTGTTTTTAAATGTTTTTTTTGATAAAACATTATGCAATAAAATCATATGCTAAATATGATGGCTTAAAAAAACACTTATTTTGTAAGTTTTATATTGTTAATGATTTTAGATAAGTACCCGTGCTATAACACTGATTAAATTTTATTTTATATTTTAAAATTAAATTTGTATATGTTGTATTAGGTTATACTGTATGTGAAGTTATTTCAACAATGTATATTCTACATCATGACTTGAATGTCATTATAAGACATAATTTTGTAAATGTGTTTTTTAAAAAGCGAGTTATTATATTATGAGTAATTTAATATATTTTTATATTTTTTCTTTTAATATATTTGGTTTCTTGAAATTATTTCATATTATAGTGAAATATTATTGACATTGCTATAACAAATCAATTTAGAGTGTTTATAGTTTCTAACTTTTATATCAAGTTTCAATATATGAAAAATATTTCAAAATAAATTATTTATAGTTTATTATATTATTTAAAATTATAAAATTAAACAAAAATATAAAATTGAATTTAAATAGTCAAATTTTGACCCGTTACTTAGTAAAAATTTTAATTCAATAGATATTATTTTTAAAGAATAATATTATTAAAACTTGAATATTTTATAGATTAAACAATTTATATTTGTTTTTAAAATTCAGCTTATGTGATATTCGGAAACAAAATTATTGTTTAATTATAATAAATAATATGATAATTTATTTGTTTCACAAAATATAATCGTATATAAAAATGAGAGGTGAAGTATAATGACAATTAACAAATTAATATGTTAAGTTAGATATCAAAAGATTTTATATGATGAACAATTTAATAAAGGAAATTAATATGGTAAGTTAGATGATATGATTCTTTAGAATATTCTCTTTAAGATTTTCTGTATAACCTATTTGTAACCAATTAATCTATCAATTAATGTATAACCTATTTGTAACCAACATATTAAAATTATATAGTCTACAAAAAAATGTTGTGTACTTCCGTTTTATTATAAAGGGGATTAAACGCAATTTTTTCTTCAATATATATTATGATTTAACCGTGGTACACACCATATAGGTCCCAATCTATGTTGCGTGGAATTTTTGACATGCGTTTTCCGTTTCCGAAACGTTTTGGAAACGGAAACTCGTGGAAACTCGGAAACAAGTCACAGAAACACGATTCCTAAAAATCTCTGTTTGTAAACACGATGGAAACTCCGTTTCCGTTTTGGAAACACGACGGGAACTCTTTTTTATAATTACAAAATTTAATAAATAAATAAATTGAAAATATAAGAATTCATATACATACTATAATGGTATAATATAATATAATTAGTAGCTTAAAAGTTAAAATCCCTAAATATATGGCGATGCTGGTCAAAATTTTAATTTTGAACTTTTTTTTTTTTTTTACAGTTTTACTTTTAATTAAACTATTTAATATTTCTGTTTTGAATTTGTGTTGTTTCAGAATTTTTTTAATATGGTTTTTATGTTGGGGATTTATTATATCTCTATATATATATATATATATATATATATATATATGTATATACGTTTCCTACACGTTTCCATTACTTAATTTTTGAAAAAACCCGTTTCCCGTTTTCGAAACGTTTCGTTTCCGCGTATCCGTTTCCGTTTCCATGCAACATAGGTCCCAATTGATACTACTGATTAGTGAATCTGCAGGAGACCGTGAAGTAGAACGAAGAAGAACTTAGTGATTGGACTGGTCTAGAATCGAAAGTAAGAAAAAAATAATTATAATTGAAGATTAATATGTGATATGCATTTATATGTATTAAATGTTGTAAGTTGTAACTCATCTTTTCAACATGTTCTTTTATTTGCATTTACTGTTGAAAATGCTTCTTGATCGATCTTCTTTTGTGATCATTAGTCATTTATAAAGTTATTGTCCTTCAATATGTAGGACTAAAAATCTCTTCGCTGCTGCGTACGCTTGTAACCGTAACAATGACACATGGAACATGACCGAAATCACATTTCTTCTCATGATCTATGACACTTTCTAGGTGGTGATAAGTGAAGAAAATTAAAATATAATTTAGTTTGATATAGTAGTGGTTTAAATATTTAAATTTCCACATACATTGAGTATATAAAAAAAAAATTAAGAACACAATTTTGAATTTGACCAAATAAAAATAACACCATTTTGAATTATTAAAATATACAAATGTATCATTTTATCCTTTCATCAATTTTACCTTCTTGTTTTTTTTTTGTGTTTTTTTTTGGCGATGCTACATTCTTGGTTTTAAATTAGTAATGTAGTCTACGAAACAAGAGAGTTGACTTTTCTTGGTATATGTCACACAACTCACAACCTAAACCACCCAAATCGAAGTCCCCCCAAAAAAAAATTACAAAGTCAACACACGGCTATGATAACCTCCCCATTTAAACAACTTCACAATCCTAAAAAATGCAACAACTTCACTAATCACTTTCCTCCGTATTTATAGACCAATTGATCAAATCTCAAAATCATTCAAATATTTCCTGAAAAAACAAAACCAAGAATCATTGAAAACAAACATCCTCCAAAATGACCAAACAATCACCAGTCTCACTTTCAACATCAATCTTTCTCATAGTTGCTCTCTTTACTGCAACAACTGCACTAAATCCTGCACCAGAAGACCCGATTTTCGAATTGTACATGCACGATATACTTGGCGGAAGCAGTCCTACAGCAAGACCCATTACTGGTTTGCTTGGAAACATCTACAACGGCCAAGTACCATTCGCTAAGCCTATCGGTTTCGTTCCACCCGAAAACAGTGTAGCCATACCTAATGCAAACGGCGCTTTGCCAACGGTTAACGGTATAAACGGTATACCTTTAGGTACCGGTTTGTCTGGAACAGCGTTTTCTGGTCAGAATCTAAATGGGATACAGACACAGTTGGGTCCTGATGGTTTGAGTCTTGGGTTCGGGACGATCACGGTGATTGACGACATAATCACATCCGGTCCTGACTTGGGGTCACAGCCACTTGGTAAGGCTCAAGGGGTTTATGTTGCCAGCTCAGCCGATGGAAGCACACAGATGATGGCTTTCACAGTTATGCTTGAAGGTGGAGAGTACAATGATAATCTCAACTTCTATGGAATTTATAGGATTGGAAGCACCATGTCACATCTGTCTGTTACTGGAGGCACCGGAAGGTTTAAGAATGCTTGCGGATTCGCAGAGGTTAGGCCGTTGATTCCTGCAGGGCAACACTTTGTTGATGGAGCAGAGATGCTGTTGAGGATCATTGTCCATCTAAAATACTAAGAATTGTTTTTAAAACTTGTGAATGAATGAATGTGTTTGAAATGTTTCCCTCTTGTTATTATTTCAAACAACTATTGTTACAAGGGTCTGGTTTCGTTTATTACTCTCCAGCTTTGATTCCGAAAAAAGAAGTAAGAATATGAATATTGTCGGAACAAACGTAGCTCAGAACACTCCAAAGAATGTGGCTGCAGCAAAGACTAAGAAGAGAGCTCCACCCACATAGCCCACCTGCAACAAAAGAAGCCACCAATATTTCATCAGTTTGTGAGCAATTCTGTTTCTGTGAATGGACTTGTGTAAGCATTTGCTCGTACCAGTTTCTCAGAGATATAGTTGGCAAGGAACGCGCCGCCTATGATTGCAAGCAATGTTGCCACTAAGTGTCCAGCAATAGCTCCGCTCGCAACTCCCCATGGAGACTGTTACATATAAGTAAAACAGAGAAGTTAGGTTTAGGGTTTAGTGAACTAAACCTTGTGGTGTTTGTGGGATGTGTACAAATCAAACCTGTGCAGCACCAAGCGCAACAGTTGCAAGCATTGACCGATCTCCCCATTCCTGATTAGATCAAACAATCACCAATTATTATCATAATGTAGATGCTTCAATTAAAGGTTCTTAACAAATGCAAACGAGTTCTTCTTTCTTACCGCAAAGAACACGAGGCTGAATGATTTCCACAGGATCTCAAGTGGGTTTGTGAGCTTCTTGGACGCCTTTTCTTTAACGAGTTCCTCAGCTTCAGAATATTCACCAAGTTCGATACCGGTTTCCTCACCATTCTTGACTTCCGCAGGTGGAAGATCCCATGCATCCTTAATAGATTTCAATCCAAAGAACATGAGAAGCGCAATTGCAGCATATTCTCCTATCGGTAGTGCTGTTGAAAGGATAGAGAAGCATCTCATCATATACTTATCACACAAATGGTTTGTTTGTACGAGTAAAGTGACAACAAGATTAAGAAGCCTTAGGTAACTTACTTGTCTGAAACTGAGCAGGCACGGATTTAAATATCTTCCCAATAACAACCGATAAGATAGTCATCAAAGATAAAGCTCCCATTGAACCTAAAAGGACCTTGTCAAGAAATTTAAGGTCAATAACATCAGCATTCACACCGAATAGATTAGAACAAAAAAAAAAAAAACTCAAAGAGAGTGAGAGAGATATATTAGCAGAAAACGTACCAGTGTTTTCTCATACTGCATGGCCAACAACGCCGCAATAAAAAATGTCTGGCCAACCAAAAACGACATATGTGAGATCACAGGCTAAGTTAAGTGAGGGTACGATACTAATGAGCATCCGTAGAAGAAATAAACAGTACAACTACAAACATTCACTTTAAATAAAAGTAATCTCAAGGCGAAGTGACTCAAAATAGCAGACACAGAGAGATAGATACCTTGTCTCCAATCTCGGAAACAAATATCAGTGAGAAGGCTGCTGTGAAGCCTGACTTTGCTACTGCTGCAAGAACTGAGGATGGCCCTCCTTTCACAAAAGTGATAAGAGAAAATACCAAACCGCAACTTAGTAGTACAAGTGCTATTGACAAAGAATAAGGGAATGGCCCCTGAGGTTTTAAGCTGCACGATACAATGAAGATACAAGGATCACATATGCATTCCAATAGAGAAGTAGAACCACATAAACTGCAATTAACCCTATTATACAATTAAACTTAGTATCACACAATTCACAGAGACTAGAGGCAATTCTTCTAAGCTTTCTTACAGACACATATAAACACCAATACCACAATATTCCCAACCTGGTATGCTTTCACTCCAAGAAAATCCTAAAAGATACATATAAGCACCTGATCTATATTCAGTTCCCGGTCTTTTATGTCTCTTAAACGTTTCTTGCTGATGCAGCAAACAAGAGTTAAAATAGATGATAAAAATAAGGTTCTAAACGCACAATACCAACAAATGTTGACAAACTTATACATCCAAGACCACACCAATACTTGTCACACTTGAACAAAATTTCAACTATACTCCTAGACTCATAACTGAAAAAAAATATGAGCTAGTTACCTTTCTGATGAACTGGCAGGAGATTGATCAAGAGAACTACTTTGAGATCCATCCTCCTCACCACCACTATAGCTCCCGGATCCAACTCCAGCATTTGATGCACCAACTCTAAATTTTCCCCAGAGCAAATCCAACTTTGGTCTCCGTCTACATCTCACTACAAAACTAGTTAGTACAAGTAATAAGGAATCTTTAACTAAGCTAATCTCTAAATGTGAATACAAAGAAGCATAAGTTTCTCTGGTGAATCAAATCAAAATTGAAAACTTGGCTAGCAAAGTCGTGGGCTTTCAAATTCATAGGAGGAGGAGTAACTTACAAGGAAGAAACGTGGGTTTAGTCGAACTCTTCGGACAAGGCAACGATTCAGACACAGAGAGGAATGGGAGTTTTCTTATTGAAGATACAGCTACAGCTGCTGCGGAATTAGCATTCTTGCTCAAGCTTGTGACCTTCATGATCTTTTTACTCTGAATCTACGGAAGCAGAGGAGTTTAGTGAATCATTTCTTAAGCTAAGTTTGTTGAGAAACAAGAAACCCAGAAAGAAAGATTGAGACTTTTGTCTGAATTTTTACTCGGAAATCGAAGCAAAGAAGAATGGTTTTGGTGATGGAGATAGATAGGATTGGAATTTGAGTTCTTTGTCTGTGCGGTTGGGGTTTGACTCTAGATGTGCCACGTGTTTTGTTAGCGGATAGTTAAACGACACCGTTTTTTATTTATAGAAGTTGAGAAAGTGAGAATTGCTTACTTATTACTAGGACCGTGTTGCGCGGGGAATATTTACAGATATTGATAGTTCTTAACAGATTAAAATATGGGCAATTGTGATAAATACCACTCAAATAGGTTTTTATTCCAAAAATACCACAATTTAGTTTTTTTTCCATAACTACCACTAAAATATATTTTTTTCCAAAAATACTACATAATTGAACTAAAGTTCTAATACTAAAAACTAATTCCTAAATTATAAATACTAAACCCTACCCCTAAAAACTAAATACTAAAACTAAATTTGTCAACCCAAACATAAAAAAAAAAAAAAATCTACATTCTTAAAATTCAAGTTTTTGTGTTAGTGGTAATTTTGGAAAAAAAAAACTTTTGTGATATTTTTGGAAAAAAAAACTAAAATGTGGTATTTTTGGAAAAAAAAACTTTTTTAGTGGCATTTAAAGGAATTTCTCTTAAAATATGTTATTTTTTTAACTATAGTGCAGCCGATTATAAATCTTATTTGTGTTATAATTTGTATTTGAAGGAAGGAAACACACATATATATATATATATATATATGAAAAGAATAAAATGATTTAAGTTAAAAATATGTGAAATAGTTGAGAAGAGTATTAAATTTGTAATATAAATTTTTTAAAGTAGATATCAAATATTGAAACTATTTGATTAAGTATATTAGTTTCTAAGTCTAAATTACTATAGTAGTAAGAATATTTTGTCATATTATAATTTTGATGATATAAGTACATTTATGCTTAATGGATTTAAGAATTAAATATAAGTAAACATGTGGGTTTTTGTTGGTGTTGGGTTTCGATGATCATGAGGCCCACCAAATAAGCCCATTAGGGCATACGCGCAGGCCAGGAAAAGAGGCCCAGTAAGGGTCCATGGAGGAAAACCCGAGCAGGGGGACGAAGTCAACCTGGAGAAGAAATCGGGATTGGGGAGCCGAGATTGCAGCGAGACGTTCAGGAAGGGTTTCGAGGAATTTTAGTTTAAATAGCAGATGAATGTGAAGGATACGACACATGTAATCAAGCTCAGAGCGAATCAATAGAAAAAGTGAATACAAAAGTCCAGTTCGTTGTTCTTCATAGTTCTAAGTCGATTTGTACCGAAAGTCTGCCCAGATCTCATTTTACAAACTTATTCCTCTAATTGTTGTTTCTAGCCCCAACAATTTGGCGCCGCCTGTGGGGACTTAGGTCTTTCTATTCTCAAAAATCGACTGCTTTGAACTCCAGCGAAATGGATCCATCCACCGCTAACACAATCATCTCAGAGACTGCTCCACCAGCGGCAGTCCACGGATCCACCTCCATCAGTGCACCTTCCCAGGGTGCACCCGCGTCAGCCCAGTCCGATAACGAGGTTACAGATCTAGTCAGACCCGGGACAGGCTCATCACTTGACGACAGTCAAGCACCGAACCAAAGTATTTTGGGAGATTCGGGTCTCACTCATCACAGACCCGCCCAAACTCAGAATCTCGGTAGTACAAACCCAGGGGTCACCGTCGGGGTTGTTCCCACGGCCCCCGCGATCTTGACAGGAAACAGGAATCATTCCCGAGTATGGACTCGTTCAGAGAATAATGGAACGAACCGACCCGGACAGCACCATGCGCCGGTGGTCTCCTCCGAGACCCCCGTCAGCAACGATCTGTCCGAGATTCGCGGAATGCTCGCCGTTCTGATCGATAAGACCCAAAGTCAAGATGCGACAAATCGGGCCCTCATGAACAGAATCGAGCGGCATGAACAAGAGCTCGCTTCTCGCGCAAATCTCGGACCCTATCGGGATTCCGCGTACTCTTCGGGAACAGCTGTAACCAATCCCACGGAAAGGGCGTTTCCCCGGACTCGTCTCGACTTTGAGGCGGTCCACGTTACCCCGCCCGGGATCAGAACATTACCCGTTTTCGCGCCGACAGAGAGCAACGGAGCTCCGAGCTCGTCGGTCTTAAACGGTAACGCGAGCTCTCGACGTGACGAGCATCCCCCATCCGGCGACGTCAGGTCAGCAGGGCAGGTCCTCCGCACCTCGGAGGCTCTGGAGGGCTCCTCGGTGAGACTGGATCCAGTCCCGACAGGAGAACTCATAAATGGGGCGTCACGAGGAATAAAGACTGAGGATCTCGGTCTTCCCGGACCTCCGAGTAGCGGTGCATTCAGCGCGCAGTTCCTAACCGAGTATATGAATAAGGCAAGCGCCGAGATGGCCCAAATCCGCTCCAAGGTGCACCTGGCAACAAGCGCAGCCCCAGACATCGATCGCGTGATCGCCGAAACAAGGCGTACCCCGTTCACAGACTGAATCGCGAAAGTTCGCCTTCGTGACGTGGGCAAGCTCCGCCTTCCCGAATACGCGGGCATAACGGACCCGGGAGCACACCTCCGAGCTTTCAGATTAGCCATAACAAAAGCTTATCTCACCGACGACGAATGTGAAGCCGGCTACTGCCGTTACTTCACCGAGAACCTGGTGGGACCGGCGTTGGAATGGTTCGCCTCTTTGGAATCTAACTCCATTGACAGCTTCGATCAGCTCGCCTCGACATTTTTGAAGCAGTATTCAGTCTTTTTCCAAGCTAAGGTGACCGAATCAGACCTTTGGCTTCTCGTCCAAGAAAAAGACGAACCGCTCCGCGATTACATCAATCGCTTCAAGTCAACCAAAGCCAGGATAACCAACCTAAACGACGAGGTTGCCCTGGCAGCCCTTCGGCATGGCTTATGGTACACCTCGAAATTCCGCGAAGAGCTCACCGTTCGACAACCCCCGTCGCTCGACGACGCACTCCATAGGTCGATTAATTTCGCCCGAGCAGAAGAGGAGCGGGCCGCTCTGGCCGAGATCCATAAGTCATCAAAAGCACCGTACAATCCTCCCAAAAAGACTCTCCGGAAGGAGCCGTTTGAGTCTGGTTTGCATGCTTTCGCGGTTGACTCCGCACCCAAAGCAAAAAACCCGAACTTCGATCCCGAGAAATTCTGCAAGTATCACAAAATACGCGGACACTCGACTGAAGAGTGCAGAACCGTGGGACGTCTCCTCTCGCAGAAGCACGAAGCGGGAGAGCTCGGCGAAATCGACCTCGAAAAAGAGGGAGAAAGGGCGAGAGAAGCCAACGCCACTACCAAGGAAGCCGCAGCTAAGCGCGAAAGGACCGACGAGGCCGAGGGATCTTCCCCCCCTCCAGCCCCTAAGAAACGCATTGACCTGGTATTCAAAGGACTCTCCCTTTGCCGTACCTCCCCCGGCTCGGTATTTACCCCGCCTCCGGCTCCCCGGAGGCTCGCGAGCTTCCGCCTGTTCATCTCTTGATGTTTCAAAGAGTCAAATCCGACTCATAGAATCGAATTCATCACGGGAGGATCCTCGTTATGTCGTAATTCAGTTAATTCGATCAAGGCCTACCAACGTAGGGTCGATAGTTACCATCGTGAACGGAAACCCCGCTCGGACCCGGACTACGAGATTACGTTTTGGGAAAGCGAAACCGCGGACCTGGATAAACCCCACGACGACGCTCTAATCGTAAGGTTAGACGTCGGGGGATGCGAGCTCTCCAGAATAATGATCGACACCGGGAGCTCCGTCGATCTCTTGTTCTACGATGCTTTTAGGCGGATGGGTTATCCTGATTCCGAGCTAAAAGGGGCCAAAACCCCGCTCACCGGGTTCGCCGGCGATACGACCTTAGCTAAGGGCACCATTTCCCTCATAGTGGAAGCCCGTGGGGTACGACGTCTCGTCGACTTCGTGGTTGTCGATCGTCCCGCCCCCTTCAACGCTATCCTCGGCAGACCTTGGTTGTATGGGATGAAGGCGGTCCCGTCAACGTACCACCAATGTGTGAAGTTCCCGTCACGGGGCGGAATTGCCACCATCTACGGTAGCCAACGAACCTGAAGCCAGTGTTACAGAAGCGGCTACGATCTGATCAAAAAATCCGACCAATAGCAATTAATGATCGCTGACGAGCTGGAATCAAGACAGCTCGTTAAGCGCACAGATCCCGCCTCGCGCGGACCCGTAATGACCAAGGTCGATCAGGTCCCAATCATGGAAGGTCACCCGGAACGATGCGTTGGAATCGGGGCCGATCTCAAATCTAGTACAAGGAACGACCTGATCCAGTTTCTGGGTCGGAATCACAACACCTTCGCCTGGTCCTCATCGGACATGAAAGGAATCGACATTAGCGTGACTTCTCACCAGCTCAACGTCGACCCCACCTACAAACCCATAAAACAGAAGCGTCGTAAGCTCGGCCCTGAAAGGGCGAAAGCAGTGAACGACGAGGTGGATCGACTATTGAAAATAGGGTCTATCCGCGAGGTCTAGTACGCCGAGTGGCTAGCCAACCCCGTAGTGGTCAAAAAGAAAAACGGGAAATGGCGGATCTGCATTGACTTCAAAGATCTCAACAAGGCCTGTCCGAAGGACAATTATCCGCTTCCTCATATCGATCGACTGGTCGATGGACCCCGCCGACCAGGAAAAGACCGCGTTCATCACGGACCGAGGCACCTATTGCTACAAAGTAATGCCTTTTGGACTTAAAAACGCAGGAGCAACCTACGAGAGGTTAGTCAACAAGATGTTCGCCGAGCATCTTGGAAAAGCCATGGAAGTTTACATCGACGATATGCTCGTCAAGTCAATGCGCGAGCAGGATCATATTCCTCAGCTCGAAGAATGCTTCAAAATACTAAACCTGTATGGAATGAAGCTCAACCCGACCAAGTGCACGTTTGGTGTTGCGTCGGGAGAATTCCTTGGGTATCTAGTCACAGAACGTGGGATCGAAGCGAATCCAAAACAAGTTGCGACCTTCCTCGAAATGCCTTCGCCAAGGACGACTCGGGAGGTCCAGAGGTTAACAGGGCGGATAGCCGCCCTGAACCGATTCATTGCGCGGTCTACAGACCGTTGCCTCCCATTCTACCAGTTGCTTAAGGGCAATCAGAAATTCGAGTAGGACGACAAGTGTGAAGAGGCATTCCAAGAATTAAAAAAGTACCTCACTGAACCCCCTGTCCTGTCGAAGCCTGCGGATGGGGAACACCTCTTCCTCTATATCGCCGTATCCGACTCCGCGGTAAGCGGGGTATTGGTACGAGAGCACGAGGGGAAACAGAAACCCGTCTATTACGTCAGCAAGACCCTTGTTGACGCTGAAATGCGATACCCCGCTATGGAAAAGCTGGCACTAGCAGTCGTGATGTCGGCTCGCAAACTGCGCCCTTATTTCCAGTCGCACACGATCGTAGTGATGACGTCCCAACCCATTCGGACCATCCTTCACAGTCCTAGCCAGTCCGGCAGGTTAGCCAAATGGGCCATAGAACTCAGCGAATACGATATCGAATACCGGCCACGCACCTGCGCCAAGGCGCAAGTCCTCGCCGATTTCGTCATCGAACTCGCCACGACCAACGAAAATACCGGGAACGCCTCCGAAAGGTGGTCGCTATACGCGGACGGAGCATCGTCCAGACAGGGGTGCGGAATCGGAATCCGACTCGTATCCCCGACCAACGAAATAATGGAACAGTCCTTCCGACTCGGGTTCGTAGCCTCAAACAACGAGGCTGAGTACGAGGCCCTAATAGCCGGACTCCGGCTGGCATTAGGTGTGGGAGTCAAAGAGCTCGCTGCATTCAGCAACTCGCAGCTCGTAACCGGTCAGTTCCATGGGAGCTACGACACAAATTGTGAGCGGATGGGCGCTTATCTCCAAGTCGTTCGATCAATGGCCGAGCAGTTCTCAACGTTCGAACTCACCAAAATTCCCCGGGGAGAGAATTCAGCCGCCGACTCCCTCGCCGCACTGGCTTCCACCTCCGACCCTTCGGTCAAACGAATCATACCCGTCGAGGGAATAGATCAACTAAGTATCTCTATCCCAGTTAAGGCTCAGAGCATTAACCAGGTCCAGGACGGATCCGGATCCCACTCGGGAGAACCTGAACAAGTACCTGATCGGGACGACGAGCTCTTGGATGATCTTATCTCCGAAGACGAGCAAGAAGCGGAACCCGAAACGGACTGGCGAATCCCAATTCGTGATTATATCATAAGTGGGACCGCACCAAAGGATCGATGGCAAGCGCGTAAGCTCAAAGCTCAGAGCGCACGGTTCTGTATCATCGGCGAGGAGTTATACAAGCGGTGTATCTCCGGACCATACCTCAGGTGCGTGCACGGGGACGAAACCCTTGGCATAATGAGGGACGCCCACGAAGGTCCCTGCGGAAACCACTCTGGAGGACGATCACTGGCCCTCAGAATCAAACGGCAAGGATACTTTTGGCCAACCATGCTCGCGGACTGCGACGAGCACGCTAGAAAGTGTGATCCCTGCCAACGACACGCACCTCTGATCAATCAGCCCGCTGAGCTAATGAGCTCGGTCTCCGCTCCTTACCCCTTCATGCGATGGTCGATGGATGCCATCGGACCTCTCGAACAGTCGGGAAAACGACGCGTTACTAACCTACTGGTTGTGACCGATTACTTTACTAAATGGATCGAGGCCGAATCCTACCAGTCCATCATGGGTGAACACGTAAAGGATTTTCTCTGGAAAAACGTGGTGTGTCGACACGGAATCCCCTACGAGATCGTAACTGACAACGGGACGAACTTGGTGTCCACTGTGGTTCAAAAGTTTTGCGACACATGGGGTATACGACTAACCCCGTCTACCCCCCGGTACCCCCAAGGAAACGGGCAGGCCGAAGCAGCCAACAAATTGATCCTGCACAGCCTCAAGCGCCGTCTGAGCGCCGCGAAGTCAGGCTGGGACGCTCAGCTCCCCGGAGTATTGTGGGCCACCCGAACCACGCCGCGTGGCAGCACGGGCGAGACCGCGTTCTCCTTAGCCTACGGAATTGAGGCCGTAATACCGGCAGAAGTTACTATAGGCAGTATTCGCCGAGCTGTTTCCCCCGAGAATGAGGAGGAAAACAGCGAAGCGCTGCGCGATCACCTCGACGTCATCGACGAGAAGAGAGAACAAGCCTATGTGCGAGTTCAAAATTACCAGAATGCCATCGCTCGCTTCTATAACTCGAAGATCCGACCTCGGCGTTTCGCCGTCGGGGACCGAGTACTCCGTCGAATGTTCGATCACAGAAAAGAAAAGAACGCCGGCAAAATGGGAACCAAATGGGAAGGGCCTTTCCGTATCACCGAGGTTGTTCGCAATGGCGTATATCGCCTCGTAGACGAGAGCAACGGCCTTGGAACGTCATGAACCTCAAAAAATACTTCTAAGAGGTATCCATAATAATCGAACTAAAACCTGGCTTGATCCCTTTACGGGGTACGTAGGCAGCTCAATATCCTGAGTGCAGCCACCTTCCCAACTCGATCCACTCCGCAAAATCTCCCAAATAAAACGCGAATTTTACCATGACCTGGTGCACCGCTACCAAATATACCAAATCAACAAACAATAACTCTCTCTAACGGCATGACGAAATCGCCTACAAATAAACGTACCTACAACACCAAACAGCACATGCGAATTTCGCACTATCTTGCAACCGTTTCGAGCTTTTTCGAACACTTCATCAAAAACAAAAAAAAACAAAAAACAACAAGGTCAACACAGCTCTAGCTAACAGTCCGCACTCCACGACCTCACGTGAAAACAAATAAGATTTCACTACCCAATTTGGAAAACCTCAAAGGGCTTCCTCCCCTAATAGCAAATTCTTAGTAAATTCAACGGAGTTCACAAATTAAGTGCCCGGGGAACGTTTCCCGGTGTCCGTAGGCCGGCCTAGGAGAGGTCCGTATACCTCGAGTACATATTAGAACTCACGCGTTTCGACCTGAAACAATTAACAAAGGCAATATGAAAAGAACAAGGGTTTAAATGCCTCCCCAGGCAATTGATTCCAAAGAAACGAAAAGAAATAAAGTCTTGGGTTAAAACCCCCCGGGCAAGTCATAACAAAATATTTAAAAGCCCTTTCGGGCAAATAACGCAAGTTCAAAACGACAAATAAAATAAAGACGCCATAACTCAAACGTCTTCTTCCCCGGTCCCAACTTCCGGATCCTTCGCGGAGCTCGCGTTGCTCCCATGCTCGTCCAGACCGCGCGGGACCCCGGTTCCGGCGTCAACCTCCATGGGCGCGACCGAGTCTTCCGAGATCTGGGGAAGGTCCAACTTGCTCACCGAAAAGTTCGAAACCGCCAAGGAGTTGGACCTAACCGCAAGGACCACCTGCTGCGTCTCGAGAACTTGCACCTCCTCCGCAATTGATGTCCTCCCCTCGTCGATCTGCTTGATCAAAAGAAGGTTGGACTCGATCTCTGCGAGATCGCTCTCGACTACGGTCTGCTCTTTCTTCCTCTCCCACTTGCTCTTCACTGAATCCAGCACCGCCCGGTAGTCTTGGGACATCCGCTCCTTGGCCTCACGAACAGCTCGACGAGTCGCCTCCGCATGCTTCTGGTCGATACCCTCGGCTTTCTCCTTCAGCCATCGGTTCTCCGCTTTCAAGAGATCCCGGTCCCTTGCCGCCATCGCATGAGCATCCTGGGCGGATGCGAGGTCAGCTTCAATGGAAAGAAGCTTATCCTGAATACTCCTCAAGGACGTTAGCTCGTCCTCTAGGCTCGCAACCTTGCCATTTGCAGCTCCCTCTCTCTCTTGAGCAGCCTTGAAAGCCGTCGTCAGCTCATGAACCACCCGCGTTCTGTTCTCAAGCTCAGCAGCCTGCGGGGTATCCTTAAGCCTCCGCTCATAAAGCGCGATCAGCTTGTTGTCAGCAGCAACGGACTGCGAACGGATCGAAAGAAAACATAAATAAACATACTACGCCCAGCAGGAAAAGAAACGAGTAAAGGTAAGAGCAAAGAAGGAACGGTACCTTCGCATGGGCCGCCATCGCCTCGATGTATGCTTCTCTCTCGATGAGATCCTTCACGAGCGGGACCTGGCAGTTAGCCGTCTTCAGGTGACGGAAAAGGGTCGCCATTCCCAGGAGGTCCTCTACCGCCGGGGAGTCCCGGGAGTGAGCAAACCTCCAATGAAACAGGCGGCTCGACGATGACCCATTTCCAGAGAGAACCGGCTCTCCAGCTGGAGCCTCCGGGTTACCACCCGCGGGGTAGCCTCCACGGCTTTCGCGGCTCCTCGTCTCAGGGACTCGGGGATTGTCCGTGCGAGCCCTTTTTGGCATCGGAGACGGCTCGCCATGAGTCGACTGCAAGCTGACGAGCATGACCTCCTTAGCCGGACCAGAAGGACCGGTTGGGATCGCGGGGGCTTGGTTCACCTCCTCACTAACTACCCGAGATGATGCGGGCTGAGCGGCTCGAAGAGCATTGGCCAGCGCGGCATCAACATTGCCGGCTCGGACCCTTCGGGGTTGCTGCGATTGCTCCCTGAGTTTACGGAGTGACGGCTTCCTAACCATGGTGCGTAGTGGGGTTGAGGTCGAAGAAGAACTTAATTCTGGTTACGAGCAGCACAAAAATGAACAGGGGGTGAGCGATCCCCTACGTGCATGACTTTTGCGCATAAAAGACTAAGTAAAAAAAAAAGAAACAAAAAAAAAAACATTACCTCTGCGAGCGGGGGAGTTGTTTGCTCTTTCGCTCCTCGCTTGGTTAGCAGGAAGCGGCGGGACCAGAGCTGCAGTATCTCGGACTAACGGGGCGTTGAGGGCTGCTATGATACGAGCTCGCGTGAATGAGTTCCACCGGACCTCGCCTGCTCGTAGCCTCTCAATTAGTTCTCGGGTCGCCGGTATTCTCGGAGGTTCTTCTGAGTCTGCCGTGCAACAAAAAAAAAAGGGGGCAAAACAGTTAGTACGATAAATAAACGCCGTAATCTTGGCGGTAACAAATGACAACTAGGAACTAAGGGGTCATTCTGACCAACGCATGCGGCCCATTGGGTGGGGAGACAAGCAAAGTTGTAGTCCCCCACCGCCGCCGGAGTAACCCGGAAGTAAAAATATTTTTCCCTCCACCGGTCGTCCTTCCCCGGAAGCACCTGAATTATTTCCGGGCTGCGGCGGCGATAGGTGTAGAATGTCCCGGGAAACCCGGAGTTATGTTTGATGAGGTACAACCGGAGGATGTCGTCGACCCCAAGCTCGACTCCAAGTTCGCGACCTCGAACGTATACCCCCATGACATGCCGAACAAAGTTCGGACACATCTGGGGAAACGCCATTCGAAGGCGTTGGAGGATCCGAAAGATAATCCTCGGGATAGGGAACACGAGCCCACACTTTTCGAAATACACAGTGTACGCGCAGCAGAAACCCGGCGGAACGGTCTCCGGAGAAAACGGATCGTCGGAACGGAGTATCATCTCCACGTCTGGAGGAACTCCGTGCTTCTGACGGAGATCGGCGAGGTGCTTGGCCGATGTAATCGGCGGGATATGGTTTCCCCAGAGTTCAAGTGGAGCCATGATGGTATGAGTTTTTAAGGAAAAAAGTTGTGAAATCAACTAGCCTAAACGAGCGAGATCAGACTGAGCGATAAACGCGAAACAGTAGAGCTAGTAAACCTAGAAATCAAAACTTAGAAATAACTGAGCAGAGGAGAGAAGGTTAAGAAAATTACCTTGAAGTAGTGGATGAGTGCGCGGTTATGACGAGACGTGTGATTTATGACTTATAGGTCATAATTGACGTCGTTCTTTGTAATCCCACGAATCTCTCTCTCCTCTAATCTAAACCGTTCAAACCTTTCGGCTCCACCGTTGGATCTTAGGAGAGAGGGGTAATCATCACGAAGATCTCGGAACCCGAGATTCATTGAGCCTTCCCCGAGGAAGATCGCGAAACCAAAACGACATGAAAGATTCTCTGGATATTCGCCTTTCAACCCTCCCAAAAATAGGTTAAAAGGCTGGGAGGCAATTGTTGGTGTTGGGTTTCGACGATCATGAGGCCCACCAAATAAGCCCATTAGGGCATACGCGCAGGCCAGGAAAAGAGGCCCAGTAAGGGTCCATGGAGGAAAACCCGAGCAGGGGGACGAAGTCAACCTGGAGAAGAAATCGGGATTGGGGAGCCAAGATTGCAGCGAGACGTTCAGGAAGGGTTTCGAGGAATTTTAGTTTAAATAGCAGATAAATGTGAAGGATACGACACATGTAATCAAGCTCAGAGCGAATCAATAGAAAAAGTGAATACAAAAGTCCAGTTCGTTGTTCTTCATAGTTCTAAGTCGATTTGTACCGAAAGTATGCCCAGATCTCATTTTACAAACTTATTCTTCTAATTGTTGTTTCTAGCCCCAACAGTTTTGTATTACAAAAATATATATGCAGCTAATATATTTGCATATATCATGAGAAACTTAAACAAATGCCCATAAAAAGTGGAGCTTTTACATGACTCTCTATTAATCTACTTACATATGCATCTCTTCTACTATAGTGTTTTATTAAATATGTCTCGACTCTTCTCCATGTTTATTTATTTCTCCATATGTGGCAGCTCAATAGATGATGCATCTTTGTGGAAGATACCCACCAAACTCGAATTAGAAACATACATCTTGAACATTCTTGAACACATACTTATGCATCAAGAAGGCGACAAATATATATGTAAAAAAAAAAAATCAGTATATTATAGGAAACAATATATCAAACTGCTTACCAAAAAAAAAAAAAAAAGAAACAATATATCAAACTGAAAAGTCAATGTAAAGGTCACAAAAAACATAAAATTGGATAATAAGAAGCTGAAAACTCACTGTTAGTATCTTGGCAATTATATTGAGTCCTTTACTCTACACACTTGAGATACTTTATAACTTGCAATCATTAGTTCTATTTGACACCTGTGAACCAAAAAAACTAATATAAGAAAACAGATCATCGAAGGCAATCTTAGTTACGTAAAAACGAAAATGAATCAACCATTTAATAAGATTTCTAGACATTCCAGTTACTGCAAATTGAGATGAAAAAATCAAAGAGATATAAAGAAATAAAAAGATACAATCTTCAATCTCTTTAATTAGAGAAATAAAGAGATATACCACATATCTCAATGTATGGCTTTGTTGCCGTTGTGTTCTCTCTAGTCAAGTTCTTTTCCAAACAAAATAACCTCAAAAGATTTAAAGAAAACAAATCAGAAAGTTAAACAACATGAAAAAACAAATCATAAACAGGTATATCCAGCAATGAACATTTTTTTATAAGTTACAAACAAAAACAATACATCGTTTTCTATTTCCCCTCGACATCATCACCGTTCTCGGTGAGTCACCACCGGCAATCACTTTCTCTGATGTCGTTATTGGTACAGTTAAGGGTCGTGAGGAAGAAAACTTGAATTCTCCATGAAATTTTGAGATTTTGTTCAGTTTTAAAATATTTCCCAAAAAGAAAAAATCCGATAACCCATTGTCAATGACGCGGATCTTCTGATCCAGATCCAACATTCTCAATCTCGGGTTATTTCTCCAGAATTGACCCAATAGAAATATCCGATTTAATAATTTCGGGTTATTTTAAAAATTAAACCCGACCTATTAGCTTTAAATGTCTTATTTAACCTTAATGAATGTTGTCTGGTAAATGACGCCGGGGGCATTTTCGTCCGAAAAAGAAGTATAACTTCTCTTTTACTAATATAGGGATACTTTACCATTTTATTTATAGAAATTGAATTTGCGATACGTTTTTTTTTTAACCAAACATTAATAAATTAAAAGAGAACTCTTAGGTTGGTTGCCAAGCCGGTAAATTTGCGATATGTTTATCGTCTATAGATTCTAAAGAACTTAAATATAAGGATTTTGTGCAAAAATACCTTTTAAATATATTTTTTTCAACTTATTATTTTATATCAAATCAATACAAATTTAATTCCACAATCATAAAAGTTACCAGTAATATAATCTTTAGACGAGTGTAAATTTTGCAAACTATTTAAGTTTGTATATAAAAAATTGTATGTAATATAAGTCTTAAACGTATTTTCTAAATGTTTTTATGGTCACATACATTAGACTTTAAAAATTCTAAATATAGATTTGGACTTCTCTTCATAAGCGATTCAATCTGATATATTATCTATTATTTTTTTTACAAATCTGATGGTAAAAATGACAGATTATATTGCATATTATTTTTGATTTCATATGATTAATTTAATTTTTCAGAGATAAAAGATAAAATTGTAAAAATTGGCGACTATGAACATTTTTTTTACAAATCCCTTATTTTTTAAAACCTTTTTACGAAATATTCTTAATCGTTTGTCCCTAATAATAATGACGTTCTTTCATGAAGATAATTGAAAAGGCTGATATTTTTAGTTTGGGTATTGTTTTGTTCGAGCTCTAATACCACTTTAGAAAAAGCATGTGAGGAATTGGAGTATACACCACAATTAGGACGCATAGAGAATTAACCTCCTAATCTTAAGAACATAAAATAGATAAAAATCATAAAATAAAGAATCACTTTAGAAAAATATTACACATGTCAACAAAGAATTAGTTAAACCATAGATGATCAACCTTTGATAAAATTTAACGAATATAATAAAAAATAAATAAAGTTATTCGTTAAATAAGTTGAAATTTATATATGAACCAATGTACTATTTTTATTACCCAAGACCCAAAGTTTTAGATTGAAAACTTACTGGATTTTATTTTTATTTATGCAAGAATTTCAATGAAAGAATAATCAAGAAGTTTTTCTTTTTGTGAACAATAAAACATTTGAAAGTTTCTCAAAGAGTTTGTTTTGCGTTACAAATTTATTGCTTATAGTTACAAAACTAATTTATATTATTTTGTTTATTATACGTCTTATTACTTTATTAGACTAATGATGTTCATGAGGATTTTTACGTTCTGTATTTCACACTCGTATAAAAAAACATTAAGCATCAATTTTATATTATATTTACAAGACTTTGTAAGATATTCATTCTTTCTTAAGTAATTAATTTTTCTTATATGGATGATCATGATAAAATTTCTGTACACATTTTGTATGTTTAGTAATTAGGGTTGCTCTTATAATTTTATTTACTAGATTAGGACCCGCGGTACACCGCGGGACAAAATTATTTTAACTAAAATATTTAAATTATAAGTTGTATATGTTGGTTAAATATGCTATAATTATATGATAATTGTTAAATAAATCATATAATACTGCAATATAATTTATTTTTTACATAATATTTATTTAATCAATTTAATTAGATATGTCTATTCTTTGATATCGACAGTGTTAACAAAATAATGAAATGATGTTTTATCCGTGTAATACCGAATTAATGATATTTTTAATTTATATAAATATCGATAAACCCGTCCGGCTATTTAACTCCATCCCGCTATATAACCCCGTCCCGAGATATTTTAACTCACACTATATCGTCTTAATTTTTAATTGTTATTGTGTATCTACAATATAATATTTATCATATTTAACTTTTTAAAAATTTAAATGTTTTTCATATTAAACCTTTTAAAAATCTTCAAAATAAAGAACCGGAATAAACCAAATAAAAATTTTTAAAGTTTGAATACCTGATAAAATCAAGCTTTCTACTCATTTGTATTCAGAATCATTTTGGTCTATTTTAAAGTATGACTCTAAACCATTGCACAATTTTTTTACACGATGTGGGATATTGTACCTGTATTTTTAATTCATCTATTGAATAATATATGTCCGTTTTTAAAATTTTGAATTACATCATATACAGGAAAAAAATCACAATTTTTATTAACTCAATGTATCATAAAATAATTCAAGATAATTTAAATATAAATTCAAATAAAAATGAAAGGGAATCATATATTTATGTTTGAATAAGGTAGAAATATTTCCTTATTTTAAAAAACCTTACCTATAATTAATTTTGAATTTTTGGTAACTAATATTAAAGTCAATGCATTAAATGTAAAAACTTTCTAAAAAATATTTTTGAGCAAAAACTGCTGCAAAAATAGTAGTATAGATATTATATTAAGTACATATTTGTTGATTAAAAAAAACTATACAGTTTTATAAAAATCATTGTGGTTTGATTAAATTAAATATCAATTATGTAAATTATGCTTAGAGATCAACTTTTTAGATCAATATACACTTTTAATTACTTCTACTCATGAAAATAAAATATAAGGCTACTATTTTATTTTTCCAAGTTGGACACTGATATTTTCGTTCATAAACTAAAATTTGTCGATATGTACAACATTGTGCAGATTGATGAAAATTAATTTTATATGAAAAGTGAAAATTATTATCTACTTTTTATGAGAAACTTACATCATATACTGTAGGTGAAAGTATTAATTTCATTGAAAAATTAAATATTTGTTTATTGGTAATGTAACCAAAATTTAAGGAAGAACAAACCTCATAACATAAAGTTTTCCATACTTTTGAACCAGCAGTCCCCCTGTAATATAGTGTATCAACTAGGTTCCCTATATCTAAGAACTATTTTGACAAGCTTTAATATATATAGTGAATTATATTGGCTAATAAATATAATTCATGCTAAATATATTTTAGCAACTCCCTCATCACCAATTCGAGTTATTTAAAAAGTGGCATAACTCATTTCTCCTCAAAATGAAAATTTTTTTCTTCCAAATGAAACCCAAAACTGCTAATATGTGTCAGAAACAAAGAAAACAAAAATTATCTGCTTTTTTTTTCTTACTATTTCTTTTATATCTAGTATTACAGAGATGGAGACTCTGATGACACAATTCACTAACAAAACCTTCCCGATTAATTAACCCATTTAACAAAAATGTTGTAGCCGTACAATGTAATCTATAACAAGAATCTAACACCTATATAAACCACAAAAGTAAGGCAACCAATAAAGCCATAGAGACAGTACTCTTGTTTATTATTACATAAGCTCCAGATTCATCGGTGTTAGTCGTAGTGGTTCCCTCTGGATTAAGTCCACCGCCACCTATTCCAAACGGTGATGTCGTGGTGCCAGACGGTGGCCTCATTGTCGTCATTGGACTGTTTCCGGTGGTTGTTTTAGGTGTTCCTCCCACCGTGGTAGTCGAAGCTGACCCTCCAGCGTTACTGCCATGACCAAACCAAAAAAGTTTCACCGAAATAGTTTAGAATATAATTGTCTTGTCCAGTTAATTAAGAAACTAATGCATTACTATTCACTGTCCAAATTATAAAATGATGATATGAGTACTGATAGTGTTTATAGCTTAATTATAATAACGAAGGTAATAATCTTTTACTTACGATAGAAAACTCTTTTTTTTTTTTTTAACAAAAACGATATACAACATTTGAAATAAATCTATAAAGTAATGTTTTAGAAAAAGGAATTAAAAACATACTATTTATTTTCCTGAGAATTGAGAATATTTTAAAAATAAGTAAATGCAACAACTTCAACTTGTATAAACTTGTTCTTCACGAAATCTCTAAAGTAGAAACACTGCAACACGCTTTTTTCTTTTTCTTTTCCCCTTTTTTTTCTTTTCCCTTAGTTATTAGAAACTTGTACCATTCTGACCAAACGAACATAAACAGAATATAGAACTAAAGATAAAGCAAACAGGGATCTCTACCGTTGATTGATCTACTCATAAAGTTCAACGGTCCAGAAACATGGAATGGGATATGCATAAAAAATTCATGCAAATTAGTACGTACGACGCATGAATAGCATCACGATCTCAGTCAAATGAATGAAAAAATCGTGAGGTGGAGTTACTTTTAAAAAAGAAACAGAAGACGATAAAATTATCAGCCAAAAATTTAGTGAAACATATCCAAATCGGTTGAAAATCATGTGTATTAGAAGAAAAAAATTAAAACTAATATTGCTTACGAGTATGGGAGTATGTAATATGCAAAATAAACACATCGCATTAAAATTACGTACCGCACAGAATTTGGGTACACGCATGATCCATAACCTACACCACAATAGTAAACTAAGTTAGAGCGAGTTAAAACCCACAAAAGAAAATCATATACAAAAAAAAATTTATTGTTACTAAACCAAACCTGAAAATGTATGAAACATGAATAATGCAAAAATTCAAAAAAGAAAAAGAAAAACTGTCGAACGAGAAATACCATAAACTATGATAACACTTTTACTGAGTTAAGCCTTTGTGAAATACATACTAGGATCGGTTTTGGCGATTGTGGATGTGCCAGCGAAGTTGCATGAGCCAGGAGCCATGGCTGCACGTTGAAAGTAGCTGTTGAAAGCGTAAGATGCGTGAGCCTGAACAGTGTTAGGGAGGAAACATAGACCACTGGGTTGGATTGGAGCGCAGTCAGCTCCAGCAGCGCATGCATAGTCTAAAGCCGCCTGAAGCGCCTGGCTTGTAACATCGAACCGAGCAACGCACCACATGGCAGCGGATGAACGTAAGAGAAGAAGGAGGAGGAAGGAGAGAGTTTGGAGATAGAGAGCCATTGGGAAGTGGTAAGAGAGAATGAAAGAAAGGAGTGAGAGTGAAGAGTTTGAGTGTGGAGGCTTACCACTCACTCTCTTTTGCTTTTGCTTTGTTTTTTTCTCTTTTCTTTTTAATTTACATTCTTTTTGTGTTTGTCTTTCTTTTTTTTTTGCTTATGTTGAAATTGAGCTTTCCGCGTTGATTTTTAAAATAAAGCTTAAATAAAAGTTATTAGGATCGGATAATTGTTATAAAAAATATATATGAAACCTATCAATTGAAATATGTATTAGAATAAAAGCATGCCATATGTGGAATTGAAAGCAGAGTTTCTAAATTCAGATCCGTTTATATAAAATGTAACAAGAACATTTAGGTATATTCTGTAATTTAAAATTTTAATTTATAATTTTAGTTTATAATATATATATATATGATATATCATGGTTTTTACGGTTTTTAACCATGATATAAGTGTGCTTTTTGAGTCTTTTGATTTGTTTCTAGGTTGTTTTTGAGCCTTTACAAGTTATCTAGGATTTTGGCACGGATGGAGCGAAGTAGAGCAATTTAGATCGTTTTGGAGCATTAATCCCGAAGAAACGAACTTGGAGTCAGAACAGAGAGGGAGTGTCGATCGACAATGCCTTAGCATCGATCGACACTCGTTTTGTCCGATGAAAGAAACCGAGTTTTGGAAGTTTTGCAAAGGTGCCCAAAGTTTTCCATAATTGCAAGATTAGTCCCTGACGTGTTTTAAGACATATAAATAGTATTTTTAGGTTTTATAAACCCTTAAGTTATTTTCTAGCAAGTTTTATTTTCTGCAACCTTGAGAGATTTTTGAGAGCTTTGGGAGAGAGAGATCAGAACTCCTTTGTAGAGAGAAGAATTTCTAAACTCCCCCTTTACTCTTTTAATATCTATTGCTTATTATTCAGAATTATGATTTGTTTTTCATTGAATATGTCTGAGTAGTTTGCTTGTTAGGTTTAGAGTTTTTCACAGAGATTTTATGAATTATTAGATCTGTTTATTTAGGATTCATTATCTTTCTAGATCTTCATCTTAGGTTGTTCTTCATATTAATTCTTGATTGATCACCTAGAATTAATACTTTAGGAAAATAAATTGATATGAGAATATAATTGATTTTTCCTGATAAAACATTTTGATGAACAAAATTATTTCTTGCAAAGAGATTTGATTTAATAATTTTGTGAACAATCTAAACATGTTTTCAAAGCTGATTTTTAACCTAGAATTTTACAAAGATATTTGGATTTTTTGATTTTAAATTTAGATAATATTTGCAGTGAGAACTGATTTATTTTACAAAAGAGTTTAGAGTTCTAAATCTGTTCTTAATTGCTTGAATCTTATTTATTTGTTGATTTAATAATTTGTAATTTCCTGAGAAATTCCCTAGACCTAGCTTTTTGATCTGCTGAATTTACAACAGCTTTTATTTAATATTTTGCAATTGTTATTTCAATTTTAAATTAATCTGTTTAGCATAATTAAAAAACTCTATAATTTATTGTGTAAAATTTGAGTCCTTGTAGAATTCGACCCCTAAGTACTATATTGATCTCTTAATTTGAGAGAGTAGCTCTAGGGTAAATTTGAGCATATCAAATTTTGGCGCCGTTGCCGGGGACTCTTTGATCTACCATTAGATTTAAGTTTTTGATTTTGTCTAAACTTTTATCTTTATTTGAAACTTACACGCTTTTGTTTTCTTTTCTCTTGTGTGTTTCAGGTGCATGCCTCCTAGGCCTAACACTAGAAACAATAAGACTGGTCCAACTTTGAAGCTTTCAAATCAAGAGTTGGGAAAACTTGAGCGTGAGAACCGAAAAGCAGCCAAATCCTTGAAGATGGTTAACACAATCATTCTGATGTGTGATGAGGATGGTGCTTTGAGGGATTAAGAGGGCCACTTGCGCAACGAGCAGGGCCAAAAGCTTGATGCAGAAAGCAATGTGATTGTTGAACCTATTGTTGTCAACGAGCAAGCTGGTGTTGGCGGCGAGCAGGCTGTTGTTGTCGATGGTGTCGATCAACACCCCCTTCCTGCAGACGTACGTGGAGCTGCCAACCACGTCCAAAACCCAGTTCAAAGACAGGAGCAGAACCAGGACTTGATCCGGACCATTGCTGACTACAACCGGGCTGACCTGGTCTATCAGAACCGATATGCAATTGTTCCTCCTCCATTCCAAAAGAATGACTTTGAGCTGAAGCCTGCTTACTTCCAGCTAGTTGGGCAGAGACCTTTCTCTAACCTGCCCAATGAGAAGCCTTTGTACCACATTGAGCATTTTGAAGACTTTGTGACTAGTATCAAGGCCAATGGTGTTACTGAAGACTATATCTACTGCAAGCTCTTTCCATACTCACTTGCAGGAGAGGCATCTCAGTGGTTGAAACAGTTGCCAGGTGGATCTTTGACATCTTGGCAACAAATTAAGGTGGCTTTCCTTAATTATTTTTATGATAATGCTATGTCTGATGAGTTGAGAGTGAAGCTTTCCTCTTTCAAGCAAAGACCAGGTGAAGCTTTCAAGGTAGCCTGGGTGAGATTCAAGGCTTATCAAAGGGACTATCAACACCATGGTTTCTCTAGGGTGCAGCTGTTGAGCATCTTCTTCAGAGGATGTGACTGGGAGTATCAGTTAGCTTTATATGCTGCAAGTCATGGAAATTTGAAAACAAGATTTTCAGAAGATGCTGAAGCTTTGATTGAGAATTTGGCCTCCAGCAATAGCACTAAGAGAGCAGATGCTGAAAGGAAGAGATTGCATGGAGGATTTGATGCAAACCAGCTTGCTTCTGTTAATGTCAAGCTTGATTCAGTGCATAATCTTCTTGTGGGTAAGAAGTCAGTCCAATTTGCTGCTGAAGTTGAGACATTTGAGCCAGAGCTAGAGAATACAAAGGAGAATGTCAACTATGTGAATGGAGCTGGAAATCAGGGTCAGAGATTCGGTAATCAGCAAGGCAACAAGCCTTACAGTGGGAACTCTTCAGGCTACACTCCCAAACTGGATTACCAGAAGCAGCAACAAAGGAGCAATTTCACAAGGACTTATGGGAACTCATCCTATCAGTCTCCGCCTCCACAGACTTCTTCTGAGAGTAGAATGGAGGCCATGCTTGAGCAGATTCTTCAGGGACAAGAGAATTTGACAGTGACATTCAATGGGAAGATTGATAACTTCTACAATGAGCTTACTGGGAGGATTGATGCATTGAATGTTCATGTTAAGAAGCTGGAGAGTCAAGTTGCACAGACTGCTAGGTCTGTCAAACGACAAGAGGGGTATCTTCCTGCGAGAACTGAGTCAAACCCCAAGCATGCTTGCAATGCTATATCAGTAAGAGATGAAGAAGTTGATGAAATTGCTTCTGCAGAACAGGGTGAGAAATCGACAAATCTGTCGACTCCAGATGATGGTGTCGATCTACACCAACTGGGTGTCGGTCGACAGTCATCTCAGACAGAACCAGAAACTGCAAAATCTCCGATTCCAGGTACTGAGAGGGTGTACAAACCTAAGATTCCTTTTCCTAAGCCACGAAAGTCTAAGCAGAAGATGGAGGAAGCTAGATGCAAAGCAATGATGGATAAGGTGATGATTGAGATGCCTTTGATTGATGCAGTAAAGCTTTCACCACCACTCAAGCGCTATGTTAAGAGGACGGTATCCAATGGTTTGAGCCCTGAGGAAGGCGCTTTGCTAACTAAGGATGTTAGTGCAATTGTTGAACCAGCCTGTTCAAAGGAGAAAAGAGAGGAAGCAGGAAGTGGTTGTCTCTGAGAAAGTGAGTGCAGCAATTCAGTGTAGGACTGCTAAGAAGTTACCATATCCTGGAAGCTTTGTACTTGATTGCTCAATCTCAGTAGGAAGGTTTGCTCACTCACTATGTGATCTTGGCTCTAGCATCAACTTGATGCCACATTCTGTTGCTGTGAGACTTGGGATGACAAAATTCAAGCGAACTCAGATTTCTCTTATCTTAGCTGATCGCTCCCGACGAATTCCTGAAGGTGTTTTAGAGGATATTCCAGTTAAGGTTGGAAACTTTATGATTCCCACTGACTTTGTGGTGCTGAAGTATGATAAAGAGCCTAATGATCCTCTCATCTTAGGAAGATCTTTCTTGGCTACAGCTGGTGCCATCATTGATGTGAAGAAGGGACACATAGCACTGAATATGGATAGTTTGAGTATGAATTTTGAGATGGATAAGCTGAGGAGAGCTCCTACCATTGATGGACAAACTTTTTCTGTTGAGAAAGTTGCTGCAACACGAGCATCAGGCTCAGTGTCGATCGACACTACATCAGCATCGATCGACACTCCTCTACGACTGAGTCCAAATTTGTCCACAACTGATGACTTGCAGAATGTTCTCTATGCTCCAAGTAAGAAAACTGTTACAAAGCAGAAAATTTCACACTCTATACTCCAGAGTCCTCAGGTAAGGCAAAGGTACACATCTTTTGCACCTAATTCTCCTAAAATCATTAATATGAGTTTTAAAGATACAAAAACTGTTTTGCAGTTAACCAAGCCACGAGATTATCGTAGAGCGCTTGTTTCTTCTGTTGATGATTTTGTAGGTCAGAAAAGAAAACTTCCACACCTAAGTCCCGCCCTGGTCCTGTTTCTAATGTCCTTGGTAGACCTCATTCATCCGCTGCTTATACCCCATCTTGGATGATGCGACATGCTTCTCAGAGGCATTCAATGCCACGCTCTGATCCGCCGGACACCTGAGCTTCGACACAGTCAAGCTAATGACTTAAAACCAGCGCTGAGTGGGAGGCAACCCACTGGTAGGAACTAATTAATTTTAGTTTTATTTAGGCTTACTAACATATTAATTTTTGGTTTTGAGTTTTCATTGTTTAAAAAAAAAAAAAAAATTGCTGGAAAAGTTTCGAGTAACCATTGATCAGAATAGCATCGACCGACACCAGTTGGGTGTCGGTCGACACTAGTATTGGATCGCAAACAAGAAAACGGGCCATCGGGCTTCAACTCTTTCGTTTTGTCTACTGGACCTTGAAATTCGAAGTTGGGCCGGCTCTATTTTATACGGTATCGATCGACACTCATCCGTAGCATCGATGAACACCGTTAAAACCGAAGGACACGCGATTAAAGCCCCGAGCCGTCTCTTTTGTTTCTCATTTCTCAAAACTGACGAACACTTTCAAATCCTCATAACTTCTCCGATACTGCTCCGTTTTGAGTGATTCAAAGCTCTATTCCACTCGTTTTTGAGTCCTCTACCCGGATCCGGTGTCACTTTACCGATTTGAAGCGATGGCATCCAATAAAAAGCAACGAACGGACACCGGCGAAGCTTCAACTTCTCAACGATCCGCGTATCAATATATATATTAAAAGAATTATTAAATGTTGGCTAGTTGTTTATAGAGCACAGACTCCTATCGAATATCCATGGTTATCATGAATTTTGGAAAGATTAGAAAACTCAGCTTATTGTTATAAATATACAACAGTCCGTGTTAACGGCTCCTTCAGTTTCTTCAAACCTTTTTCTCACTTGTCTACGTACATAGTTAAACGAACTATCATTTTTGCTATCAGTTGTGTTAAGAGATTTTAGCCAAATTTGTAAATCCAGTTACAAATTTATATTTTATATTTTATGGTAATAACTGGCTAGATAGAGCAAGAAATCAGTGATCATTTTTCTTCCATGGGTATGATGAGTGCCTCTACTATTTTCATCGATACTGCAAGACCAGAAACCGATATGGATATGCCAAAAGATGCACTTTCTCTTTATGATATATCTTGGCTTCGAGAATAGGTCAAGTTATCATCTAAGACTACTATCACAAAATTATCTAAATACTCTTCGAAGACATCATTCATGAACTTCATGAATAGAGCTGAGGCTTTCATTCCAAAGGCATATGCAGAAACTCGAAGTGCCTATATAACGTGTTCGGGAGTTTGTCTTCTGCATGTCTTTTTCCACTATGGTAATCTTGTGGTACCTCAACGCTGTCATATTTATCTCTGATAATCACAAAACTTCTTGCAGCTGGTCATCCATTTATACCAATGAGTGTTTGTTTTGATGATCACTTTGTTTACCCCGCAATATTTTGATACATAGCTTGATGCTCACCTGCCTCTTTTATGAATAACATTGGTATTCTTAGTGGCAAGCTACTCGGCTACAAAACTTCTTTATCAGCTATCCACCTACTTCTTTAGCTCAGTAATCTATGTTGCTGCTTTGAGATACAAAAATTTTGTATTTAAGCAATCCAAGGCTCCAACTTGGTAGTAAACGGTGATGATCCTGTAAGCAGTTTGAAGATAGAGGCATACAGTACGGCGACATAAAGGGTTATCAAAGCCAACCATGTGGCTTCTCCTTCCAAAAAGATTGTGGCATGACATGCTTGACACCCTATGTGTACCAACTGTTCTGATTGGAACATCAAGAATTACTACATAACACTTCCGTTTCATCTCTAAAAAGTCTCCCAACAGCTTAATGTCATCTATCAGAATGAAAACGCTCCTAAAATTCTTCACTGAGTTCATTATCCTAGGTCCGACAATTTCAATCCTCTTTTCCTTCTCTATGAGCTCCTCACTGCAACCCTAATACTTAGCACCTCGACGTTACAAACCATGTAAACAACAATGTCAAATAAAGTGTAAGATGTAATCCCCTTCTTCCCATTAGAAATAGCCTTTACCGTTAATTTATATATTAGCATATTCATTTATCATGATAATATAATTGTTATGTTTAAGACATGTTAACATATTTGTATACATTGCTAATTAAATTGTTACCCATACATATTGGAATCAAATCTAGAAAAATGCGACAGCCGTTGTTATCGTTGATAATACCCATTTCCCTCTCATAATCGATTAACCTCATCAAAACCCATGGCAAATATTTCATTGCACATTTTCGCTGTCATTCGAAACTTTGCGGCTCAATCTGTTCGATCCATCAATCGAAACAAATTTTAATGTCATCACTATGAAACTTTTTAACCGTCGTAAATTATTTCATGACACGATCTCATTTTGTGACCACCGCCTGTAAAATCGTCACCTTCAGTATCATCACCACCACCTGTAAAATCAGCACTATCAGTGTCACCTCAATTCCTCCCAATCATCACCACTGTCGGGAATATCATCATCACAATCACCTCTGTCATTGTCTTCTCCTATCATGTTCTCACCTCTTCTCACTTTTGCTACTTCTTTTTTTCCACCTCATTTGAGTCTTTTGCACATATACAGTACTCATCAATTAGTTTCCTTGTTATTGACTTAATTTTTTCGAGTCGTTTGTGGTCATCTAGTGGTAATTCCCAAGTATATTACTATCTTGATACAAACAAACTTAGCAAGGAGAGTGCATTCTAATAAATACTACTTATAACATATGCACTAACTTTCTTTTGCATGCCATTAATTTTTTAGATAGGGGCCGGGTATAATATATTTGTCACAATGTTTAATACAATAGAAACCAAATAGTGATGAAAAGAGAAAACTAATTTTCAAATCTTAAGTGCTATGTAATTCGATTTTCTATTAATTAATGAAATTCTGAGACTTGTGTGGGAAATTGCCCAAAAGCTAAAGTACAAACTCATAAGATTTTTGAAATCTCATGTATCACACCATTCATGCCAGCCCTAAAATATCAGTTTAAAAAAAAAAAAAAAAATAGAGAAAATATTATTTTTAAGGGTAAAAAAATCTTTTAAGTGAATAAAATATATTTTTTTTTCTTTTCAAAATGGTCCACTGTATGTTTATGGTGGGTGTTATCTCATTCTTAAAAAGGGTAATAGAATCTTCTATATAAATCGGTCAAATATTTTCCTCCAATGTTCAAACAAAATCTTTCTTTTCCATCCTATTTCTATTTTATAGTCAAATGTATAAACCAAATGGCTAATTTTTAAAACATAATATCTGACTTGTCTGGTTTTAAAAAATATATGCTAGTCAAATATCTTGAAGTGAACAAAACAAAATTTATTGTTGAAAATACACATAATTTATTGATTTAATACACAGATTACATGTATCATTTGACCAATAAAAACAGAAACACTAACAACAGAAAAAATAAAATGTGAAGAAATGTAGTTAGTTGAAACATTGAATTTATATTTGATATCCTCTAAATGTATTTTTTTAATTAATTAATAAATTAATTGAAATATAGGATTTTATGGGTTTTCCCCAAAAGCTAAATTTCAATTAATATAAAAAAAGAAAAATCTAAATCACAGCTCATCAATGTATCACAAGATTTTTTTGTCATCCCTAAATGTAAAGAAATCTCAGTAGATTTTTTGTCCTATTTTTTTTAAAAGTCTTACCTCCCTATAATTGTTGGCTCCTCCATCTTGTTTTACTACTCTCACTAAACATAAATTTTCTTGTGTCATTCTTCTAAATTTCTTGTCCATATCAAGCTAGATTCGAAGGATTTCAACTGAAAAATTTCGAAGTTTTTATTGTTTACGTCAATATAATCAAGGTGATGTAGCAAACTTTTTTTTTTTGTCAACATGTAGCAAACATTCATTTAGAGGGATTTGATTACATAGATTCATGGAAAAAAAATTATTCAAATTGCATGCTAACGATATGACTTATGTGGTTAATCTTGTTTCAAACTTAGATTTTGGAAATGGAGAAAAAAGCTGGGAAACAAAAGAAGAGAAGTGTTGAATGGAATGATGTCTCTACGACAAAGAGGTCAAAGCGAGCAGCAGCATGTACATACTTCAAGGAGAAACAGATCCGTATCTCTCAGAAATCTGCAACTGTTAAAGCAAAGAAACATCAGATTGTGGAGGAAGAGATCACGGCGATAAAGTTAACTACTTGTTTAGAGAGCAATGGTGATCAACCTCGTCCAAACCGGAGGTTAACTGAATTCATTTTACATGATTCAAATGGAGTTCCTCAGCCCGTGGAGATGTTGGAGCTTGATGACATTTTCATTGAAGGTGTTATCTTACCTTTAGACGAGGACAACGATAAAGAGAGGGGTGTGAAGTGTCAATCTTTTGGCCGAGTAGAGAACTGGACTATATCTGGTTATGACGATGGTTCCCCGGTGATATGGATCTCAACTGATTTAGCAGATTACGATTGCCTTAAACCTGCTACCAGCTACAAGAAGATGTATAATTATTTCTTCGAGAAAGCTTTTGCTTGTGTGGCTGTGTATAAGAACTTTTCCAAGAATCCGGATACAAGCCTTGATGAGCTACTTGCAGCGGTTGTCGGGTCAATGAACGGACGCGAGATCTTTTCCAGCAGTGCAGCCATCCAAGATTTTGTAAGATACCAAGGAGAATTCATATATAACCAACTTATTGGTTTGGATGAGACAGCCCAGAAACATGAAACAAGCTTTGCTGAGAATCATGTTCTTGTTTCTCTGAGATGTGAAAGTAGTATACATCAAAAGGGTTTGTCTGATGTGGCTCTGAGGATTGATGAGAGAAAGGGCATGACATCTGATCAATTGGTGGATAGGAATAATGGAAAGGACGACGTTGATCACGTTAAGTATGCTAAACTACTACAAGATGAAAAGTATAGGAAATTAATGCAGCGGCGGAGACGTAAGCCCAGGTCAAATTCTGTTTCAAATAGTTTTTACATTAAGATCAATGAAGAAGAGAGCACCAAAGAAGAAGTAGATGAGGTTCAACGTTACGACCTTGGCTATGAGGTTGACACACATGACCTACCTTGCAAAATACTTCACAATTGGGCTCTTTATAACTCTAATTCACAGTTTATACCACTAGAGCTACTTCCCATGCAGCCTTGTGGTGATATTGACGTCACCACGTTTGGGTTGGGTGTGGTGGATGAAGAAGATAATGTTATAGGGTTTGGTTTCGATGATTCGGAGAGCTCTACCCAGTCACATGATCCTAATCGGCTGCAAATTTTCCTTAGCCATGTAAAGGAATGGCATATTAAGTTTGGGGCACATATGGTCTCCATGTCATTACGAACAGATAATGCCTGGTAAGACTACTATATAGTTCATTACATGTTTTCGCTTTCCATGTTACTTATATTACTTGCTGATGTATCATATGTATATGCAGTTATAAATTTGGGAAACCGTCAAATCAGTATGCTCCTTGCTTTGAACCTGTTCTGAAAAAAGCAAGGGTTGGACAAAGAATTTTGAGTTTGGTCAGGAATGAGACAAGAGCTGCTAAGCTTTCATATGCAGATATCTTAAAACAACTTTGTGGGTTAGAGAAGAACGATAAAGCTTATATTTCTTCTCATCTCTTGGATGTTGAGAAATATGTGGTTGTCCATGGACAAATTCTGTTGCAGTTTTTTACACAATATCTTGACAAGGATATCCAAAGGTGTCCGTTTGTTCTTGGTCTTACAAGTAAAATGCAGGATAGCCACCACACAAGATGGCACATCAAGAAGAAGAAAATTTTGCAAAAAAGAGAGAATATGAATCCAAGGGCAAAAATGGCACATGTGGTCTCCAAGATGAAAGCCATGCCAGCAACAACAACTCGGCTTATCAGTAGAATTTGGGGCGAGTTTTACTCCATTTACTCTCCAGAGGTTGGAGACGAGAACTCTGTACCAAAAGCTGTTGAGGTTCGAATGTATCATCCTCCTAAGCAAATTAGAGGTAGTGTTGGGGAAATGGAGATAAGATGGGAAGGTGAGATCCTTGGAGAAACTTGTGCTGGTGAGCCTCTCTATGGACAAGCCTTTGTTGGAGGTGTACAGGTGGCTATTGGTGGTGCTGTCATCTTGGAAGTTGATGATCAAGATGAAAATTCAGCAATCTATTTAGTGGAGTACATGTTCGAGAGGAAAGATCACTGCAAATTTCTCCATGGGAAACTCTTACAAAGAGGATCCGAGACTGTTCTAGAGTCAGCTGCTAACGAGAGGGAACTGTTCTTGACTAATGAATGCCTTACTGTTCAGCTCAAGGATATAAAAAGAACAATCAGTTTCGAGATTCGGTCAAGACCATGGGGGCATCAGTATAGGAAAGAGGACATGGCTGCAGATAAGCTTGACAGGGTAAGAGAAGAAGAAAGAAAAGCTAAAGATTTGCCAATTGAATACTACTGTAAAAGCTTGTACTCACCTGAGAGAGGAGGATTCTTTAGTCTTCCAAGAAACGATATGGGTCTTGGTTCTGGATTCTGCAGTTCATGTAAGATAAGGGAGGATGAGGAGGAAAGGTCAAAAGTTAAACTCAATGTTTCAATGTTCAGATTTCTCTCCAATGGGATCGAGTACTCTCTAGACGATTTTGTTTATGTTATCCCCGAATACATAACGAAAGATGGATCAATGAAGGGGAAAAGAAGGAAAAATTTCAAGTGTGGACGAAATATTGGGTTAAAGGCTTTTATAGTCGGCCAGTTACTCGACATTCATGTCCTAAAAGAGCCCCAAAAAGGTAATACGGCTTCCTTTCAAGTTAAAGTGAGGAGGTTTTATAGGCCTGAGGACATTTCTGTAGAGAATGCATATAAATCAGACATCCAAGAGGTAACAACTATTTCTTACGTATTAATAAAAATAAAACTATTTCTTACGTAACATATTTGGTAATGTTTACATTTAATTATTTTATAATATTTTCTATTTTTGGCAATTTTTTAGCTTTATTATAGCCAAGACATATATGTTCTCCCCCGAGAGGCTATAAATGGAAAATGTGAAGTAAGGAAGAAATATGATATGCCCTTATGCCATGAATTGTATATATCAGACCATATTTTCTTCTGTGAACTTTTCTATGACTCCTCTAATGGTAGTTTCAAGCAGGTAAATAGTTAAACTAATTCTATACATAGTTTTTAAAGATCATGATTATTGTTGGTTCCGACAATAAAGCTGAAGTGTTGTTTCTTTTAATCGTCATGTAATAGTTGCCTTCCAGTATGAAGCTGAATTTCTCTACTATTAAAAACAAAAATATCCTACAAGAAAAGAAACAAAAGGGAGTGGAGAGTGAAACTGACTCTGAGATGTTTGTAAAGCCTGATGTGGTACCTGAAGAGATGCGTCTAGCTACACTAGATATTTTTGCAGGATGTGGTGGCATGTCTCATGGACTAGAAAAGGCTGGTATGTAATTTATATTCTCCTTACATACATTTTATCATTCAAAATGCTCGAACAACTTAACTTATATATTTATATGTATGGTTTATGTACTCAAGGTGTATCTGAGACAAAGTGGGCGATCGAGTATGAAGAGCCAGCTGGAAAAGCTTTTAAACAAAATCATCCCAAAGCAAAGGTTTTTGTTGAAAACTGCAATGTCATACTTAGGTATATAGCGAACTAAAAAAGAAAATACACTTTATATACACTTCCATATAGGCTTTTTATTGTGTTGAGAGGATCAATTGTTTGAGATTATTAATTACAGGGCTATAATGGAGAAATGTGGAGATCTAGATGATTGTATCTCTGCTGAGGAGGCAATGGAGATTAAACTTAATGAAAACCAGAAAAGTACTCTTCCAATTCCTGGTCAAGTTGATTTCATCAATGGAGGCCCTCCATGCCAAGTATATCTTTTAAACTGTTATTGTAGTTTTTCAATATAATCATTCTTTTAATAATTAGTGAAAAGCTACTTAATCTGGAAAATTTGGCAGGGATTTTCTCGTATGAACAGGTTTAGTAGCAGCACTTGGAGTAAAGTCCAGTGTGAAATGATCTTAGCATTCTTGTCATACGCTGATTATTTCCGGCCAAAATACTTTCTTCTAGAAAATGTGAAGAACTTTGTGACATTCAACAAAGGAACTACATTTAAGCTTACCCTGGCTTCTCTTCTTGAGATGGGTTACCAGGTAATTAATATTTATCTCCTAGTGCAATTATTTTGGTGTCTTGGTCTTTGTGTTCCACATGTATGTGATTGCTGTCTAGGTTTTTATATTACAAGCCTGTTGAAACATGTAGGTAAGATTTGGGATCTTGGAGGCTGGTGCATATGGAATATCCCAACCTCGTAAAAGAGCTTTCATTTGGGCAGCTGCACCTAACGAAGTTCTTCCAGAATGGCCAGAGCCAATGCACGTCTTTAACAATCCCGGTTTTAAGATCCCATTGTCTCGAGGTTTACATTATGCTGCTGTGGAGACTACTAAATTTGGTGCACCTTTCCGCTCAATCACGGTGAGGGACGCGATTGGAGATCTTCCCAAAGTAGAAGACGGAGAATCCAAGATTTATAGAAAGGTATGATTTAATATCACCACGCCACAAGAAAGTATATTAAATACAATTACCTTAAATACAATAACATGAAGTTATGGTTTTGTGCCTTGTAGTATAAAGGTGTTGATTCATCAGTCTCATGGTTCCAAAAGAAGATGAGAGGAAACATGGATGATCTTACTGATCATATATGTAAAGGGATGAATGAACTAAACCTCATTCGATGTAAGAAAATCCCAAAGAGGCCAGGTGCTGATTGGCATGACCTGCCCGACGAAAACGTAAGTCGTACTCTTATACATCCGGCTACAAGAATTCTTATTAAATCTTCACATCACTATACATGCATTGTCTTATATAATATTACAGGTGAGGTTATCAGATGGGGTCGTGAAAAAATTGATTCCTTTTGCTATATCAAACAAAGCTGATGAACACAACGGTTTTAAGGGACTCTATGGTAGATTGACCTGGCAAGGCAACTTACCCACTTGCATCACCGATCCTCAGCCCATGTGTTTTGTGGGAATGTGCTTCCATCCTGACCAGGACAGAATCATCACTGTCCGTGAATGCGCTCGATCTCAGGTAATAAAAAACTCTTATATTCCTTCTACTTGGTCTTCTAGCATTAATATAAATGTAGATATTTTTGGTTATGGGAATTAAGTAATGTTAGTGTATGGGTATAACTAGCGAATGTGTGGTTTTATAAAAAATTGCAGGGATTTCCGGATAGCTTTACATTTTCAGGGAGGATAAAAGACAAACATAGGCAGATTGGGAATGCAGTCCCTCCACCATTGGCATATGCTCTCGGTCGGAAGCTTAAAGAAGCACTACATCTCAAGTCCTCTCGTCAACACAAATCCTAAAAATCAGCCAAATTTGCACAATATGTCAGATGAATAAGAGATAGATTTGTCGTTAATTTATTTCTCTTTTAAGTATAATCCTTTCTTGAAACACAAAGTCATTGGTTTAATTACGATGATAGTCGTTGATAATAATACTAAGGCTAGGTTTGTTTATTCCATTTTGTATGTAAAATCATATTATAATCAAAAAAAAAAAAAATATTATAATCAATATAATTGTTTTCTTTGATATTTCTTTGCTATAAATAATACAAAAAATAATACATATAAAACTTTGGTGGATGATTTTTACCTTATTATCTATTTAAAAAAAAACGTTAAGAAAATTATGACCTCGAGGTCTAATATTTCTGGTTATGTTGACGGTCAAACAATTTAGATTTATTGGAAATTCAACAACAAAAACCTGAAAAATAATTTTAAACTATATATTAAAAAACCTGAAAACAATTTACACAGAGCTCAAAAATGAAGTTTTTATGTATTTAATTTGCCTTTGCTTAAATTTTAGCAGTTTTTATATTTTATATGTATATATATATGCATACATTAATAAATACATGTTACATATATACTGTATTACTTTCCATATAAATGTATAATATAGTCAATATTGTTATATTTATATTTTTTTATAAAAAAGTAAGTATAGCTTTTTACTAGTCCTAGACATACGGTGAACTCGGGTTTTTCGGGTCAGGTCTTTCGGTTTGGGAAAATTCTGGTTTAAAAAAATCTGACTGAACTAAACCGAAATAGATTTCGCTTCGGGTCGGTTGGTACTCGGGTTAAACGGGTCGGTTATTGATTTTTATATGTCTTATGAAATTAACCAAAAATTTTCATAGTTCGGTTAATTTCACCCGAAATTACCTAAAAAAAACCAAAACAAGCACAAATACTAGACAATTCCTTTTCTTACATCTCGGGACCATTACAGACCATTACATAAGCTGCTGAGCTAGCATTGCATCAAGTTTAAGCTAGCAAAGTACCAAAAAATCATTATAGAACCATGAAACACTTAAGTAATTTAGCAAAGTTGTTTCTCATTAGTCGTTACAACTCAGCATGCAACTCCACATCCAAAAGTATTCAAAAGAGCAGCTTAGATGAAGTCAGTACTATACCAGTCTGTTGTTAATAAGGCTTTGCTTATCTGCATAAAAAAAAAGTCAAAAGAGGCAGCCTCTACCTACCTGTGCATCATGAAAATTTGAAAATCATAACAAAGAGTTAATAAATCTGATAAAGACACAAATCAAACAAAAACTTAACAATTCAAATAAATACAGAATCCGAACAATAACAGAGACTTAGGTAATTAAGCTTGGTAAGGTTTAGTTTAGATTGTTAACCGTTTACACTTTAATAATCTAAAGTTATTAACAATGCAAGGCAAAAGTAAAGAAAACATACCAATCTCCAATTATGATGAATCATGTTGGAGCTACCGTTGAGTTCCTTTCATCTACAGAAGAAAACAGAATCATAAGTACATAAGAGATTAATAAAACTAAAAAAAAAACAGAATAAATGACTTAATTCTATTTAGTACTTACCAAGAGATTCAAGAAACTCAATTTCTTCCAACATTTGCACCAAGTTTGCTACTTGTGCTTCTGGTTTATATGAACTCCTTAACATTTGTTGGGTGCATATAAAAACCTCAACCATGAAAGGAGTTAAAGAACTCCTATAATGATCCAACACTCGGTCACTTGTACTAAAAGCAGATTCAGATGCCACTGATGAGATTTGAACTGCTAAAACATCTCTAGAAGGTTCTGAAAAGATCAAAAACTTTAAGCTTTTGCACCTCCACCAGCTGAGAACATCATAAGGCAACCCCAAACTATTTTCTACTCTTACCTCAGTATTTTCAGACAAATAGACCTGCAACTCACTGCAGCCATCTTCAGTTCTCCTTGAGTCAACCATTTGACTGTAAAGTGTATCCATCCGCTCACAATCTTCATCATCTGACAACTCACACATGACAATCGGGTCAGGTTGTGAAGGAGCTTCATTGTATACTACCTGACTCAGCCTGGAACTATAATCCTCATACAACTTCTTCATTGCATTTAAAATTTTAGATTCAAGTTGCTTACTCTCGATGGTGTCCTTACCATAAAGCTGATCGAAGCAGAGGGAAGCAAACTTCATCTTATTGCGAGGATCAAAGACACTTGCCATAATGACTAAAGGATTCATGTTATGCAATCCATCCCAGTATTTCTCAAACTTATCTCTTATTGTATGAGCTTGCTTTCGGATCAGTAAATCAGAGCTGCCACACTTAGCAATGAGACTCCTCTCGATGTCCACAATTTCACTATAACATAGTGTAGAAGTGACTGACTTAGAGGCTGAGAAGGTCAAAGTACACTTGTAGAAGATTTTTAGGAACTTCACCAACCTTGAAACTTCCTCCCAGTCAGAATCGGTTGGTGGTCCAACTCTCTTTTTCTTACTCTTCTCCTCTATTTCCTCAAAATAATCACAATAGAGTTTGTCTTCAGCTGCCATCTTCTCAAAAGCAACCCTAACTTCAAAGCAGAATTTAACATTAGATAAGTAGAGTTCCAACGTATGATAACATCTAATGGCAAGCTACCTCTACTAACTTTTCCTGTTTCACACCTCATTGCAAAAGACCTAAGCCTACTGAAAGATGACCTCACATACTTGATTGCATTCCTGATGGCAACAATACAAGGATTTGACTCTTTCAAACCATCTCCAACAATCAAATTGATAATGTGAGCACAACAACGCATATGTAAGAAATCCCCATTAGTAACTATTGCTTCTCCTCCTCTCAGCCTTAACTCATCTTTCAAAGTATCCAGCGCCTGTCATTACTCTTTGCATTATCAACTGTCACTGTAAAAACTATCTCAATACCCCATTCTTCTAAGCAATCCAACAGCTGTCCTGCAATGGTGTCACCTTTGTGGTCTGTGATAACCTTGAAGCTGAGAATCCTCTTCTGCATCTCCCACTGAGCATTGATCCAATGAGCTGTGATCACCATGTAGTTGTAAGAGGTTACAGGACTTGTCCATATGTCTATAGTCAGAGAAAACCGTTGTTTCTCAACACCAAATAGATTCTTCAAAGCAGCTTTCTCTTGAAGATAGATTCCAACTATATCTCTTGTACAAGTCCTCCTAGAATATGTCTTGTAGAGAGGCAAGACATTGAAACGAAAGCGTTTCCAGCCCTCAGATTCGACAAAGGAGAATGGCAACTCATTTACCACAACCATCTCCTTCAAATTTAACTGATCTTCTAAATACCTGCGGATCAAACTTGATAACCTTCAAATTTCCAGCACTATCACCACTTAGAACCTTCTGTTTTTCCTTGTCATCATAATTCTTGTACTGCTTGCAGATTTTTAAGTGGCCTAACATCGGACTAGTGCCAATGATTTTTGAATCATAATTCATCTCTTGAGCACAGTACTTACAGTAGCTCTTTGTGGGTTCGTCGTCAGTTTGCAGAAAATGCTGCCATACAACTGATTTTATAGAATAATTCTAATGTGGTCTTGGTGGCTTAGCATAAGCAGATGCTGGTGCTTTACGCATCTTTCCAGTCTCAACCGCTTCAGTAATCTCAGGTTCAAGCAGCGGGTCCTTCTCATGGTATTCTTCAGACATCTACAAAAGTTACACAAAACTGGGTTACCACAAATATAATAGACAAAGACATAACATGCAACACAAGAATAATACACAGACAAGACATAGCAGGCAACACAAGACTAATACAAAAATAACACAGCTATAATTCACATACAAGTCATGACAATAATCAAAGTACAAACACTAAAATAAACCTGCAACTCTAAATAGTAAAGTGTTTGTGTACAAAGTACAAACACTAAACACGACACTAAATTGCTAAGTACAAACACTAAACACGACAATAATCAAAGTAAAAAACATTTGACAATCTCTGATTTTGAAGTTTAGAAACTCTAAAATAAACCCAAACACTAAATTGCTACACTTGATACAACTACACAATAGAAGGAGCATAAAAAAAGTACAAAACCATAAGAAGAATCGATCAACTCTCATTTAGAAGTTTGAAAACAATCCTTAAACCTAAAATGCTACAATAGATACTAGTACTAATAGATACACATAAACAAATAAGAACAGTCAACAAAGCACAAAACCCAGATTAACTCATCTTAATTTCAGATTTTGAAGCTTAAACCCTAACCCTAAAATTCTCCAAATCAAAACTTCAAAATCTGAGCTGATAGAGACTAAGGAAGAAATTATACAGAAAAGAAACAAAGGAAGAAACGATTAAGGAGAAAGAAGAAGAGCTTTACCTCGAACAAATTCTCTGCTATGGATTGAAACCAAGTCTTTCACAACAACAAAGGTTCAGAAAATAAAAGAGATTGTAGAAGATGAAGAATTGATGAAGGAGAAGAAAGATGATGTTTGGCTTATTGATTATTTGATTATGTCGGGAAAATGAGAACTTTGCTCCTTTTAACAAGAGATAGAGGCGGAGAAACAAAGAAGCTCGATTATTATTAGTAACTCATTAGTTTTATATAGGGAACCAAACATAATCTCGGTTTAGGTAAAACCGATCGGTATCCGATTACCAATCCGACCCGACATCCGGATTTACAAATCAGTATCGCCGATCGGTTGCAGCTCCTATCTCTGTACTCGGTGCCGAGAACCGAATTCTTTGGGTTTCTCAGTTCGGTTTGTTCGGTTCGACCCGTTCGCCCAGGACTAATTTTTAAGACCGTTCATCTTAGAGTTTCGTCTTTGAGACTGTTCTTTTCGATGTTTCTGTCCAGTTTGCTTCAAGGTTGCTTTTGGTTGTGTGACTTGTTGTAGGACGTTGCTAGGTTGTTGCAGATGCAAGGAGAGCCTCTTTTCTGGCTTTAGTTGTTTTTGTGAATCACTTTGATAAGGTGAGTGCGTGACCATGAGCTTATCTAAGCGATTGGGTTGTATAACTTGTTTTGTGTGATGATGTGTAGGTGTGGTGAATGTGTTATTGGGTGTTCTACTTAATGACTGGTTTGTTATGTTTTATTTGTGGTTATACTCTTGATTTGCTTGTGTGTATATCTCGTAGATGGGAAGATCGCCTCACTGGATATTTCTAGTAATACTCACGCATCTCATTGTGTTTGTGGTGCAGGTAATATGTAGCGTGGAATCATGGCGATGAGGAGGAGGATGATCTAGGGTCTCGGTTGTTGTGTTGTGTTTATGTAATTTTGTTGTTGGAACCTTGTTAGAAGTATGCTAGGTTGCTGGTTTATATTGGTTATAATTGATATTGTATTTATAATAAATTGGAGTTGGTTTGGTTTGTCTTCCGTTGTGCATGTTGATTTGTTGTTGGTTTATTGTTTGAATTGTAATTAAATATTATGGGATATTTAATTATATTATTATTTAAAAAACGGATCGGTTGTTTCATTTACAAATTTTTAATTTTTCTTTATATTATATAATATTATATTTCAAGAGCCTTTAATTCTTTTTTTAAAAGATATTTATGGTCATAGACCATAAATATCTAAATCACATTAGGAATATTTTCACGTAGTAATTTTTTATTTGATTAAACATTAAGTTAGCCTCATTGAATCTATATGTAATGCAAATCCGTTCAAAGAGTTTTTTCCTAAAAGCTTACTTCATTACATACTAGAAATAGGCTCGCGCGATGCGCGAGATATATTTAATTTTATTTTTATTAATTATGATATATTTTAAATTTAGAAATGTATTTTTTTAATATAAATTTTTAAAATATTTGTTCCTTTTTATATATGGTTCGTAATGTTTGGATGCAAAATAAAATAAAAAAAATATATCGAAAATTTTTTTAGTGTAGTAATTAAATCTCTCAAAGTTTTGTTGTTTTGAATTTTACTGTTTTGTGATAAATTGTTAGGTTCTTCGAGCATCTTCAACCCCACTCTATTTTAAAGTCAAAACTCTGTTATAGAGTAACTGAAAGGACCCAACATTTTTTTTAATTAATAAATAATAAATATAATATAATAAATAAACTACAATTAGTGGTCTCATAACCACTAACCACCTAACCACAATCACATTCAACAGCGGAAATAACCAATACCAATATCAATAAATAACCAATAATAACCAATATTATAACATAATCAATATCCAAATACCAAACAGCAAGAATCATAGAACCAGCAACTTAGCAATGTTTCTAATGACTCAATTCTAGCATCCTAGCAATGCCAGACAACATCCAAACGAGTCCCTAGAACATCCTCCTCTTCATTGCCTTGATTCCACGATCACACTTTGCCTTTACCTGTACCACAAACACAAATTGCAATGCATGAGTATTTTATAAACTCTCAGTAAGGCAATCCTCCCATCTACTGGGCTATACACAGAAGCAATAGAGACATCTCTAACCATCAAACAACAATCAACAATCAACAATAACAAACCAGGACTCTGCATCGACCGACACCAACATGCATCGACCGACACCAGATGGGGATGCATCGGTCGATGCGAGCATCGACTGACACAAGATTGCATCGACCGATGCTAGATACACTTGCATCGATCGACACTCCCACTGCATCAACCGACGCATGCTCGACATAACACGAAAAACCTAGGTTTTACGCGCCGTCCTCGCACTTGCATCAACCGACACACAAAGTGCATCGACCGATGCAATGCCAAGCATCATATTTTCCCCGAAGCTTATCGCCGGATCTTCGTTCCTACAACCACAAAACTCGATCCCAAGCTACAAGAAAGCTTCCTAACGTCCCAAATAACAATCTAACAAGCCTAACAACACATAACAAGTAAATCAGAGAGATCTCTAGCTTAGATAAGCCATGGTCATGCACTTACCTTTGCCAAGAAGATTTTGAACCTTAAACAAGCAAAACAACGCTCTTAAGAAGCTCCTACAACGATCCCAGCTACAGATCTCTACAGGAACAGCCTCAAATCTCCAGAAATCACCAAGAACACTCAAGAACACTTAGGGAACTTTTCTCTCTTTTGTTTTCTCTCAAAAACGCCCAAATCCGTCGAATGAAACAAAAACACGACTTAAGGGTTTCTTAACCCAAAACGCAGTGTTTAACTTAAGTCAAAACGCAGAAAACTGAACCTGCATCGACCGATGTACCATCTGCATCGACCGATGCAATCCCCTAAACCGGGATTTCGGTCGCGGATGTTACAGTAACATTTACTCTAACCCTACTCTATATCTTACTCTAAAATAGAGTAAATGGTACGAGTACTCTATATTCAACTTTAATTTTTTACACTAATTCCATTTTTTTGTATAAAATAGATTGACATATTGAAAAAACTATGCTCTATTTTAGAGTAAAAAATAGAATATATATTAGAGATAGTCTTAGCACACATGAGATTTGTGTAGAGACCATATATCAAACATTCGAAACGAAAATTGAGTATTGAAAATTGTTTACAAATATTACCAAATAAATCTCATCTTTCCCTACATCTTTTCCAAAGCTGTAATATATGGATGCGATCAAGACTTATATGATCGTAAAAAAAATAATTGATAAATATTTATCTTTTTGCGAGTGGTTTTACAACTTTGTATATTCTTTAACTCAATCTTGATATTTGATTTTCTTTTTGACTCCACAATATGTTGCTACGGTTTGATTTTCTTCAGTTAGCCTCCTAACAAATATCTTATGAATTAGAAACTCTATATGAATGCTTAGAATGTGTTATACTTCTATGATGATGGATTATTTCTCGGTCCTTGTCTCTATTCTTATTCATTAAGTTCTTTTAATTGTCAAAAAAATGAACTCTCCAATATTTCAATTGGTATATATGGAAGGGAAGACAAAATTAGAAAAATTGATATCAACAATAGATACATTCCAATTATTTTTCTGACATAACTACATTTCTAATTTATTTTAACTTAGATCTAATTGCTTTTTTAATTAACTATATAAAAACTTATAATATCTATATGTTGACTTTTTCATCAGATTTTGGTGATTTTAAAATAAGATATGTGAGGAAAAAAAATCTGACCGACTCAAATTCATCCAATCAATAAACTAAACTTCTAGAACCTGAATTTTGTACTATACTAATGAGAGTATGAATCTAGACAATATGTTTTACAAGGTAACAGAAGAATCACCAATGATTATTTTGAATATTTAATAAGTGTAATCATGATTTATCATATGCTCCAATGTTTTACTTTCTAATCTTGTAATCACCCTTAATATAAAAAATTGGAATAATGCATATTAAAATATGGCTCATGTCATAAAAATTTATGAAATATCTTATACTATATCTCACATTAAATTTTGAATAAAATTCATGAAAAAAAATGTGTCAAATTTAATATTTTTTGATTCGATATATTATATCTATTTTCTAATCATTTTAAAATAAATAATGTAATTACCATTAATTTTTTTTGTGAAACTATTGTTTCCTACTATTTTATGGGGTGATTAAGCAATTACGTTAATTTTCTTTTCTTTTAGTACATACGTTTTAGAGACAGTCAAACTGTAACTTATAGAATATTAAATATAATTTAATTTAATCTGAGTTTTGTCTTTAATACAATATATATGATTATTGAATACAATGTGATTTTTTAAATATATTAGAACATATTTTATATTTTTAAATTAGTCTGTCATAAATTAATTTGGCTTCAATTTTTATTTTTAAAATATGAAAACTTTTTTGTTTTAATTGGTTCGATCAGTAGTTTCATTTTCATCTGAGTTTTGTCTTTAATACAATATATATGATTATTGAATACAATGTGATTTTTTAAAATATATTAGTACATATTCTATATTTTAAAATTAGTCTATCATAAATGAACTTGGTTTCAGTTTTTACTTTAAAAGTATGAAAACTTTTTTTTGTTTTAATTGGTTTGATCAGTAGTTTTATTTTTAAGTTATAAGGTATATGCTTTTATTAGGAAATATATTATATGTTAAAACTAAAAAGTTGAAAGAAATATATTTTTGTGACAATGTGATTTTTTTTTTAAAACCAACTATACACCATATAAGATATAAATAAAATGAAGTATTTAAAAAATGTTTAATTTATGATTAGTGAGAAAGACATGTGTCACAAATATAGAGTGCCAAGTGTCGCATTGGCAGACAAAGTTAGAAAAAAACTTTCTCATATTATATAAGATTTACATTGGTAAAATGAGTAGGGGTCATAGACTTGAATCAAAATAAATTCCCAAGCCAGTTTCCACCTCGAAACTAAGTGATATTAAGATAATTGACTTTAGTTGTATTTGATAATTTATCTCATCATGTTCTCATCAATATGCAGGTTGTTATTAATATACATAACCAAAAAAAAATCAAATCATAATCAATATTTTTTACGCAATTGACTTATATGAGCTAATTTTTTGTTGTAAAAAAAAATTAATATTTTTCATCTGTGGTTGTATGTACTGAAATCTATATATACATTTTTTAAGTACATTTTGGGTTCTGCCTTTTTAGTTTTGCGTATTTAAAATTTTATTTACAAATTGATCCCTACATATTTGCAAAAAACTAATAAGTAAAATATGAAAAATTTAATTCGATTACACTAAAGTATACCTAAAATATCGAAAAAATCAATTATTTCCTAAATTATCTTTACGTATTTGATTTTTAATTTCCTAAAGTAATTTTCATTTTTATAAAATCTTTACATTTAACATCATATTCCTAAAATACTTACCTTCTAAATGTCGATTTTTCAATTAAATCAAACCAAAATCGCAATAACATTTTGACATTTATAGAGATAAATCAAAATATGACAATTATGGTAACTAACTATTTTTTAATCGTTAACAAAATCCACATTTATAGTGAATATTATACATAATAGTTTTTATTTATAATAGAATATATTAATTGTTTACAAAAAGATTTTCCAAATTTTCTAAACCTAAAGAGTAAAGACAATACTCCTATATAAACTAGTCAAGTTCATTTTCATCATCATAAACCATCCATCAATTTTTCTTCCATCCATAACAAAATCAAAATAATTTCTTCGTAAAAATAAGGGATTTTGCTTGCATCCAAATGGTAACGCTAATGGTGCTGTAGAACGACTTTGGGGACTATTGGCCAGTAGCACATGTCCATGATCCAAAGTCTCTCGGTCATGTCATAATTAGTGATTACCTTGCAAATATTAGGTTTTGTTTTTGTATTTGATTTGGTTTTTCTATGCTTTTTTTTTGTTTATTCTCTACTTGCTAAATATATGTAATGATTATGTAGAAATTTTAATAATTTCTTTAACTTCTATTTATTTATTTTAGTTTAAGAATCAGCAGTTCCAAAAGCAAGTTTTAGTTCGATTACTCCTATGAGGCTTTATAAAATAAATGGAGGTCAGACGATAAAATGATTAATATTTTTGTCTTTGTTTTAATTTCTAAAGTGTTTGGCTACATTTTCTTATTTTTGTAGCAACGGGTAATTTTATCAGAGATAAAAAAACATTATCTAATTATATATTAACTAATAACAATAATAGATATGCAAATATTTATTTTTATTTAAAAGTCGAAGTAAACAAATATTTCTAAAATTATATTTCTAATCAGATCTTGATAAAATTATCTATTTTAAGTTTTAACATACAAAAATATAAACCACAAAATAAAAAAGTTATTGATCAACATATATATATATATATATATATATATATACAAATTTTTTAATATGAATAGTTATTTTTATCTGTATAAATTACTTTTAGAAGATTATGAATTACTTCATATATAATTTACATTATTTATCCTTTTCAGCTTTTTATATCTTATCATTATAAAATGAGTTTTGGTGTTTTTATATCTTGTGGTTAATAATATAAATCAAATAATGCACGATAAAAAGATTTATTCATTCAATACATAAATCAGCTTTGGTTTTTATATACATGATTATATATATATATTCATGAAAAAGGTATATAATATATTAATATCTTTAATTGGAAGTACAATACGAATTAAATCTTTATTTTACTAATTTATGAACATCACCATTTTTTGTTTATACCACCAATATAAAATTAAATAAATTTAATATTAAATTAAAAAATCATAAAAATCTAAAATTTATAATATATATAATTAAAAAATTGTCTGTGGTATATCACGTGTTAAATCCTAGTATTAGTAAAAAGTAGTAGACATTGTAAGACTCTAATAAATACAACGTGCCATAAAAATTCATATCCTTTAATGCCTCCTTGATATATCTTCTAGTTCTTGCCATCTTTTCCACAAAATTCGCAAGTCATCCAGAAGCAGGTTTTTCTTTGCTCTCGCTTTGACAATTTGTCCTAACGCATTCAAATACTTCGTAAACACACAAGGAGTAGTAGCAGCATAGTACATTACCGACTACACCAATGATCAGCGTTAGAAGAGTGGTTCCACTCCTAATACACACCATCAACGACGTGAAGCCTCAACAGATCAGACTTATGGGTCGACATAACTCAAAACTAATTAAGTCCAAACATCACCTATAGATACTATCTGCTCAACGAAGAGAGGGAACTTAATCAATTAGTAGTCAACCAAAGTGCATATATACATGAGAGAGAAATAAACATACTTCGTTCCATAAAATAAATATTCTCGTAATTTCTAGATATGATTTGGAAATGTCAAATTTTATTAAAATGATATGGAAATGTCAAATTTTATTTGATATGCTAGACAACAAATATCATTACCTTTTTATCGAGCATGAGAAGTGATATTCCGAAGGACTCATCACGGTCATGTACAATGCCTATTTCGGAGTGAACTTCTCATATTCTTAAAATTGTACCAACAACATGTTGAGGGCAATATCCTAAGCGTAAATCATCAAAGGCAACATATATACCTAGAATTTGCTGAAAGACATTGATGGGAGCCATTTGTTAGTGAGTGATTATGGAGGGGATATACGATAGGAAAATATATGCTATGATTTTTGGGCAGCAAATGATTATGTATTTATTGGGAGTTATTAGGGATGTGGGCGGTCAACTATAGGTAGTTAAAGCAAGGTAATTACTATTTAGTGGCCATGGTGAGAGGGAGAGAATATGTTATCACTATGGTGATTATATGATCACAAAAGAAACATTAATCTCTACATTAATGTTATATTTAACTAGGCTTCGTGAGTATTTTCTATTGATACAAAGTTTATTAAGAAACGTAAAATTGGACTTGAATGAGAAATGTTACAGTTAACAGTTACAACTACATGGCTATTACCGTTCATTATTCTGGGGTGTCTTTTTATTTTGATTAGGGGTCATGGACTTAAATCAAAATCAAAATAAACAAATTAAATTTTTTAAAAAGCTACACTTACCTTTTTTTAAAAAAACACTAGATTAGAACCCGTGCTAGAGCACGGGTTAAAATTTTTTTTATTTATATTATAATTTTAGAATTAAATATAATTTATATGTTTTTTTTTTAAAAAATGGATAAAACATTATGCAATAAAATCATATGTTAAATATGATGGTTTGAAAAAAACATCTATTTTGTAAGTTTTATATTGTTAATTTTGCAATTTTATGTATGAGATATGATTATGTTTGTTATTTGTTTTAATTTTGATTTTTGAACATGTTTGGTGAAAGTGTTTTAATATGATCTGTGCTTAGTTAAGATTTTATTTTAAACTGCACAATAAGACCCCGGAAATCACAATTAAGTGCAATAAATTGCCAAAATTTTCTTCATTTTTATGACTGACAGTATATATTTTGTAACAATACATGGAATAATAAATATTTTAATTTGGAAATTGTATAAATTATTGGAATATTCTTTTCAGAGGATTATTTGGGATATTCTTAAGTGTATATTGACCCATTAATCTATAACTTTTTGGGTAACCAACCTATATTTAATCTATAACCTATTTTGTAACCAACTTATAAAAATTATATAGTCTACAAAAGAAAGTTGTGTACTTCTATTTTATTATATAGGGGATACAATGGTATTGACTATACGATACATTTATTTGGAAAGTAATACGTAATATTTATTTATTATTGTATGTATTTTTATATATGTATATATATATATATTCAATATAAAATGCTAAAATTTAAGTAAAGACAAATTAAATACGTGAAAACTCCAATTTTGAACTCTGTGTAAATATTGTTTTTAGGTTTTTTAGTTATATAATTTAAAGTATTTTTCAGGTTTTTTTGTTGATTTTCTATATTACTCTAAATTGTTCAACAATCAACATAACCAGAAAATATTAGACCTGGTGGTAATAAATAATGGACACATTATTTGAAAGTTTTTTTTTTTTTTTTTGTCAACTATTGGGGCACAACTGGCCGGCCCATTAGCCAAATTCCTACATTCGTAGGAACCGGGACTCGGTCCCGAGTTTGATGGTGCCTTCTACAAATGGACTTACCTCCTGCCACTGCACTAAGGTCACTTCACTATCGGAAAGTTTTTTTAAATAGATAATAAGGTAAAGAACTATCCACCAAAGTTTTATATGTATTACTTAATGTATTGTTTTATAGCAAAACTTTCATCAAAAATTATTATAGAAAACAGTTATATTGTAAAACAACCCGACCCGTTTTTTTAATAATAATAATATATAATTAAGCATCACATACTACTTAATAAGACCAACCAAATCAAAATACCTCTTTAAACCAGCAACAACCAATATATACAGCGGAAACATACCAACAAAACAAACTAACATATAATCAATACAATAACATTTCTAACCATTCTATCCAAAAACCTAACATAACTCTAATCAAGGTTCCAATAACATAACCATACATAACCAACATCACACAAACGAGACCCTAGATCATCCTCCTCTTCATCGCCATGATTCCACGTCACATACCTGCATACAACAAACAACAATTGAGATGCATAATTATTATCACAAATACTTAGTGAGGCAATCCTTCCATCTACTGGGCTATACACACAAGCAACTGAGATTCCAATGTTTAATAAACAACAAACAAAGCACAACAAACCAGGAAAACAAGCAACAAACAAGTTGGTGTTGACCGTGTCAATCGACACTGACCTCTACTTGGTGTCGACCGACACCCACCTGGTGTCGATCGACACCGACCCCGCAGACACGTTCTGCTTGAAGCCGATCATCGAATCTCCGTTTCCAATCATTTCCAATCCGTCCCAAACACACCCAAAAGCTTTAGGAACCTATGAGAACCATAACACAACCACCACAAGCAACAACAACACCACAAACAACATAGAACAAGCAAATCATAAGAGATCTCAGGCTTAGATCAGCCATGGTCATGCACTCACCTCTTTTACAGAAAGTTATGTCCCAACAACGACGAATCCAGCACCCAAGAAGGCTTCCCTTTCGTTCCTAGCACCAGATCTCCACTCCAAAGGAACAGGTCTCAGCAAAATCCACAATTTTGGTTTGCGGATGTTACATATTGATTATAATATGATTTTACATATGAAATAGAATAAACAAACCTAGCCTTAGACCATTTCCAAAGGAACCTCTTATTAGCGCAATTGGTGAGTATTGCTAAGAAGTACCTCTTAATTAAGAGGTTTAAGAGTCCCTAAGAGGCATCGACGTGGTCAATATTGGTTGGGTAAAATGTTTAATATAAAATGAAAAAAATTGTTGTTATTTTTTTTCTCTTCCTTCTCTCACTACAAGAAAACAGCTCATTAGCGACTACATATATAGTCGCCAAACTTGACGGCCATGGCGACTACTTCGCGACTCCTTTGCGACATGTGTGAATTAGTCGCTATTGAGTCACTAAGTAGCGACCAATTGATGTAGTCGGTAAAGTGGTCGTATCTTAACGACTTTGCAACGACTATCTTGTTGTTGAAAAAAAATAGTCTTATCGTAGTCGCTATTTTGACGTGGTAAATTTGGCGACTTATGCGACTCATTCGGCGAGTCATTACATAGCCGTACCATAGTCGCCAAAGAGTCGTAATTTACAGTTGAAAAAATGTGTTTTTCATGTGGGCGTTGGTGTACCAACTTTTATATAGTAGTCACATATTAGTCACCTTGGGTTAGTTTATAAAAACAAGATTCACCCATTTCTTCTCTTCATTCCGAATTAACACAGTTTCTCTTCAAAAAAAAATTCAAGCAAGAAAAAAAAATTTCTAATTTGAAAAAAGAGTTTGGCTTTTATTATATAATCTTATATTTTATATTTTATTATATATAGTCTGATATTTTCTCCAAAAAAAAAAGAAAGAAGAAAAATATATATATATTTATTATGGCGGGATATTACAATTATGGTGGTAGTGGCGGTAATTATCGGGAGTGGATATACAAGAGGTTCGATGAAGAGACGGAAATCGAACCTCTTGTACATCCACTCCCGAACCAGAAATCGTTGGATGTTAGAGACACCACCCTTGGTGACGATCGACACCCATCTCCAAAACTCACATTTTGGTTCGTGGATGTTACAGACACAACCTCGTGTCTCCTCCAAAATCCCTAACTGCATCGACCGACGCACACCTTGCATTGATCGATGCAGTCGCGCAAAGCATCACCGAACATGATCTCCACCGATTTCTCTTGGCTTTGTGATGCCTAATACACCCTCCAAAGACCACATAAGCAATCAACACCCAAAAACACACATCAAATCGCGTATTCCTTAGGTAAGCTATGGTTCCACACTCACCTCTAAAACAAGCAGATCTGACGAAGAACAACGAGAATCAAGATTTCCCACGACCCCTACTCGACACCCACGCTCAGATCTCCTTCTCCACGCTCCAAGAACACCATAAACTGACTTAGAAAGCCTCAACAACTCACATAAAACTCTCAAGAACTTTTTAGAACTTTTCTCCCCTTTCTCTTTTTCCAGAAATGACAAATATGGCTAAAAGAATAAGTGGGGTCGAGTTCTCCCTTTATATACTAGAGCCCTAGGTTTCCATCAACTAAACTCCGTCAAACCAGAGAAAAAATAGAACTAACCCGAACACCAGTCGCGCGGTTGGATCGATCCCATTGGCCTCCTATAAACTTGTTTTTTTATCTTTTCTTATTTTTTTCTTGTGAAATGGATCCGAACAACAACCCATTTAACACCCAATATTCGACTAATTACCCATTTAACTACCCAAATCCCAACAACTATCAATTTCAAAATCAATATTCCACCCAACCTCAACATTTACCAAATTATGGTTATCAACCAAATTTCTTCATGCCATCAGCTATTCCAAAAATCGTCCAAATTATGGATCGATGATGTCTTATCCATCTCAAGCACCCTCTTATTCTTCTACTCCAACGGATACTGAAGTTGTTCCATATGGAGGAGCAACTGATTTTCTCGAATTTTCTACACAAATGACTCTTGGTGGCGTGAGCAGTCTTAATGAAGCCACTCCAAATACTTAGAATTCAACTCCTATTCGCAGAAAAGTCTCAAGTGGACTACCTAGCAAATTTTGGTGCTACTGAGTGGGTGAATAAAATATGGAACAAACAGCATTTTTGGTAGAAACCAAAAAAGTGACGCATATTGGAGTAAAACTGCTGACTACTGTAATGGGCATTGCTCAATTGATACTCCCGTGATTTGATTTTATGCAAAAATCATTTCAACTACGTGAGCCAAAAATTGAGAAAATGGATTTGTGCTTATACGATGCCGCTAACAAAGCGAGTGGTCGAAAAATGATGTATTGGCGAAGCACATGAGCTATATTCAAGTGGTAACCAGAGAAAAAATAGAACTAACCCGAACACCAGTCGCGCGGTTGGATCGATCCCATTGGCCTCCTATAAACTTGTGTTTTTATCTTTTCTTATTTTTTTCTTGTGAAATGGATCCGAACAACAACCCATTTAACACCCAATATTCGACTAATTACCCATTTAACTACCCAAATCCCAACAACTATCAATTTCAAAATCAATATTCCACCCAACCTCAACATTTACCAAATTATGGTTATCAACCAAATTTCTTCATGCCATCAGCTATTCCAAAAATCGTCCAAATTATGGATCGATGATGTCTTATCCATCTCAAGCACCCTCTTATTCTTCTACTCCAACGGATACTGAAGTTGTTCCATATGGAGGAGCAACTGATTTTCTCGAATTTTCTACACAAATGACTCTTGGTGGCGTGAGCAGTCTTAATGAAGCCACTCCAAATACTTAGAATTCAACTCCTATTCGCAGAAAAGTCTCAAGTGGACTACTTAGCAAATTTTGGTGCTACTGAGTGGGTGAATAAAATATGGAACAAACAGCATTTTTGGTAGAAACCAAAAAAGTGACGCATATTGGAGTAAAACTGCTGACTACTGTAATGGGCATTGCTCAATTGATACTCCCGTGATTTGATTTTATGCAAAAATCATTTCAACTACGTGAGCCAAAAATTGGGAAAATGGATTTGTGCTTATACGATGCCGCTAACAAAGCGAGTGGTCGAAAAATGATGTATTGGCGAAGCACATGAGCTATATTCAAGTGGTAAGAATGGAGAATTTAATCTAATGTCAGAATGGCTTGTTATCTGTGATCAACCACGTTATGCTAGTCATGTAAAAGCAAATACTAGCTCTGGAAGTAATCTATCTAAGAGAGCCCACGAGAGTGACACAAATGACTCCAACTATGGTTGAACTAGTGCTCGTACAGTATGGAGGGATGCAGCTAAATAAAAGGTGTAAAAAGAAAGGTAAGGGTGCAGTCTTTGAAGTGGTCAACGAAGATTTTAATGAATTAAAATAAATCAAAGCGCAAGAGTTGGAACGTTTGAAAAAATAGCTATGTTGCAAGTGGAGGCAAACCAAAGGCAGAAATAGGCAACATAAAGACAAGATGAGACAAATTAATTGATAAAAGAAAAGACTCGGGCTAAGAAGATGAAGATGTGGTTGAAGCTAAGTGAAAGGGGCCGTCTTAATGACCAAGGCAGAGAGCTGTTGCAACAGTTGAGCAACAAAATATTTGGAAATTAATTGTATTAACAAGTGGCTATCTGTTCCATGTCACTATGTGTGTGTCTGTATCATGTCATTGCATGCTTTAATAATGTTTGTTTGTCACTTGTTTGTATCATGTCACTCCATGCTTTAATTCGTCACTTTCTCCTTTAATAATGTATGTTATCACTTTCTCCTTTTATAATGTTCGATTGGCATGTTATGCTTTAATAATAGAGAATTTTATCCTTCAACCACTCAACATGCTTCAATAATATTGTCAAGTGTCTGTGACATCTTCGTCAATGCAATCCTCCAACCACTCAGTTTGTTGGTGAAACAACCCAACCCGTTTTTTTTTAATAATAATAATATAATTAAATACCTCATAATATTTAATTATAACCTAAACAATAAACAGCAATAACCAATATGCACAGCGGAAACATACCAATAATACAAACCAATATATCATCAATACAATAAACATTCCTAACCATTCTATCCAGCAACCTAGCATAACTCTATCCAAGGTTCCAACATAAACAATATAACAAAGACCACCAACACACAAACGAGACCCTAGATCATCCTCCTCCTCATTGCCATGATTCCACGCTACAAATTCATTACCTGCACCACAAACATAATGAGATGCGTGAGTATTACCAGAAATACCCAATGAGACGATCCTCCTATCTACGAGCTATACACACAAGCAAATGAAGAGTACAACCACAAATAAAACATAACAAACCAGTCATTGAACAGGTCACCCAATAACACTTTCACCACACCTACATATAATCACACAAAACAAGTCATACAACCCAATCGCTCAGATAAGCTCATGGTCATGCACTCACCTTAACAAGCTGATTATAACAACGAATACAACTAGTTGAGACTCTCCTAACGTCTGCAACAGCCAAGAAACGCCCGTTAACTATCAAATCCCTCCGGTGAAAAGCTAGCATGAGACGTCAAGAAGCTTCCCACAAAATCTCGTACCGCTCAGAAACCAGAAGAGATCACGATCTCAGTTACAATACCCGATGGTCCCAACTCGCTTCTGAGAAAACATGTCTCACAAAACTTTGAGTACGATTTGATATGTCGAAACTGTTTCCTCCCAAACTTTAACGATTCTGCTCTTTTGCCTAACACACCAAAATCGAACGTCCCCTTCCTCACACCTCTTCTCAACAAACAAGCTCTTTTTTTCTCTCTACAAGAATGACCACAACCCCAAAAGAGAGTAGAGAAGCATGAGTTATAGAGAAATCTAGGGTTCCTTGGTTTAATTAAATTAAACCAGAATTTATCTAAACCGATACTAAACTGATTCCACCCAATTTCTCATAGTAACTCCAATTTTTCATTATTTTTCTGGGACACGGGCGTTACAATTCTCCCCCTCTAACAATAGATTCGTCCTCGAATCTCAAAACACCATCCATCCGCCAAGGACCTCTCTGCAACCGTCACCACGGGCCGCACATCCTCCTACCAGACTGAACACCGTCAACCAATGCTTCCCATGCAACTGCTGCCACAACCCGCACACCCATGTGATCCAACGGTCCAGAACACCCTGACCCCCACTGGTCAGCCCATCCTGACCCCACCGGTAAACACATCCTGACCCCACCGGTCCACACAATCCTGACCCCACCGATCAACAAAGTCTTGACCCCACTGGTCAACACAAAACCCGGGACTGAACCACCATCAATCCCGACATCTACATTCGGTCACTATGCTTATTCACACGTCCTAGACATTATTTGCTCCCAACTCATCCACTCTTAGGTCAAAACCTTTGAGTCATACCAATCTCACTCTCAGACCACCGTCCTCGAGTCATACCGTCTCACTCTTGGGTCGTCACCCCCGAGATCTCGGTACCAGGGGAACCACCATCCCCTCAGGAGAACCACCATCTCCCAAGAGAACCACCATCTCCTCTGCCGCTTTCAGGGCCCACCACCCATCAAGCTATCGGTATACAGGAGAACCACCATCCCCTCAGGAGAACCACCATCTCCTTATGAGTTGTTCATAACCCACCGTCCCTAGAGCAAACAATTCTTGACATCTCTAAGCACTTCCCGACACTCCCATGGTCCACGTACGACAACGCAATGTCATACTAACCACCATCTACTTCTTCCCAAATACCACCACCCGGTCACACTAGAATACCCTACACTCAACGTATTTTCCATACACTTTCCAACAATAGCAAAGCTCTAACTCCCATAAAAAACTTTCCATTTTTAGAAACTTCTTATTTATGGAAACTTTCCATATATAGAAACCTTCTATTTAGGGAAACTTTCCATTTATAGAATTCCCGAGCTATTTCCTTTTTCCACATGACACACAAGTCCCAAAAGGAAAAATCCATCATAATTCTCTATCAGAACTTCTCGGAAATCTATTTCCAACACATCCACTTTCACAAAGCACCGCCAACGGAATTTCCCGATACCGGCGTGATCCACCATTTTCCAACAACTTGTCAATAGCCAACTGCACCTCTCGTACAGAAGCTAAAAACACTACACAACTAACAACACATAAAACAACTTACCGTAGAATCTCATTGAAGGCTCGAAGAGGATGATACTAGGACTCCATACTCACTCAAATTGACTAACTACTCATAATCAATTTCCATAACACAACAACCATTCACAACATCATGCAACAGGCAATAGACAAATAACTCCACCAATTAAATTCTCTTAAACCACTCTAACACCAATCCGAGTCGAGGAGGGGTGTCGGTCGACACCAAGAGGTGGTGTCGTTCGACACTGAGAGGCAGTGTCGGTCTACACCAAGAGCCATTGTCGGTCGATACTAGGAGGGTGTCGATCGATATCAGGAGGGTGTCAGTCGATACCATGAGGGTGTCGGTCGATACCAAGAGGGTGTAGGTCGACACCAAACCTTTAAGAAAACGGCTGATACTTGTTTTCCTGGTTTGTTTGTGTTTTTTTGTTGCTTGTTTAACATTAGAATCTTAGTTGCTTGTTTGTATAGCCCAGTAGATGGGAGGATTGCCTCACTTAATGTTTACGACAATACTTATGCATCTCAATTTGTGTTTGTGGTGCAGGTGAAGGAAAAGTGTGATCGTGGAATCAAGGCGATGAAGAAGAGGATGTTCTAGTGGCTCGTTGATGCATTGTCTTGCTTCTGTTAGGTTGCTATAGTTGAGCCATTAGAATGTTGCTAGGTTGATGGTTTAATGTTTTATGACTCTGTTGGTTGAATTATTATTGTTATTGATTTATTAGTTATTGGTTATTGGATATTGGTTTAATGTTTGGTCTAATTCTGCTGTTTGGATTGAATGTGGTTAGGTCGTTAGTGAGTATGAGATTACTAGATTATTATTATTGATAAAAAATGGGTCGGTCGTTTCAGAAAGATATGAAATAAAAATAATGGGGTAAATGAGCCATGCTCATTACAGTACTGATTTCTGCATGAAACTCCATCACACAGAGTATCAAATGAGCCATGCTCATTACAATACTAAGCAATTTTACCCCAATATGAATCACCTTTTTGGTTTCTGCCAACTATGCTATATGTTTCCACATTTAATCCACCCACTTAGTAGCCAAATTTTGCTCAACAGTCCATTTGGAGGTTTTCTGATGAGCAGGAGTTGAATCATCTTCATTTGGAATGGCTTCATGAACACCACTCATATCCCAAGAGCCGTTTGTGTAGAAAATTCAGGAAATTCAGCTCCTCCCACATTCGTATTAGTTTCATTACCCATTGGAGAAGAAGATTAAGAGGGTGTTTGAGATGATTATGACATCATCGATCCATGATATGGACGATAGTTTAGAACAGCTGATGGCATGAAGAAATTTGGTGGATATCCATAGTTTGGTATATGATGGGGATGGTTGGGAGATTTATTTTGAAACTGATAATTGTTGGGATTTGGGTAGTTAAAAGGGTAATTAGAAGAATTTTGGGAGCTAAAAGGTTTATTATTAGGATTCATTTAAAAACAAAAAGACAGATAAAACAATAAACAAGAGCTTATTAAAGCTGATAGCAAAAATATAGTAGAAAAGATGGGTTTTTTGTATGTCCAAAATAGAGAATGAAAAATGATGAATTTTGGTATAAAAATATTAAAATAAAATTTTTGGATTCTATAAGATAATTGATCTCAAATAATTAGGTTGGGTAAAAAATATCTGAAATCTTACCATCCAATAGAAACACAACACATTTTTTTATCTAAATATTATCATGCAATTAAAAAAATAAACCATTCAAAAGTTTACACGTGACGAGCATAACCCAACACTTTTGCGCTTCAATTCCATTGAATGTTTTCAACTTAGTTGTCTCCACCTCATCTCTTTTCCTTTTTTCAACAGACCATTGCATTACTTCAATTGTTGAATAAATTATTCAAAAGCTTAAGACTATCCACATTGGTTTGACGTTTCGACTGTTTACAATGGGTTGTTGAAAATAAAATTCAATTGCTTAACTGATGCAATGAGGGTGTCGAGAAATGGAAGAAAATGATGTGGATTCACAAGTGTTGAATCATTTCAACGGATTGAAAAAAAAAGAGGATGCAATCTTTACATGTGCCATGTGTTTACTGGACAAAACAAAAAATCTGTGCAACAACATATGGATAGATACATCCGAAAATAATGGAGTCTATTTATTGGTTTTTTTTACATCTACATTATTGAAGATAATTGTTGTTATGATATTACTTTAAAAACAAATTATACCAAATATCATCATTTTTCATATTCTATAAATAGAGACTTGATTCATTAGATTTGGCACAGAAAAAAAAACCATCTTCTTCACAATAATTTTCTATTTACCTTTCATAAATTCTTAATTTTATATTTTTCAGTCTTCTCTGAAAAAATGGATCCAAACAATAACCTTTCTAACACTCAAAATTTTTCTAATTACCTTTTTAACTACCCAAATCCCAACAATTATCCATATCATAATCAATATTCCAACCAACCCCCAAATATGCCAAATTATGGTTTTCGACCAAGTTTCTTCATGCCGTCGGCTGTTCCAAACTATCATACATACTATGGTTAGGGGATGTCATATCCATCTCAACTACCCCCTTATGCTGCTACTCCGGCGGGTAATGAAATTGTTCCGGACTCTGAGCAACTGAATTTCCCAAATTTTCAACGCAAATGGCTCTTGGTGGTACAAGTGGTGTTAATGAAGCCACTCCGAGCCTCGACCATTCGACATCTGGCCCCCGAAAAAGCCTCAAATGGACCACTGAGCAAAACTTGGTGCTACTGAGTGGATGGATCAAATATGGAACCGACAACATTGTTGGCAGAAACCAAAAGAACGAATCATTTTGGGGTAAAATTGCTGAGTATTTTAATGAGTTTTGCTCATTTTATCCTCCACGTAGTGCAACTACATGTGCAACTACATGTAGAAACCGCTACAACTACGTGAACACAAAACTGGGAAAATGGATTGGCGTTTACGATAACGCTAAGCGTATGCAACAAAGCGGGTGGTCGGAGCAAGATGTAGTGGCGAAAGCGCATGAAATATATTCATATGGTGGTAACGGTAATTTCAATTTAATGAAAGAATGGATCTCTGTTCATGATCAACCACGCTATTGTAATCAGGTAGGAGGAAATACTGACTCTGGAAGCAGTGGATCTAAGAGAGTTCACGACAGTGATGCTAGTGACTCCAACTCTGTAGGATCCAATGCTCGTCCAATGGGGAGGGATGCAGCTAAGAAAGCTAAAAACAAAAGGTAAGGGCGCAGTCTTGGAAGTGGTCAACGAAGAGTTTAATGTATACAAAAAGATCGAGGAGCAAGAGTTGAAACGCTTGGACAATATAGCCATGATGAAAGAGGAGGCAATTCGAAAGCAAGAGGAGGCAAACATAGTGATGAAAGAAAAGACTAGGGCTATGAATATGAAGATGTGGATGAAGCTAAGTGAAAAGAACTGTCTCAGTGACAAGGAGAGAAAGCTGATACAGAAGTTGAGCTACGAATTATTTGGAGAATAACTGTAGTAACAACTGGCTATCTGTATCATGTCACTCCATGTTTGTCTCTATCATGTCACTCCATGCTTTAATAATGATTTTTTGTCGCTTTCGCCTTTAATAATGTTTGTTGTAAGTTTATGCTTTCATAATTTCGTCAATGTAATCCGTGAATTTTGGCTTTTAATGTCAGAATCTTATCCTCCATCCACTAAACTTGATTCAATAATGCTGTCGAGTGCCCATGACTGTTTCGTCAATGTAATCCGTGAATTTCGGCTTTTAATGTAAGAATCTTATCCTCCATCCACTCAACTTGATTGAATAATGATGTCGAGTGCCCGAGACTTTTTCGTCAATGTAATCCGTGAAGTTAGGCGTTTAATGCCAAAATCTTATCCTCCAGCCACTCAATCTGCTGGCTCATTTTTCTTATAAATGGGGACTCATTCTTCCATTTATGTACCAATATCACAAATCTTATCTCACTAAATAAATCTCAATAGATCCATCAAAATTTCCTTTTGATATCGAAGGTTACAAAAGGCAGTCTGAAATTGAAGATATGTATATCCTCAACTATTTTAGTGAGCGCCGAAAGAAAATAGAGGAAGACTTTCCACCTCGCATGAAGAGAAGATACTTCAATAGAGATCATGTAGGGGAAAATCAAAGACTGGTTGACTACTAATTTTCCAATCAACCTACATACGACGATGCAATGTTTCATCGGCGATTCCGAATGCGAAAACATGTTTTCCTTCGAATCGTTGGGGACCTATCAATTAGTGACGACTACTTCACCCAACAATTTGACGCAGCCAATAAAGAAGGTATATCTCCATTAGCAAAATGTACCACGGCCATGTGAATGCTGAATGCTAGCATATGGTGTGGCGGCCGATGCGGTGGATGAGTACATTAAAATTGGAGGTACAACAGCTCTGGAGTGCTTGCGTAGATTCTGTAAGGGAATCATACAATTGTACTAGCAAGAGTATCTCAGAGTCTCAACTCAAGAGGACATCTAGAGAATTTTGCATGTTAGTGAAATGCGAGGGTTCCCGGGGATGATTGGGAGTATTGATTGCACGCACTGGGAATGGAAAAATTGTCCTACAGCGTGGAAAGGACAATTTACTCAGGGTGATAAGGGAATAACCACTGTTATTCTTGAAGCAGTCGCATCACATGATCTATGGATCTGACATGTCTTTTTTGGATGTCCAGGCACATTGAACGATATAAACGTTCTAGATCGTTCACCGGTGTTTGATGATGTTGAACAGGAAAATACTCCAACAGTTAACTTCTTGGTGAACCAATGTCTGTATATGGCATACTATCTAGCTGACGGTGTCTATCCTTCTTATCCTACTTTTGTCAAATCGATTAGGCTTCCTCAAAGTGAGCCGGACAAGTTAGTTGCAGAAATTCAAGAGGGATGTCGGAAGGACATCGAACATGCATTTGGAGTATTGCAGGCTCGATTTGAAATCATTCGCTAACCAGCTCGCATGTGGGACATAGACGATCTGGCTATCATTATGAGGTCATGTATCATATTGCATAATATGATTGTTGAGGATGAACATGATACATATATTCAACGATGGAACGATTATGATCAATCTGAAGCAAGTGGGTATAGTACACCGCAACCATTCTCGACCGAGGTGCTACCTGCATTTGCAAATCATGTACGTGCTAGATCCGAATTGCGTGTTTCAAGTGTGCATCGCGAATTGCAAGCAGATCTAGGCAAGCACATATGGGCAAAGTTCGGAATGTCTCATGATTAAAATGATTTTTAAGTTTTTGAGTTGAGTCTATTGTACTAGTTATGTGAGTTTTATTGGTTGTATTGTGTTCTTCTTATCCCCTATATATTAATAGAGAAGCATTTTCAAAAAAATGCTGATGTGTCGTCGCTAGAGAGCTCGAGACACAAATGAATTTATTGCTCTCATTTTTATGGATATTTACACATAATTACTATTGAATGATTAAGGAATATTTCTTTTCAATTAATTAAAAAATCAAACATTTCAATTTAAAAATATTTTAATCATTTTTATAACATATTTAGTTATTATAACATTATTAGAACTAAAACATTTTCAAAACCCGAATTTATTCACCTATTAAAAAAAACTGATTACTATTCACATATTTAAAATTTCCAATATAAAATTATCACAATAATCATTATTATATAACTTATTTAATGTCATTGGTAATATTTCACGGGTGAAACATATTTTTACACCAAAAAAATTTAAACAAAATAAAAAATCTTGCATAGATTAAAGAAAAAGCGGATATATATTTAGTTGATACATAGTAGTTTGATCTAAACATATTCTAACGGGTTATATATTTTGTTTTTACACAAACTAATTTTAGATCCTCAAAAATAACTTTACTTAAAACACTAATTTTATCTGCAAAAATTTATTCCACATATAGTGCGGGTTGTTACCTAGTTGTATTGTATTATGTTCTTCTTATTGTATTGTATTGCATTTTAAGTTTTTCGTAATTTTATTTGTTTTAATAATGACTCTCTCTGTTTTCGTTTTTACTATTTACATTTTCTTAATTAAAAACATAAAATTTAAATAAAACTAAAAAGAGAAAACTTATAACTCTTAATTATGTTAATTAAAATTTAAACGATAGTCGTTATTAATACGTAATCGGAAAAACTAAAACATAAAAGAAATTAAAAAATAATGAAATAAAAAGGGGTGGGGTAAGGTGTTGGATTTTATTAAACAAATTATTGTAGGGTGTAAAATTTTAGTGGATGTTGAATAATTAGATGAAAGAGAGAGAAGAGGATGTGGAAGAGAGAGATATGATGTGGAGGGTGTTGAATCTTAAAACCATTGTTAATAGTCTTAAAACATCCACCTTTTTTATTTTTCACACTCCACATCATCTTCTCTTTCTTCTGCATCATCATTCAACATTATACTCTACCACCATTATTATTCATATTTTCATTTTATTTTTGCTTATGTTTTTGTGATTACATATTATTAGTCACGATTAATATCAAATAAAAATCTACAGCCATTATCGATAATAGAGTTTCAACTGTTGAAAATAACACCATTGTAAGTAGTCTTAGACATGGACTTATTAGGTTAATTACAACGGTTATTTTTGCAATAGTTGGAAAAGAATAACAACAATTGTAAATGTTGTAGTGGTTTGTTGGAAAAAAAGAAAATCTGATCTGGTAAATTTGGTGTTGAAACTTATCAACACCGTAAAAGTAGCAAATGTGAGTTTTTGATGTTTGACATGGCAATGTTATATTGGACATAAAAAATTGATCCTTTTTTTTTTAGAACAAAGATACACATAAGATACGTGGAATATGTCTATTGGATGTTCAACATTTTGCAAAATCGATCTTTTGTTTTTACAGATCCAAAAAGAAATTTTGCCAGGGGTCGAAATTAAAAAGTTTTCAAAAGATTTTAAACGCTGTTTTCCGCAATTGTTTGCTGTTGCCGGTGATTGCGGTTATGATTTTAAAAAAAAAATTAAACAAAAAAAGATAAAAAAAAATTCTTATATCTTTATATATATTAAAGTAGTTATTTTTTTGTATCACATTCTTAAACCCTAATCAACTTTTTGTTGTTCTGTTCTCTCAAACAGCCAAATTTTGGCTTCCATCCAAATTGATGAAAATTAAGACAAATCAAGAAGGAAGCGTACATGTCATATCTCTTTATTAATTCATTAAACGTCATGTGTAACTCTTTAAAATAAATACATAGCATCATCTTTTCCATTATTTGATGCAATTTTAGGTGATGAAATAAATGTATAAAATAATAAGTATTTTACTATGAAATATATTTGTTTTATAACTAATTATTTTGGTACTTTGTTTATGAATTTTTAATATTAATCAAGTTTAATGAAGTCTTTGGTGTTTAAAATATTTGTATAATTATATATTATATTTATTTTTAACATTAATATTTTAACCGCTATAGCACCGGTTGGTCAATCAGTCGTAAAACTTCTTGCAGACATATTTATTTTAAAATGCTAAACCAGTCATTTAAAATGCTTAATAATATTTAAAACCGCAACCTTCCGCTTTCGTAAACTCTCGCAAACGTTGCGTTTAAACGAGTAAACCCCTTAGAAACCTTAGTTGGATTTTAAATAGCCTCAGTTTTGGAGGAGGAAGCCTTTCAACCTTGATTCACTTCTTCTAGGGCTAGTTGTTGAAACGACCAAACCGTGTAAAAAAAATAATAAATAAATAATAAATAATCTAAACTAGTGGTCTCATATCCACTGGCCATCTAACCACAATCAAACCAAACAGCAAAAAATAATTAATACCATTAAACCAATAAATAACCAATATTAATTCATAACAAATAGACTAATAATCCAATCAACATAAAACGAAGAACCAGCAATCCTAAACAACATTATAGGACTCAACTCTAGCAACCTAACAGAAGCCAGACAACAACCAATCGAGCCACTAGAACATTCTTCTCTTCATGGCTTTGATTCCACGATCACACTTTGCCTTTACCTGCACCACAAACACAAATTGAGATGCATGAGTAATCTATAAACACTCAGTGAGGCAATCCTCCCATCTACTGGGCTATACACACAAGCAATTGAGATACTCTAACCATCAAACAATAATCAACAAACAAACCATGAACTGCATCGACGACACCAACCATGCATCGACCGACACCAACAGGGGTTGCATCGACCAACACAAGCTTGCATCGACCGATGCAAGACTAGCCTGCATCGACCGACACTAACGCTGCATCGACCGATGCATGCTCGACATTTCACGAAAACCCTAGTTGCATCGACCGACGCCTCCACATGGCATCAACCGATGCTCTTAGGTCAAATCGCGCCGTCCTCGCATTTGCATCGGCCGGCACACAAGATGCATCGATCGACGCACATGCCGAGCATCATTTTCCCCAAAGCTTCTTGCCGGATCCTCGTTCCTAAACAATCAAAAACTCGATCCCAAGCCACAAGAAAGCTTCACAAAGTCCTAATAACGTACTAACATGCCAATTAACACATAAACAAGCAAATTAGAGAAATCTCAAGCTTAGATAAGCCATGGTCATGCACTCACCTTTGCTAAGAAGATTCTGAACCTCAAACAAGAATATCTACACTCCTAGGAAGCTCCTACAACGATCCCAGCTATAGATCTCTACAAGAACAACCTCAAATCTGCCAAAATCCTCAAGAACTTATTTTCTCTCTTTCTTTTCTCTCCAAAAGTGGCTAAACTCGGCCACAAACGACAAAACTCCCTTTTATAGTCGACTCAAGGGTTTTCTAAAACGCAACGTTTCACTTACTCGCTTCCCAACCAAGCCGGCCTTGCATCGATCGACACATCACTAGTATCGATCGATACACTTCCTAAACCAGGATTCCGGTTCGCGGATGTTACACTTGTCCTCACATAGCCGCTTCCTAATAGGGTTAGTTAATCTGGTTTCTTGTTCTCGTAATACATTGTAATATTTTTTGTTAAACAAAACATTAAAATACTCCAAGAAAATATTTTTATTTACATAATTGGGTACTATCATATTTTTAGTGATATTATTAATAAAATTTTAGAATTTTTTTTCAAAAGTGATATTAGAAAAAAAGTTTTAATAAAATTCCCGATTAAATCTAAAACTTAAATTCCATTTTAAATTTGTATGCTTTGTCTTTTTACTTTACTTTCACCTTAAAATCTAAAAAACTCTAATATAATTTTTTTTCTTTGAAATGTAATTTGACATTCTATTTAAAAGAAAAAACTAAAAATAGAATAGAAATTTGTATTAAAAATTATAATTAGAAATCTCAAGTTAGTAAAAAAATTATTATACTTATTAAATAACTTGAGAAGAATCTTATTATATAAAGTTCAATGACAAAAACTCTTATTAACAAGATCGTGACATGTGTCAAAAATATTGATAAGATATTGACATGTGTCAAATATAAATATAGAAACAAATTTGATTTTTACTATTTTACTAATCTACATGAATCTTTTTATATAAAGTTCGATGACAAAATTACTAATTAACAAGATCATGACACATGTCAATTGTATCATTCATATGTTGACATATATCAATTATAAAATTTATTAAAATTTTAAAAATAAAAATGTAAAAATTCAAAACCTACCATAAAAAGGTTTTCTATAAAACTAAAATAGAGAAAATAAAACCTAATCTTATTAAAAAAAAAATAGATATATATATATGTATATCATAAAATTCGAATTATAATATAATTGATTTATTTTAATTTTAATTTGCTAATTTGGCAAGAAAAATATTACTTTTTATATAAGATAAAAAATAATTGTAAAAATATACAATTAATTACTGTTTATCAAAAACTGTAAATACTCACCTTTACATAAAGAAAAGATGGTTGAAGTAAAAAAAAAGATCGTTTCATATTTTTTTTCACCAATCAAATAATTTATTCAAAAAGAGTGTTATTGTAATATATAAAATAGGATTATGTAATATTAATGTATGCGTTTTTTAACTATAAAAATATTAAAGTAAAGAGACATATAATAGATTATTTAATCTTATTATATAAAGTTCAATGACAAAATTTATTATTAACGAGATCGTGACACGTGTAAAAATATTGATAAGATGTTGACACGAGTCAAAAACAAATATAGAAACAAATTTGATTTTTAATGTTTTACCAATCTACATGAATTAAAAACAAATATTGGCCACGTCTTTTTGTTTAAATATTTCAATTAATTTGATTTTTACTATTCTACGTTAATTATTGGCCACATTTCTAGAAAAAAAAAAAGTTCAGAAAATATTTACCTATCACTATAAGGAAATTGAGTATATCTCTTATTATATAAAGATGTCTACTAAGTGGTATCCCATATCAAATAAAAACCTTGAGTACAGTAGAAAATCATGAACTCCAAAGAGACAGTTACAAACCATGAGACATCGGAAAACCATACTAGCAAAAGAAAACGGGGTATCATGAATGATAATCAGATTGCTATGATGGAAAAAATACTTGCAGATGAACCTCATATAAAGCTGGATTTAGCTACACTTCAAATATGGGTAGACAAACTAAATCAATATGTAAGTACAATCTTATTATATAAAGTTTAATGACATTTTACTAATTAACGAGATTGTGACACATGTCAAATATATTGATAAGATGTTGACACATGTCAATTTTTTTTATAAACGTAATAAGACAGCTTATTATATTTACAGAATTTTACATGTTTATATTTTAAAACATTTATATTCCTAAATCAAAAAGGAAAACTAACAAAATCAATATATTTTCCATTGTATCATAATTATATTATACATGGTTTCTCAATAAATTTGACATGTGTAACCAAAAATTTAATTCATTAAGCATGTATATTAATCAATAAATAATGAATAACAAAGTTAAAAAGAATAACATAAGTTATTTAACATAATTTTAGTCGGATATAAATTATATAAATTATTGTAAGTAAGTACACAAAACCTTGAAACAATAAATAAATTTAAAAAATCAATACATGATTTGTATAAGTATAGTTTTACATGTTTTATTTTAAAGTTTTAATGCATGTAGTAATATGATAAACATGAAAGAAAATAGAAAAATGAGTTTGTTAGAATGAATATTTGGTTAATTGATTAAAATTGACAAAAGTATTACTTATAAAATTATGACATATAGAAGAATATATTTAGGATATTTTTGGATTCCAAAAATTTTGTGGATGTTAACTGATTTTTTTACGGATTATTTTTAATGTTAAATTTTAAATACTAACCAATATACATATTATCTCATTTTATTTTTGTTATTAAATTTTTTAACTAATCCATGAAGAAGTGAATTATGGTTTTACGATGAAATAGATAGTTAGATGTGATTACTAAACTGAATGTCTAACGATGAAATTTATTTTAGATTAAATAGATTAAAAAGTTTTCAAATATTAATTTGTATTATTTAAAAAAAAAATCATTCAAGAATATTAGTAAATTTTAATGTTTAAATTTATAATTTTAACACATGTATTTTTGTAATGCATATGTCAAAATATAAGATAATTTGAATACAAATTATAAATTACAGGAATAAATCTTTAGTTATTGAGAATTTCTCTGTATCTTTATATATGTTTTTATTTTATAAATTTTACTCACTTTTAAAATTGATTATGACATGAGGTAAAATTAGTACTTATGAGATAACAACATAACAAATATATCTTAAATAATGTTGATTGAGTTTTTTTTTGGCAAATTATATTTTGTTAATTTTTATTTATATTTTCAGTTTTTACTAAGATATAGATTTGATATGATGTATTAATTGTGTTTGATATAAAGTACTTAGTTCTATGAATTAAGATGAAATGTGTAACTAAAATTAAAATATGGTCTCTTATGATGATATAAATATTTAAATGGTACTTCCTGTCCTATAAGAGTTTTTGGGTCAAAGTACAAAGATTAATAAATAATAAATATTATGTCATTTATAAAACTTCCACCAATAGAAAATATACTGCATAATTCAAATAGTCATAAATTGTTATATTAATAAAAATTATACATAAAAATTTGAGAAAATATTATAAAACTCTTATATAATGGAACCGAGAGAGTATTAAATGAAATATAAGAGATTTATATTCAATATTAAAATATTATAAGATAAAATCTAAAAACATGTATGTTACTACTTAACTATTCTCAATAAATTTTTTAATTTTTACCCGCGTTATTACGCGGGGCTTATCTAGTATATATATAAAAAAGGGAATTTATATAATCGAGAAATTAGAGAATATGTTAAAAGGAGAGGCGCACGACAAAGTCGACTTTAACACAAGTCCGCGCAATATAAAAGAGAATCCAATCTTTTTTTCTCAAATCCTCTCTGCCTCTGCCTTGCGTTTCTTCGGGCATTGTTGACTTTACAGAGAACCCATTTCACAACTCGCTCCGGATCGCCGCCGTTTCAACCATGACTCATATCCTTTCGATTTCACAATCTGTTTTTAGTTTCTCTGTTTCTCGCTCGATCTACGAATCTTTTGTAGGGTTAGGGGTTAAAAAAAGTTCTCAATTTTAGGGTTTCTAGATTGCCCCCTTTTGATTCTCTATTGTTTTGTATAAAGACTAGATCTTGTTGACTCTTTCCTCAAATCTTGCTTATGGGTCTTATTAAGATTCTAAATTTGATTAGAGCAAAGTTTTGTTGTTTTCTTTAATTCAAGCTTTTGATGCGGAATCGTCACGTGGAAGTCAGAGAGAGCGTGACCGTGAAAGAGCCGCGGCTCGTGCTGGAGGTAAGGGTAAGAACGCTGACGATGGTCTGACCCCGGAGCAACGTCGTGAAAGGTAATAATAATGAATCTGTGAGGAATGGGGTTGTTTTTTTTGTTTAGTTGAGTTGCTCTGATCTGTGTGGTTGTTGTGTAATGATTTTGATCTGTGTGGTTGTTGTGTAATGAAAATGATTCAGAGATGGGAAAGCATTGCAAGAGAAGGCGGCTAAGAAAGCTGCTCAAGCTGCAGGTGCGAGTTCTGGTGGTGGAGCTGGAGGCAAAGCAGCTGCTAAGAAGTGATTATAATCCTTTGGTTTGTCTTTTGAGCTAAGAAGTGTAGACTTTTTTATGTTTCAAAATTGGGTCATTTAGATCTGAGCTTTGACTCTTGTCTGAATTCCCATTTATGCTTTGTCTCTGTGTTGAAATTGCAGTTTGATGCCTATGGTGAAATCTTATTTGATCTTTATTTGATCTGTTATTATGAAGTATACTTGCAACTAACTATACCGTGTCTTTGTCTTAGAATATTTGAAATACGGGCCATTTAGCTGGAGACTGAGCTTTACTCGTGTCTGAATCACGTAATGCTTGTTTATATGTTGAAATTGAAATTTGATGTTTGTGGTGAAATCTTATTTGGTCTTTGATATGTTTGGATGAAGTATACGGACTTTGCTCGTTTGAAGATATTGTAGTTCTTGTGTTACTCGTGTCTTTGATCTGTTAATATGATGTATGCTTGCAATTATACGGTATCTTTAGGGGACACTATAGTAGTTCTTGTTACTCTGACCTGATGTTTAACTCCGCGGACGTTTAGTTAGACTGTCTGAATGATGTGATGCTGTCTCTGATATAAAAATGAAATTTGATGCTTGTGGTACACTACGTATGTGGTCTTTGATCTTCATAACAATTGTGTGTGTGTGCTTAGTAGTGTAGGTCGCTTAATTGTTTTAGGAAAACTTTACTCAAGAAAACTCGAAATTCAAGATTCTGTTCTAGGAAGCATTGTCGGCTTAACTCTGTTTTGTTTACCGGTAACTGTTGTCTTAGTGACGACGATTGATGCATGTTTTCTCAATGAATCAAGGAGTTTGCTGTTACTTGACCTTTGTATCATACTTCAATTTTGGTACTGGTTTTTAAGCTTTCAACAATATACGTGTTAAAACACGTTGTTTCATACAGAGTCTTTTCTGAAATTGTTTAAAAGAAGGGAACTCTCCTTTAAATTACAAATCCTTGCTTTCGTATTACATAAGTTTACTTGCTTGATGAGTTTACGTTCTCACGATTATAAATCTAGCCGCATTCTAAGTTCTAACACACGCAACCAATCACTTGAAGCTAAAACATCCAAGCAATTACAATCACTCCACGATATACACGTAATACCATCAACTTCCGCTTATAGAACGATCTATCATTCTGAAATTCCAGCTATACCACATGTTCAGTTGTATTCTAGTACTATCTTAATCAAATATTGAATATTCACATTGGTTCATATGGAACCCCAAAAAAAAAAGATAGGTTTGAATATTTGCCAAGTTATTGAGTATTATATGCAACTCTTTCTATAAGTACTTAAGAATTTTGGGGAAGAATGTACCATGAAACCATCAAACACCAGAGAGGAAGTTACCACGAAGTAAGATAACACTTTCTTAACGTTATTTGAATAATATGAGTGAGAACAAATTGATTTAGGTGAAATCAGTTCAGAGGATATGATCAATCTAGAGTCCTAAAGGTGCAAAACTCATTGAATAAATGCAAGATTACATAAATTTAGATAAATTCATGTGGAAGCGTTAGTCATGAACTTTATGTTATGATTAGTGATCTCATGTATTACAATAATACAAATGTTCATTGTTTAATAATTTGTAGAAAAGAAGCTAATGCATATATTGAAAACTTTGAACTTTATAAGAAATTGTGAGTATTATTTTGAATGGTGATGAAGAAATGTGAACCGATTCTACGATACTTTTAGTCACACATATGAAAGAAGTATCATCTCTAGAGCTCTTCATGATTTTTGGTGCATTTTGAAATCAAAATACCAAAATTAGTTGATGAAATAGCTAAAAAAAATATAATGAACACTAAGGTAGATTTAAGATTTTTATTATTATTATTTTTTAAACAATCAACACTATAATAACACATAATTTGTGATGTTAATGAGATAATGAGTTTATTATTTTACTCATACAAAATATTAGCAATTGTAAAAGTAAGAAAATCATTGTTTACAGTAAAATTTTTACCATTTTTTGAACAATTTTTAAAACTTTCACAACTTTTTAACAATTTTAGTATATTTTTAATAATTCTATATTTTATTATCAAATATTACTTAAAATATATACTAAAAATTATTTAAAACATTATTATGTTTATTAAAATTAAGTATATATTGGTCATATGATACTATATTTTTTATTCCACAAAATGTATCCAATAGACATATTTTTCATTCTGCGACTTTTCATTCTGCAAGTTTTTATTATGCAATTTTCATATTGTAAGGTTTTATTTTGCAACTTATGTCATTAAACATACAATGTTACCAATTAGAGTCAATATAGATACTTAAAATGTTTAGTACTATCTAATCACAATTAAGAATTCAAAAATTAAATATTGTTTAATAATTATTATTAAATTTGTCTTCTATCATATGCTAATTAAAGATTTATGTGAGAATTTTAGAATGCTAGAGGAGGTACCATTAAATAACATAGAGGAAGTAACCGCAAATGAATGACACGTGGTACCGTATTGCTGGAGAGACGTGTCACTTTCAGTTTACGTTATTGGTTGTCTTTAGATTCCTGTCTGACAAGCGTATGCTGTCCCACTCTATTTTAAATTCTTTATTAACACTTTTTTCTTTAGAATATTTTGTTTTTATCTATCGAAATTATTCTAAAACGAATATGGAAAGTGCATTGATTGTAATTGTATTCTGAATTGTGAATTCTAATAATCCCTTATTCTTTTTGTTAAACCATTCATTCGTCGATAAATATAACCACATTCAGGTGCTAACACAGCAATCTTATCTAGAACTTTTGATTGTTCATATTTTAATTTTCTTGAGATTAAGCCAAAGAAAATAGTTATTCACCTAATCAATTTGGCTATCTACTTAATTAACTTTAGTATGATTAGAAAATACCGTATTACGAACTCCATTTACAGATTTAGGGTCTGAATGGTAACGGCGGATTTGGTAGTGCGGGACAAAAATTTTGATAGTGCGGTACGGTTCAACTGCGGTACGTGCGGGACAAATCTATTTGCAGGACAAGTGCGGTTACTCCAAAATAAGCGGTACAAAATAATGTTTGATTGGTGAAAAACAATTTGCGGTATGGATTTAATATTATTTATTAATAACTAATATAATTATATATTTTCATTTTTATTAATAAATAAAGTTTAATTTCTGAATTTTAATTACATAAACCAATGCAGATTACTATTAATAAAAATGTAGAAAAATATATTAATAATTAGTATAGATATAACTTATTTTTTTTGTTTTGTTTAAATGAAGAAACATTTTCATACAATTATGAACTTTAGATACCTAAATTATTATAAAAATACATACTGTTAAATGAATTAAAAAATATAATCATAAAAAAAAAAACACAATAAAATAATATCAAAATATATGGTAAAACCTAGTATTAAGTTGTTAGTAAAAGTTTCATTCTAAAACCAAAGAATACTTACATGTTATATATTATAGTAAATGCTGGTAAATTTTAAAAAAAAAGTCAAAAAAAAATTATACAGTAGACATAGGCGTATTTGCACAAAACCGCTGCATAATGGAGTGTTGTTATCTGAACTGCGGTCTACTTGTATTATACAGCATAAAAAACCGCAAAACTTACGTGTCTCTTTTTTTTCTAAAACCGCAGTTTCCTTCTACTTTTTGGTGATTGGTAACAATATGCGTATTTAATGTTTTTGGCTTCTCAATTCCGCTTTTTCATGTCACCACTCACTGCCTAAGAAAATAAACCAACTGAACTATAGAGCACTAAATCAAATACAATTACGAATATTATATATTATATATGTATAGTGCAAGTTTTATGTTTAATTAAAATGATTGCAGAAAAAAAAAACACCCAGAATATTAAGTTGATCATAAGACAAAAGACACGTGTGTCTTCTTTTTTTTTCCCAAAATAATTTGCTTTTTGGTTATTTTGGCTTATACATCCTCTCTCTCATCTTCTCTATCTGCCACAGAAATTAAATAAAAGAAAACTCTTTATTCTATGGGGAAAAATAAAAATTAACATATAAAAATCAGATGTTCATGATGCATAGCGCACATGATATAGTTTTATTCTCTTTCGTCTTTGTGCTTTGTTTCAGCGAATTGCTTTTACAGAAATGCTGTCTCAAATCTAGGCATTTTACCTAAATAGGAAGAACACAATCTAAGGGCTCACAAGCAAATGTTTATGCCTCATGAATTCAATTCTATAAATGGTACATGTGGTTAGCTTCTCGTTTTAAACCTCTCTCTAGATGTCATGTTTCACCATAAATTCTGGAGACACAGCGTTAACAAAACATACGGAACTATTGCGGAAGAAATGCGATACGGTTCTTCTAACAGTAATGAAAACGTATAGACATATATAACAACGAAAACATATATAGATACATACGTACAAATTTACGGAATAATACAGTATCGGACTCTAGAAAATTTAATACTGTATATATATATACAATCACCATAATATTGTAGTACACAATTATGAGGATAGACATAATTAAGATGTTTTTTTCTTACATTATTAATCAAAATACGTTGTATCTAGACAAGGAGTAAGACAACATGTATAGATGTAACTTTATAAACATGGTTATATTTAATTGTTAACAAAAGTAATAAATAATGAATTAGCTCATTCTCATGTGCATCAGTGCATGATGAGATATTCCACAATACATTTGCCTTCTGGCTCTCTCTACTCGCACTGCTTTTCTAAGTCAGCCTCACATGTTACTTAATTAGTTGCCTTTGCTTATTAATTCAACTTCTTTTTTCGTAACTTTATGTTTATCCTAAAACAAACTAATACGAATGATTCCCTAAATAGGTAATATGACGTGTTTGTCATTTCACAAAGCTAATAAAAGCATTTTAAGTTTTGTTCTGTAGTTGTCTTAAGCAATGGTAAAAGAATATTTGGAGATTTAAATAAACTAATAGAGAAGAATCTTACGATCGAGCATAGTTCACCTAATTTAAAGAGTTCAAGAAAGTTCATATTCGAATCCCAAATTAGATTTCAGAGTATCCATTTACTCACATGGCAACCTCAAATAAGTTTACTTATAACCAAAACAATAATCTTTTACATTAATTCTCTTATGAATAATAACTAATAAGTCAATTTATTATATAAAAAACAAATTTAATAATCAATTAATTTCTTCTAAATCATTTAAAAATATAACAAAGATGCATTTAGTCATGAGTAGTGTCGAAGCTTGCCGAGATTCTACAAGAGTCTCAGTACGTATACATGATAATCTTCTTTTTCGACAAATGAATTTATTTTTTTTATCGCTAATTGAGGCACTTGAAATATTTGAATATGAAAAACATAGTGAAACACATTATTTTTACAAAAATATATATATATATATATATATATATATATATATATATATATGTAATCTCAATAAATCAACTTAAATAATGATCATAATTTCTCGATAAACGGACGATGCCTAAGGTTCGAAACTTTCTTCTTGCAAAATAAAACAATCAATAGAACTCTTAAGATTTTTGAGATGACTATCTTGGGATAATTCATTTGGTAAGAAACAATTATTTACTCAGTATCTTACTTGCAACATTCAAAATCTTAAGATTTTTGATATGCTATCAACTTTAAGATAGTAAAATGATTGGAATCGATCAACGTTTTCAAAAATAGAAAGGCACATGATATATGTTGGTAAAGAGATTCTAATTAAGGTACAAAAGAGATTATATATCTTTAGTGAATCAACTTGCCCTTAAAGTCTTTGTTAAGCTAGCTAGCTAGATTAAAAAATATTAGAACAAAAAAGCTAAATATACGAAAACTCTTCTTACAAGATTCCTATAAGAAATATATCTCAAATTTGTGAAAAAAATGCATTAGATACGATAATGACCTACTAAGAAGAAAAAAAAGACACAACCAAGAAAAGTCAGCAATTAAAATAGAGCTCAAAGGGATATATGCCTCTTCCATCAAGAAATTATTTTTATTTTCAACACTTTTAAACTTAGTATAAATCTAATATAATTTTTAAACAAGCACATTTCGTATAAATTAATATGAATTTAATTTCATTACTACAATGTGTATATATACTAGGTTCTCGTTGCTATTTTATCGAAGGATTTTTTGGAGGTGAATTCCTCTATCAGTTGATTTTCTGTTCTAAGCTTAAACAACTGAAGAAATCATGAAAACTAATAGAACATGTAGCAGTATATATATAAATTATGTTATGAGTTAAATAAAAAATATATATAATTATTGGAATATAACAACACTATACAAAGTAAATCTTGTAATTTCTTTATTAAAAGCAAATTCATTGAAAATTAATTGCAAACATATTTCTGTTTATTCATCATGTTTATTTATTTTTATTATCGAAACTGATTTTTTGTAAATAACATGTTTTAAGATCGAGAATGTTTCAAAAACAATAATGAAAAATAGCAAAATGAAATTAGTTAATTATAACTAGATAATGTCATATGAAGGTTAAGTTAATGCATCTGTTCTCGTCATCTTATATTATGTTTTTGATCTTTTTATATCCATATACAAATGATAGAAAATAGCTATATTATTTGATGATTAAACCCTCCTTAAATTATGAATTTTTGACATGATGTATAGGAATGGCGTATGCTAGCGCCAACTTGCTATTTGATATCGACAATTAATTTTTAAAAGATGAGACAATAATGACAAATAATGTTTTTATTTTCGAAAAGTTCTAATATAATAGCTAACTTTTTAATTAAAAATAAATTTAGTTATACATGGTTAAAAATTTTCTCGGTAACCTTTACTTATTAAATTCGATACTATGACAAATAACACTTTAAGTATTTTACAAAATTGTAATTCAATGTTTTTGTTAGTTGGCGAAACCGATTACCGATGGTCCTATACTTCGAGATGCATACACAAAAATACTTTGAGAGTTACATGTTATCTATAAATTGTTATGTCTCGTTTGGGTGTCACGATCTAAGAAAAAAATTAGATGCTACCAATTTCTGGAAAAAAAAAGTATAGTCTATAAAATCGAAATTTAGAATTATTTATCAAAACACAATTTTTAGGTCCTGATTGGTAACAGATTTTTAAGAATTTAAAATTGTTTAAAGCATTGAAAGCCATATTTTTGTCAATCAGACTTTTATTGCTTTTAATTTTTTTAAAGTTTTGAAAGTCACTTTTATTTTTTCCTTCCTTGTTTTCTCAAAAATTTTAAAGCATCAAAATCATGCTGTAAAACTAAATAATTTTAAAAACATTATTTTTTCTCCTCATCCCCTATATATTAGTAGAGGAACATTTTGGCAAAAATCTGAGGTGTCGGCATTACATAGTTCAGGACACTCTTTCCTTTATTTGTCATCAGCTTTTAAAAATATTTACATTTATTTACCATTGTATTTTTCCAAAATTATATTTTCATAAAATCTTTAAAATAAATTTTAAGAACCCTTTGTTCATATGATATAATAATATAAAATTGATATTATAATAACTCTCACATGTTAAATTTAATTATTATACAAATTTTCTTTATAAATATATACTACACAATCGAATTTTAAATATTTCAATTACCCATAAATATAATAGATTTTGTAAATAAAAATTACAGTAAGAACATGAAATAAATATTTTATACCGCACTATGTGCGGGTTGTTACCTAGTTATATTTAAAAACTCTCCAAAAGTGTATATATATATTTTTTACATATTATATTTTTACAAATTAATTATCTTCATTTTTTTCTCTTTCTTTTAAAAATATTTACATTTATTTACCATTGTATTTTTCCAAAATTATATTTTCATAAAATCTTTAAAATAAATTTTAAGAACCCTTTGTTCATATGATATAATAATATAAAATTGATATTATAATAACTCTCACATGTTAAATTTAATTATTATACAAATTTTCTTTATAAATATATACTACACAATCGAATTTTAAATATTTCAATTACCCATAAATATAATAGATTTTGTAAATAAAAATTACAGTAAGAACATGAAATAAATATTTTATACCGCACTATGTGCGGGTTGTTACCTAGTTATATTTAAAAACTCTCCAAAAGTGTATATATATTTTTTTTACATATTATATTTTTACAAATTAATTATCTTCATTTTTTTCTCTTTCTTTTAAGATCCATTTCAATAATATATATATATTTTCATCATCATCATTAATAATGGTGAAAAAGATTTAAGAAATACATCATTAATAAGAGAGTAACATTCAAAACAGTACAGTGCATTAATAAGTGTTTAATAGATTTTTGACTGGTAGTATAACTACTCAATTAAAAAAAATATTCAAAACAATGAAAAATCAATCAAAAACCAATCACCAAAAACAAAAGAAAAACAGAATTTTCAAACAAAATCATATATCTGATCGACTTACATTTTTAAAATTATAATTTATCAGTAATAATTTCTTTTTGTTATTAAATTTCTATATGGATTAAATTCTGACATAATTTTTATTTATTATAATTATATTATTAATATCTAATGATAATAAGAAAAATAACTACAGCTTTAAAAGTTGTTGGTAAACAATCAGATTTTAACAGTTAAAGTTTTTAAAGTTTTTACAGGCAAAGCATTTACAGCCAAAGTCTCTACAGCTAAAATTTTAAAGTCAGAGTCTCTACAGCCAAAAATAACAGTCGTTACCAATCAGGATCTTAGTTGTTTATAAAACTAAGTGTTCAAAATTTATAACCATATTTTCCGCCTGGGAGTTAACACGTAACGTCTAGTTTATTTGCATCGTAAAAATATGATAGATTTCAAATATCAAGTAAAATCAAATAAATTTAGATGAAACCAAATAAGTAAAAGAAATTTGTAATTATTTTTCCTTTCTTAAGATTTATTATTTTATTTTGATTTTTTAAGATACTCTTTTTGTCTTGTATTTTTGGTCAACTACTTTTTCCTTCTTAATTAAGCCTTACCTCTTCGATTTTATATTATATTGTCTTAAACATTTCGTTTCCATAAATCAAAATAATATTTTTGTTCATAAACGTCCCAATAGACATCTCAAAGGGCAAAATGCGTATCAACTCAATTCTCAAATTAGAATAACAAAACTTCCGAATCGACCCTTATAGTATATCTCACAAGTTTGTTTCAAAACACAAACCCCATGTTTTTAAACATAATGAACTCCTGTCATTAAATCTTATTACTAAGAAACTTATATCTTGAATAGTAAAATTTAGTCAAAACATATTGAGTATTGACGGTATTGAGAAAATAAAAAGTGTTATTGCAAGCAATTGTAATAGTCACTAATGTTTTACATGCACGAGAATAATTTGATGTACAAGGCTAAGAGGGTGAAATCATCATTAAGAGGCAGACGACATAAATTGATGTTCTTAGAGAGGAAAAGAAGACAACCCATGACTTCCGCATTAGTTGGATTCAATTAAAGATTTAATTAGAGGCCAAAACTTGAAGCTAATCATTGTATTTTGATGATAATATTTATAATTATGGGCTCACTAATTATAAGCATTTGTGGTGATTATCTGCTCTATACTATACGTGGTTACTAAACTAAAATTTTATTCTCCAATTATATAGTATATGTTATCATCAATATCATTCAATAATGTTTTCTTGTTATCACATCGTTCCAATTATTAGATCCATACAACTGTAAAACTCTAATTAAGAAGTTTAATAATTATAATACAATATTTGTCTATGTTGTAATTTGGATTTCAAATATGACCCTCATAAAATGATTTTAATTAAAACAAGAAATAGATATACAATCTCTGAAGTGATCTTAGTGCAGTGGCAGAAGATAAATTCATTTGTAAAAGGCACCATCACATCAGGGATCGAGTCCTGTTTCCTACGAATGTATGATTTGGTTAATGGACCGACCAGTTATTCTGACGTGGTTAGATCACACATCGGATATGAAAGATTAGCATTCACAACTAAATAAACACATTTGTATATAACATGAAAGTGTCATCTGTATTTTTTATAGATTGGGATGAAACCTAGCAAAAGAAAAGTCACATTTATATATAGCTTGTGGTTGTGGTCCAAAGTCTTATTCCTAGGTTTCGCCTTAGAGCACCAAGGACAACTAAATAGACGAAGATAATAAATTAAACACAGTGGGAAGTATTTGTTTATTGTAAAGAGGCTTAATTAAGGGATGCTTGAAGATGAAAGGTTCTTACATGAACTATATATATATATATATATATCTTAGCGAGGACAACTAAATTAAAAGTATATTTTGAATAATTGTTTTGGTATCACATTGAATAAACTACAGATTTTATAACAAGACGTTAAATGGTAAATACATACCCCCTCTATATATAACGAGGCTAGAATGCCATAAATTGAAAAAAATTAATCTGGTATGCCAGTTTTTAGTCTGTATGCCATTAAAAATGCGATTTTCCAATATATATCTTAGCGAGGACAACTAAATTAAAAGTATATTTTGAATAATTGTTTTGGTATCACATTGAATAAACTACAGATTTTATAACAAGACGTTAAATGGTAAATACATACCCCCTCTATATATAACGAGGCTAGAATGCCATAAATTGAAAAAAATTAATCTGGCGTGCCAGTTTTTAGTCTGTATGCCATTAAAAATGCGATTTTCCAAAATTACCCTTAATGAATAGTACAACTAGTATAACTAAATGATAATAGAACAACTAGTACAAATGATATATAACGAGATAACTAAAACAAATGGTACAACTTCGATATTATAGGACCAACGGAACAACTGATATATAAATATATAATAGGATAACTGGGTACAACCGAGTGAAAATAGCACAACTGGTACAACCACTAGATAATAGGACAATTAGTACAACTAATAAATAATATTACAACTGGTACAAAATGGTACATTTGTACCACTCAAAATCCTAGCGCCCCTAGACTCACTAATTCACGGATTCTTCGCCGTCAACCTTCCACTACTCCTCCGTCGTCAACCTTCCACTACCCCGCTTCCTTCGCAGTCAACCTTCAGTACCTCTCTTCACCGATTTCTCATCTTCTATTTCGAAACTACCTTCCCAGATCTTAACAGATCCGTCGCAAAATCCAACCAACCTTCTTTCACCGGATTTGAAACCAACACAAATCCATCAGCGACTGGGATCTGATCACCTTTCTTCACTTATTTGTTTGATTTCACGTTCATCTCTCTCTCTCTCTCGATCTCATCATCTTCTTCTCTGGTTTAGATCTGATTTTTTGTTAAAAGTCATTAGATCAAATGAATAAAAGATGGGGTTTTTGATATTTTCCGTATATTTTTATTTAAAATAAATTATAAAATAAATTAAAAACAAAATCCTGGCATTCTAGCTTTTTCTTTTGCCAATTATGGCTTCGTAGACATTGTTCGCTATGAATACTGTGTTCAGTGTATATACATAACAATATATATATGATTTAAAATATTTGCACATACATATATATAGATATAGCTAAACTAGCACCGATCATTTAATTCTAAATTATTTACGTATACGTGAATATATTTGAAGTGATGTGGAAAACAATATATATATATATATATATATTATTTATTTATATATTTTAAGTGATAACCAAAGGAAAACAACGTTGGTATCCAACAACAACAACAACAACATTATTCGTATAATTTAATTATGAACCCTTTACCAAAAAAAAAAAAACAATATATGGCTATAAGACACCTAAATGTGTTAGGGCTGAGTTGTCACGTTTGGATTGATAAGTGATAATAAAAAGCGAACGTAGAATGGGAGCCACGAACAAGTCGCAAGATAAGAAAAATTAAAGGGTCAATTAATTAACTTTGTAACCAAAAAAATACTAACATAATAATTGTTTAATTAAAAGTGTTTGTGAGACTCTGTTACATATGAACAAATTAAGCTTGGCAGAGCGTAGATCTGAGTCAGACGATAATGTTTCTTCCGGACAATAAAGTTAGGTTCCCTAAATTTTCTAATATTATCTCCACATGATCATCACACCAATACACACACAACACTCCTTAATTATCGTATATATATAAACATTTATTCTCCACCCATTTCTTCAAAATTAAGAGAACTACCTTCGTTCTCTAACCAAAAAAAAAAAAAAAACATACAAACAAATAAAAACAAAAATGAACATGGAAGATCAGTTTCCCAAAATAGAAACTAGCTTCATGCACGACAAGCTCTTGTCCTCTGGAATCTACGGGATCTTGAGTTCTTCGACGCCACCGCAACTTCTCGGTGTTCCAATATTCTTGGAAGGTATGAAATCTCCTCTTCTTCCTCCTCCTTCGACTCCGAGTTACTTTGTATCGCCTCATGATGAGCTCACTTCTTCTAGTCATCAATCTCCGGTAGCTTCTGTTCCTTGGAACTTTCTAGATTCTTTTCCTCAGTTTGATCAACGTCCTGATCATCCTTCTAAACCCCCAAACCTTACCTTGTTCCTCAAAGAACCAAAGCTTCTAGAACTTTCTCAGTCCGATAGCAACATGATCCCTTACCATAAATACATCCCAAACTCTCTTTATCAATCAGATCAAACCAGAAACGAGTGGGTAGAGATCAATAAAACCCTAACCAACTATCCCTCAAAAGGGTTTGGAAACTATTGGTTAAGTACCACCAAGACTCAGCCCATGAAGTCAAAAACAAGAAAGGTTGTTCAGACGACGACACCAACAAAGCTGTATAGAGGAGTGAGACAAAGACACTGGGGCAAATGGGTCGCAGAGATTAGGCTACCAAGGAACAGAACCCGTGTTTGGTTAGGCACTTTTGAAACCGCTGAGCAAGCCGCGATGGCTTACGACACAGCAGCTTATATCCTGCGAGGCGAATTCGCACACCTCAACTTTCCTGACCTTAAACACCAGCTCAAGTCCGGTTCCTTACGATGCATGATCGCCTCGCTTTTGGAGTCCAAGATTCAACAGATTTCGGCCGCCCAAGTAAGTAACTCTCCTCCTCCTCCTCAAACAAAAGTGGAATCATTGGAGCCGAAGAATCACATAAAGATGGAGCCATCAGGAGAAGTAGTGATGATGAAGAAACAAAAAAGTCATAAGGAAGTGATGGAAGGAGATGGTGTACAATTGAGTAGGATGCCTTCTTTGGATATGGATCTCATTTGGGATGCTCTTTCCCTTCCTCATTCTTCTTAACTTCAAAGTTAATGTCACAAGCTTAATTATTACTTCTTGTCATTTTTAATTTTCCATAAAAAGAAAGAAATTCATATTTTGATTCACATTTGGAGTTGAACACATTGTATTCCTTTTTACAACCACATAATCAAGTGGTTCTCTCTTTTTTGTCTGCTAATTAATTGTTTTTTACTTTGCGGTTACTAGTAACCATAAAATAGAAAAAAGTGTTTGTTTTCTTAATGAGAAAAAATTATAATTCGGTTGCACAAACTCGAACTTCAAAAGTCTAATATTTTAGAATGGTTCCTATTCTATATAAATGACTTAAGCTCAAAGGTCAATAGAGATTGTGAATAGTAGGGCAGAGAAGTGTTAAAAGGGCAAATATGATGAGTTTGGAGTTCTGTTTTTTGTATAGAATATGAATTTTTACAACAACAAAAATCAAACTGTATATAGAATAATGTCATTTTTATTTTAAATGGTATTTTCCGAATAGGCAATTAAAGAGAAAGATCTAGGTGTAAGCAGAGAAACAGAAAGGAGAAACAAAAACTTTTTTGACCCGACCAATGTATAATAAAGACACCCATCCACAAAAGCGTCACTTTTATTTCGAAACGACGCCGTTTGGAGTACAGTGTTTGTGACAGGCAAAAGAAAAGAAATCTCAAACCCTCAACATTAGAGTTTTGGCAGAGAGATTGTACAAACTACAGTTGCTCATGTATTCACTAGATATATATTTGTGTCGTGGTTTATTCGAGTAAGTACATACCTTGCAGTTCAAGCACTATGAAGGTCCAGTGTCATAGACTTCGCCTTTACCTGCAAAAGAACATTTGAAACCGAAATAGAATCAGCCACTTGCTAATAAAAAAAAAGATTACTAGCAAGAACTGTGTATATACATACTATATACATTACTAAGTGATACAAAGAGAGAACTATTTGCATTTTTTTTTTTTTGATTTTAACTATTTGCAATTTTTTTCCCCACGAATCAAATCAAACAACGATGAAACTCACCATTGTGGATGAAGGGCTAGAAGAGTCGAGAGGTCCAGATCTTCTGGCCTCCCAAAACCGGCTTGTTTTCTCTCCACCACGCTGCACTTGAGATTTGCTCTGTTCTTTGGTAGAGAAACTAATCTTTTCTCTTCCCTTTTGTACAGCTCTTAACCTTCCTCTCAGCACACCAACTTCACTCTCTATTTTCAGTCTTTCATAGTCCACAGCCGACATTGAATTTCTGCGCATGTTTGGAGACATGCTCCTTTTTCCTGGTGGAAATGCCGGAGGAAGTCCATAACTTGTATCTGAAACACTTCGTGATCTGTCGAGTTTGAGATCTCTAGTGGCATGGTCAGAAGGAACATTCAGTTGCACTTTGTTATCTTCATCAGTCACTACATGGATATCATGTACACGGCAATCAGTGTAATGGGAGTCCTCACCAAGCTTAGTATCAGCGATGTCGCTAGTTCTTGTTACTAGTTCTGGAAATGAAGTGCCACACTCTTCTCTTTCTTTCAGTTCTACATCAAATGGCTCACTTCTTGACTGATCAAACTCAGGATTTTGGTCTACTCCATTGTCAACCTCCCCAGGCTTTGGAGAACCTCCATTACCATAATCACCTGTAAGCACTGATTTGTTTCCAAAAGCAAGTAAACGACTGTCCATCTGATTAGTAAAGATCTCAAATCCAGAAGAGACATCCGCAGTCTCCATATCAGCCTCCCATGGTTCAGTAATCTGTTGTGGCGTTTGAGACCTTCTGACTTGAGCTGGTTTCGAATCTGGCGCGTTAGGTAGAGGTTGGTCAGTCTCAAGAAACATTTGCCTGTAAGTGTCAACTTCCTTCTCAAGAAAATGTTTTTCCCTCTCCCTCCTCAGCAAAATTTCTTTAAGAATGCTCATCTCTTCCGCATCAAAAACAGACTTTTCCTCTATCATCCGCTGATACTGCCTAGCTTCCATCTCTATCGACGCTTTCTCCTCTTGTAACCGCAAAATCATACCCAAAGCCTCATCCGCAGCAGATGCAGCAGCATTTCTCTCTTTCTCGAGTTCAAGAGCTAATGCAGAACGTGCAGCTCGTTCTTCAGCAAGCACTTGCTCTAGAATCTCAATAGTCTTTTGTGTCATACCACTAAAAGTTAGATCCACAGGGGAACTGCATGTACCTTCACCCGCCCATGAAAATGTCCTTTCCGGCTGTTTGTTCTGAGCATCAGCTTCACACCCAACTGAACTTAGTGAAACACTTTTCCTCATGGACACATCCTCTAAACATTTTCCACTATCTACATAGTCATAATTTGTATCCAAAATCAAATTTTACTATCAAAAGTAATAACTTTACACAAAGGAAAAACAAAAATTGAAAACAAGAAACACTCAGCCATAATAAGCTACTGACCTTGGGAGTTGAAAAGAAGAGGATCAGTTTCGTCAACATCGACGCTTGAAGGTGATTGCTGGAAGTTCTTATACCCAAAGTTACCTTGAAAATGGTTCTTGAGACCATAAGGCGACCTATGGAAGCTAAGCCGCTTACTCTTAACTTTAAAACTTGCCTTTTTCAAACTCTGCGCGGTTAAAAGATCCAACCCTGAGGCATTATTCTCAACCCAAGAATCAACCCTCTTCACAGAAGGAGTACTAGATACCTCCTCTTCCAACTCAACACGTCTCCTCTCCCCTTTTCTCTTCTTACCAACACACCCATTACTATTAGCTTCTCTATACAGAATTGAATCAAAAGGTGTTCTATTTCTAACAGATCTCTGAACAGAAGAGATCTTTTTCACAGGGAGGTTCACTAAACTCTCTTGAAAGCACTTGTTCTTATTTGGGTTACTGAATAAGCCGTCACAAGGACATGGGAGTTCTAAACCGAACAAACCGAGGAAGTTGGAGGATAAATAAACGAGAGACGAAGCACAAAGCAAAGAGAAAGCTACAGAGAGATCAACAAACGCAGCGACTAAACCCTTAAATGTCCATGATCTTACCTCTCGGCAACGCATTTTTTTACACCTGTAAAAGGAGACAAACTCTACAAATTTATACAAAATTTAAAAGCATCTTCAAACAAGTTGATGAATTGGTTCGTCAATTAACAAAAACAAAATTGGGGGTGAGTGTAACTGACCGATGGATCAACGTGAGCCCAGAGAAACTGCTTGCGATTTGGATTAAATTCCGTAAATTAGACAGAATTAATAATAATAATAACTCACACAAAGAAGAAGAAGAAGAAGAAGAAGTTGAGAAATCCGTAAACGGCTCTTCCTCCTCTGCCGTTTTTTTTTTTCCTTTCTTTGGTTCAAAAATCAAAACCTTTCTAATTTTTTTTTGAAAGTTTTTAAAAACTTCATTTGCAAATCACACGAACGAGTGAATCGATACGCCGCCGTTTCCTCACCGACCCCATCCATCCTCTCTCGAGATCCTCTCTCGAGATTTGTGTTTTGTTTTCTCCATTTAATCCCTCTATAATAAAACAGAATAATAAAACAGAATAATCCCAGGTACCAGTAGGCTCACATAGTTTTCCGATGGAGTCTGTTTATGCAAATATGTATCATTTTTTGGATCCCAAAAGCCCGGGTTCCCTGGTGCCCGCATTCCCGTGGATTTTGTGGTATTTATGGAAGGCGCGAAATGCAAAAATCTTTGAAAATATAACAGAGTCCCCAATGGAGACTGTCCGGATAGCTGAAGGTGAGGCTTTAGCCTGGCTTAAGGCTCAGGAGGAGGAGGAAGATGGGGCTATAAATATCCGGCCAAGGGTTGCGGAACCTCGTCTTCCGAGGCCAACCGCCGCTCTGCCTTTAATTTTTACAGGTTACCGTTGCTTCGTTGATGGTTCTTGGAAGTCGGACGATCGGTTTGCAGGCGCAGGGTGGCTCTGTACTCAGTCCCAGGATCAGAGACCAAGTAGGGGAGCAACTAATTTCCGGCGAAGTCTCTCCCCCTTACATGCTGAAGTGGAAGCTTTCATTTGGGCAATGCGCTGCATGATCGGACATGACTACCGTGACGTGGCTTTCTACTCAGACTGCGCTGATTTGGTGAAGATGGTGTCTTCCCCACATGATTGGCCGGCCTTCTCAGCTTACCTAGATGATATAACGACGGACAGGGAGGAGTTTACTTCTTTTTCCTTAGCTTATATCCCCAGGAGTACAAATTCAAAAGCGGATATTCTGGCACGCTATGCGCGCACATCACCGCAGAAGGTTTTGTTTGTAAACGATTTCCCCCCGCATTGGCTCGTTTGAGCTAATCTTTTGTTGACAAAAAAAAAAAAAAAAACGGAAATACACAATTTTTAAAATTATAAGTTAGTTACAAAATAGGTTTTACATTAAATATTGTTGATTACAAAAAAAGTTATAAAATAATTGGTTAATTCATGGACTATATGTATACACTTAAAAACATGTCTGGCTCAAGAAAATTGAGGTTCCTGAGCTATAAAATATAAAAAGGGCATTTTTCTTTATGTTTTTCTTAAGTAAAAAATTTTGGACCCTTTTTTGTTAAGAAAAAACACAAAAATTTGAATGAACCCCGTGCTCTAGCCAGGGCCTGCCCAATAAATTTGGTGGCCCGAAGCCAAAAGAAAATTTATGGACCTTTTTTATAATTTGTTGTTATATTATAAATATATAGTTTCTTAAAAAATTAGAATTCTAATTAGTTTTAAAATCAAATGACAGAAAAACAAGCAATAAAAAGAAAAGAAAAAAGAATATGTGTATACAACAAAAGAAAATTTTAAATTATATGACCTTAAAAACATTTTTTTGTTAAATACTATTATTGTTAAAAAGATTTTGGAACTTTTAGAGTAATATGTTTAAAACTCATCACATTATGTGGATTTGAAAAAACTCCAAAAAAAAATGTGGCCCTAAGCCTGGGCTTAGCCCGCCTGTGCTATGGGCCGGGCCTGGCTCTAGCACCTCTGGCACATACCTAGAGCCGGCGCAGCTTAAAAATATCCCAAAGAATCCTATTAAAGAGAATATTCCAATGATTGATATAATTTCCAAAATAAAATCTTTAGTATTTCATGTATTATTACAAAATGTATATTGTTAGACGTAAAAATATATTGTTACACATAAAGAGGAATAAAATATTGGTAATTTATCACATTTAATCGTGATTTCCGAGATTTTATTGTGTAGTTAAAAATAAAATCTTACCTAAGCATGGGTCATATTAAAAAACTTTCACCAGACATGTTCAAAAATTAAAATAAAAACAAACAACAAACATAACCATTTCTCATACATAAAATTACAAAATTAACAATATGAAACTTACAAAATAGGTGTTTTTTTCAAGCCATCATATTTAGCATATGATTTTATTGCATAATGTTTTATCCAAAAAAACTTTTAAAAACAATCATATAAATTATATTTTATTCAAAAATTATGATATAAATAAAATGAATTTCAAGCCATGCTCTAGCACGGATCTTAATCTAGTATATTTTTTATTTTGTACACATGTATTTGTAAATTGATTATTGATAGATTTATGTGTTAAATATGAAAAATATGAAAGCAATAGGTATTCAAAGTTTCAAAATAATATTTTAACTTATTTAATTTTTTTTTTGTAGTTTTATATGATTTTGATGCTTTTAGTAAAGTTAATATGATTTATGTAAAATCTTTTCAAATCAGCTAAAACTATGAGATTTAGATTTTATGTTTAACTAAGAAATCCTTTCATATTTTCTTAAATCCTTCAAAATCATCAAAAATTAAATCTACAATCTGTTTTCAATAACAATGGATTTTTAAGTATAATTTTTTAAGTATATTTTTAAATCATTACTTCAATAACATTGGATTACATTAAAGTTTTTTAAATCCATAATTGAATAAGATATGATTTGTAGTTTTTTCACAAATCACTTATCAGATTAATAGTAAAGTTATTTCATTAAAAAAATATCTGATTTTATTTATAGTAAAAAAGGTATAATGTAGATTAGTCTCTTATGTATGATATTTAGAGTTAAATTATAAAGTTACAGTTTTGGTGTTTTAATGTAAAAGGTATAATTTAGATTAATTTCTGATATATGATATTTAGAGTTAAATTATAAATTATAGTATTAATATTCAGTAAAAAATAGTTGAATAAAAATATAGAGAATTTGTTAGAAATGCCATTTTTTAAATACCTTTTTTCAAAATACCCCTTTTTGGAACATTTTCATTTTTGCACTCTTTGACACAATTTACGATATGTTAAATTAATTCTTAAAATTTTTTTTTTAGGTTTGGATTCTCTATTTTACATTTAGGATATAGTTCTAAAGGGTTAGGGTTTAGTATTTGGAGTTTAGGGTATAGGATTTAGTTATTTTGTATATTAAAAGGGGGTATTTTTTACATGGACAACCTAAAATGATATTTTTGAAAAGTAACATAGAAAAAAGGATACCTTTGAAAAATTAATATATAATTTTACTTCTGTTAAGAAAAAAAGTACCAAATAAAATATAAAATTGTAGTATAGGTGTTTTTATAATTGTAGTGAAGCCATGAAAACATATTTTTAAAACAAAATTTAATGATTTGATTAAAATTTTGATAAACATAAAAAATCTCAATCTAAATATGTAAATAAGATTAAAAAAACTTGTTTTCTACTTACAATCTTAAAATAATCGGACAAGAATGGGACATGGTGATTAACGAGAGAGTGATCGAAGCTAGGCAAGAATTTTTAGGACAAGGTACGTTATATACATAAGAGGCTAAGACAGAGAAGTTTGATTACGAAGTTTTAAAGTTAAATACAACAACAAAGCAAATAATTAAGCTAAAATTTTCTCTCGCTCTCTCTCTCTATCCAATGCTACTACTCGGTATAACCCATCCAGCTTCATCATGACCCACAACCAAACTATCCCCGTTTCCAAACACTCCTCGTTGTCTTTTCTTCATCAACGCAGCTGAAACTGGACTTCCTACGGTGCTGGAAGTCAGAGAGCTCTCTGCTGAACAGTTGTTCTTGTTCTCTATTGCTACTGCAAGCTCGGATAAGGACGGCATTGTGATTTTGGTTGTGTCGAAGGTGCTGGTTGTTGTTCCTCCTTGGCATCCATTGGAGATGGAGACCTTTATGGCTAGCTCTGATAGCTCTTCTCTTGCCGCCTCTAGCCCAGCGAACGCAACAGCTTGTTCCTCTATAGCCTTGCATGCTTTTTCTAGAATTGATTGCAAGTACTTTCCTTGCGTCTCGATCCTTTGCTGGAGTCGCCTTTGCACCTGCGCATACTGATGGACCTCGTTAAAATGTGGAACCATGGCTCAGTGTTGTTGAATTGTATGTCAATCTAACATTAAAAATGGACAGTTCCTATGACTCTATGTTTCATTGACAGATTTCCTAAGTAGGATTGTTCTGATAGCTTTGAAGAAGTATCTTCAATGGCACAACTCTTAGCTATAGGTCGACTGTATCTAGCTTAGAACTGTATGTAACATATTAGAGCTTTTATGAGTTGGGTAAAAGAGCAGTTACTGAGGGAGTGGAGTTTCTCTTTAGTTTGGTTGGACATTTGGTAGAGTGAAGAGTCTCTCATTAATCAAAATCTCTCTGGTTTTTTGGTAGATCTGAATAAGAAAACAAACCTCTAATTGCTCGTGTAGTCTTCTTTGGACTTCCATCTGGGCACGCAAAGCTTCAGTGACCTGGTAACTCCTGGCTCACACAAAACCAAAAACAAGGATTGCGCATACAGTAAAACATTCACAACCACTAGTCAGAAATTTGGGGACAAAGAGACCACTTGTAAACCGTACTCGTTCTGTTCCTGAGCAGCCATTCTTAACGATGATGTTGACGATGAACCTGTGTCCTGACTCTCCCCAACACAAGAAACTGCAGAGATATAAGTTCAAAGAGATATCAATGCACAACAACAACAAGATGCCCCTTTTGTGTTTCATAGAGATATCAATGCACAACAGTAAGATGCCCCCTTTTGTAACAACTGATAATACCGGTGATGCAAACAACAAAAAAAAAATGGTGGATTCGATGAAAATACCATCTTTGGAGTTGTCAATTGATTCTTTGCAGGATTGCCTCCCTAGACGAAATTTCTACCGCAAAAACATGGAAACAAATATAGTCAAAAGCACTGAAAAATGTTTCTTTTTAAGTAATCTGAGTAATAAATAAGGAGGCATCATTGATACTGTTGTTGGTAGTATCATCAGACCTGAAGATGAGATTTGAGGTGGTAGAGAGTGAGACCCTTCACTCCCATTGTCCTCATTATAGTTTTGGGCGTTGCTTCTGTAACCAAAACACACAGAGGCACTCATAAACTAAACAAGACATCAAAAGGTATAACGAGACCTATGCAGCACACAATAACTCTTGAGTAATTCCTAAAATTGTTCAGAGTGACATATTATTAACCCAAGAAACCTTTTCTATCTCGGGACTCAATTTTTCCAAATCTTGAAAGAACGAAACCTAAACAGACCCACGAAGAACGCATAAAACAAAACCTAAACCCACATTTTAATTTCCAAGATCCATAAAATTTCAAGCAAGAGACACTCACTGTCGGGTCCGCCGAGCTGAGTGACGGCGTCAACGAATCTTTCATGGAGCTCAGAGGTCCAACGAAGGCGGGGCTTGGGGTCAGTGGTGAGGACCAAACAGGCATCGATGGGGAGATTAGTTCCATCAGAGTAGTCTCCCAAGCTTCCATCTAGAGGAAGAGAAGAATGAATCGCCGAGTACATTCTCTTTTACACCACTAAATTTTATTTTAATTTTCTCGGCTGTTTTCCCGGGAAAGTGAAGGAGAAATGTAAGGGGACACAGAGGAGGAATATGCAGATTTTTGGATATCCAAAGACAGCGATGAGACGAGTTGATATCAGTTGATTGGGACAACACTCCGATACTATTTTCTGTGTTTTTTTTTCTTTTCTTTTTTCTCTTTTCTTTTGTGCATTATTAACATTATTTTATTATTGGGCGAATTTGCCCAGTAACCAAAATAAAAAAGTTGATAAAAAATATAGCCAGCTAATGTAAGAAATTAAGCCAATGACCATGACCCATGATAAAATTACCAAAAAGGATAGACGTGACTTGAACATACCTTGGTGTGTGGGAGACTGGAAGTTGCTGAGTTATTGTGTGTAGTGGCTACTTCAATTATTTTTTATTTTATTTTAATAAAATATGTTTTACTTTTTTATGTTTTCATATTATAGTGTTTTCTTGTATCTAATATAATTTAGATTTTTTAATTGGATGTAAATATTTTAGAAAAGTAAATAATTTTTGTAATTCCAAAATATTATATAATGAAATTATATAGTACAGAACGAACAATACTTGAGAACCCAAACCGACATATAATTTCATTCTACTAGTAAAATCTAAACCCTAACCATCTCATTTGTGAACCCAAACTGACATATAATTTCGTTCTAATTATGAAATCTAAACCCTAACATCTCATTTGTGAACCCAAACCGACATATAATTTTGTTCTACTTGTAAAATCTAAACCCTAACTATCTCATTTGTGAACCCAAACCGACATATAATTTCGTTCTAATTGTAAAATCTAAACCCTAACCACCTCATTTGTAAACCCAAACCGACATATAATTTCGTTTTAATTGTAAAATCTAAACCCTAACCACTTCATTTGTAAACCCAAACCGACATATAATTTTACTCTAGTTTTAAAAATCTAAACCAAGCAAAATATTTAACTTTCCTTAATTAAAAGCATACGGAATTTGTTTCCTTAATTTGGGTTGCTTTTTAATTTAATTTTGATTTATTTTTTAAATGAAATATTAGATGGAAGATTCTGATTGGCTGAGAGAAGAGGAGGTGAATGGAGAGGTTCACCCCTAGGGGTGAATCTAAGTATTTTTCATATAGAACGTTTAATAAAATGTAAGTGGTGGTGGACCGTGGTAGACTGCATGGTGATGATAGTGATCTCGTAAAGAAATGTTATATCCTAAGTGATACATTATAGAGAACTCAAACTAACGACTTAAACATATATTCTATAAGATAGAATATAAGGAACCCAAACGACTATAATAAACGCCCACCGAAAAAGAAACACTATACCATAGAAGATACTACTTAGGAAACCAAAACCGCCAAGAGTTAAACACCTGTCGAAGAAAAAACGTTATACTCTAAAAAAGCAATATAAGTAAAACGATAAATAGTATTAGTAGTTAGACACAAATTGTACTATATAGAATCTATATGAATAGAATGTTATACTATACTATTTTTTTAGAAACCTAAATTAAAAATAATAACAAAATAAAAATGTTTACAACTACAACATTTTGTCTAAATAGAACATATAAAATGGAATAGTATAAAATAAAGGGAGATTTTCAAAAATATCCCTTTTCTATATCACTTTCAAAAATACCCTTTCATGGTGTTCATTCTCAAAAATACTATTTTTAATATATAAGATGATTAAATTCTAAACCCTAAACCCTAAATACTAAACCCTATCTTCTAAAAACTATACCCTAAATATAAAATTGAGAACCCAAACCTAAAAAAAAAGTTCTAAGAATTAATTTAACATATTGGAATTGTGTAAAAGAGGGTAAAAATGAAAATGTTCAAAAAATGTATTTTTGAAAAGAAATATCTCAAAAAAGATATTTATAACAAATTCTCTAAAATAAAATGAAATAATAAATAGATTATACGAGAATTTTAAATAGTATATAATTAAATAAAATATTATAGAATAAGTCATTGTGGTGGTAAGTGGATTTTAAAAAAAAAAAGAAACTGTTTTCAAGTGAGACTGTGATATCTAAACAGTTAGTATGAATAGATTTAAGTATTTATTTATATTTATATACTAAAATATAAATAAGTTTGACATAAAAAAAATTTAGTATAAATTATAAATCAGTAATAGAAAATGGAATTAAAAAAAAAAGACAAGAAGGATAAAGAAGAAAAATGGGGAGAGGACAAAATATGTGTGTGTGTATATATATTATATAAGGGGGAGAGTGTGCACGTGAGGGAGGGTGTATTGCTAACTGTTTATTATGTACATTGGGTAAACTTGTCAATATTATAGAAAATACATAGTATATTGTAAGGTAATGGTTAGAATGGTTAGTCATTTAATTAAAGATTTTTTTTCGGTTACTTCTGCCAATTCCTCTTTATTATTTTACTATTTTGCGTATATTTCTGCACAATTAAATAAAATTAAATAAAACTAAATAAAATTAGCTTCATAATGAATGATAACATAGTGATAAATTTTATAATGAAATATATCTTAGTGAATGATAACAATAAATCCTAGTCAAACATCTTAATTTAGGCTACAAATGGTTGCTTAAAATTGAAAAAATGAGTTGAACAAAATTAAGTTGAAAAATATTCAACTTATTCATCTCCAAAATAGTGGTTGAACAAATTGAACATTTTTGCTGTAGGATTAGTTTATTTTTTCAATTTTTTAAGTTGAATGGGTTGAATAGTTATTTCCAACTTCTTCAACCTCTTTCATTCAAATGGTGAAATTTGGTTGAATAATTTTTTCCAACTCCTTCAACATTTTCAATTGTGCAACCATTTGCACCCTTTGTCTTTCTCAACATAATCTACCATGCTTTATTGAAAGAATATTTTCTACTTATCTGAAAGGTATTGAGTTTTTTTTTGTAACATCAATTAGTGGAGATGATCAAATCATTTTCTAAACCAGATTAATGTGATGGAATGTGTTTGGCTATGTAACCATGTTACATTTGGGTTTATCAGGGAAGTTTAACTTTAGACCAATTGGCAATGAGTCAATTATTATCCGTAACTCTTTAAATATTACTCAATTTCAATATCATCTTTCCAGTAGAGGATCTTTTTCCACATTATCAATGATTCAGTTTGCTTCGGATTGTGTTTCTTGCTTCATGTTGTTGTTAGGTTTGTTGGCAAAAAAATCAGTGAAGAGAAAAGAAGATGGTAATGCACAGCTAAACAAATATCTGATTTGTGAGAAATCGAAGTTTTCTATGTAATATTGTATTTATAAATATAACCGCTAGTATTAAAACTACCTTCTGTATGTAAACTGGTGTCATTCATATATATATTCTCTGTTGGTTTACTTCTTTTATATTTATACGTAGTACTAGTACACAAGAGTTCCTAAATTCTAACAATTCCTAAATATTTTAATTGCTTTAACTCAAGTAATGTCCGAGGGTTTTAGTTGTTATCTGAAGTAATAACATTTATATTTTCAACCGACTAGATGAATCTACACCCATCGTAAGTTATATAACTAATTCCATATTACTTTTCATTTTGTTAATATATATATTTTTTTACAAAAATTATAAACGAAAAAAAACTTATCGAAAAACAAAGTAGGAACGAAACAAAAATTATTTTCTGTTATAAAACAAGTGTGATTAATCTATTAACACATGTCATCCCACCTTTACATCTGTCGTTACCAAGTTAATAAGTGGTATGACTCATAACTTTTTTATTCCACTATAAATAGGAGTTGTACAAAAATGAGAAAGAGAGACAATAATAATACAAGGCATTTTACTCTCCTCCACTCTCTTAGCCCCTATCTTTAGTATTTTTTGTTTTACTTTATAGAATATTATATACACATATAGATGTATTATAGTTATAGTTTATAACATATTATAAGCACGATATCTTTACCGCTAGAGCTTTTATGAGGTAAGTAAGTTTATATTGTTTCAGTTATGTTTCAATTATGTTTATTGTACATAAATATTATAGACATCGTAAAATTATGTCCTTTCTGGATTGATCGTCATAAGTTGTAGACGTTGCCTCCTTTACGATCAAATCTATAGCTAAATCATATCCGGATAGGTCGTTTGATATATGGTAGGCTTTGCCTCTTTTACGATCATATATAAAGCTATATAATATTTGGATTGATCATTTGATATGGTAGGCTTTTCCCCCTTCTAGATCTAACAAAAGACTATGATTTTTCCAAAAAGATCGTTAAAAATGGTAGGCTATGCCCCCAATATGTCATTTCCGGATTGATCGTTATACATATAGAGGTTATGCCTCATTCATGATCAAATAAAAAGCTTTGTCTTTTCCGGATTGATCTTTATATATGATAGGCTCTGCCTACTCTAATAAAAAAAGAAAGTTATGTCTATTAAATTCTTATATATAATGCTATAACTCTTATTTTATTTTCTGAATTTATATGTTTGTTTATTTAATTTTGTTTATTTGTAAAAAATAACTATATGTTGTATTTGAGATTTAAAGACATTATCAAAAAATATATTTCTCTTATGAGAATATATAAAGCATGTGTACACATATTTTATACAGTGCAAAAATAATTGGAAGGTCTAAATGAGCTAGTCTCTCGACTTCCAAAGACATCAGATTCATAATTATCAATGTCTAGTGTTCTCCAAAATCTCAAAGAAACTCATAGAGTTTTAATGACATTTTGTCTTAATAAAATTATTATGTTAAGACCATAAATAAATATGGTATAGCAAGATCGACCATATTGGAGACACACATGTATATAGCTATATCATGCAAAAACAAAGATGGCAAAATGATAGTAAATATGAACTTCTCTAATGCTTCAAGCATAGTTTTACCGGTCAAGCCATCCTGCTTCAAGCATAGTTTTACCGGTCAAGCCATCCCGGTCAATCAATGATATTAAAAATCATTGTGAATTTGTTTAGAGAAACAAAAGTTGTTTTAAAAGTATTGCATGCCTCCATGAGGTTATAAGCGTTACACTTCATTCATATTTTAGGTAACATCTAATTAATGTTGAATTTATTTAAGTTTATTTAAAATTCATTTAAATTTCTATTTATTGTTTATGGAGTCGATGGTTATATACTTCTCCTTAATTCTGTAGTAGGCTATGCCTCCAGAATCATATAGTGTTGGCTCATTCACCATCCTTTTGGATTAACAAGCTCATTGTATATATATGATGGTTTGATTTCTTTAATAAATCCCCAAAATAAACCCCAAATATAACCAATCTAAAAATAAGTTTTGGTCAAAGGTGAATATACATAAAAGTCATCATCTTGAGATGGGGTAATACTAATCTCACATCTTATAAGGATGTAAGATAATAACCAAAATCGATATGTTGTTGATCCTAATGTGGGATTCAGTATGAGATGAATGATCTCCAAGAGTTATCATCTCGAGGGGGAAAATTCAAGGAATCCCACATCGACAATAAGTCGATAAACTTTGGTGAATTTGACACTTCAGAGCGATATAATTTTGGTGAAGTCATATCCTTTAGTTTATCACATATATATGTCGCATGTGATAAAGAGGAACATCCATAATGTTCACTCTTGAAATGAGCTATAATGAATCGTTCATAGCATAACCCCAAGAGATTGCAAAACGGTTCTTGGTGATTTAATCTCCATGTTAAAACATGGAACATGCAATTTTGCATGTAGTCAATATTATATATGAGACCAACAATTTATAAAGAAATATTTTTCCCATGTTATATATTCATTGTTGGAGATTAAATGTTTCTCATTTTGAATCTTATGTGCGTGTGATATATATTGTAAGTGCTCTTCTACACCGCATAAAAATATCATCCACAGAGGATGAAATATATAGATGCGGGAGATGAGTCTCCGCTCTAATAATATAGAGCCATCTTATGAGAGATGTGCATATTGCAAGATTTGCATCATCAAGTTGGATGATAAAAGTTCCCTGTCATTATGGGAGAAACATTGAATAGTTTGAATTCTTGAACAAATGAATATAATAAATATGAACTTGAAAGTACAAAAGTTCAACCGATCACTATTCAAAACATATATTGCAAATCAAATGCAAAAAGCTGATGGATGAGATTTCATATAATTATTGATCCTCACATAAAAAAGTATGAACTTGAAGTTCTAAGAAACCTCACATCCTAGCTAAAAATGCTCCAATAAAATTATGTCTCTAGCGGATGACATACTAAGTCTATGACACATCAAAGGTGATAGACTACTTTGGTTCGATAAATAAAATCCTAGAAAAGAAAAAGGAGCAAATTAAAAAGAGGATTATACTCTCAAAAGATGAGCAAATGAACTCCTAAAGAGGAGAAAATGAACTCTTTAAGAAGAGGTAATAGACTCCCAGAGAGGAGCACATAGACTCCTAAAGAGGAGCAAGATACTCCTCAAGAGGAGTAGAGAAACCAATTGATATGGTTAATAACAAAATCAGGTACCTGAATAAAATCATTTATATAATGATTAAAGAGATCTCGATTAACCATGTCATTACGGAAAATATGGAACCAAAGACATAATCTCGACAATAAAAATATTATATCGCGTAATGTGATTAATGAGGATCATAAATCTCCGCTCTGTGAACGTATAGAGATATATTTATTGGCCAATAAAGAGGTAATCAAGTCTTTATTAAACTTGTATGAATAACGGTTTTGGACTAGTGGCCCAAGCATCAAAAGGGTATAATGATATATAACAAAATGGTGTGTCGCACCATGTTTTGTTAAAATACCCTATATCAATCAAAATTGATGTTATATGATGACTTGAAATACATCGCATGGGATGCTTGAAGAGTTTATCCCGAAAGATATATGATATCATAATTATGTTCTCGAAAACTCACTGATGATTATCAAAACCCTTAAAGGGTTATTTTGAATAAAAGATCTTGTAAACATCTTTCGAAATAAATGCTATAATAATCACTTCTAATAGAAGTCAAATATATATATATATATATAGTCATATAAGATCATGCATAAATGCTATATATCTTATGAATTGTGAATAGCATTTTCTACTAACCTCTTTACAGCATATAACTCATTCTTTATGAGTAGATTTTGAGATGAGTTAAAACGTATCTTCTATTGCAAAGGTATGATTAACTTGAGTTTAATATATTTTAGAAACCCCGAGTTTGGTTTAGTTGTTTTTGCATATGGAAGATTTATATTGGATCTATATAAAAATATACTGCAAAACAACGACTTTGTGACGTTTTAGTGACATACTTTGGTCGTCGCTTATTCAAGTCATGCCAAATATGCCATATCAAGAATCAATAATGGCTCAGATGATGCCCGAACGTCAACCAATAGTTACCTGCCGAAGACGGGAGCCTCATAACATGTTAGCGAAGAACTTTGAACTGAGGGTTCAATCAGCATCAACTAGTTAATGCTTGTTGAGACCCATTAACAAGAAGCAAACGAAAGGCAACAACTCTGTTTGACGATTCTGTTGCATATGTCGCCTAATTCAAAGGAAGCTACACCAAGAACGACAAGACAAGATATATTCCTCTATTACACTCAAGAATTCGAGAAGGATAAAGAAGTTGATAGACAGTCCATCAACTCAAGTAACAATGTAGCAGAGTTACTTACAAAGGGAGAGAATATGATGATTTGCGTGGCTGCACTCTTTTTCCCTTATCATGGTTTTTATCCCGCTGAGTTTTTCCATGACAAGGTTATTAACGAGGCAGAAAATAACACGCAAAAGATCAACCTCAGTGGAGAATGTCAATGATGAAGAAGGAGATTACATCACTATTCGTTGGAAACTACAAAGCATGTTAACAAAGACCCTTTCTACTTCAACATTCAGAAAGCATATTCACAATATTTGAATGTGTCATCTACTAGATCGTTGAAGTCTTTTTGAGGGGGAGTTTACGTCATTGTACTCTTTTTTCCTTATTATGGTTTTTATCCCAATGGGTTTTCCATGATAAGGTTTTTAACGAAGCAATACGTAATTCGTAAATGATGATAGATAATCAAGGGGGAGTGTTGTAAAACAAGTGTGATTAATCCATCAACACATGTCATCACACCTTTACATCTGTCATTATCAAGTTAATAAGTGGTATGACTAATAACTTTTTTATTCCACTATAAATAGGAGTTGTACAAACATGAGAAAGGGAGACAACAATAATACAAGACTTTTTACTCTCCTCCACTCTCGTTGCCTCTCCTCCCTCTCTTTAGTATTTCTTGTTTTACTTTATAGAATATTATATACACATATAGATGTATTATAGTTATAGTTTATAACACTTTTGTAGTACAAACCCAATACTAGAATTTGTATAATTAGAACTATTTAAACTGAAAAAAAAAAAAACAAATAAACGAACACAATTTCAAAATAACAAAGAAAAAAGATCACAAAAGTTCATAATTGCTTAAAATAAATGGAAAGAAAAATACACTTTAAATATAATTCATACCAAACTTAGAGTTAGAACCAAATACGAACTTGTTTTTTTTCATCAAACATAATATCAACTATGAGTATAGAAATGATAATTATAAGCTCAGCCAATCCCTATCGATATCGAGCGACATGAGATTAACATTATCTTCTCTAACGGTTGTTTCACTAAGAGGTGGCTCTTGGCGAACATCATTATTGGTCGCTATAGTGTTGTTGCCCCTGTAAATTTGTGTGTTAATGTTGTTTTTTTCCTCTTCTATTTCCTGCTCGCGATTCATAAAATCGAAAATGTATTGTTTTGGTTGATTCATAGCCATTATTGAATTATTGTTCATGTTACGATGTTGTAATTGTTGAGAGGCAGACCTAACCAAACCTTGAAAACACGTCAGAGAGGGATAAATGGGCTCCATCTCCAAACTAGCGTTGCCATTGCTGCTACTTCCTTGGTATGGACAATGACTTACATGCTCAAGTGGTTTGGGATCGAACTCAGATTTATCATCGTCTTGACCGCCTCCTACAAAAGAATCATTTGTGGTGATCATCAACTGCTTGACTTGCACCTCAAATGGAAGCACCAGTGGATCGCGAAGAGGAGAAAACTGCATGAAATTTAACTTCTTCCTACAAAGTATGATTTTCTCTTTCGAGTAAGATAGTAATGAATAGATCTCAGTCAAGTTAAGATCTTCAATTCCACGACCATGTTGTAAATGTAACATTAACTCATCAGTGACATACTCCTTCGTCTTTTTACTACTCTTCATCAATTGTTTATGAACGGCCTCTGTCTTCTTCTTCAGAAATGATTCGACACTCGTCTCTTTCTGCTTTTGCTCGAACTTTGGTAAGGCAAAGAAATCGTTTAAGAGGTCACGAGCCCTCTCAGCAGATGGCCACACCACTGGCTCGACTTTGTTAGGGCTGAAAATGATTAGACAAACCCATATATCACACAATATGGATAACTCTTTCACCTTTCTTAGTAATCCTTCTCTCCTTCTCTTCAAAGTTAATGCTCTTGCCTTGTCATTCTCTACCCATGCAAGTCTTAGCTTTGACATGGTCACTATTTGATTTCAATCTCTCTCTTTTTGAAGTATAATTGTTATTTGATATGTGATGAAAAAATGCGCGAATTGATTTAAATAGACTTGAAATGAAAGAGATAAGATTTTAGAAACTGAAACTAGTCAAAGGTGGATGATAAGATTTTTAGTAAGATGTAAAATTAATTACTATTTACTAAAAAAAAAGTGTTGAATGTTTCTTGGGTTGACTAAGATAAACCAATCTTTTCAATCTAAACTAAATTGAAAATATCAACCCAAAAGCTGAAATGTTCCTTTGATTTGGATAAATAGTTACTTTTCAAATATAATAATACCATAACTGATTTTGAATGATAATGAATAATAAAAAAAGATCTATATAGTAAATATAACTTCTTAATTTGATTAAGAATTAATTCAAAGCTAAAATTAAAATTCTACCAAACTATCCTAGATTTGGTTTTGGTTTACAATGATTATTCTTTCAAAACCAAATTAGTAAAGCAAAACTAAAACCCAGATTAAACCACCACATGTTAAAATCTCTATGTGGTTGTGTTATTACATGGAATTGAACTGTTTGCACATCAAAAATTTGTGGTTTTGGTCAATATACTGAATTAATGATTTAACTATTATTTAATACTAATAATTTTATTGACCATATTTCCAGTATTGTGCATCATATTTATTAGTGGTGTTTGAAAATTATTCTAGAAATTAAATGTTGACTATAGATCTCCTTCTATATAAGCATCATTATAACATTTTAATAATAATTTTTCAATCAAATTAAATATTTTACCATATTTTTACAAACATTTTGACTCTTAATTTTTTTCTTGTTTAAAATTTTTAAGATGTTTTTTTTTTCAACCAAACATATATTAAAAGAGAATCCCAATGTTTTCTTATCAAATGTTATACTGTATTAGGATTATGTAATGAAATTTTTTTTCTTATCGAGAGTAAAACAACAATAATTTTAAATAAAGATATATACTTTAAAATAGTGGAAATCTCTTCTCTTTTTCTTTGTTTATCTATCTTTTTCTTTTAATTGTCATTGTGATTCTTTTAGAGTCAGAATGTGTGTGTTCTCTTTGTTTCTCAATCATGTTTCTTAGCTTTGGTTTGTATTTGAATTTCTCAAGCTTTTTCATATTTCAATAGTTCTCAAATATACCTTTCTTGTTATTTTACTTTTGTCTAATTAACTCATTTACTTTTGAGCTTTGAGGAAAATTAATATTTGTTAGATATTTGTTTTTTTGCTATTTTAACCAATTATATATATTATACTTGACTAAAACCCGTGTATCACACGGGTTAATTGTTAAATGATCATTTCAAAAGTTTAGTAAAAATAGTTTACAATTTAATGAAAATATTAACTGAATACAATTACTGTATAAAATAGAAATCTTTATCTTTTAGTTAAAATATCAAAAATGGTTTTGATGTTTAGTATTCTAGTATATACGTTTCCAAAGCGTTCATTTCCCGTTTTCGCGTATCCATTTTAGTTTTCATGTAAAACAGATTAATTATATCCTTTCTATGCATTTTTGTCTTCTTAATTGTTCATTGAGTTCCTCCATATTCATTTCAGTTCGTCTTTTTTTATTCAATTCATTCACTTGTTCTCCATTTATACTGTTACTTTCGTACTAGTCAATGACACGTCCATGTTTAAATTATAAAATTCTTCCATGTTCAATTTTGTCTAACTTGTACAATTCTTCTTGTGTTTTATGTATGTAAGTTTGCAATAACGAAAACTATTATGGAACTGATCAGGCTTAATAGAGAACACAAATCATCTTACAAAGAGGAACACATGATCGGCTAGTCATGTTAATTAAAACTGAACCAAAAAGCAAATTCGTTCGTCAAATAATTAGCTCAAAGCTCTATCTTGCTTAGATGGTCATAATATCATTTCACATAACATAACATTGTTTTTATAAGCCAGTTATTGGTGTAATAGCAGCTGAAAACCCCTGGAATTACCAAATATCACCCCATATAACTCATTTATAATTCAGAAGCACATCATTCAATCATCTGAATGAAGAGACTCTGTTTCTTGACAACATAGGAGCTTTACAATCATTTCAAACACTTTCGCTCAATCTGCAATTCATCAATCTATAGCCGTAGATGCACATATATATACATTTATATAAGCCAAAAAAATAAAGAGATGGGCTTTGAAGAATAGTGAGAATTACTTTACCAAAAAGAAAGGAGTCATTCGTCTTCTCCAGTAATCTATGGTCTCCATTGCATAGGATTGACTCCTGTATAATACACAGAAAGAGAACATGAGTACTGAATAAGCAAGTTTTAGTAAGAGAACATTGCTCAAGTATGTATCGCATCATCATTATGGACTCAGCTTACCTGTAAGCTTTGGTCCATGACCTACTTGTTCGGGCGAACACCAGAGCATGTGAATAACTTTAAAGCTCAAAATTTGGAACAGGGACTTGACCTTCCCAAAAGAGGCGAGTGAGCTGCCAGGCTCTAGGTCTTTTTACCAGTAATCTTTACATGAACAAGCACCTCCTTCAAAATGATGAAACCTATACGCATCCCTCACTATGATTTCTCGATTAGATACCTTGGATACAAACTTTATCCAAGCATGGCAATCGTTACAAACGCGTAAGTTCTTCATTACATTTATAGGCATTGTTGTAGGCAAGCTAAGGAGTCCAAATGAAATTGCTAGTTTCTCGCTGTGAATGAAAATCATTAAATCTTTTTGCTCTTGCTGCAGTTCACTCAATAGGCTGAAACAGTCTTGCACATACCCGATCTCAGATGCTCGTTTGGTAAGATCTTGGAAATATTCATGTATTTCATCTGCCAACGGGTGATTCTGGTCACCGACATAGAAAGAGTGAATTGAGTTTTTAACTTCAATCCAACTCTGTCCCGGTTCTTTCTTCACACCCTTCTCTTTCATCTTTTGTCTTGTAAGATCCCTAGAATCCCATTTCTTGCACACCGCATACAGATTTGACAGAAGTACATATGTTGCCGAGTCTTCAGGTTCTAACTCTAGGAGATGACGTGCAGCAAACTCTCCTATTTCTATGTTCTTGTGCACCACACAAGCACTCAAAAGTGTTCTCCAGACCAAGGCATCTGGCTCTATAGGCATCTCCAGGATAAAATCTTTCGCCCGACTCAAAAGACCAGCTCGGGTTAGCATATCCACTACACACACATAGTGTTCCGGTTTAGGAACTAAACCATACTTTGTGTTCATGGATTCAAAGTATTCAACTCCTTTGTCCACTAGTCCTATGTGACTACATGCTGATAGAACTCCCACAAGCGTCACATGATTAGGCCTTATATTAGACTGTATCATCTGGTCAAAATAATCTAGTGCTTCAGAACCAAATCCATGTTTCGAAAATGCATTAATTATCGCATTCCAAGAAACTTCATTTTTTGTGGAGACTTCAAAGAACTGCTTCTTTGCATCAGAAATGCTCCCACATTTGGCATACATAGATATTAAAGCATTACAAACTTCGGTTTCAGAATCATATCCGGTTTTGGTGATAACAGCATGAACCTGCTTCCCTTGTTTCATGTTTGCTGTCTCAGAAGCAGCTTTTACAGCAGACCCAAACGTGAAATTATTACTGTCAATTTCTTCTCTATTCATTCGAGCAAAGACACAAAGTGCTTCTTCATTGTTTCCGCTCTGCTGAAATCCCGATACTAAGGCATTCCATGCTATATTATCTCCAGCTTCAGTTTGTTCAAATGCTAGATATGCTTCCTCTATCTTTCCGCATCTAGAATAAAGTGTAACCAATGCATTTTGAAATGGCAGGTCGGATGAGAAACCAGATACACAAGCTAGAGCATGAATTTGCTGTCCTTCCTTTAGGGCTTGAAGACCAGCACATGCACTGACTGCATTTGTCAATCCAACTTCATCAGACCGGATCCCTCGATCCAACATCTGCCTGAAAGTTGCTAAAGCTTTGTCGTCGAAACTGTATTGCGTGTAACCTGCAATCATTGTTGTCCAAGACACAACATCTTTCCCAGCAAACCTTACAAGGATATCCCAGGCTGTATCTCCTAATTTCGCATACATATCAATGAGCACACTACAAACATAGGCATTGAGCTGAAAGCTAGTTTTTATTATCTGACTATGGATTTGTTCTCCAAGCTCAAGATCCCCAAGTCTTATGCAAGTTTTGAAAATACTCGGGTAGGTATTCTGATTTGGAACAATTTCCTCTATCTGCATCTGTCTGAAAATCCTAAAAGAATTTCTTAAATCGTCTAATAGACCATAAGCAACTAGCATAACATTCCACAGAACCACATTTTCAACCTCAGTCTCAAGAAAATAATCAAGGGCGGTTTCAATATCAGAGCATTTTGCATACAGGTTAAGTAGTGCACCTTCAATCTTGTTGTTCGAAGCAAAACCAAGTTTAGTTGTGTATGCATGTAGCTGTTGTCCTCTAAAGAGAGTTCCATCAGCTGAACTTGCAACCACAAGGCTCACAAGAGTATTGCTATCTGGTTCAAGTGCATCAAGCTGCATTCTTTTAAACAACTCCATAGCTTTCTCACCGTAACCACACTGAGAAAGCCCGTTGATAAGAGTGTTATACGTAACCGCATCTCTCTGTGACATGTTGCTGAAGATGAGTTCTGCTGATATCAAATCACCCAAATGAAAGTACAAGGATACAAGCGCATTGCAAACATAAGTGTCAGAGGAAAACCCTAACTTCAATAAAAGCCCATGCAGTTGCTCGCCAGTATCAAGAGATTCTATCTTCTTACACGCACTTAAAACACTTGAAAACGCGTAAGGTGTTGGCATGACACCTAAAACATACATATCGTAGAACAATCTAACGGCTTCTGCTTCACATTCGTTTTTAGACAGCCCAGATATGATTGCAACCCAAGAACTGTGATCTTTCAGATGTAACCCATCAAAAATCCTTCTACCTACATCCACGAACCCGTCTCTGGAGTACAAATCAATCAAAGGATTACACACAATTGCACTACCACCCAAACCCTGATATATTAATATAACCCTCGCATGAATCTGCTCAACAACATCAAAAGCAACACTACCACAACCACGGCATGCTTCCAGAACACCAGTGAAGGTTCCTTCATTCGGAGTAACATTCTCATCAACCATTCTCCCAAAAAGACCAAACACTTTCCCACTCAGATTTCAAAAAGCTAACTCCTTTATCATCTTTTTCCAAGTAAAAATCGTTCTCTCAGGCATTTCATCAAACACTTTCAAAGCACCATCTAAATCTCCTTTGAATAGATAAAAATCAAGAAGCTTTTCAGAGAGGCAAGCATTGTTATCAAAACCCAGCTTCAGAATCTGGGAATGTAGCTTCCTCCCTTCATCCAAAGACCCATTCGTCTTCAAACATCCCTCAAGAAGCCATATCAAAGTTTGATGATTAGGTCTAATCCCACGATTCTCCACGAAATCAATTCCCTTTGCTTGTAACGACTCATCCTCAGATGAGAGAGAAACAGATATAGCAGCATAACTAGCTCTCATGACCTCACAAAGAGTCTTCTACAAAAAGAAGAGCAAAATTACAAAAATTAAAGCAATGGAGTTTCATATGGGAAGGTTTAGAGATGAAAAGGAAGAAAACATTACACGAAGGACATGTCTGGTCTTGAGCTTAAGAGGAACACCATGAAGGAAGATAAACGAAGATGACACAGGGCGAAGAAACATGAGTTGAGTTCATTAGAAATGCAACAAAGACGAACAAACCAAATATTATATTATCCATGTGGAAACTATTATTTGTGAAATTAAAATTAAAAATGCTATTTTTCTTTTTCTTTTTTTTTGTCGTAAAAGCCAGTTGGAGCAAAATTGTGGAATAATTAAAATTTTTGTTAGATTTTTGTTTCTTTCTAATATTTGTATCTTTTTGTTTTCTTTTTCTTAGTAATAAAATTTAGAATAATAGGAAAATTCATATTTTTACTCAAATTGAAGTTGTCGAATACTTCGAATGCTAACAACTACGTGCATGTTGAGTGGACTCAACAAATAATCAATATGAGCACACATAAATAGTAAAACTGACTAGGAAAAAAAGGAACTATATTTATATCTCCAAACTAATCGTTAAATAAAATTCATAAAAATTAAAGAACATTTCTTTTATGAGAATCATATAGAGAGAAAAAAACCTTTGAATAGGATCATATAAGGCATAGCCGCATAGATATATGATTTTTATTTCTTTTTCTTATCTGTGATAAAGTATATTTTAAAACGGATTCTTCTAAATAAATAGAATTACTAATGTGATTTCGCACCTGCTTAATAAAAATGCCCTTTGGTCAGAGTGGTCCTATGACAATGTGAGAAAGAACAGATACAACTTCAAGGTTGTTACCTAGGACACAGATTCTTTTGCCAACATGATGACTAATGATCACATGGCAACCTGTCTTTTTTTTTTAATTAATGTTTTTTCTTTACACAACCAGTATTACTTTACGTGCATATTTAATCGACATGGTCAATTGGTAAATTGGTAATTTTCGTACCATTTGAGCTGGAGACTATGTTGATGCCTTAGGAACTATCATTACATTTTGTTCGAGATTTCGAGAAGAAGCCATTATGTGACCTATATGAACATTCATGGGAAGGCTTTGTTCGATCATTTATGGATAGGCTGACATACAATTAACACTTCAATGTTGATCGCGTTAAACGCAACAACTATATTAGTATTAAAAATGAAACACAATTTCCGATCAAAGACACACGTAATAATATTACAGATCTTGGAGAGGAAAGCACAAACACATTTTTGGTAAAACGTGTATACATAACAAACCAAGAAGCTGGAAAGTAAAAACACATCAAAATAAAGTACCAAGATCATGATCTACTCTTCTCCTGCCTTTTCATTTTATCTCCATATCAATCATCTGCCTCGTCAATCCATGAAGCATGCATACAATCTAAAGTACAAAACTTTAAGTTTGAGCACTTAAATACCAATGAATCTAGGCATCGACGAGAACAGTGATCACAAACTGGTCGAGAGCTACCAAGGTTGCGAGCAATCTCCATCTCCTCGTCAACATCATTGTAATTTTTTATGGTCACTAGGGGCTTCAAGTACATGTTTAGCCCCAATAAACATGTAACATGGAGAGTAACCCTACAATAGCCGCATGTATAAAACCATATCCTTGAATCCAATTTGGATTCACATATCTCACACCAATATTTGAGATCTGTTTTATCTTCTTCTCCGTAGCAAAGCGTGAGTGGATGGCTATCATACTTGTAATGTACCACAGAAGGCACATTAGCACACGTGAGACACAAGAATGAATTGGATTTAACACATTCTAGGAAAAATGAGGAATTCGAGATTGACTTACACCTCATACATTCACCTCTAGTCAAGTTCATGAAAACGGGATGAGGATGGCATTCATGGATTAAAGGATCCGGAAGGGAAGCACATCTTACATCAAGTACAAATGCACAATCACTTTTAGGGCATTCATACACGAAACCGCATCCTAATTGCTTGCACCCTTTGCATGTAGAATTCAGTAGGGGTTGGGAGGAGGATAAGCGGGTGTTTGTGTAGCGGATGGCTTTTCTTGCGAGGAAGGTATGCACATGTTTCATGGAGAACGAATTTGCATTGCTTACAACTGTAGAAACAATCTGAGGGTAGTACTGGAAGAATGCAAGCATCACAAAACTTGCTTTCTTGATCTCCAAGACTTCCTTTCTTGTGGAACCTCATATAATGGTCATGACTGAAATGTTGTATTGTGTTCTCATCAATCTTCACGAATGGCTCAATATCTCCATCTTCAATAGTTTCTTCGGTAACTCCATCAAGATCTTTCCCATCCCATACATTTTCCCTCGTTGCACATTTTGAATGGATAGCATAGTGGCATCCTTTAGTGCAAGAGTACTGCCCGTAGTTGATGTCAACAGATTTGCGACAAACCCCGCAAGGATAATCTCCAGGAGAAAGGGAGGGAGTGAAAGAGAGGCGGTGAGGGTGACGAGTGATCTCAATGACACTGGGTAAGTAGATACATGTTCCATGAACCATGTAGTTACATGGATGACATGTAAAAACGTGATCGGTGTGATCTTCCAGAGACAAACCACAAGCATCACAGGGCAAAGGAAGCCTTTTAGGGAAGAGGGTGAGGGTATGCTCATGGCTCTTTGGTGGTGTGATAGTGAGAGGTAGTTGGTATGTTGTACAGGAAGCATTGAAGCTGAATTTGCAAACAGAACAATGATAGTATACGTTTTCAAGACGTTTCCGACAACATTTGCATTTTTCATGCTTCTCATCACCGTCACCGTCATAATTGAATATACTTGAGTCGGAGGATCCTTCAGTCCCCGGTGAATGAGGTAACTTAGAACTATGAACTTCAAGATCTAGTGAGATAAGGGTAAGAGGGTGAGAGGGATGAAAAGGGTGTCTAATCTCCGGTAACAACAACTCACAACCAAAATGAAATTTCAGATCGCAAATACAACAATAGTAACAAGAGTAGTAGTCAACCTTTTGCGAAATCTCTCCTTTGCAAGTGTGGCAGATCATAGAGTTTGGAGTGAGACTCTCAGAATATTCCAGCCTTTCAAGTGAGTGAGGTTGAGCCGGATTTGCCAGACGACATAAGGGTTCTAGACGATCATAATACGGTGGTGTTTCCATGGATTTGTGTAGGAGAAATGAAGTTTCACGAGAGACTAAGTAAAAAGTTTTGAATATTAAACGTTTTTCTTGGCTCTATATAATCTATGTTCATTGGAATACTAGGAAGGACAAATTGGTTCCAGCTGTAGTCGGACTGATTTGTACTTTTTAATTTCAACTAATAAACTTTAATTATGCTTTGAAGATTAATATCAGTTTTTAATGTTTTGTTGCATTTGAGTATTTGGCCATAAGCCTTTTTTATTAACTAAAATACTATCAAAACGTGGTTGTTGAGCACCTAGCTAGTTGATATTAGAATATTTGGAAATGATCACACTGTTGCTTAAATTATAAATCATTATATTATAACAAAAACACCATACATAAAGAAGACACTATTGATGAAGTTTAAAAGTATAGTTTAAAAATCAGACTCGTCTATCAGCCCGACGACCCACAGAAAATTAGAGTTTTAGGCAAAAACTATTATCTTGTCCTATTATTATTAAAAATATTTTTTTATTGAAACTTTGTGGGCTGAATTTTTATGCAATAATAAATATATATTTTTATGTTTATTAAAAAAATAATAATAAATGAAAATGAGCTTTAGGCGGCACAAACTCATGATACATAAGTCATCGTTAACACTCCCAATGTCACTAGACCAAAGAAACTTCTTAGAATATAGGGCCGAATTTTGAATATAATATATAAGGCCACAAGCTGATGCTTCATTGGATTGGCCTATCGGCCGGCTATGGATTTGGATTTTAATAAGTTTTAGGAATTCTGGAGGATTTGAGAGGATTTGTTTAGTTAAAAATACAGATTCCAAATCTCATAGTTTTAGGTGAGATTTGAAAGAATTTTACCATAAATCATATCAACTTTCCAAAATCTATCGAAATTCCAAATTTCCTAAATCCCATAAAATCCTCCAAAATCATTGTTTTAGAGGGGGGGTATTCAACTTGTTTTTTTTAGGATTTTGTAAGATTTTAATATTTTAGAATTTTGTAAGATTTAGGAGATGTTTAGGAGATTTGATTGTGTTTTAGATTAATTTTTATTTTTCTTTTTAAAGAATGAATTTGATTCTATGAGATTCTATGATATTTTATAGTAAACTTTGTGTGATTTTAAAATATTTTGTTATAGATTTTTATTAATCGCTTATTTGTGAGGAACAGTCTATCTAGACCCAAACAAAAACAAAAACAGAGTAATTAAGCTCCAGATTTCAAGAAAACAAAAGAGGCAGAACATGAAATTTGTACCCAATTACAACATAAAAGAAGAGGAGTAAGACAAAAGTCAATGTTTTGAGTTATTATACTCTTTTTCATTATAAGCGGTATAAAAGTCAATGTATGTTATCTATCATGTGAGACTAGTTTTGTTTCTTCTTGGTTAATTAATATATGATCGTTTCTACCATCTTTATTTGTTACTACTAATAATTGAGGTGCGTCTGTTTCTACATTATGATCATAATGCAAAATCCTAGGTTTGTATCCATGAAAAATGGAGCAAGAAACATTAAAACAACATATTGAAACTTGAGTAATGAGAGATTGCATTTCAAGGTCATGTGACAAAGTTAACAAAACTAGGAAGAGAGAGAGAGAAGAAGAAGAAGAAGATGATACAAGCAATGGCTCACGGTGATCACTTAAACTGAGCCAAGAAGGCATCTGCTTTAATGGCTTTTTTTTCATAGTTTTTATTTGAGATTTAACTCTGAAGACTGGCCAATGCTTAGTTTCCCCTCGATCTCATTTTTTGTTTGCTATGGTGACACTGTAAAAAAGAACCCTCTAGATTCATTATGGATTCCAGTATTATTAAGATTTAGTTCTATAACTTGCTTTTTTGGCCTTGAAACCAGTTACGGAAAGGAGCAAACTCATATACTAAAAAGCTTATATATACATGAAAACCAAAGTTCATCGACAGCTTCGACGGTTGTTTGAATTCTAGCTACGTTTTCGATTAACAACGAAACCAAAGTGGCAACTGGAAGGATTTCATGTAGGCTCATCGATATGGCTCTATCTTCATTGTTGTTCTCTTTAGATGGGACTTCGTCTTTTGGTTTGTTTGTCTCAATTGGAACTGTTTTCAAGGTTTCTTGAAGTTCTTGTACTGCAGAGTTCATATCAAACACCAGGAAATCCATTTTGGATGATTTTCTTGTGTTCTTCATCATTTCCATTAATTCTCCTAAGATTTTTGAAGAAGCTGAACTCAGTTTCATACAAGCTTCCCCGAAATGATTCTTGACCTGGTCTGGAGCCTGTAGAAGCAGAAGACACTGGTTTTAGTTTCACAACAACCTCTAAAAGTTACTTCTTCAAAACTGTGGTAAAATTTAAAAGGTTACCTCTGTTTCATAGTTGATGCAGATACTGAGATTCTCAAGGCAATAAGCACATCTGCGCATAGCAGTCCCTATCTTTACGTATAGCTTCCATGGATGGCGGAAGTTAAAGCTTTCATGTGCAGGTTCCCATCTGGCTAGATTCGTAAACAAACTCTCAAAAGGGAAGGAATAAGAGAGTAACATCATTGACCTGTGGCGTATGGATATTACGTGAACCACGATGGACGGATGCGTTGCATAACACCATATGTCAGTTTGGGTTCCATCGACTGCAACAGTCCTTCGCAAACAAATGTGTGAGAGCGAGAGAGAATACGCACCCAAAGCGACGAACGCTTAGATCAACTCTTCCCCGATAGTTTTTTTTTTTTTTTGAAATCCTTCAAAATTCTACCTCAAAAGGTATGATTTTGAGAGTTGTATTTATCAACTAAAAAACAAAAGAAAGTCTCCCAAAATCATTCAAAGTATCATTCTCAAAAAAGATTGTAATATTTTGAATAACAGAAGATTTAATGTTGGTTTTATAAATTGTTGATTGAATAACAAGGGATTCTGAATTATTTTAAAAGAATTTACATAAATCTTAGTTGAATAACATAGGATTTCATAAGATTTTTAAAAATTCTCAATTGAATAACAAAGGATTTTAAGAATCCTACAAAATCTTTTAAAAATCAAGTTGAATACCCCCCTCTTAGTACACCCCCTTATTTTTGTGCTATTTTGAGAATCTCCCTTTATTTAATCTCACCAATTATAGTGATTACTTTTTTTTTTTTACTGTTCATATTTTCTCGTTTATTACTGACGCATATTTTCGCAATATATTGAATTTTTTTTTTCCTTTGCAAAAACAAAGAGTGAGAGGAAGTTGCATTTCCTATTCCTATATTCGAGTAGGTAAGTGAACACATACTAGAATATTGACAAACTACATCTCATGCATACACTGGCTGAAGAAGAAGGGCTGATCGGGATTCTGGTGATTTTATTTATGGATTAAATGATGCCCTCAGTGTACTTTCGGGTTCAGGATTTAGCCGACTATATCAAATATCATATATGCTACGATATGTATTCCAGACCACTATGTATTGATATGGAGATAAAGGAACCGAAGACGACATGGGGAGCAACCAACATCTTCAGCAAATCTACTTAATTGATAGCATGGGTCGTAATCAGTTGTCCATAGTCTCAACCCGTAGGAACGGAAGTCTAGAAGGACTCTTGCGGGAATGGTATGCTGTAAGGGGTTTCTAGTATTTTTTTCAAAAATTAAGCTACTCATAAGCTCTTTCATCTTTGCCTCAACTTCAGTATTTTCAGTTTCAGCTTTTCAGTTTATAAGAATGTAAAATTATAGATGCATTTACTGTATACAAAGGATTTTTTTAATGAACAAAATTTGACATTCATGCAAATAAATAAAAATAATATCAATTTTCATGGACGAATTAAAGGATTTGAAAGAGAAGTATACCTTATGATGTGGGCACTGGATCGGACACACGTCCAGGATCGCTCGAGCCGGACCCGGATACCTCTCGGACACTCATATCACCCGCGGGACAACTCGGAGCAAGCATGCCTAGGATCATTCCCGGTGCAACCACTCGGACCAAGAGCTCATCCAGGACTTCAAGACATAAGATCAACCACTTCGTCCAAGCTTTCGTCCAAGAAGAACAAGAGATCGACTCGGCCAAGGAAACCATCAGCAAGACCGTCCGTACAGCCTTCGTCCTTACCCAAGGATGAGGGCGCCAAAGACGTCAAGATCATGACTCCTACTCTTTTCTCTTACTTCGGGTTTTTCCCATGAGGTTTACCGTAGAAGGTTTTAACGAGGCGACGAGTCCTGACGCACAACACCACGTTTAACCCAAGGATGCTTGCAACGCCGCGTTTAACATCAGTGATGTGTCATCCGCACTCAGCCTAAGGACACGGCCTTTCTTTTCTTTTCTTTTATTTAAACTTTGCGTTTTGAACTTTGTCTAGATCCTCCCCTTGTGAACGTTGGAATAGTGTGACGTATGTGGCCTTGTTTAAACCACATAGAGGGCAACGTGTTCACCGTCTGTGGAGACGTGTCAAGGGCAAACGTTTGCGGACCATAGCGAGTCCGCGTGTCCCTAGTTCCCTCTAAACCCTTACACTATTTAAACTTCCAACACCACTTGCTTAGACTCTTTAGACTTGAATGAAATCATAATTTTCCACAGAGTGAATCTTTGCTTCTTGTCTCAACTCTCTTTCTCGCAACATAGTCCGGGACTGGGCTTGAAAGAAACCTTAGAAGAACCGATCCGGGATCGGTCTTCTTCTAGCCGGCGTACGACGCTACCCTTCGCTTGTGTACACTGCCGTTTGATCCATACCGTCTCTATCGCACCGCGTTCATCCGATCGTTGGTTGTGTTCCACTTTGACCCCATCTTTCTCTAGTGAACCGAGGTCAATTTTCTTACTCGGTTCGCTAGCCGCTGTCCGATTCCACAGTACCGTTCATCCGCCATCTTGTCCATCTGTCCGAACAACCGCTATCACGCAGCTGCTCTACCGAATCGGCATTCTACTTGTTCGTTTGCCGTCAAATCCCGTTTCCATCGTCCATCCTCATCATACTTTCACCGTGTTTCTTTGGTCCGAGGAAAGTCACCGTTTTTCTGAGCATCCCACGACTCCGACCTCCGTCCGAGCCGCTTAGCCGTTCGGTGCTCACATCACCTTATATCTAGTTGAAATTTACATTCTTTTCGGCTGAATTTGTATATGAACCATTGCGATCACAACCATTGCAATCTGAATATACCATTTAACAAAAGTAATATGAAAAGGATAATATATGTAATTCAGCTTTAAATATATAATTAATTAGAATCAAAATTGTTCTGAAATGAAAGGAAACTAATCTGAACTGAAAGCAGAAATGTTCTATGTACATAATATATATATATATATATATATATATATGTTTCCTTTGAATAATTTATTCATAAACAAAAATTATAAAAACGAAAAAATAATCCAAATAAAAAGTGAACCGGAATCTTGATTGGGTTCTGTTAGCAATCTTTAACAATTAAACCTCAATAAATCCGCATGAGTTATGCCAAGCGTACAACCCAACCTCTCTAATCCAAGGCTCAAGAACATGACAAAAACTTTCTCTCTCCCTGGACTCGATTCTCACGGGAACTCTTTCACAGTGGTTTGGTTAGTCGATGATATGATGATGTCACACATTTATACACATTTGAAAATTGGGTGAATGGGTTTCAACGGTTATAATATTAACGATGAGAAACTATAACGTGATAAACTTTCAGATCAGATATATATACTAAAAAAAGAAATGTAACCCAAGAAAAACTTTAATTGTCCAAAATCATATTTCTTAAAGAAATATTATGGTAAACAAATTATATCATTTTCTAGAAGGCGATCATTTTCTAGTTAGGTCATCTCCGATGGGGGGTCTTAAGAGGGGTTGTAGTTGAAAAAAAGTAAAAAAATAAATCACAGAAATCAAAAAAATATAAGAGAGCCTCTTATTTAGTAGACTCGTTTATGGAATAAGAGATCATACGTGTCACTTATTCGTTGGCTGAACCAACAATAGAAGTAGGAATTTTTTTTTTTCGGATCGAATATTTATTTCTTTCATCTCTCTGTCTCTCTCTTTCTCTCTTGATCGAAGTCCAAAATTCACAAAGGAAGGAGATCGAATAAAAGGAGATTGGGGTCGGAGGAGATCCGATGCAAAGTTTGTTATTAAATTTGCGGATGGGCAATCGGAGGATATTGAATTGACTCCAAGATTGAATAGTTTGAGAGTTGATTTTGGAGTCGATTGATTCGGATGAGATTGAAGCTATTGGAATCAGAGGGTAAGTTTATCAGTTTAATAGTATCTATTATGATTAGTTAAACGAATTAGGGTTGTTTGGGTTTGTGTTCGCAAATTAGGGTTCTTTGATGGTTGTTCGAAATTAGGGTTTTTGCTTGCCTCGCCTCTGTTCCGATATGATGCATATTTTTGGTAGAAGTTGTCATTTTATTGTTCGTTTACGAGAAAACAGAAAACTTTGGTTCAGTTTGTGTTATTGTTCGATTACCACGAAGCAAAAAAGCTATGGGTCTGATTGTGTTCTTGTTCGATTTATCTTTTACTATGTATGATCTCATTGGGTAGATTGATAAGTTTGTTTTTAATTTGGGCATGATTAATTAGAAGTTTGTTTCTACAAAAAATAAGTTTGAGAAGTGTGTTTTTTTCATTTGGGCATGTTAAGTGATCTACTTCTCTCTTTTATTTTGAGGTTAAGTGGACCAACTTGCAATGATGGACTGTGATCGAGACTGCTACCTGTTCGCCATGAAGCAAGGTAATATATGATCCTCTTCTTTCTTAATTAATTTGGTGTTAGTTTAGGCAAGAGTCGAGTCAGTCATTGATGATTGCTTTTTGTTTGTTGGTTGTGAGAAATACGGTTAGTACTTGATTAGGGAAGTACTTTTCGAGTCAGTCATTGATGAATGCATCTACATCAGACTTATTGAAGGATGGTGTAGGGTTGGTTGGTTGTTTTAATGTGATAAATGTGTGGTTGTTGTAGTTTAGGTAAAAAATTAAATTAAACTCACTTGTTTTAAAAGTAAACTAGTGGTGAGCTTTGTATAAATAAAAGGTTCACTTGATAGTAAAACACAAAACACACAACAGTAAGCCTTTATTACAAATCACACAACATTAACCCTTCCTTCTCCTTCTAACATACACACGAATAAGTAGGCTATGGATTCAGACAACTCCATGAATCTCTATCGTCACTCTCCTGGCTTCTTCGACCTGCTACAAAGTCAACATGAAACCCACATGCTTGTTGACTCTCCATATGAGAGTCAATGTTCAGACGCCCCACCTGCAGCTGCATCCCCAGTTGGTAACTGCAGAGCAAGGCATACATGGTTACCAGCAGATGATCTGATGCTTGTCAGCGCTTGGCTGAGCACGAGCAAGGATCCTATAAATTCAAACGAGCAAAGACGTGGAGCCTTCTGGGGAAGGATAGCGGATTACATTGCAGATTGTCTGAATGCTGTAGGCCGACCAAAGCGAGAGTCCAGTCATTGTAAGCAGCGGTGGGGTAAGATCAACGACACTGTGTGCAAGTTCGTAGGTTGCTATGAGGCTGCGACAAGGGAGAAAACAAGTGGGCAGAATGAAGATGACGTTATGAAGCTAGCAAACCAGATCTACTTCAATGATCACAACAAGAAATTCACCTTCGAGCATGCTTGGCGAGAGCTTAGATATGATCAGAAGTGGTGTGCGTCCACATCTTCTAAAGGAACTGGAGTGAAATGGACACGGGTGGATGGTTCTGCAGATCCTTCAAGTTCCCAACCGGTGGATGTCGAGGCTGAACCAATGATGACCCGTTCTCCTGGTGTTAAGGCTGCAAAGAGAAAGGCCAAGAAGAACAGCAACACTAAAGTGGATGTGGAGGGAGACCCGAAAGCTTGGTTGGAGTTTCAGATGCAAGAGGTTGAGAGGATGTATGAGATGAAGCAAAAGGATTTTGCTTTGAAAGAGATGGAGTTTGCTATGAAAGAGAAGCATAGTAAGCATGTGATGCTTGAAAATCTCATTGCAAAAAAAGATTCACTTACTGAGTCAGAAAAAAACTTTAAAGGACAAACTTATTGATGACATGTTGTCATCTGTTTGAATCGGTTTGTGTTTTACTTATTAACGAGTTGTGTTTTACTTTGTTTTGTCTTATGTACTCGGACTTATTGATGAATTTTTCTTGTAATCGGTTTCTTTGATGATTGTGTTTTACTTTGTTTTGTCTTATGTACTCGGACTTATGTAGTCGGTTTTACTTTGTTGAACAATTATGTAATTGGTTCGTTTGAATATGTTATGTAATCAGTTTTACTCTAATTCTTACAATGGGATTCAGTTTGCATATGATATGTTATGTGGGTTGGTATTTAACCACTATTACTTACATTTTTTAGGATAAAGGGCCACACAACATTCTTCCCCATGAGACTGTGACCACATTGGTGCTTGTTGAGCTTGACCACACACAACAGTCTTCCCCGTGAGCACCACATATTGGAAGAGCATTGTATTGTTAAAATTTTAACCACATACATTGTATTGTTGTAATAATGGAAGAAGAGCATTGTATTATTGTATTTTTGACCACATATTTTGACAAGTACAAGTTAGTATTTTGTATTTTACCTACCCACACCACATATTTTTTACAAGTACAAGTTTTGTTTTTTTCTTCACCATACCACAAACTTTGTAAACGTTGAACACCACATATGTCCGAATGCTTTTAGACCACACGCATGTCTATAAAACGTGAATGCCATTGTGGTTCAACAATTATCACAACCAATTCACAAACTTATCAAACACTCTCTCTTTTTTCTTTTACCATTTCTCTCCAAAATGGCATCTTCTTCCCACAATAATTTAGATTACACAATTGATGAATGCTTTAATCAAGTTTGTGACCAAGTTTCCGATCAAGTTTGGAAAACTGTTCTCAGTCCACCGGGTCAACATCAGCGACCGAAGAAACCAAAAAAAAAAAAAGAGCCTTCTATGAAAGAAACCGTGAAGTCGGCCACGCCCACTTGTGGAACGATTACTTTAGTGGAGATGCGACATACCTTCCTCGTATTTTCCGACGCCGTTTAAGAATAAACAAGCCCTTGTTCATACGAATCGTTGAGCGACTCGGAAGTAAAATTCCATTCTTTCAACAGCGAAGAGATGCTACAGGAAGGTTGGGGCTTTCAGCACTACAAAAGTGTACAGAAACAATTCGTATGATGGCATATGGTTCGGCTGCTGATGCGGTTGACGAATACCTCCGAATTGCTGAAACCACGGCATACTCATGCTTGGAGAATTTTGTTGAAGCAATCATAAATTGTTTCGGAGATGAGTACTTACGAAGACCGACACCAGAAGATCTTCAACGACTACTTGATATTGGAGAGCTTCGCGGATTTCTGGGGATGATAGGAAACATCGATTGTATGCATTGGGAGTGGAAGAATTGTCTAACCGCATGGAAATGTCAATATACATGTGGTTCTAGCAAGCCAACAATCATTTTAGAGGCTGTAGCTTCACAAGATCTCTGGATCTGGCATGCTTTTTTCAAGCCTCCAGGTACATTAAACGATATAAATATTCTTGAGCGCTCTCCCGTTTTTGATGATATTTTAAACGGTCGAGCTCCGAAAGTTAAATACAGTGTCAACGGAAACCAGTACAAGTTGGCTTACTATCTCACGGATGGTATTTATCCAAAATGGTATACTTTTATCCAATTTATTCCACTGCCACTGATAACAAGATTTTCACCCAGGGTATCAATTCCCTATGCAGTTGTAGTAAAAAGGGTTATCAATCCAAATGGTTGTTATGCTAGCAGATATGATAAGATCAGAAACAAGCAAGTCAAGCCAAGCAATAATTGGGGTTTTATCTAACAATCCTAAAATAAGCAAAACTAAATAAAAAGGCAAGAACCACATGACCTAAGCACTCGATGCAAGCATTCGAGTACAGGATCGGGTGGAGTGATCGGATCAAGAAGTCAAGGATGAACAACTCGAAGGTATACACGAAGCTGGTGATCGAGGGGAAGAAGAGGGGAGTTTTTATATGGAAACCCTTTTAACCTAGCTGCTCCGTCATGCCCGAGGGTCTGCTCGAGGCGGTGCTCTAAAATATGGTCGGGTAGTTCCTCGGGTAGGTCTTCGGGTTGTTCTTCCTGCTCCTAGACCCTCCTTGATCGGGTTGAGGTTCAGACTATTCTTCTTGCTCAATAGCTCCTTCGGGTACATGCTCGGATTTGACCTTGTTTTCCCCCATTTTAGGCTCTAAGACACCTGTTTTCATCCAAAATGCACAAATGCAAGAATGCAGCATCCTAAATGGCCTAAATGTAAATTCCTACAATTAATGAACTAAAAATGCTAAGGTTAGGGTATATATAATGCAGAATATGGACAAAAAGAATGCCTAAAACAAGTAAATTAGAGAGTTATCAGCCACAAACTCCAAAAAACTCTTTATTTGCTACACATTAAGAAATTGTACGTAAAGATGTCGAGCGTACATAGATATTAATGCACAATATTCTTGTTATTAGTATATCTTCTATCTTCTAATGCTATTAGTATTAATGCACCATATTCTTGTACACAGATATTTGTGTACCGCACCATATTCTTGTTATTAGTATATCTCGCTATTTTCTAATGCTATTAGTATTAACTAGGTTGGTACCCGCGCTACGCCGCGGGATTTTTTCTCATTTTATTTATTTTTATTTATTTTTAAAAATATTTTGCTTTGTGTTTTTTGAAAGACTATTTTTGTATGTTGTTTGTAATCTAAAATAATTATTAATATAGTTTATGACAATATTTATTGCTAATATTGTTGTTTTCAGTTTTTTTTTTGTTATTATTTGTTGCTGCATATTTTTGTTTATTATCATCACTTTAAAAACTATTATATGTGTCTTACCGAGTTAAACATTTCGTTACTTAAACATCGACTACGTAAAATTTTGATTACTATGATCAATTTGCTATCAAGATAGAATTAACGCATCCCAATTATAGAATTATTTATATCTCATTTTATACCCCACGTGATCAATTCCATTTAACTTAATCTATAATTTTATAGTTATACATTAATTTCATCTAATTTGTATTTAATATAGACTTTGTTTCTACAATATTTTTATGAAAACTACCCTATGTCTTTTTCTAAACTAACTCTTTTTTTTTTTGTAAAAAGACAGTCCTATCTTCACTATTAAATTAAAATACATATTTACTCTTAAAAAATTATATTTAAAATTTTGTGATTTTATATTAACATTTGAAAAAAGGAAAAAAAAACAATAGATAGTTTTCAAAATAATGACTGGAAATACATTTATTCAAAAATTCTTCTTGTTTAAAAAAAATATATATTTTGGAAAAAATATTATTTTAAATAGGATTAATTTTAGGGAGATTCTCAAAAATAGCACTTGTTAGAGTATTTCTCTTAATTTTAACTAAATAAACGCAAGTCATAGCTCATTCAAAAACATCAATATCCATGAACACACACTCTTTGAAACTCAATCTCATTCATTAATAAGAAACGTACAACCGAAGACATGAAACAACAACATTCAAGTCATTATAAACACAAAAAGAAACTGTAATAAGAACAAGAGTAACGGATTGAAGAAGCAGAAACCTACAACCCATTGTTAACTGAAACATACAAGCCATAAAATCCACTAAAGTTTCTTTCTCTCTCTGTCATTTAAAGAAAAAAGAGACAATTGCATCAAAGAGTTCTTTTTTATCTCTGCACCAGCAGAGAGTTTTAAAAAGAGCCAACTGTTATCCTGCAACATCTCTGGAACTCTCCTCATCGATGCAAACAAAATACCAAATCAGAAACATATCAGATTCAATTAAGATAATACTTAAGTCAAATTCTTTCAAAAAAATTCTTCAAATCTACCACTTCAATCCAAAGAATCATTATATAGTGGCACACTTAATCCTTCTCTTTTGGAATGTCCTTCTTTGGAACCTTTGTCTCTATATCCTTTGGTTTTATGGCCTCAGCTGCCCTGAAATCCGCATCAAACTCATCAGTCACACACACACAGAGAATTTGCTTTGTGTCGATAGATCTATCACTAATACCAACATTGCTCAATCACACAACTATGCCCACCCAAACCACTGCCATCATAATCAATCTTTTTATCTTTTACTCAAGTTACAAAATCTCAGATGATCCTAGAATTTAAACAACTGATATTATATTCATACCATAAGCTTTCCAACACAACTAAGCTCACAGCAAAAAATCACAAATGAGAGAGTGAACCAGTGTACGAAACCACAAACCCCACCAAACTAACAAATATAACACACCTTCGCAAAGGAGAAATCATAAGGAATCAAGAGAGAGAAGAATTAAGACTTGGAGGCGGTAGAGGATTCTTCTTCAAGCCAGTGACGGATGTGCTTGACGTTACGCCTTACGACGGTGGCAGTTTGCTTGATGTCGCTCTTCAATAGCAACACCACAACCCCTACTCCAACCACCGTCACTATGAAATTCGTCAAACCCATTCTTCCGATTAAAATCCAAACAACAAAAAACCCTAATTTTCTAATTCCCAATTCATATAACCCTAATATTAATCAGATATAAACAACACTAATTCATCAAGATCTACCAACGAAAACAAGAAGAATTATACCAGCAGAAGCATAGAGCATGTCTTCGTTTTTATCATCACCGTCTCTCGAGCACCACAGAAGGAATCAAGAAAGAGAGAGAAACTCTTCCACGAGTTTGCAATCCTTTTGTCTAAAGTTTTGGCCAATCAGATCTCGCATTTTGCAATCCCTCTTTTTTTGTTGCAACGAAAGGACCATGAATTCTAAATTTAGAGAGAGAGTAAATTAAGAGAATGATGTGGAATAAAATAAGTCCTAGGTGTATTAATCGAAATGTTTTAATTGGCTATTGATTTTAAATGATGTGTCAAGCTATGCTTCAATGTTGAGGCTGAGGTGTCAGATGAGGAGAGCAACGCATCCTTCTTTTATTGTATTGATGCACCATATTCTTGTACACAGATATTTTCGTAGATGAAGTCTCTCGTACAAAAAGTTTACCTCTACGGTAAGCTCGTATATACTTCTAATTGTGTATGAAAGAAGGCATTAGTTCGATTTGCAAAGCAATCTCTGTTGCTGCCAAATCAAGGATATTGTTTAATTGTGGCCAGTTTAGCCACACGTAAAAAACTATTAGTGTTTTCAGTAACTTTTAGTTTTGAAATACTTCTTATAAAATCGCATTTATCTTATTTATCGTTCTCAACAGACTCATCATGCCTTGTGTTCGATTTATTATATACCTATGTACATTTCATGTGTTCTTTCCTTCTTGATAACATAAACTACAGATCAAAAGTTTAGTTTTTTCATTGAAACATATTACTTACTGTAGCTTTTTGCTTGATTTGTAACATTGGTGTATTATTTTTTAGTTCGGCAACTTAAGTATAGATGAAGAGTGAATAAATGTCTAAGAATTGAAGTAATTAAGGTCAAAGGTGAAACGTACGTCCAACAACATACTTCGTGTAAAATTATAATATTCCTAACGGCCTAAATAACACTATATATAAATTATCGCACTGCATTCCTAAAGTTTATATCATAAGTTCGAGAAGTCATAGCATTTGACATATTAGGATTACACTTTACAGAAGAATCTTGAGAAGATTAGCATGTTTGACTTGTCTATACGGCTGTTAAACGACTCTAGACGAACAAAAAAAACTCCAATTTTAATTGCCTATAACAAGAAACAACTGCTTGTGATATAAATGAAATATTTTTCCAGCCAGTAAATAAGATCGTAGTGTGAAATGATTCAGGTTAACTTGGTCCGATTATTCAATCTATAAAGAAAAAATAGCTAATTTGACATCAAATATAGAAATCAGTTGTAACCCAAATACTGTATATCTTATAAAATTAAACAAATCAACAAGATAAAAAAAAAATACGCAGTATGAATATGTACATGATAAGCATTAAAATTTCAATATTTATATTCATTTTTATCCAATTTTGTTTTAGCTAAAATGCATAATTATGTAACATAAGATGAATATCTAAACTATTTTAAGTTGAAAAATTAGAAAATAATTTAACCTGATATATTTTTAAGATTATGATAAATATTTATCACATTAATAGATAAATGCTACTTTTAAATTTTTGCAAATGCAGTTATAAAACTTTATTAGTTTCCCACATATTTGCGATTACATTACGACATAAATTTAATTATAGCCATTATTTACAATTGTATAATCAACGTGATCAACATCAATACAATAAAAGTCCTTGGTTTCTCTTGAGAGCTTGACACATCAGCATTGACAACAATTCTGGAGGTGACACATCAGTTAAAATATGTAACCAATTAAATTAAGACAATTAATACAGCTCAGTCCAGTTTTTTCTTACATGGCAACATTCTGAAATATTCACTATTTCAAATTAAAAAAAAAAACTTTGTCGAGCTTTTCTTCTGCATCGGTTTGGACGAGCGAATCGCTCGCGGAGAACAACAGCAAGCTCACCTCCGATCTGATTTCCCTCATCCACCGGGATGATTAGTTTCCAGAACTGGATTTTGTTCAATTTTAGGCCTTTTATCTTTGTTTCGTTTTTAATCTTTCTAGGGTTTAGTCTTTGTTTTTATTTCCTTTTTTAAGGGGTCTTCGTTTTGATTGAATCAATTGTGTTTTCGATTCGTAGTAATATCAGTTTTTTCCAGATTTTTGTTTGAGCTATTCATATAATATGGATGATGAGATTGCAAAGTTCATTAAAAGAGTGAATCCACCAAGGTAAATTAACTTTGTTTTCTTCTTCTTCCATAAGTTATGATCTATCTTTTCGATTTTAGGCTGAGTTTTTCATTTGATTTTCATTTTAGGGTTCTGATTGATAACGAGGTATGCAAGTATGTCACTGTCATTAAGGTAATCAAAATTTTTACCGGGTTAGGTTTGGTTTGGGTAGAATAGAAGAAATGAGTATAAACATTTTGTGTTTTTTTTATAGGTGGATAGTGCGAATAAACATTGAATATTTCTGGAGGTTGTTCAAGTTCTAACTGAGCTTAATTTCACCATTAAGAAAGCTTATATCTCATTTGATGGTGGCTGGTTCATGGATGTTTCCAATGTTACTGATCATGAAGGGAACAAAGTCACCGATGATATCGTTCTTGATTATATTTGTACATTAAGTAATAGCGATCATTTTCTTAGTTTATATTCAGTTTTGGTTAGTTTTGATAATATGGTTATCAACTTTTTTTTGGTGTGTGATTGTTGCAGTCTCTTTGTCCTGACGAGTCTTCTTGCTTCAGTCCATCAATGAGACCATCTATTGGTGTCAAACAATATGTTGACTTCTCTGTGATTGAGCTTACAAGAACTGACAGACCTGGTTTGTTGTCTGAGCTTTCGCTGTTCTTATGGATCTGCAATGCAATGTAGTAAATGTTGAAATGTGGACGCATAAAGCAAAAGCAGCATCGGTTTTGCAAGTAACAGAAGAAGAAACCTGCTCTGCAATCACTGGTCCAGATAGGTTATCCAAAATCAGGAAACTTCTTCGTTATGTGCTTACAAGTTGACGCAGTGGCAGAAGATAATGTGAACCGGAAACCATGGTGTGTTCTGCTCTCAATGAAACTCACACAGACCTTTGCTTATAGAGATTATGATGAATGGGATAATAATGTTAATGATGAGGATAAATGTACATGGGAGAGTAATTCCAGATGTGGATGTCTCCAATTTGCATGATTTAGATTACTCAATTGTGATGATCAAATATAAAGACATATCAAAGCTTCTTTTCGATACCGTCTTTTCTTTGACGGAAATGAAATATGTAGTACCATGTAAGAAGTACTATATCTTAATATCGTTGTTACTAAGTATTAAAGTAAAAAGTTCAATGTATTTATCAACTACCTAATTATTTATATCTAGGTTATTGCATAAACCGTTGTAAAAGAAATTACTGAATTATTTTCCATAAATTAAATATGGAAGTACAATAAGAACAAATGATTTTATGCAAACTGGATTTTTAACCGGGAAAAGAAAAAAAAACAGAAACAATATGAAACAAGTTAATTCAAAAAATAGTTCAACAAGTATTACAAAATTTTCCAACGGATTATGACGAAAGTCATTCAAGACGTTCAAATTATCATGAGCAAACGTGAATCATCAATCATGTTTTTTCATTTTAATGATTACAAGGTGCCTCCCAACAAGACACATGTAACATGTATACGGATAACTCTATGATGCAACTCATGTTTTATTATATGAGACTATGCTTTTCAACTCTTTTTATTGGAAGTGGTTTAATATGATGAGTTTATTATTTGAATTCGTATAATGATGGATAGTGATTTAATATTTTCATTGAAGACTGAACTATAAGCTTGAATTGAATGTGTTATGAGTATTGTCTTATAAGGGCATTAGTAAGCGTGAGTTACTTTTAACAGTGATTTGTACTCCTTAGCTTTATGAAGAGAAGTTGCTTAAATGTCTCAGCTTTGTAAGGACAGCTTGCTTAAATGTCTGCCTATACATGTTGGTCTATTTGGAAATTTTAGGATTTATAACGATTGTCCATAGGTTGTATGAGATATGATGAGAAAGCTAACAAAACTAAAATTACAAACAACATACAAAAAATAAACATAAAAATATTTATAACAAAAAATACAAAAAACAACCCCGCGGCGTAGCGCGGGTAATATCCTAGTATTTTTAATTTCATGTGCAAAACAATCTATTATAAAATATTATGATCTTTAAAATTAAATATATTAAATAAATAAAACTATATTTGTTTTTAATAATAATATTTTCACACACATAATTATAAATATTGTTCAAATAAAATTTAACCAAACTTAAAAAAATGCAAAATTATCCGGCATTATATTGTTAGAAGATTAATAAGTTCGAGTACTAAATAACAAAAAAAATAATTTAACTAATATAATTTTTTAACAAAAATAAGATATAAATGAATTGATCTACAATAACATTTTTTACCTTTTAAATAGAAATTTACAGTTTTTTTAAAACAAACATATTAATCCATGTTACATTGCGTATCATAGTCTCGTACTACATTATTTTCATATATCTCGATGAGAATTATAGGCACGCCTAACTTAAAGCAAACATTTTTTTTCTGTTCATAGTTACAGCAAACATTTATTTTTATTTTTTTTACAACTTACAGCAAACATTATTAGGCTGTAACCTAACAAGTCGATTTTAAAACCACGAAATTTGTCAACAACCCAATCATCACATAGTTTGTCAGTAGAAGGTACAACCATCAATCATAATTATTTACATGCATCGAATATCCAAGTTTTCACGGACATTGAGTTTTTAGATATCCTGATACGAACTAAAAACTATGTTGATATATGAAAAGACGAATAATATCACTAAGAAAGTAAGAATACTAAAGAAAAGTCCATATTTTCATATAAAGTTACGAATTCAAATCTTGGCCAGGGAAATGAAACTAATATAACATGTCTAACTACAAAAAATTTGGTTAGACATATAAAAATGGCTACTACGTACGTTTACTATCAATTTTGGTTCTTCTTTTTGTGAACTAAACATGGGCTCGTTGTATGCATCTTATAATAGTTGATGATATTTGAAAACCTCATTTATTAGCAAAAGCCATGACCTCAGGTCACACAGTACAGATTACAAACATAATCAAGTAGTAGAAAGAAATGGTACATAGATGCACAAATACAATCAAACTTCCGCTTCGATTGACTTAACCTTGAGACATTTGTCTATCAAAAACCTACTAGTTTCATAAGTAAATTATTTTTACGTATCTCTTTCGACTTAGCCACGTCGACGGACTCCTATTAGTTAAAGTGTCCATCACATGCATCTGTCGAATACTTAAGTAATCCATCAGCATAATGAGTCCAAATGTTTTTTTGTAACTTTGTGGTGGTTGGCGGAAAGAACGGGTCGTCGCTGACGACGATTGTAAGGGCGTGTTAAATGAGAGACTTGAGTGTACTATTGTCTTCGCTCCCGCCCCTATACGTATATATCCGTGAGTGAATAAAATATTCGACCTAACGGATGTTAGAGAGATTGATAAGTGACAACACTATATCTCAAGTTTTCACCACCCCCAACAGAAAGCACATATCTTAGAGAGATGACAGAGACTAATTTTGGCGAGAAAACGCGTGTTCTAGTGGTTGGAGGGACGGGATCCTTGGGGAGGAGGATTGTAAGTGCATGTTTGGCTGAGGGACACGAGACTTACGTTCTGCAGCGGCCGGAGATCGGAGTGGACCTTGAGAAGGTGCAGCTCCTCCTCTCTTTCAAAAGACTTGGCGCACATCTCGTGGAAGGCTCATTCTCCGATCACCAGAGCCTTGTCTCTGCCGTAAAGCAAGTCGACGTGGTTGTCTCCGCCATGTCCGGCGTCCATTTCCGTACCCACAACATCCCCGTTCAACTCAAACTGGTCGAAGCCATCAAAGAGGCCGGTAACGTCAAGGTAAAGAAGTAAAAAACCACATGTGTATTTATATATGTTGATACATCACTAGCTATATCAGTTTCTTGAAATTATAAATCTTATCATTGAAATTTCAGTTGATAGTAGAGTTTGAATCATATATCCGCTATACATCATGCATGTAGTTATCACCCTTTTACATCAAATTTCAAAGTAATTTATAATACCGGATATTAAAGCTAGGTTGATTTTCCAAAAACTTGCTTTGGCATATTATAACGACATAAATTAAACTATATCAATATTGTGTACAAGTCCAATGCATCTGTCTGCATGACATATGCATCTTTGAAAATGGCATAGTTCGGCTACACTCATTAAAATTTAAACAATTTTCTTAGAAAAGATAAGATGAAAAGATTAGGTCCGTTCAAAGATTTGTAAGATAACTGTGTATCACAAAGTCGCACTTTTTGGCTTCCTGATACGAAATTTTTAATAAGCGTGAATAAATTATTGATCAAAAGACTATTTAAAAACGTTTCTAAGTAATAAAAATCAGTTTAATAAAAAATTAAAAACAATTCAAACAACTATCTAAATTATTAATCTGGTCGCATGTGTTTAAATAAAAGTGTTGACTGTCTTAGCTTTTGTCCGTTGTGCTTAAACAAAAGTTTAGAATATTTTTAATGAACTACTTATAGATTATTAACTTTTTTTTTGTTCACACATAAACTAGATTAACAAGTTGAAATATTTCAGCGCTTTTTACCATCAGAATTTGGAATGGATCCGTCGCGTATGGGACATGCAATGCCACCAGGAAGTGAAACATTCGAACAAAAAATGGAAGTACGAAATGCAATCGAAGCCGCGGGGATCCCCCACACATACCTCGTCGGCGCTTGTTTTGCCGCATACTTCGGTGGAAACTTATCTCAAATGGGAACTTTGGTGCCTCCCAAGAAAAGAGTTGATATCTATGGAGATGGAAATGTTAAAGGTAAAAAGAAAAAAATCTTATGCGAAACTCATTTCATTTTATTTCATCTCTTGGATCGCTTCCATTTCATAGTTACGAAAAATATCTATTTAAACCATTTGGGTTCCCATTCATTTTATTAGTGATATTCGTGGATGAAGATGATATGGCAAAATATACCGCAAAGACGCTTAATGATCCCCGAACGATGAATAAAACTGTGTACGTTAGACCTGCCGACAACATTCTCACACATTTGGAACTCGTTCAAATATGGGAGAAACTAACTGGAAAAGTATTGGAGAAGACATATGTTTCAGCACACGACTTTCTTGCTGACATTGAAGGTAATTAATTAAGTCCGATCATCGTACTAACCAAACAAAAATTGTGGATTAGAGATTACATTACATTATGAGAAATGAGCTGAATATGGGCTGATTAAGTATTTATTTTCTATATAACAATTGTGACAATGTTAGTTCTGTATATGCAGAGAAGGAAATAGCGCACCAAGCGGGATTAGGACATTTCTATCACATATACTACGAAGGTTGTCTCACAGATCATGAAGTCGGAGACGACGAAGAAGCTTCTAAACTCTATCCAGACGTGAAGTACACACGCATGGATGAATACTTGAAAATTTTCGTATGATTTTTGGTTGAACCAAAATACATACATATATAGAAAACATATCCGCCATTTGCTAAGTTTTCATTCCTTATTTTCAGTGTTTTTGTTTCGTTAAAGAAGAAAGATGTTATTCTGTGCGTATTTGAATTTTTCAATGGTTATATTTAACAAAAATACTGTAGATGAGAATTGACCAAAAAAAACAAACAAGAAATGATATCCAAAATTGGCTAAAACAAAATTATTGAAAACATTTCATTTAAGAAACTGATATATATCGAACATATCAAATTTTCTCTCGTCAAAATAATTTACATAACTGTTGCTCTAGCCACTTAGACGGATTTACATTATCAGCATCGAAGATCAAAATACAATTGTCGATTATTTCTGGTCAACTATCTCAATTTTATTTTCTTATTGTTACTAACCACATGTATATTATAGAAATTTAGGAAAACTAAATGTTTTTTTTTCTTTTCTTAAAACAAATCTGTCCGTATAATCATGTTAGTTAATTGAGGAAAAAATAAATCATATTAGTTAATGATTCATTTGGTCAAATATTGTAGGGAATCATAAGGATAATCATATTATTTTCAAAAGAGCTTTAAAATAAACTGAATTATTTTTTAACCACCACGTCAGTAATAATTCATTTGGTCAACAACAATACGTTTGTAAATAGTGACGTGTTGCGATTGTGCTATATAGTGTCAGAAACTCATAGGCTAAATGAGAAGATAAACAAAAACAAAAAATGAATCAGACGGAGCCTCTTAGAAACATTGGAGACGATGACGACGTAAGAACAGAATTCAGAAGTTTAATATCTTCACTTCCTTCAGACATAAACGTCCAAGGGAAGAAGCTATGCAACTACCAAGGATGTTGGTATTACGACAAGAATCTCCACGCAGTCCTCGATTACCAGAAACATTTTAAGCCGCTTGACACCGACATAATACTCAGTTCATACCCCAAGTCTGGAACGACTTGGCTCAAGGCCCTCACAGTCGCTTTACTTCATAGGTCAAAGGATGGTATTCAGAGCCATCCTCTTACCTCTGATAGCCCTCACGGTCTTGTACCATTTCTCGAGATGAATTTGTATCTCAAAAGCTCAACACCGGACCTGACCAAGATCTCATCATCTCCGAGGTTGTTCTCAACCCACATGCCGTTGCATACTCTTCGAGAGCCGCTCAAGGACTCTCCTTGCAAGATCGTCTACGTGAGCAGGAACGCCAAGGATGTATTAGTGTCGCTTTGGCATTTTAGGTCAAAAATTGAGAAGAAAGAAGCTGAAATAAGCAGTCTCAACTCTATAGTCGAGTCGTTCTGCAAAGGAGTTGACAATAATGGACCTGTTTGGGACCATGTTTTGAGCTATTGGAAAGGAAGTTTGGAAGACCCAAAGCATGTTCTTTTTATAAGATACGAGGATCTCAAAGAAGAGCCTTATGCCCAGGTCATGAGACTTGCCGACTTCTTGGGTTGTCCTTTCACTCAAGAAGAAATACATAGGGGGTCCGTTGAGAAGATCTTGAACTTGTGCTCTCTGTGCAATCTGAGTAACCTGGACATCAACAAGACCGGGGTATCGTGGAACAACATGGATCACAGTATCTACTTCCGCAAAGGAGAAGTTGATGATTGGAAGAATCATCTCACTACTGAAATGGCGAACAAAATCGACATGGTCATCCACGAGAAATTTCAAGGTTCGGGTTTAAAAATCTGAGTTATATTTATGTTGAGTGTGCTTTCTTTCTTCATATGTACGTGTATCCTAATAATAATAACTTTCATTGTTATGGTCTTTTGTTGTATGCTTCATTACGTTTTCCAAAATCCAAATTGGTAATTTTATAAACTTCTTTGACGCAAACCAATGTCATGATTATTGAATTTCGGAATATTTGTGTGGTTCTTTATAGCTACGTGAAAGATGCGTATAAAATTTTGCTTCAAAATTTAGATTACCCGAAACAAATTATATAAACAATACTAAATTGACTCGGTCGGTATCTTGGAGACTTTTGATATGTTTTTGGAATATATTAGGTCAAGTAGCTTGTGCTGCATTATTGAAAAGAAGGGTTGTTTTTCTTAATTAGGCCACTCTCTCAAGACCTCTTGGTGTTAAATATTTAGAAGCAAACAAAACTCGACCTACTCTATCATTGAAAAGATTATTAATTAGTCACCCCACATATGATCTCCAAAGAACTCGTTGACTAATATTTTATACTCCCTCCGTTTCATAATATAAGATGTTTTAGAGAAATTTATTGTTTCATAATATAGGATGTTTTCAAATTTCAATACAACTTTTAGATTAGTTTAGTATTTTATATTATGCAGTATTGTTTCTGATTGGTTGAACTTGTTAAAAGTAAAATCTTCTTAATCTACGTGCTTTGCTTAAAACATCCTATATTTTGAAATGGATGGAGTACTAATTTATGATTAATCCAAGGATTGCCCCATTATTCCACCCTGTACTAATTGCTTTCTAAGCATTCCTACTCAAACTTTTTGTCTCTTCAAAAAACACAACAAAAAGTTTAATCTTTATAAAACTACACATAGTTTTTTATATCCAAAATCCTACATCTCTAATCAACCCAGATGAAACCATCAGTAAACCGGTAAACACATTTTATTAAACTGCAAAATACCATTTTTTGTTGGAATTTGACCTAAATTTAATTTTTGATCCGATGAAACAGGTTGAAAAAAAAAATGGAAAAAGTGAAAAATAATTAAAATGAAAAAGTAAAATTTATCCTTCGTCGTCGTTGTCTAAACATCAGTTTACTGAATCACCAGCCACCATCGCAGGATTCTTAGCATTATTCACCGGAGTTATCCTCCAACATTGACTTTTCACAGCGACTATATTATTTTGTTATGTCAAGATTTGTAGTTTAGAAGTTTGTGGTTGTATCGTTGTTGTGTCATCAACGGAATTCAATTTTTGGTATCGAATGTTGTTGATGAAAAAAAAGGGTTAACATAACTGTTTTATTTGCATATTTTGATTATAATAGATAATGGTGGCAGTGGCATCATCGAAAAGTGGTTGTGTTATATAACTTCGTAGCATCAATGAAATCGACCATGATACCGGAATGTTGCATGCTAGCAGCATGGGATCTCATACCAAGACAAGCACAATCAAGTGCAAAACTCAGTGGTTCAAACAATATATAGTCATACGTTGTAACGAAATTTGATCACGGTTCAGTCAAAAACATATCAAGATGCATTTAAAACGCTTTCTCACCTTATGATTTAACACTTTCCATTTAACCCATCGTCTATCCTAACTTGTTCCATTATATGAATTGTGAATTCTAGGATTTTTTTCCCTCTTTAATCACATTAAATATTGAAAATTTTAATCAATTAAAATAGAAAAATATAATTAAATTATTTTCATTTTTCATTTTTCATTTTTTGACATAGTAAATATTTATTATATATATATATATATATTTAAAAAAATAAATTCAGTTGCTTTTTTATTTTTCAAGTTAAAATATTTTGTACAATTATGCATTTCAACTAGTTGAATGGATGAAACAAAATATAAGATTCAAATTTTGACGTATATTGCAAACGAAAGTAACATTATTTCAGTAGTTACTGGTTTTCATGATTGTTTCCATGTTGCTGTGAAAATAATTCCTAGTAGCTGGTCTATATGAAAAAGCTAATGAGGAGATGCTAAAATACTACAAGTGTGATAATGATGACTCCAATATCATCCATTGCTATGGTACTAATTATAAATATATAACTCTAGCAGTGGACAGAAGACTATCCTGTTTTTAAGTTAATTTTTTATGACGTTTGTTTCTTCCTTCAAAATTTTCTTTTTATTCGTTAATATTTCGTTCTTATCTTCTTCATTCCTAGTGATAGGGTAGCAATTTAGCATGCTTATTCATATCTATTCACTGATTTGTAAGGTTCCTTGAACTTTATGATAAACCGACTTCTTGGGTTGTCCTTTTACTCAAGAAGACATACATAGCGAATCTGTTGAGAAAATCTTGGACTTGTGCGCACTGAGCATGCATGAGCAATTTGGACATCAACAAGACCGAAATATCGTGGAACAACTTGGATCACAGTATCTACTTCCGAATAATCTCACTACTGAAATGGCGAACAAAATCGATATGATCATCCACGAGAAATTTCAAGGGTTCAGGTTTAAGAGACATCTGAGTGATTTTTATGTTGAGTGTGCTTTTGTTGTATGATTCATAACGTTTTCCAAATTGGTACCTTTATCAACTTTCTTTGACGCAACCCAATATCATTGTTTAATCTCGGAATAATTAATTGTTGTTTTATATATAGCTTTGTATAAACAATACTGACTTAGCTTCACTCCGAATCTTGGGAAGACTCCGGGCATGTTTTTGGAATATTATTAATTCAAGTGTAGCATTATTAAAAATGAAAGTTATTCTTCTTGGTAAGTCTCTAGGACATTTTTAGTGATATCTATACTAATATTTTTGCAGCAGTTTTTGCTCAAAAATCATTTTGGAAACAATTAGCATTTAGTGCATTGTTTTTAATATTAGTTACCAAAATTTTCAAAATTAAGGCTTTGAATGGAGAAAGCATGTAATGCAGAGCAGATCAAGTGGTTCAAGCAGACCAAGCAGAATAAAAGTAGATCAAAAATTTGGCAGTTCAAATGCAGATCAAGGGTGAACAACATCAAAAAAGCTGTAGACCAGATCTGCATGTATTTCTCCTGCAATTACCACAAAAAGACAAAAAAATTTGAACTGCACACAGTTCATTTGCATTAATTTTTTAAAACAAAAAATTTCTTGAATGGTAACTTAGTGATAGGAGAACTGCATTGAAGGGTGATCTGCTATTTTTCTGTCCTCCCATTCAAAGCCTAACTATAGGTAAGATTTAAAAAATAAGGAAATCTTTCTATCTTATTCAAACATAAATATATGCTTCTCTTTCATTTTTATTTAAATTTGTATTTAATTAATCTTTAATTATTCTATAATACATTTAGTTAATAAAAATTGTAATTTTTTCCTGCATATGATGTAATACAAATATTTAAAAACGGACATATATTACCCAATATCTCACATCGCCCAAAAAAGTTGGGCAATGATTCAGAGTCATACTACAAAAAAGACCAAAATGATTCAGAATACAAATGAGTAGAAAGCTTGATTTATCAGACATTCTAAATTAAAAAAATATTATATGTTTTATTCCGGTTCTTAAAATGTTAAAAATATTAATAATATTTAAAAGTTTATGAAGTTTCAAATATTATAAATATTTAAACTTTATAAGAAGTTTAACTATTATAAATACTAGGATGTAGCCCCGTGCGTTACCGCACGGGAAAGTGAAAACTTGAAATGATTAACATTGTTAATTTCATATTTTGAGTGAAATGTTTTTGATAAATTTTTAATGTATAATATAAAATCATAAATAATGAATAAGATGAATTAACCAAATTAGTTAAATAAAATATTTGTTATATATATATATATAAATGAAAAATCGATTCAGTGACAATAAGAAAATAATATTAAAGATATATAAATTTAGGTCTACTAAACCATACTCAGATAATCAATTTTGAAAAATATTAACATAGAATAAAATTTCAATTATTATTTTATCAAAATTTATAAAAAATAATAAGAGAATCAGGGAGAAAGACCTCATAGCAGCAACTGCAACCAAACAAATTGATTAAAAAGATAAATTTATGAAAAATTAGAAATCACCATTAATTACCTAAATTAATACTTGAAAGAGATGATCAATACAGTTAGATGGAAAACGACACCAAATAAAAGTTAGATGAATGAATCAATAAATAAAACAATCCAACTTTTTAACAAAAATGAGTTAATTAATGTTGATTATGTAATTGAAAGAAAATGATACTCAGATTTTTAAATTTAATGGTATTAAACAATAGTCAAATAACAAAAACTTTTTTCAAGATCCATTATATATATATATATATACAAAGGGTGTAAAACAAAAATGTGCGAAAACTAACAAATGTGAATATTGAAAGTTGGGAATACGACGAAAAAACATAATTGTTGGATCAAAATATTGCAACTCTTAAGATCATTAACAAATCTAAACAGTTAGATGAGATAATAAAAATAATCTCATCTGTTATAATTAAATTGACTCCTAAAAGTGAGTTTGCTATAATATAGAAACATATAAATCTATGATTTTATTTATTAACTTGTAAGTTTAGAAAATATTTAGAAAACAATAAATTCGAAACTTGTTTTTGTATTCCATAAAAGCTTATATATAATAAACAAAGAGGTGTAAAATATAAACGTGTAAAACATAGAGGGGTGAAAAAAATGTGAAAAAATTAATAGGTGCGATTTTTGAAGATGGGGTTACGATGAAAAGATGCAAAAATATGAAAATAAAGACGTGTGACACAAAAAGGTGTGAAACAAAAAGATGCAAAAACTAACAAGTGCAAACATTGAAATCAAGGGGTACGACGAAGAAACACAATTATTGGATCAAAACACTACAACTTTATATAAACAAAGAGGTGTAAAACAAAAATGTGTGAAAACTAACGGGTGCCAACATAGAAAGTTGGAGGTTAAACGAAAAAACACAATTGTTGGACCGAAACTTTGCAACTTTTTGAGATCATTAATCATACTCAATGAATAAAAAATCTTTCCAAAATCCGTAAAAATCTGTATATATATTAAAACAAAGAGTGTGAAAACAAAGAGGTGTAACACAAAAAGGTATGAAACAAAAACGTGCGAAAACTAACAGGTGCCAAGATGGACAGCTGGGGGTGCAACGAAGAAACACAATTGTTGGAGCAAAACTTTGCAGCTTTGAGATCATTAACAAAGGGTGAGATCATTAATAATACTAAAAGAACAAAAACTCTTTTCAAAGTCCATAAAAATCCGTATATATGTAAAAACAAAGAGTGTGAAAACAAAGAGGTGTGAAACAAAAAGGTGTAAAACTAACAAGTGCAACCATTGAAAGCTAGGGGAACAACGAAGAAACACAATTGTTGGATCAAAACATTGCAACTTTTCAAAGTCCATAAAAATCTGTATATATGTAAAAACAAAGAGTGTGAAAACAAATAGGTGTGAAATAAAAAGCTGCGAAAACTAATAAGTTGGATCAAAATGTTGTTTTCTATAATTTTATTTTTTTGTTCTTTCTTTATTTGTTTTCATCATCTGTTTGCTTGTTTCTCTTTACTCTAGTCTCCATTTTTTTTTCTCTAATTTTATTTCTTTCTTCTTTCTTTATTTATTTCCATCATCTGTTTGCTTGTTTCTCTTTACTTCAGTCTCCATTTTTCTTTTTTTCTCTAATTTATTTTTTTCTTCTTTCTTTATTTGTTTTCATCATCTCTTTGCTTGTTTCTCTTTACTTCAGTCTCCATTTTTCTTTTTTCTCTAATTTTATTTCTTTCTCTTTCTTTATTTGTTTTTATCATATGTTTGTTTGTTTCTCTTTATTTCAGTCTCCATTTTTCTTTTTTCTCTAATTTTATTTCTCTCTTCTTTCTTTATTTGTTTTCATCATCTCTTTGCTTGTTTCTCTTTACTTCAGTCTCCATTTTTCTGTTTTCTCTAATTTTATTTCATTCTTCTTTCTTTATTTGTTTTCATCATCTCTTTGCTTGTTTCTCTTTACTTCAGTCTCCATTTTTCTGTTTTCTCTAATTTTATTTCATTCTTCTTTCTTTATTTGTTTTCATCATCTGTTTGCTTGTGATGTTCATATATTTTACCATGTTTTCCCTTAGTTTATTCACATCTTTTGCATCTTTTTCTATCCATTTTCACTCTTATTGTGTAGCTTTAGGACCAATCTTGCATTAGAGTGTAGTTGCATTGCATTTGCATCTTTTCATGCATAAGCAGGTGATTTTGGAGCTTAAGGAGCATGGAAGCAAAGGAGAAGAGATGTGAAGCTGTCATAAGGAGGAAACAAGGAAGTTAAGGCTGAAGAACCAAAGTCCGGAGTCCAGCTCGACCAAGCACTCGACCGAGTGGGAGATGGACTCGACCGAGTGGGGATGCACCAGGGAAGCCAGCTCGATCGGTCACTCGACCGAGCACTGGTCGAGTTGACCGATCCGTGGACCACTTTGACTTTTCCTATTTTTAGGGCTTCCACCTTCCCCACTATATAAAGACTTGTACTGCAGCCACCAACTCTCTCTTTGCCTAGATTTTTAGTCAGCTTTTCAGAAACCTAGTTTTTACCTTTTTGGGAATTTTATTCCTTTTGCTTTTTCTTAAATTTTTAGATTTTGTTCTTGAGAAAAAAGAAGATTCCTTAAAACTTGTTTGTTGAATAACTTTCTGGGTTTTAAGAATTTGAGTTTGATTCCTTCTTTAAAGTTGTAGATCTCATTCTTATCTATCTAATCATGCAAGTTTCAATGATTTCTGGGTTTATGACTTGTTTGATCATGTCTTGCTTTGAGTAGTTACCTTAGGATCTTGAGGATGGGTTAGGATAGATTGATCTTGTGGTGTATCTGATTTGATCAAGCTTGATTGTTGTAGATCTCTTCTAGGCTAGATGTTCTTAATGCTGATTCTATATCTGAGAGGGTAGGATCTGATCTTAAGCTTTTTAGCATCACACCAATGTTTAGAAAGCATAGATAAGGCTAGATCTAGAGCTTACCATTAGGCTTGCTAAGAGATTAGAGGTCTTGTTTGGTTTGAGATGTATTGCTTAATGCCTGCTTGTGTAGATTCTTTTCATTGTGAGAGCAAGTCTAGGATTGCATAGGTTTGATTGTCTCTTGACCATGAGAGTGGGAGAGACTTGTCTTAGATTAGTATGTCTAGAGGTCAGCTCATAGCTTTGCTTGAGATTTGTTGATTAAGTTAGATCACCACAATGATTAGTTTATCCCATGAATCCATCCTCAGGAACCTTTTTTGTTTATTGAATTTCTAGTTTAAATATCATCGTTTGCTTGTTGTTTGATCTGATTTAGTATTGCTCTGTTTTTCTTGTCTTGCTCTGTTTTCACGTTTTTTCCCAACTCGACCACCCACTCGACCTACACTCGGTCGAGTGCTGATCGAGCTGTTCCCAGATTGCTTGTTTATGTTTTGTGTTTGTCTTGTCTCATTCCTGTTGCATTTTCATTGCATTCACTTAGCATCTAGTTCATTACTTGCCTTGCATTAGTTCTATTCTAGAATTTACAGTTCCTGTTTCTGTTTCTAGATCATAATCATACTGTCTTATTTGCATTTAGTTCCTAGTTCTTGTAGTTTACTTTCTGCTTTTCATCATTATCATCATAGGATTGTTAGTGACAGACAATCATCATCATATTTGGCTTAACTTAGAATCATATGCACATCTTGATTGTTCACAAGCACTCAGACTGGATTGACACCTCTTATACTGCAACTGCATAAGGGGAATTGAAACACCCATCATCATTCCATATCATACACTTGCATACACACATCCATTCATTCACATCACCAAAATAACATGTTTCAGCTTGTTCCTCTTTACTTCATTCGCTATTTTTCTGTTTTCTCTAATTTTATTTCATTCTTCTTTCTTTATTTGTTTTCATCATCTGTTTGCTTGTTCCTCTTTTCTTCATCCTCCATTTTTCTGTTTTCTCCAATTTTATTTATTTCTTCTTTCTTTATTTATTTCTATCATCTGTTTGCTTGTTTCTCTTTACTTCAGTCTCCATTTTTCTTTTTTCTTTAATTTTATTTCTTTCTTCTTTCTTTATTTGTTTTTATCATCTGTTTGCTTGTTTCTCTTTACTTCTCAGTCTCCATTTTTTCTGTTTTCTCTAATTCTATTTCTTTTTTCTTTCTTTATTTGTTTTCATCATCTGTTTGCTTGTTTCTCTTTACTTCAGTCACCATTTTTCTTTTTTCTCTAATTTTATTTCTTTCTTCTTTCTTTATTTGATTTTGAAATGAATATGTTTACATATTTATATTAATGAATATGTTTACATATTTATATTTCCGAAATCAATAAATCAAAATTTATCAAATTAATAACCTTATTTCTTTTAGACATATGCCTTGTTCGTTTGTGAGTCTCAGCGACACCTTCAAACGACTGTAATTATAGTGCAATTTTCTCTTTTAATCATTTCCATCAATATCTTCTGTGAATCAGTGCACCATGTTTCTGTCGCTGGTTTTTTTGGCGATGTATTTAAGCGATACAAGTGTCGATTTTTTTCATCTCTCTCACTATATTTTGTCGCTGGTTTTTTAAATTATTAAAAAATCAGTGTTAAGAATAAGAAGATTACCAATCAATCTCAAATTTAAATATAAATAAACAAAAATTATCACACATTTCACTTATAATTCACTTATAATATACATTAATAAAAATGAATATATTTATATACATAGAGGTGGAATTGTAGATGAATATATAATACAAACAACTATCGTTTTTGTAGACAAAACATATGATATATAAAAATGTCTAAAGTCGTTAAATATTTTGACAATTCTAATAGATTATATAGATTGATAATCCAAAATTAAATGTACTTACTACTTATTTTTCTCCGTACAAGATGTAGGTTATTTATCTAGTATTTTGGAAAGGTAAAAACAATTATGAGTGAAAAATACAAACAGATTTATAATCTAAATGATCTCATTAAAAATTTAAAACTTTATTTTTAAGAAAAATCCATAAACCTTTAGTTAAATCAATAAGCCTTACAAAAAATTCATTCTTATAATAATATATATTTAGTAATTTTAAAAACTACTTGCAAATGGTTGATTATTAAAAATTTGGAACAACTGAAATATTAATATAAAAATGAAAAAAATGTTTTCTCAGTAACTTACACATAAATAGGACTGCACTTACATGATTAGTAAATGAATGCAGAGTTTCTCCGAGTGATGTGATCTTAAATATTAAATTTACCAAATTTTTCAATGCTTCAATTAAACGGTTAGGATAATTTCTTTTAATATGTTTTAATAAATAAAGATAATTTATGAAGAATTATACTTAGTTAAAGATGTGAACATTTGAATAGACACAACTGTTCAGAAAAATTACAACTGTTCGTAAGAGACAAAACTTTACAGTTAACATACATTTACAATTTTTCAAAAAGACGCAACAATATAATTTTTTTTTGTCAAAAAAGATAAAAAAAAATATTTTTATGAAAGTCATAATGAAAAGACACAATTTTTTTTTGCATTTATTCAGCTTGCTATTATCATATGTTAAAAAATAAAATTAAAAATTTCCCAAAAGAAGAACAAATATATATAATCCTAAAGACGTGTACATTTGAACTCAAAGGAAAGTTGGAAATTGTTACAAAAGAAGAACAAATTATATAGATTACTAAAGATATGAATATTTGAATAGACATTTATAATTGCTAAAGATGTGAACATTTGAATAGATACAATTGTTCATAAAAAACACAACTGTTTGTAAAAGACACAACTCTACATTCAATAGATGCAACTTTTTAAAGAGACGCAACCATATAATTTTTTTGTCATAAGAATAATTAAATAATATTATTTTAATGAAAAGTCACGATGAAAAGATGCAACTGAATTTTTTTAATAAAAGTCACAATTTTTTGAATAAAAAGTCACGATGAAAAGACGCAATTGTTCTTTGCATTGATTCACATTGCTAATATTATATACAAAAATCTCAACTGTTTGTAAAAGACACAACTCTACATTCAACATATGCAACTCTCTAAAGAGACGCAACCATATTTTTTTTTTGTCAAAAGAATAAGTAAATAATATTTTTCTTAATCAAAAGTCACGATGAATAGATGCAACTGATTTTTTTTTAATGAAAAGTCACGATTTTTTTAATAAAAGGTCACGATGAAAAGACGCAACTGTTCTTCGCATTTATTCATATTGCTAATATTATATACAAAAGTCTTCGTATTTATTCATATTGCTAATATTATATACAAAAGTCACAACTGTTTGTAAGAGACACAACTCTACATCCAACTGATGCAACTTTCTAAAGAGACGCAACCATATAACTTTTTTGTCAAAAGAATAATTAAATCATATTTTTTTAATGAAAAGTTTACAAAACATCAATCTTTATGGAACAAAAAAAATATCCCAAAACATCAATCTTTGTGGGACGGAGGGAGTATCTATACTGTATCTTTTTAAGCAATTTGTTACCGTAAGTTTTTTATATGATTACATAGAGAAATTTTGACAATTTAAAAGATGATTAAGAAAACCCAACAATTTAGCATTACGTAAATGCCTAGCCAACTTCATGATAACGTTCTGGATTAATAGTCAAATCATTATATACCCTTCAAAAATAATAAAATTTACACAAAAATATTATATATACTTATTTTCTAAGACTACGTTCATTGTCGTTCCGTCGGAATTAAATAAATTTAAAAGAAGTCTTAGTAGTCAAAAGATTATACTTTTATACCCTGAATTATTTGTTGGTAGATTGTTCATACTTCATATGAGACCTTATATCGCAACATTTGAATGAGTTCATAAAATAAACAAGTTTCATAATCATAGATTATAATAATTATACCGTGTTTGTTAAAAAATTTTGGCTTATCCGTAGTTCTAGCATCACTGCATATCATCACGCCTCTCGTATCTTGGTTTTGGTTTTTCCAGAAAGTCAAAAAATAAAATCTGCACATTGAGAATCAAAAACATTAGCCATGAAAAAAATATGGAACACGTACTTAATAATATTAGCCATGCAAAAACATGAAAACCGGAAAGGCTAAAAATTTTGAAGAGACTAAAAGTTAACAAAACTAAGATTAGTGTATGAACTTAATAGTGTCGACTAACATAATAATTATCTAACCGAGAAACACTACAGGTCATTCGCAGCAAAGATATTAAATTACTCCCTCTGTTCCAAAATATAGAATTGATTGGCTAAAAACACGTTTATTAAGGAAAATTTTAACACAACATTAATTGACCACAAAAAAAAGAAAATAAATAGAATAGATAATTAAGAATATTAAGAGACACGTTTTATTCCACTTAAATAGGGGTTGTTAACAAATAGAATGGATAAAAAAAAACTAAACAATTTTATATTTTGGAACAAAAAAAAAAGCTAAACAATTCTATATTTTGGAACAGAGGGAGTATCTTGAATTAGAGATTGATGTTTGAAAGTTAAAAAGACACTTCAATAAAACAATTCTTTAGTACTCAGAAAACAATTTTCCGAAACTTGTTTATTTAGTCAAGAAAAGTTTATATATAATAAACAAATAAGTGTAAGACATAGATGTGTGAAATATAAAGGTGTAAAAATTAATAAATGTTAAATATGGAGGTACAACAAATGGGTGTAACACATAGAGGTGTGAAATTAAAACGTGTAAAATTAATGGATATGATTTTTGACCAGGAGATACAACAAAGAGATGCAAAGACTAAGATGTGTGATTTTTGAAAGATGGGGGTGTGACGAAAAGACAAGATTAATAATTTTTAAAACCAGGAGGTACAACAAAGAGATGCAAAAACTAAGAGGTGTGATTTTTGAAAGATGGGGGTGCAACGAAAAGACACGATTAATAATTTTAAAAACCAGGAGGTACAACAACGAGATGCAAAGACTAAGAGGTGTGATTTTTGAAAGATGGGGGTGCGACGAAAAGACACGATTAATAATTTTAAACCGTTGGATTAAAACTGGAACTAATTTCATGCGTTGGATTAAAAATTGACACAAAAAAGTGGGTTTGCTATTATATATAGATTTCAACTTTTTAAGAAGTTTGAAGACCTTTAAAATATTAATAATATATTTAAACTTTTACGAAACTTCAAATATGAGAAATACACAACCATTTTAAAAATTCTAAGTATTATAATTAGGCCTGCGAGTTCGGGTTTTCGGATCGGGTCGGGTCGGTTTTTTCGGGTAATCGGATATTCGGGTTTTTGAAAATTGTTCCGAAGATAACCGAAGTAAATTTTGGTTCGGGTCGGGTCGGTTTTCGGTTAATTCGGTTTTTGATTTTTTTGTCGAAATGAACCGAAACTCTTTGTTTCTAATAAATGGCTGCCGAAGAAACAAAAAAAATAAAAGGATTTAGGCCAGGCCCAGTAAAAGAATTAAGAAAAAAAAAAAAAACATTGTCTTTTAATGGAAAACGGTGTGTTTTAAACTTTAAGTCATCTTCAACCTTTTGACAAACCCTAAAATGAGCTTAAAACATTGACGGCGGCCATAGAAACACAGAGTCTCACCAGATCCGGCGAAAGAAGAGGAGGAAGATGAAGATCTCGGTTACCCGAACGGGTACCCGTACCGAACCGAAAAAACTCGGTTAACCGATCAAATTTACAAAGCTTCCGATCGGTTCAACTCTCCTAACCGAAGCTAACCCGAAACCGAAAATTTCGGTTCGGTACGGGTCGGTGCATTCGGGTCGGGTATTTATCGCAGGCTGAATTATAATATTTAAACTTTATAAGAAGCATCAATCTTATAAAATATAAATGGTTATAATCTTAATAAATAACATAACAACTCAATCTAATATTTATAATACAAAATAATATATATTAAAACTTAAGATGCTATAGTGCGAGTTAAATATCTTGGGACGGGGTTATATAGCTGGACGGATTTTATCGATATTTATCAAAATTTAAAATATTATTAATTCGGTGTTTCACTGATAAACCATCATTTCATTATTTTGTTAATACCATCGGTATCAGAAAATAGACATATCTAATTATATTGATTAAATAAATATTATGTAAAAAGAAAATTATATTACGGTATTATATGGTTTAAACCATAAAATTAATAATTATTATATAATTATAATATATATAACCAACAAATACAACTTATAATTGAAATGTTTTAGTTATAAATAATTTGTCCCGCGGTGTACCGCGGGTCCTAATCTAGTATATGATAAGAAGCAAACAAGATTCGACCTACTCTATTATTGAAAATAATTATATTCATCTCCTTAAAAACAACTCATTAATTAACTAGTAGCTTATACTAATTTATCGTTTGTGTGCTTGCGTCTACCCGAATTGCGAATTTAAATCTATGTATTGAATGTCATAGATATATATCTATATTAGTATTTATACAGTACTTTTTGTTTAAAAATATGTTTTTGGAAACATTTACCGTTGCATGTTATTAAATGCTTATAATTTTATCCAAACAAGGTTAGTTAACTCTTTTTACTATTCATAGAACCAAACAGGCAAAATATTTTAAATATCCATATATATATAATTTTTTATAATTAATATAGATATTTAAAAGATTTATTCCAGATTTAAAAAAATTATTCTCCTATCATCTGTTTATTATTTTAAATTTTAAATATAGTGAATCATTTACATACAGTTAATAAAAATCTATCTTTTTGCATAGCTTGGGATTAAAATTTTTTAAAACAAACATATATTACTCAATTAATATAAAAAGTGTGTGTTCAACATAGATATATAGTAAATTTACCGTATACAGTAAATTATAAAATTTTAAGAAGTTTATAATTTATAACTGAAATATCTAAACTTAACTAAAAGTTTAAAATTATGAATATTTAAACATATTAAAATTTTAAAATAACACAAACAAGTTATATTACATGACGGGTTATATGACATGACATGATTGAATTGATAGTACTAAGAAATAAACTATCATTAATACAGATTAAATCCTCATTTTACTATTTTAACAACATCAATATAAAGTATGTGAAATCAAACTGATTTAATTAAGATTGTACGAAACATAAATTTTTGTCTGGTATATGACTGATTATATATTAACTATTGGACCTCCCGAGTTGCTATCTCCGTTGGATCGACCTAAAGATATTTGAGCCAATCCAAGGTAAGCCTAATTTCCAAACCAAAGAAAAATAAAAAGAATTTAGATCATCTTTTGAAGATAATAGGTTTTATAATTAAAAAAAAATAGATAATCTTTTACAAAATAATAGTATAAATTTGAACTATTGTGTGTGAGTTTAAATCAACAAATAAAAAAATTATGTATAAGTGTATATAGACAAATTTTTGTAAAATTAAAATATAACATGTGTTTTTGGGTAAGGTAAAATATAACATTTGTTTATTATACAGTGATGTTTTTTTTTTGTCGTCTGAATTTTATTAATAAACCCAAAAAGATACAAGTTAAAATTACAAGAGGTGACAGACAACTAAATATCCTTGCGGTCATTAGGGGACAGACTACTGAATGTTCCCGCGGTCTTTAGCCCAAAAGAGGAAAACAAGCCCCAAAAAATGAAAAGATATATTAAAATCAAACACAAAGACATAAATCTAAGAAAAAGCAAAAGTCTTAGAGAAACTGAAACCTAAGACCATCACCAGCACAGCAACGCTGCAAAAATTTCCTTAAAAAAAGTTATTATTTTAATCATATATATATATTTATTATCTTTTATTAGTAATATATACTAAAAAGTTGACAGTTGTTTATATTTGCTGAGAAACGTTGATTGTATAAGCAACTGAAAAACGATTCTCTTCTTTCGCCTTTTCTCTCATTATTATATTAACTAGGACTCAGACACCCCCTCCCGCGATGTCGCTGGAGAAATATTTTAGAAAAAGTAAATAAAATCTAAAATTTAAAATTATACATTATGAAAACATTTTGAATGTAATAGAATAGTTTGAATACATAAACATTAAACATGTGAAGTGACCTTAGTGCAGTGGCAGGAGGTAAGTCCATTTGTAGAAGGCACCATCACACCCGGGATCCAGTCTTGGTTCCTATGAATGTAGGTATTTTGGTTAATGGGCCGGCCAGTTGTGGCCCAATGGTTGACAAAAAAAAAACATTAAACATAAACTGTTATTAAAAACACCATGGATCGAGTACCGCTTCCTACGAATGTAAAATTTGGTTAATGGGTCGGCCAAATGTGGCCTAATGGTTTGAGAAAAAAAAAAAAACTGTTACTAAAAACACAACAATCAAAATGAAAACTTAACAAAAAAAATTATTTAGAATAGACGCAGTTTTGCAAAAAACATTGTTTGAAGTATTATAAATATATAAGATATCTTATGAAGAATTATGGTAAAGAACTACAATTAAAAAAATTATTATGACAAAGTGATACTAACTGAGAATATTAAACTAATGGTTGTAATGAGTAAATATAAATTTCTATTAAATAATTATAATTAAAAATATATTTAATAATGAGTGAAACAGTATCAAAGAAAAATTAAAATTAAAATGCACAACTTTAAAAAACAATATAAAATAAATTTGATATATTAAAATAGTTTTTAACGAAAGTTACAATAAATAGACGCAACTATAAATTCTATATTAAGCTTTATTAAATTTCTATATTGCTATAATCATTTCCTAAATTTTAGTTAGATTATAGAATAACGTTGAATATTAGATATTAATATTTAAATTAGATTCAACATAAAACGAAAAATTTGTTTCAACGAACAATGATTTGTTGCGGTATAATTAAAAGGTTGCAACAATTCTTTTAAATATATTTTAGTTATTTAAAACTAATAAATACTCCTTCTGTTTCACAAAGAGTGTTATTTTGACACATTTCACACAAATTAAGAAAACATTAAAATATACATATATGCCCTTATTTAATAAGTATTTAATGGATTAATTTAGTTATAGATTAAGGGTAAAATTAGGAAATCTAATGTAAAAGATGCATTAAAAATATAAAATAATGCATTGGAATTGTAAAGTGACACTCTTTGTGAAACAAAGAAAAATCTCTAGAATAACACTCTTTATGAAAGAGATGGAGTAATAATTTATGAAGAGTTTATCCAAGTGGTGTGATCTTAAATATTAAATATACCAAAGTTGTAATGGTTCAATTAAACGGCTAAAATATATATTTTAATATATTAAAATTACTAATTAATGAACATGTATACTTAGAGATTGAATATAATTAAATATTACAACGATTCATAAAATATATCCAACTGCAATAAATTTCTCAGAGTGATGAGACTTCATTTCTAAAAAATTCTCTTTTAGCTAATACAAATAAAAAGAAAATTTGAATACAATAATGAGAAGTCATATATATATATATAGATTTTTAAAGATGTGAATGAATAGACACAACTGTTTGTAAGAGACACAACTTTACATTTAACAGATGCAACTTTTTAGAGAGACGCAACCGTTGTAATTTTCTGTCAAAAATAAAATAGAAAATATTTTATGAAAAGTTATGATGAAAAGTTGCAACTGTTATTGACATTTATTCAGATTGTTATTATATTATAGATATGAAAATGTACGACGAAAAACCGTAACTGTTATTGGCATTTATTCATATTGTTATTATTATATAGATTTATATAAGTAACTCTGTTGATTAGCATCTCCAGTGTCTAAGCTCTATGATTGTACAACGGCACGAGAGACTCTCACAAAGTTTTGCTATAGAATCAATAAAGCTGGATAGACCTCACACTGAAGCCAAACCATAAGCAAACCGAGTGGAAGGAAAGCATGATACCAACGCACAGTGCCGGCCATGAGGCCAAGCAAGGCAAGCACATGCTTGCGGCCGTAATTATATTAAGTAAATAATCGGCCGTGAAAATACCAAAGTATCTTAATAGTCTAGTGGTTAAAGTGTCTGAGAGTCACTTATTGGTGCCGGGTTCAATTCCTATATCTTGTAGTTGGCATTAAATTTTATTTTTTCTTAACTAACCAACCTTTTAAAATGTTACTGCCTGTAGCCCTAGTATCCCTAGGTACACACGACCAAAGACACAAATACAACTCCCATAGTACTTCACTAGCCAGACGGAGAGAGCACAAAGCCCTAGGGTCAAAGAAAAACTTTGATATCGACTGGAGACAAACCACGCTAGATCAACTGTTCTTACATACGGAAACTCCTTGACCCAGTTTCAGCCACCTACATACATAAAACTGATGACGTCCTCGCAAGAAAAGAACTAGAGACTGATTCCACTACTTCGACTAAAACCTAACTCCAAAGGTTCCAAAGAAATCTCAAAGAGAGGCTAGTAGGTGACTCAACAACAAAATCTCTCCAAATGGGAAATGGCTCACCAAGAACGAACCTAGAGCAAAACACAACCACAAACCAGCCAGAGGACTCGAAGGAGAGATAGAGCAAAGATCCAATTTCAAACCAGACAACACAGCCAAATCTATCAATTCAAGCCTCGCATACTACAAACAACCCTAAATGAAACCATGGTCATGACTCACACCATATAGACCCACTTAAAAACTAAAGCCATCATCAAGCAAACAGAGGATATACCAAACACGCTTAACTTGATGAAATTGACATCGATTACTAGACAGAGAATCAGCCACCTTCCAGCGGTATTGTTTTTTTCTTAATCATACTTATATTGAAATAAAATGATAGTAATAAAATATCAGTCGCGTAGTGCGGCTTTTTTTATCTAGTTTGATTCGAAATTTCGAACAGTAAATTCAACGGTTTTGAAATTAGAAAACTAAACACGTTACTTATAATTAGCCCTGAGACCTACTATCCGGTATCCGGGATCCGATCCGGGATCCGCTCTCATCCGCTCCGAAAAACCGGATATCCGGGTAGGACGGATCCGGATCCGGATAGTAAAATTTCATATCCGGCGGATTCGGATCCGGATCCGGATAGCACAAAAATACAGTCCCGGATATCCGATATCCGACCCAGTTGGTAAATATTACACTATTAGGCTTATATTTGTTTGTATCTGTGGGCTTAATATACAATATTATTTTAAAGCCCAATAATAGTCCAATACGAGAAAGTAGTAGCAAAGTTTGTACTTGTTTGAGACTAACAATTAGGGTTTTACTTTATTTTTCTCTCTGCGGCCGTTTATGTTTTCTCCATCAACCTTCTTCCTCCATTACCAGCCTTCTTCATTCTCCGTCACCGCCAACTTTTATCCTCCTCTACAACCAGTCTTCCTTAGCTTCCGCCACCGTGACTAGCCTTCTTTCTCCACCAGCCGCTTTCTTCATCCTCCCTTCTCTTCGTCCTATTTTTCTGTTACAGTGATGGGAACGCCTCAAAATAAAAGAGATTGCAGATCTGGCGCTAGGGTTCTTTCTTGGGAAGAGAACAAAAACAAAAAAAGAGCGGATCTGGATTTGGGGAGAGAAAAAAAAAACACGGATCCGGATATATCCGCGGATATCCAATTTTTAGACGGATATCCGAATTTCGGATACGGATACGGATAATGATATTGAGTATCCGCCGGATACGGAGCCGGATCCGGATACCTTCAAAAAGCCCGGATATCCGGATCCGTCTCAGGGCTAGTTACAACCGGAAAAATAAAAGGGCTTTTTAATTTTTATACACAAGAGAGAGATACTTGGAGAAAAGGATTAAAATAATAGTAAAAGACGGAAATCATCTTCCCGCCACCTGTATTACTCTATCCTCTCTGTTCTCTCTCTCTCTCTCACTCTCTCTAATGGCTTCTTCTTCTCTACCTCTTTCTCTCCCGATTCCACTACGATCTCGTAGTAGCACCACTCGTTCTCTACCTTTTCGATGCTCCCCTCTCTTTCTCTCTCTTCCTTCTTCAATAATTTGCTTCTCCACTCAAAACCCCTCCGGCCACGACCTCGAAGAGGTCCGGTGGCTCCGGGAAGAGCAGAGATGGATTCGCGAGGAGCAACGTTGGATTCGAGAGGAACAGAGATGGATACGCGAGCGTGAATCTCTTCTACGAGAGATTTCGGATCTCCAGCTCAAAATCCAATCCCTAGAGTCACGAAATTCGCAATTGGGGAGTTCTGTTCCGGACACGATTTCGAATATCGCTGCTTTGCTTCAGGTTTTGAAGGAGAAGAATCGGATCTCTGAGATTGGATTAAGCGCCACGCCGATGGTATTGGAGAATACGAGAGAACTTGTGGTTGAGGAAGAAGAAGTGGAAGTGGAAGAAGAAGAAAAGCGAGTGATTATTTCCGAGGAGAAAGTTAGGGTTCCGGAGCCGGTGAAGATGAAGAAGAAGAGGAGGACGTTGAAGGTTGGAAGCGAAGGCGACGAAGTTCAAGCTTTGCAGGTCTGCTTGCACACACAAAAATTGTTGTCTCAGTTTTAGAACAAAGGCGAGTAAAGCTGTCAATCTAGTTCTATCGTCACTGGAGTTAGCTTAGATTGAGAGATTAGGCTGATGATTTGAATTAGTTAAGCGATTTGAAATAGTTAAGTGATGATTTGAGATTTGAGTTTTTTAAGTGTTTGGAGAATGTTTCTTTTTGATGGTTTGTTTTGCTCCGTGTGATATAGGAAGCTCTGTTAAAATTAGGATTCTATTCGGGTGAAGAGGATATGGAGTTTTCCAGCTTCTCAAGTGGGACTGCAAGTGCTGTTAAGACTTGGCAAGTATGTTTTTTTTTTTTTTTTTGCATTTAGCTCAGGTTGATTCTATCGTGTGTTCCGAGTGAGGTTTTGATTTTTTGGCACGGTCCATGTTTTGCTTCAAAAGGCATCGCTTGGCGTACGTGAGGATGGGGTAATGACAGAAGAGCTCCTTGAGAAGTTGTTCATGGATGAGGATACAGAGACAGATAAGGATGAAGCAAATACAATTAAGCAAAAGGTAAAAAAACTGAAGAAGTTTCCTTCTTACTTGTTCTATAGATCATAGCTCGTTTCTACCACACTTATCTAAGGTATCCCGAGTATATACCAGTCATAATTGTCCCAATTACTTATAGCTCTGTAGCAATCATTCACAGTAGTTATGTGGTCTATTCTTATAACCGAATATGGACTCTTATTGTACGCTTTGGCCTCACAAGCTTGTTGCCTGACCGTTTTGTTTTACCTTCTTAGATTAGCACTGTCCTTCAAATGATGTCTTTGTTGCTAGTGAGATTTCCAAATCTCAATTGTCTACTATGAGTCTTATAAACAATTAAGCAAAGGGGAAAATACTACATTATCTTGTTTGAGATATTTAGGGAACATGAATATTCTGAATTTAACTGTTAGATTACTTAACCTGTTAAGATCTATTCTTTCTGCTGAACCTTTCTCTCATCTCCCTTGATCAAGGAAGCTGGTAACGGAGCAGTATTTACGTCAGTGACACAAGTCCCTGAGAAGAAGCAATCAATCATAAAAGACCAAAGTGACAGAGAGGTTGACGTTACTAAAAATCGGGTTTTTCTTCTTGGAGAAAACAGATGGGAAGATTCCTCCAGGCTCATTGGCAGGAACAAACCGGTAGACAGAAGTACATCTACAAACACCAAAACGAGGTGCATCACTTGTCGTGGGGAGGGTCGATTGATGTGTCTAGGTAAATCCCTTCTCGACCCTGGTTAAGTGAAAATCATCGGTTCTTTGATAGTTAAGAAAGAAGGCTAGGAGCCTAGGAGCCTAGGATTATTATTTAGCCAACTAAGACTGCTAATAGAAACCAACCTTATGGCAAAGGTTGGAATCTTTCGTCCAATGTGGCATCTCGGTTTAACATAATCGATATTCTTAGTAACACTTCACGCGCAGAGTTGTTTAGTACAGTGTCTGATTATGCCAAATAGAGACTTGATGTGGATTTTGGTTCTTGTGTAGAGTGCGATGGAACTGGTGAACCAAACATTGAGCCGCAGGTGAGTAAATCAAAACAACCCTTCTTTGATTATGTGTATGTGTATATTATCAAGTAGCCTAAAGCAGATAACCTATTCTCCAATGCTGTAGTTTATGGAGTGGGTTGGTGAAGATACGAAGTGTCCGTACTGTGAAGGTCTTGGCTATACAATTTGCGATGTCTGTGACGGCAATAAAAACGTATAATCAAGGTTCATGTTTTAATACACAGACACATTTATTTGAATGATAGAATCATATGTATGTTTATGAATACGAATGTACAACTTCTATATATCAGAAGTATGATATTTGCATTACTTTCAAAGGAGATAGGTTTGATATAAGTTTATGCAAGATTATATATATGAGTCACGTAGAGATTATATAAAAACAGATTAGATGTTTCAAAGGTTCAAAAGAGAAGACAGACTCTAGACTCTAGACTAACTCGATTTCAAACTACTTTTTGAGATGGAATAGTGACTCTAACAATCCCACTTTTGCATAGTTGACATCGAAGAGTACGACCTTGTTAGGTTCTCGCATCAAGAAAGTGGAGCTCGAAGGGACACAGAAAACTTCAGAATTTGTGAGGAAAATGCTTTGATCTCCGATGTCTTAGAGTGTAAACAGCGTTTCCTTCTTCGTCTAGCATGAACACCATTATTCCTTCTGTTTTCTTTCTCGGAATACTTTTGATGATCTCTGCGGTCTTCCTGTACAACTTAACCATGAAAGTTTCACCGGTGGTTATTGACTCAACCAAGTGTTCGCTTGTGTAGCACGAATTTAAAAGGTCTTGTTTTGACAGCTTGGGAAGGTTTTGAAACCGCAAGCTATGCAATTACTTAGCTAAGATGATGTTTCTGTTGCTAGTGAGCTTATTTTTGTTCGGAATCTGAAGTGTTTAATATGAGCCTGTAAGAAAATTGGTAAATGGGGTAAATACTATGTATCTTGTTTGAGATTTTAGGGAACATGAATCTTCTGAAATGTTTCTTGATTTGCTGAACAAACCTGCTAAGACCTTATTCTTTCTACTGACCCTTTCGTTCAATTTACTCCAGGGAAGCAATCAATCATAAAAGATCAATTCCCACTTTTGATCAGCTAGATTTAGTATTTTCATCTCAAAACTGATATCTCATTATTAACTCCAAGGTAGCAGTATGATTTCATTTTACTTACTAATTTGATATGGCTACCAATTCCATTCCACCCTCCATAATCTAATTTCGTTTGGTTATAATTCAAAAGACTAATATGTAGCATTAATTTTGTTGAATTCAGTTCTGAATGGTTAAAACTTTGATACTGATTAAATTTTGTCTGGCACTATGTGTCCTTTAGCTAGGAACCTAGGGACAAATTGTAAAAGATATTCCAAGGCCTTATGATCCTTCATGGAAAGAGTACATTCTAAAGGAACAACACAAAGAACATCTTTTGAACCAATGCCTCTAGACTCAATCCCAATACCAGACTGATATCTCTAACAATCCCACTTTTGTTTAGCCAGCTTGAAAATTCTTTGTTCGTCGACATCAAAGATTCTGACGAAGTTAGGTCGACGAAAGCAGAGAGGGGAGCTCAAAGGGACACAGAAAGCTTCAGAGTTGGTGAGGTAAATGCTTTGATCTACGAGGCTTGGAGTGTAAACAGCGTTTCCTTGTTCGTCTATCTTGAACACCATTATTGCTTCTGTTTTCTTTCTCGGAACACCTTTGATGATCTCTGCGGTCTTCTTGTACGACTTAACGATGAAAGTTTCAGTGGTAGTAACTGACTCCACCAGGTGTTCGGTTGTGTAGCACGAATTCAAAAGGTCTCGTTTTGTCTCGGACAGCTTGGGAAGGTTTTGAAACCGCAAGCTCTGCAACTTGGGGTTGTTGCTAGGGTTGTGGAGATCCCATGATCCGACGAGGTGGCCTCCAGAGCCGGCTATGCGAAACATTTCATCCTTCTTGGAATACATGACAGGGGAGGAGAAGAAGCATGGGTCTGTCATTCTGATGTTGACCCACTCGGAGTTGCTTCGAGCCGGTCGGCAGAAGCTGAGCTGAGGACCCAAGAACTTGACAGCCAGAACACAGTCCTCTTCTTGAGGAGAAGAAGAAGACATGGCTACGTTGGTGACATATTGGGTTTGGCAATGAGGCAGAGTTACAAGAGGAGGAAGCATAATGCGTTTCGGATCTGTTTCACTGTTTATATTCATTTCTCGGAGACGCAACACGCCGTCCTTCAAACTAGGTAGCCATCCACAGGATGATCCTATCGTTCCCATTTCCTTTTTCATCCACAGGATAACCTTTCTATCTTTCTCACTTACCTCTTCGCTCTCTTTGAAAGAAGAAATGGTTCGAAGGAAACCACCAGTCCTCACAGTCGTGGAAAATCCGCGATTACCTCCGCATGGATCAGCGCAGATCAAGACACAAGAATGAGAATGAATTGGCAACGACAAAGATGAGATGCCATCAGAAAGATGAGGAGAGGATCTCACCAACAAAGGTTTCCGAAAGCAGAGCTTCGAGGGCTGATTGAGAAGCAAAGACATGAATAATGTTCTTCTTAATGGGAAGCAAGATAGAAGAGAAAACAATAAAAACTAATTGAAGAATTGGTGATCTTCTCAACCTAAAAAAAATCATTCATAACTTGCTCACCAAGTTTCCCATCTCCAATATATATTAATTGCGGTCTTTGTGATGTATTTACATTTACTATACAAGTCCTTTTCTGGAGTGGGTTATTCCACCATATCACAAAATTCTGATTGAGTTTCCAAACATTTCCCTTTTCCAAAAACTACTCCGTAAATAAAGTGACAAACACCCTATCTACGGAGATCTCGACCCTCTCTTTTCTCATTCAGAAGATGGGTAGCATAACAAGAAATTCTGTTGAATATGGAACTGAATGGTTTATCTTTATCATATGCTAGGTTAAAACTTGGGTATTGATACGTTTTATTTGTTCTAGAATATATATTTCGGCCAGGCTATCTTTTATCATATGCTAGGTTGTTTGAAGCTTCGACCTCCTGTGATCTGATCTGATCTTGGAAATATCTTAGAGCATATAGAGTTAAGCTCTCCAATTAAGAAACGTTATTTGGGTAATTAACGTTTTTACCATAAGCAAGCCAAAACGAATCTATTTGTTTACACAAACCGAATCAATTTCTCAGACAAACCATAATAATTAGTAAAAGGTGTGATATCAAATACTCGTTAGTGCCAATCAACTATATCTCCGAATGTTGTTGAGCCAACTCCTTCCCACACTTCACTGTGTCCCACTTCTTCGGAATCAACACCTTCCATGTCACAGTCCCACCATCCTGAACCATTTGCATCTGTTGGGAAAAAGTTCATATAAGTATCAACTACATAGAGAGTAAGTTTTATTTCCAAGTATAAAAAAGTGACTGGAACTTGTTGTCGTCACTCACAATGGTTGTATGTTGATCTCTGCTTTTTACTATTGTTGTTGCTTCCTCTTTCTCTTTCCCTTTGCATTGGCTTAGATACTTTTGAGTTGTCTCCAAAGACTATAACGGACTTTCCTGTTCTACTCATGCTCTGCATACCTAGTGATTCAACATACATACTCTTTATCAACTAATGAGATCTCAAAGGTCATTATTAGAGTATTCGAATTTAAGACTAAGATCTTAGGTCTAAAACCAACAAGAAATAGAAGATGCACAAAAACATCAAGTAAAGTTCTCAATTCACACACTTCTTACCAAAACATCATCTAGCTAGACAATGGGAAAGGAACTTTGCTTGAGCCATTTTTGTCTACCCAAGTGCTGTTAAAAGGTGACATACCTTCAAAAGGATCTTTTCTTTTCTTCGATGTTTTATCATCCTTGACAATAATGATATCTTCATTGGTTTCATCGAAGTACGAAGCCAGATTATCTGTTTCTTCAGCAGCGATTTGATCCACCGGGTCAAGACTCGCCTCAACAGTTATCTCCCTACTCACTTCTTCACTAATCTGAATCTCTCTTGGCTTAAACTGCTGAAGCATCATCTTCTCAAGACCACCATCGTCTTTTTTCTTCTCTTCCCCAAACCGATGAGAGAGTTTTGTCAGATCTTTAGAGCAATCAAAAGAGGTGAACGGACTTCTTATCCCCTCCTGTTCAAGAACCAAACAAAGACCAAATCTTTATACATGAGGTCCACAAATCTTAAATCTCTTACCAAAATCAATTCAAAAGGTTTCAGCTTTTGGGCTCATAAAATAAGAACCAGTTTCCAACAATTCCCAACTCAAATTCCAAAGCAATCTAGAGACTAGAGAGAGAGAGCATCATTGTTCATTACCTCAATGTTGTTGGGCTTAAGCAGCACTGATTTGTTCGATTGATTACTCGAAGAGGCTTCGACACTATAAAACACACAATCACACTTACAGAATCAATTACTCAAAATCTAAAACCTTGGGGAGTGATTAGGGAATTTGGAAATCGAAAGGGGATTGAAGGCTTACGGAATCGAACTGGGATTCAGAAAGGAAGAAGCAATCGATCGCTGACCAAAGACCCTAATTTTTGGAATTGGCTTCTTCATCTTCTTCTTCTCCTTCTCTCGACTCTCGAGGCTTTCATTTTTTGGATTATTCATTTTTTTTTTAATTGTCTCAAAAATTTTCCCGCCAATTGCAAAAAACAATTGTGGCAGAATAAAATTAAATATGTTTAAAAAAAATCAAATTTCAGGTACTTTGTAAATTGGTGTATTTTTTCTTTTTTTTTTTTTTTTTTTGCTGAGGTTGACAATAATGTAAAAATTTAAACATATCAATAGAATTTTTATTTTTTTCAAAAATCCGTCACAACCTTAAAACTCAACTTTAATCATTTCACTTTTTCATTATAGTCAAGATTCAAAGATAGAAATAAAAACTGAACAAGTTTGTATCAAAGATGGTATCATTGTACTACGTACCGTGCAAAGCTCCATGAGAGTAAAAACTAAAAATTAACCTTTTAGTTAAAATAATGTCGGTTTTCCATGTGATAAAAAATTTCTGAAATTTTTATAGAATTGAAGATAACCAAAAATAAAAATTAGATTTACTTGAATTCAAATACAAAAAGAGAAAGAAAAATAATGGAATAATCTTTCATTAATGAATAAAGCTTTTGGGTGAAAGATATCGTTAAAAGTTGTTTCTATAGTAATATTGTTCTTGTTAATATTTTTCTTAGATGTCTTTATATCATGTTATGTATAATCTCTTTATAAAAGTTAATTCTAAAAGATGAAAGAGGTGAAGAACAAAAAAACAAAGGTTAATCTTCTTTTACTTTAATTAAGACTTTAAAAGTCATGGCTTATTCATGTAAACTTGGATTTAAAATTTTATGACGAATATAACCTCCTAGTAATGTATTTGGGCTTTTTTGTTTCATGTACTTGAACTTTTAATTTTATTTTGTGTTGTTATATTGGGTCATTATAATTACTCTAATAACAAATAAAAGATTTTTTTTAATGCATAGTTGTAACTTGTAAGTTGTAAGTTGTAACCTCACTGTACATCAAAATTGTTTAGCTATTGCCTATTGGAAATTTTTTGCCTTGGATAGATTTTTTTTATTGCTTAACTTCTTTGTTTTCCATATATACTCGTAAATATTTTTCTTATATAAATATACATTTAAAGAAAAAATTATCTTTACTAAGGAAACATATATTTCACTTTGTCATGTAGTTCATCTTTGAATATGGATATTTACAATTGCTTCCCTTTAAAAACAAAAAAAAAAAAATATTAATGAATTTAATTGACAGCTGTAGAACATAATTAACATAATAACATTTTAATGTATTTATAATATAGTAAGGCATATTGAGAAAGTTTTCAATAAAATAAAACAAAATAACATTTTTAAGAAAAGAATATAAGAAACCTTCACTCCCACTAAGGACAAATTTATTCTATGTATTTTTTACTTTTTAAGTAATTCATCTTCAACTTTCCTAATAAATAATTTTTAATTTGACAGCTGTAAAAAAAATTTTTAGAATAATAACCCTTTCATTATAAATAAATTACATATTTTAGACTTAAAAATATTAATTTTTGAAATGTCCCCAATTTCAAAAAGACCCAAACCCAAATTGACCAAAAACAATGTTACATGTCTCTTAGATATATATATATATATTGGTTAAAATCTCTTAGATTTGATTAACGTACAATAGTCGTTAGATATAAATTAAAGCGAAATACTTTAAATAGCCGTTGCCTATTAAATACAAAGACAATTGGCGCGAAATATTTTAAATTTCCGTTATATCTTGGTTGTTAGTTATTTAAGATAAACAACTAATCAACCTCATATGTGTAAAATGTCACATAATTTAGCTAATTTATGTAAATATCTAGATATAACTAAACAAAATTGGTCATCGTCAAAAAAAAAAAACTAAACAAAATTGGTCTATTTAAACTTGAGTTCCATTGTGAAGTTTTCACAGAGTTTGTTCCTTTGCTTCTCTCAAAGAATACAGAAAATTTCTTCTTCTTTCTTTGGGGCCTTGGGGGTAGATTTGGTATGAGTGTCGTTGCTTAAGATTTGTTTCAGTAAGATTATTCCATGAGTATGGGTGACGGGACCAACGTTAACGAAAGCAAACAAGTTGCTTTCGACAACAACGTCAAACTTGTTGACGATGATGAGTGTAGGATTTGTTTGGAGTCATTGGCTGATGATGATCGAACCCCTGTGATGCTTCGATGTGGCCATCCCTATCATCTCCGTAAGTTTTGTTTTTTGTTTTTTGTGGTTGTAAACATAATATTGTTTAGATAAGACATGAGTGATATCATTGGTCGTCTATATTATCTAAATTGACCAAAATTGTCCTAATTATTATGAGATTTTTTAGCTGAATATCTTGCTGAAAAAAATTAATTGAGATTTTTTCTTTCTGATGATTTGTTGTTTCTTTAAACATAGATCATGCTCATGCATATGTACTCGCGTGTGTTGGTAACAAAAGCTAATTAGTTTTTGTTTTTTTTTTGTTTTTTTTCTTATGACATCAATTAGATGAGAGAGTTTTGTCAGATCTTTAGAGCAATCAAAAGAGGTGAACGGACTTCTTATCCCCTCCTGTTCAAGAACCAAACAAAGACCAAATCTTTATACATGAGGTCCACAAATCTAAAATCTCTTACCACAATCAATTCAAAAGGTTTCAGCTTTTGGGCTCATAAAATAAGAACCAGTTTCCAACAATTCCCAACTCAAATTCCAAAGCAATCTAGAGACTAGAGAGAGAGAGCATCATTGTTCATTACCTCAATGTTGTTGGGCTTAAGCAGCACTGATTTGTCCGATTGATTACTCGAAGAGGCTTCGACACTATAAAACACACAATCACACTTACGGAATCAATATATGTTTTTTGAAAATTTTCCCGCCAATTACAAAAAACCAATATATGTTTTTTGAATAAAATTAAATATATGTTTAAAAAAAAAAAAAATCAAATTTCAGGTACTTTGTAAATTGTTGTATTTTTTTCGTTTGCTGAGGTTGACAATAATGTAAAATTTTTATCCAAAATTTAAACATATCAATAGATTTTTTCTTTTCTTCAGAAAATCCGTCACAACCTTAAAAATAAACTTTAATCATTTCACCTTTTTATTATAGTCAAGATTCAAAGAAGGAAATAAAAACTGAAAAAGTTTGTATCAAAGATGGTATCATTGTACTACCGTGCAAAGTTTCATGGGAGTAAAAATCAACTTTTCAGTTAAAATAATATTGGTTTTCCATGTGATAAAAAGTTTCTGAAATTTTTATAGAATTGAAGATAACCAAAAATAAAACATTAGAGTTACTTGAATTCGAATACAAAAAGAGAAAGAAAAAAATAACGGAATAATATTTCATTAATGAATAAAGCTTTTCGGTGAAAATATCGTTAAAAGTTGTTTCTATAGTAATATTGTTCTTTTTAATATTATTTCTTATATGTCTTTATATCATGTTATGTTGTTATGTATTATCTCTTTATAAAAGTTAATTCTAAAAGATGGAAGAGGTGAAGAACAAAAAAAGTTAGGTTAATCTTCTTTTACTAAGACTTTAAAAGTCATGGCTTATTCATGTAAACTTGGATTTAAAATTTTATGACGAATATAACCTCCTAGTAATGTATTTGGGCTTTTTTGTTTCATGTACTTGAACTTTTAATTTTATTTTGTGTTGTTATATTGGGTCATTATAATTACTCTTATAACAAATAAAATATATTTTTTAAACGCATAGAGTTGTAAGTTGTAACATGATTGTATAGCAAAATTGTTTAGCTATTGCCTATTGGAAATTTTTTGCCTTGGATAGATTTTTTTATTGTTTAACTTCTTTGTTTTCCATATACTTGTAAATATTTTTCTTATATAAATATACATTTAAAGAAAAAATTATCTTTACTAAGGAAATATATATTTCACTTTGTCATGTAGTTCATCTTTGAATATGGATATTTACAATTGCTTCCCTTTGCAAAAAAAAATATTAATGAATTTAATTGACAGCTGTAGAGCATAATTAACATAATAAAATTTTAATGTATTTATAATATAGTAAGGCATATTGAGAAACTTTTCAATAAAATAAAACAAAATAACATTTTTAAGAAAAAAATTATAATAAACCTTCACTCCCACTAAAGACAAATTTATTTCTATGTATTTTTTACTTTCGAGGCTTTCATTTTTTGGATTATTCATTTTTTTTTAATTGTCTCAAAATTTTTCCCGCCAATTGCAAAAACCAATTGTGGCAGAATAAAATTAAATATGTTAAAAATAAAAAATAAAAAAATCAAATTTCAGATACTTTGTAAATTGATGTTTTTTTTTTTTTTTTTTTTTGCTGAGGTTGGCAATAATGTGAAATTTAATCCAAAATTTAAACATATCAATATAATTTTTATTTTTTCAGAAAATCCGTCACAACCTTAAAATTCAACTTCCATCACTTCAGTTTTTCATTATAGTCAAGATTCAAAGAGGGAAATAAAAACTGAAAAGTTTTCATTAAAGATGGTATCATTGTACTACCGTGCAAAGCTTCATGGGAGTAATTAAGGGGGAGGTATTGGTTTGAGATTTTAAGAGAATTTTAATGACTTTAAATAAAATCATGGAAAGTATAAAATTGAGGATTCTAAGTGATTGTTTAGAAAGTTGTTTAAAATCTTGCTGATTTGTTTTTTCTAATCTTGTAAAATCACTCATAAAATATTATAAAATCTTTCTCAAAAAATATTGCACAATATTCTTTTGATTCAACGCTTTGCGAAAGAAAAAAAATCTCTTGCTTATCTCATCTTCTATAAAATCATCTTTATCCAACGCCTCTTAACATTGAATAACTCAAGTTTTTGTTTTGATTCGTATTTTTCGTGCTCTCTGTTCACATACATTTGTTCTCTGCAAGATAACTAGTAAAATATATATTTTTTAACAATTCACATTCACAATTCACAATCATAAGTACATGTTTGCTCTTTGTCTATCACAATTCACGTGCTGGCTGTGAAGGTACTGACTCTATCGCCGGAGTAATCAACGAAGAAGAAGGAGGAGGAGGAGGCTTGTAGGGTAATGACAACATGACAGGTTTGGGTCGGAGCAAAAGCCGGAGCAAAAGCCGGAACCTAGCCACTATTTTCTTTTCTGGGTATATGAGTTTGGTTTGCGACGTCTTCGGTTCTTCATTCTCTGCCTCCCAAAAAGTCATGGACTATGATTCACAAATCTCTCTATTTGATGAGAGAGTTTTCATGACTCTTTTTATGAAGAAAATGATAGAAAATCTTAAACCAATAACATAATATTTGAAATCATTAATAATCTAAGATTCTTTTGTTTTATTTGAATAACATAAAACTTTTAATGACTTTATAAAACTTTTAATCCAATAACAATAGATTTATCAAGATTTTAGATTACTCTTTATAAATCCACAACTAATAACACCAAATTTTAAAAGAATTTTAGAAAGTCTTGATTGAATAACAACATATTTTACATAACTTTTAAAGTCATTAAAATTCTCTTAAAATCCCAAACCAATACCTCCCCCTAACTTTTCAGTTAAAATAATGTTGGTTTTCCACGTGATAAAAATTTCTGAAATTTTTATTGTATTAAAGATAACCAAAAATAAAAAATTATATTTACTTGAATACAAATACAAAAAGAGAAAGAAAAAAATAATGGAATAATATTTCATTAATGAATAAAGCTTTTCGATGAAAAATATTGTTAAAAGTTGTTGCTATAGTAATATTGTTATTGTTAATATTTTTTCTAAGATGTGTTTATATTATGTTATGTATAATCTCTTTATAAAAATTAATTCTAAAATATGGAAGAGGTTAAGAACAAAATAAAAATTCGGTTAATCTTCTTTTACTTTAAGACTTTAAAAGTCATGGCTTATTCATGTAAACTTAGATTTAAAATTCTATGACGTATATAACCTCCTAGTAATGTATTTGGGCTTTTTTGTTTCATGTATTTTTTTTTTATCTAATGTTTATAGTCAAAAGAAAAAAAAACAGTTTACAATGCTTGGATATGAAATGTTTTAAAACTTTTTAGAAAAAGAAGGATCACAACTTAATAGAATCTTGTTTCAAACCAAATTTGGATGCTTGAGCCTCCATCATCCTGATTTGTACTTAACCGGTTGCGAACTGTCTTGTCTATGAATCTCACAATCTTCTCAGCTGGGGAAGGAGTTTCTCCATGTCGTTCCTCTCTCTCCATATAGAGTGGTTCGTGCTTTGAAATGCATATCCCACAAGTAATCTCTTGGTCTTGTCCAATATACGCCCAGCTAGTAAAGTCATGATATCTTGCCAACGGTTGGTAAACTTGTCAGCAAGTAGCTTTTGAACTAAAGCTTCCCAGACCTGTGTTGTGAATGGGCATTGGAAGAACAGATGTTCTCTTGTCTCCAGAGGATGACTGCAAAAAATACAACATGTGTTGACCAGTTGGTTTCAGCGTTGCGTCCTTTCTCCTGTAGCAATTCTGTTTTTCACTACTAGCCATGTGAGGAAAGCGTATTTGGGGGTAGCATGTACTTGAACTTTCTCCTGTAGCAACCCGCGCTAAGGCGCGGGTTGTTTTTAGATTTTTTATTTTTTTATTTCTTTTTTGTTTTGTATTTTTGAAATAGTATTTGTTTTTATGTTGTTTGGAATCAAATATTATAATGAAGAATTTCTCAAAATACCACATTTTAAGTTTTTTTCCCAAAAATACCACATTTTAAGTTTTTTCTTCTAAAAATACCACAAAAGCTTTTTTCCAAAAAAAAAACCACAAACGCAAATAAAAACTGGATTTTTAGTATGTAAAAATTATTTTTCTAGGTTTGGGTTAACAAATTTAGATTTATGATATAGTGTTTAGGGTGTAGAATTTATTGTTTACGATTAAGGGCTTAGTTTTGAATATAAAACTTTAGTTTAATATTGTGGTATTTTTGGAAAAAAAACTCAATTTAGTGATATTTTTGAAAAATAAAATTAAAAAAGTATTTTTAAAACATATTTTAGTGGTATTTACGTGAATTGTCCTATTATAATTAATAAAATTTTGTATCATGGTCAATGGTAATTTTTTGTTTTTGTATTTTAGTTATTATTTGTTGCATCATTATTATTTTTATTATTCTAATCAAACAATTTTTGAAACATTTTTTTATTATTCGTTTAATGTGGAACTTGGGAGTACCCAATTTTTTTTTATAAAGTTAGAAAAATAAACAAAGAAAATATCAGAAAATACCAGAGAAATAACGAACTAAGCCCGTAGATAACTTTATTACAAAATCGAATTGTTTTGTTAAACTGAGAAGCTTCTTTCTCTTAACTCTCTCTTTCTTTTGGAGTGAGAGAAAGCTCTATTTCTTTTTCCAATTAACATCAGGGATTTTCTTACAGTACTTGTGTTTAATTTTTTTCATAATTTTTGTCAAAAAAAAATGGAACAAATTATATATATATATATATATATTTAAAAGAGAACATGAATAAAAAATCTTGACGATACAAATCAATCGATTATAGTAATATTGAATTCAATAAACCTATGCCATATTGCAGTCAAACAATTATCATATTACCAATAGTCAATAGCCAATAGGTTAAAGGATGTGTAAGTCTGATAGTTTTTTTTTTTCTTTTTGTGTTTGATCGTTAGTGTGATAAACATTTAATAGAAGTAACTACGTATTCCTTTTATTAACACTATGAGTTACACTTTGAGCGCAAAACTACTCCGGGTGTTCCTTCTCCTTGCTAAGTGCCAATTGTGAATTTGTGATATATCTTCGATAAGATGAAATATTGTTGCAGGAGAAAGGAAGACAATTGTGTGTTAAGAACCTTCTTCTTTCATATTAATATAATTTTAAGTCTTTGTGGTGTTTGTTTGTTTGTCAGTTTGCTACTATCATGCTCTTGTTCATATCATCACGTCCAGTCAAAAGCCTATTAGCTTTGCTAGTTTTTCAAACAGAGTTTTATCTTTTGATACTTCAACCTGCTACTTATTCTCTTATTTCTTTCTATTTTCCCTTATACTTAACTTGTGGAGATTTATCTTGTACTTTACTCATGGTCTTATATATGGGCCTGATTGTCTATTTATGATCATTGTGGAGATCGCTCCTCTCTATCTTGCACAGTTTCTAGAAGATCCGGCGAATAACCCTCGTAACTGGACTAAATCATTCTTCTCAAATCCTTGCTCCAGCTTTGCCTCTTTCCTCCACGGAGTCGCTTGCAACAACTACAAGGTTTATAAACTCTCATTAACAAAGAATTAATTATTGCATTAACAAACAGTTACAACAAATTCCGAAACACTAAAATGGTATATCACAAGAAAATCTGCAGGTTATTGTAATCTATCACAAACAGTTATTGTAATGTATATTGTTGAAACTCAAAAGGGTTTCGAAGCTAAAGTTGCAGATACACTAAGCTAAAGTTGCAGAGACATTCTAAATGCTTTAAAGTTTTTAAAAGTCTTGCATTTGTTCTCATCGATCAACAAAAGCTTCACTTTGTTTTTAGACAACTCAACTTTCAAAATCGCACAAGTCTTCTCGCTCTAGCTTCTTTCAAACCCAAATCAGTAAGCAGAGAGATAAATATATCACATTGGTAAAGTCACAACAGAAGTGAAGCCACCAAACTTAAGAAAAGAAACTAACCACCATGAAAGAGAAAAAAACATGAGCAAGCTTCAAAGTAAAGACGCGTGAAGGAGAAGAGAAAACAAAACGCTGAAGCCGCTTAAAATATTTCTTGACTCTTATCTTCACCAACATTCATAGTAATTTCAACTTTCAAACACATAGCTTATATCAAACATTCATCTCAAATTCACAACTTTGAAATCTTCCTCAATACCCCAAAAGTAAAACACATAAAAGCATAGAATTTTGTTACATGGAAACTCAAAGTAGAAGAATCATAGTTAGACCAGAATAAAAATCAAGCACCAACATCGTCATCTGAACTTTGTGCGATAGTCGGAACCGACACGTCTAGAAAAAATTATGGTCGTTATTACTCTTCTTCACCCACACCATAGCCCGTGTGGGTATAGACGACTAATCATGTCTCTTGTTTCGGTAATAACCTTGTCCAACATGCTCTCCCTTGGACGTGTAAAATCTCTAAGTGTCCTCTTTCACTGGATTACTCTTCTTTTTCTCACTTGGATCTCCTCCAATTTTAAGTTTCAAACACATAACTTATATCAAAAGTCCATCTCAAACTGAAAACCTAGAAATCTTCCACAATCCCCCAAATTAAGTGTGAACCCAACAATATTAAGAGACGTAAAAGAACAGAATTTTGTTAACTGGAAACAAAAAGTAGAAGAATCATAGTTAGACAGACTAAAGCAACCACCTAAGCGCTTATGCGATCGTCGGAATTGTCATTTCAAGAATGAGAGTTTTAATCGAGATGCGTAGAAGAGAAACAATTTTGTTAAGTTGAAATAAGAAGAATAAACTAACTTTTGAAAATGACCGACGAAGAGGAGAGAATTATGTGTCCACTGTGGCAATTTGTAAGTTGATCTGTATTATTTGTTTTAATTTAATTGGTCAATTATTTTAACTGATGTGTCAACACCAACTTCAATGTTGAGGCTGATGTGTCATGAGACGAGAGCTTTTATTGTATTGATTTTGTGTTGTAATATGGGGTCATTATAATCACTCTAATAACAAATAAAAGATTTTTTTAATGCATAGTTGTAAGTTGTAACCTGACTGTATTGCAAAATTGTTTGGCTATTGCCTATTGGAATTTTTTTTGCCTTGGATAGATTTTTTTATTGCTTAACTTCTTTGTTTTCCATATATACTCGTAAATATTTTTCTTATATAAATATACATTTAAAGAAAAAATTATCTTTACTAAGGAAACATATATTTCACTTTGTCATGTAGTTCATCTTTGAATATGGATATTTACAAAAGCTTCCCTTAAAAAAAAAAAAAAAAAAAAATATTAATGAATTTAATTGACAGCTGTAGAACATAATCTATATAATAATAGCAATCTGAATAAATGCGAAGAACAGTCGCATCTTTTCATCGTGACTTTTCATTAAATAAATTTAGTTGCATCTTTTCATCGTGATTTTTCATTTAAAAAAATATATTATTTAATTATTTTTTTGACAAAAAAGTTATATGGTTGAGTCTTTTTTAGAAAGTTGCATCTGTTGAATGTAGAGTTGTGTCTCTTACAAATAGTTGTGACTTTTGTATATAATATTAGCAATATGAATAAATGAGAAGACATTTTGTATATAATATTAGCAATATGAATAAATGGGAAGAACAGTTGCGTCTTTTCATAATAATCTTTTATTAAAAAAATCGTGACTTTTCATTAAAAAAAAATTCAGATGCATCTTTTCATCATGACTTTTCACTAAAAAAAAATTATTTAATTATTATTTTGACAAAAAAAATTATATGGTTCCGTCTCTTTAGAAAGTTGCATCTGTTGAATGTAGAGTTGTCTCTTTTATAAACAGTTGAGATTTTTGTATATAATATTAGCAATATTAATAAATGCAAAGAACAATTGCGTCTTTTCATTGTGACTTTTTATTCAAAAAAATTGTGACTTTTAATTAAGAAAATTCAGTTGCATCTTTTCATCGTAACTTTTCATTAAAAAAATATTAATTAATTATTCTTTTGACAAAAAAAAATTATATGGTTGCGTCTCTTTGGAAAGTTGCATCTATTGAATGTAGAGTTGTATCTCTTACAAACAGCTGTGACTTGTGTATATAATATTAGCAATATGAATAAATGCAAATAACAATTGCGTCTTTTCATCGTGACTTTTTATTAAAAAAATATTATTAAATATTTTTGACAAAAAAATTTATACGGTTGCATCTTTTTAGAAAGTTGCATCTGTTGAATGTAGAGTTGTATTTTTTACGAACAATTGTATCTATTCAAATGTTCACATCTTTAGCAATTCTGTCTATTCAAATATTCATATCTTTAGTAATCTATATAATTTGCTCTTCTTTTGTAACAATTTCAAACTTTCCTTTTAGGATTATATATATTTGTTCTTCTTTTGGGATTTTTTTTAAATTTCTTTTAAACATATGATAATAGCAAGCTGAATAAATACGAAGAACAATTGCGTCTTTTCATTATGACTTTCATAAAAATAAAAATTATTTTTATTTTTTTGCAAAAAATTATATTGTTGCGTCTTTTTGAAAAATTGTAAATGTATGTTAACTGAAAAGTTGTGTCTCTTACGAACAATTGTAACTTTCCCGAACAATTGTGTTTATTCAAATGTTTACATCTTTAACTAAGTATAATTCTTCATAAATTATCTTTATTTATCAAAACATATTAAAAGAAATTATCCGAACTGTTTAATGAAGCATTGAAACATTTGGTAAATTTAATATTTAAGATCACATCACTCGGATAAACTCTGCTTTCATTTACTAATCATGTAAGTGCTATCCTATTTATGTGTAAGTTACTTAGAAAACATTGTTTTCATTTATTTATATTAATATTTCAATTGTTCCAAAATTTTAATAATCAACCATTTGCAAGTATTTTTTTTAATTACTAAATATATATTATTATAAGAATGATTTTTTTGTAAGGATTATTTATTTAACTAGAGGTTTATGGATTTTTCTTAAAAATAAAGTTTTAATTTTTTAATGAAGTCATTTAGATTATAAATCTGTTTGTATTTTTCACTCATAATTGTTTTTACCTTTACAAGAAAACTAGATAAATAACCAACATCTTTTATGGAGAAAAATAAGTAGTAAGTACATTTAATATTGGATTAACTATCTATATAATCTATTAGAATTGTCAAAATATTTAATGACTTTAGACTTTTTATATATCATATTTTTTGTCTACAAAACGATAGTTGTTTGTATTATATATTCATCTACAATTCCACCTCTATGAATATAGATACATTCATTTTTATTAATGTATATTATAAGTGAGTTATAAGTGAAATGTGTGATAATTTTTGTTTATTTATATTTAAATTTGAGATTGATTGGTAATCTTCTTATTCTTAACACTGATTATTTAATAATTTTTAAAACCAGCAACTAAATATAGTGAGAGAGATGAAGAAAATCGACACTTGTGTCGCTTAAATACATCGCCAAAAAACTAGCGACAGAAACACGGTGCACCGATTCACAGAAGATATTGATGGAAATGATTAAAAGAGAAAATTGCACTATAATTACAGTCGTTAGAAGGTGTCGCTGAGACTCACAAACAAACAAGGCTTATGTCTAAAAGAAATAAGGTTATTAATTTGATAAATTCTGATTTATTGATTTCGGAAATATAAATATGTAAACATATTCATTTATATAAATATGTAAACATATTCATTTAAAAAAATATATTTGAGTTATGTGAAACATTTTAAATAATTAATTTAATTGAATTCAAATATTTAATTTGAACGAATTTACATTATGTCATTTTATGAGTGGTCTCAATTAATTTTTAATATCTTTTCAACTTTTTATACGATTATTTTGGAAATTTATAGTGTTTTTATACAATGTATTCATGTTTTTAACAATTAAAACAAAAAGGAAAGATATTTAAACTGATAAATCTAATAAATCTAAAAAAACATTAGAGTTCAATATTACCAAATAAATAATTATTTCTTTCAAATTAACACTGTATATGGTGATGTCATATGTAAACATATAAGCATTTATAGATATAAATATGTTTAACTATATAACTATGTGGGAAAAATATAAGAATCTACTTATCTTCAAATGTATAATTGTAGACAACGAATAATTATATAATATTAAAATAGAAAACATAATTAAATAAAGTATGGGGATTTAATTACATTAAAAATTATTTTAAAAATGCAACTATCTATCGTATTTTTATAGCACTAATCATTATTTATTTAATCGTAAAGATTTATATCCCTCATTTGCATATTTTAATTGTAATTTTTTCAAATTAATTGAGTGAAATATGTGTAAGTTATATCAATGGTAAAATCTGTAAATATTCTAGTCAAAGGGTAACCCACTAATTAAATGGACTTAAAGGTTCATTGAGAACGATACATCAACATAAAATTTCCGTTTGACAAAAAAAAAAAAAATTCCGTTAATCACATGTAAAAATAAATTTCTTTTTAAGAATATTTCTCAAAATATTTTTAAGAGTTGTATTTTTGGAATTTATTATACCATAATTTAATAAAAATATACTAAATAAAAATTGTAATAAATATTTTATTAAAATGAGTTCCCCCGCGATATCGCGGGGGCTCAATACCTAGTTAACATAATAATATTTTAATGTATTTAAAATATAGTAAGGCATATTGAGAAAGTTTTCGATAAAATAAAACAAAATAACATTTTTAAGAAAAAAATATAAGAAACCTTCACTCCCACTAAGGACAAATTTATTCTATGTATTTTTTACTTTTCAAGTAATTCATCTTCAAAGAAAGATATTTTATACAGTTTTTCTTTCCTAATAAATAATTTGTAATTTGACAGCTGTAAAAGAAAATTTTAGTATAATAACCCTTTCATTATAAATAAATTACATATTTTAGACTTTAAAATATTAATTTTTGAAATGTCTCCAATTTCAAAAAGACCCAAACCAAAATTGACCAAAAACAATGTTACATGTCTCTTAGATATATATATATATATATATATATATATATATATATTAACGTACAATAGATTTGATTAACGTACAATAGTCACTAGATATAATTTAAAGCGAAATACTTTAAATAGCCGTTGCCTATTAAATACAAAGACAATTGGCGCAGAATATTTTAAATTTCCGTTATATTTTGGTTGTTAGTTATTTAAGATAAACACTAATCAACCTCATATGTGTAAAATGTCACATAACTTAGCTAATTTATGTAAATATCTAGATATAACTAAACAAAATTGGTCTATTTAAACTTGAGTTCCATTGTGAAGTTTTCACAGAGTTTGTTCCTTTGCTTCTCTCAAAGAATACAGAAAATTTCTTCTTCTTTCTTTGGGGCCTTGGGGGTAGATTTGGTATGAGTGTCGTTGCTTAAGATTTGTTTCAGTAAGATTATTCCATGAGTATGGGTGACGGGACCAACGTTAACGAAAGCAAACAAGTTGCTTTCGACAACAACGTCAAACTTGTTGACGATGATGAGTGTAGGATTTGTTTGGAGTCATTGGCTGATGATGATCGAACCCCTGTGATGCTTCGATGTGGCCATCCCTATCATCTCCGTAAGTTTTGTTTTTTGTTTTTTGTGGTTGTAAACATAATATTGTTCAGATAAGACATGAGTGATATCATTGGTCGTCTATATTATCTAAATTGACCAAAATTGTCCTAATTATTATGAGATTTTTTAGCTGAATATCTTGCTGAAAAAATTAATTGAGATTTTTCTTTCTGATGATTTGTTGTTTCTTTAAACATAGATCATGCTCATGCATATGTACTCGCGTGTGTTGGTAACAAAAGCTAATTAGTTTTTGTTTTTTTTTTTGTTTTTTTTTCTTATGACATCAATTAGATTGCATTGGTTCTGCGTTCAATGTAAAGAACAAGATGCAGTGTCCAACTTGTAAGCGAGTGGAACAAAGTGAATGGTTGTTTGCACGCAGCACTCCAACTCGGCCAAGTTTCAATATGCCGATAGTTCAGCCACTCATGGGCGGTGTTCGTATACCCGCACCGGTCAGGCGTAGATCTGAGCTTTCATCTCTTGGGCGACAACTTGGTACTAGGATACTACCGGATCCAACTAGATCAACTTTCTCCTCGAGGTTTAACGTACCTTTGCGTGAGTCTTCCATGGAGATGACGACACAACAGCAGATAGCAGCAAAGACACCCCGCATCCGTGAGGAGTCTTCCTTGGGGATGACGCCACAACAACAACAAATAGCAGCGAACGTATCCCGTACTCGTGAGTCTTCCTTGGAGATGACGACACAGCAACAGGTTGCAGCAAACATATCCCGTACTCTTTCCGGGAAGCGCGTGAAGTATGATTATGACACCAGAAGCAGCGGTGGAGAAGGACGAAGCAACTACAGCCGTGGAGAAAGTAGCAGAGGTGGAGGAAGTAGTACAGAAGGGAAGGCAAAATTTAATGACCAAAGCAATAGCAACGACAAGTCTTGGTGAAACAAGCAGAACCGGTGGATCCAGACAGTTCTGACCGACCCATGGCATAAGCACCATATATTAGATCCCAAAATTTCATGAGTTTTCGAAATTTAGACCCATTTTTCTATATTCATCTTTTTTCTTTTTCTTTTTTTTGGGGGACTAAGGATGGTTTCAAGCATCGCTGGCCAGTCCCTGCCAGATTTGTAATTTCATGATTTCAGAAAACTTGGAACTTTTTTCGAAGTATATTGATATCAAAAACAAGCCAATTAAGCACCGTACAAACATTATCTCAACAAAGAAAATTAAATTTGGCTAGAAACATTCACTAACCAAACCAAACACCAAAGATTTAGATCATTTCAAAAGCTACCAACATTCGAAAGTACGGGAATAACTCTAACGGGGACTTGGAGCAAAAAAGATGGCTCATTTGCAATAAGTCTCAAACTCTGTAACACCTGATCAAACCAGTCTATCTCATGTTGGCAGCTTGCTTTTTATGGCTAGCGAAGCAATGGAACTATATCTCAGAACTGCTTCTTTCATCAGATCAGCTTGCACCTGTTTACTGTAGCGCCAGCCTCGCAGGAGTGGAGAATGTTATTATTAAATACTCCACCAAACTGAATGTGTTGAGAGATCAGTTTGACGTCTGACTATCTTACACGCTTATGCCTCCTCTGAACTTTGGCGTCAATCTTTTCGATCGCATCCAAACTCCAACAATTGGATCACATCAACAGTCTACATTTCTCAGGAAACTACACAACGAAAAGGGAGAGATTCTTCTCAGTTATATACATTTTCCCTTAATGTTAGTGACATCAAATGGTCATCTTACACTCTTCACATTACCAACAGCTAATGCATCTTCAAGATAAAAAAATTCTTTTATTATCCGACTACTTATATAACACAAGTTCTTTCTACACTAGCATAGCCACACAAAATGTTTTAAACAGATTCAATGATATGGAATTTGAACATTACGTTTCAGGGAGTTTTACATAATTGGAGCCAATGCTCATAGAACAGGACAAGTGATGCAAAATATTCATGTAAGCGATAGGTTAAAACAGTGGAGATCTAATTAGGCTGGCCTATAACGGGATAGGATAGGATGACGAGAAAGATTTTTTTTGTCTGGATTTAAAAACTATGCCACCATTATTCAAACAGAATCTTCCTCATTCCTGGCTATTGAGTACAAGACTATTAACTATTCAACCAGCAAGGCTGTTCTGTTCTTGACAGTTTTGGATGCAGAAAATGCAAACTACTATACAAACTTAAAACCCGGTGAAGAAATCCATGGCATGTAAATAGATTAATATCACCATTTCCACTACTCCATGTGACACTAACCTGAGGCTCTTTGGAGCACTGGTTATGACTCGATGAATATTTTGGAAAATGCAATGGCATGTTGAGCAAGAGGCACCTTCCTCGTGATTTGTTAGGAAGATTCTACACAAGTCACTGAAGTGATCTGTCAAAAGCAATAGGTACTACTGTACTACAAATGAGCAGTACTTAGCAACTCATTTGATAATGAAGTATTAACTCATTGAGGGATTCATGTAACAAGTCTTACCTGAAAAACGCTAAATCACCCATGGCTATAGTTGGTCTTTATATTCTGCCTCATCCAGTGCTTAAATATGTAGATAATGCAAATCTTAATTTGAATTAAGAAATATTCAAATCAGGATGCAAGTATCTGCATACCAAAGAATTTAAATACCCAAGAAGAGGCCATAAACACAAAACTGAAGGGGAATTCTCCCAGCGTTCAAAGATTACCCGGGATACCAAGTTATGGGCATAACACTACAGTCTACGCAGAACACGGAGTGTTTGGGCTTGATTTCTTAGCAATAATTAACCACTTAGAGAAGAGTTCATAACCAAAAATGACAAAGAGGCTCAAAGCAAATTCCGATTTATCACAAAGTAAATTATGATCGTTATACCCGTATTTTATTTAACATGTCGAAAAACAATGGACCTAGAAGTACCAAACATGAAGAGTATACTATACATATGAACATTAGTAATGTGGGAGAGGAAAACCTAGACTTGTTGCCGCCTGATTTCTCCCTTTCTTCGCCTGCTTCCCATTTCAGCACGCCAAATATGTTAAAATGTCATATGGATTAGTTTTTATTGAACAACTTGTACCTATATAGACCACAGAGGTACGTAGTATAGATATATTGCTCTAGTACCTCGAAATTGCAGGGAAATGCAGACATTTGGTTGACGGACAATGTAAATTTGGTCACCAGCGATGTCGTCCTTATAGACATCTTGATTCCTTTGCCATCTCCACAGGGCGTGCGTTGAATTCATGACCTATATGAACAACACATTCTACTGGTCAGCTCTTGTCGCATAAAAGAGAATCACTCTTTCTTATTAAACATATGAAGATATACCTCAAGGATTCCATGGCCGAAGCTGCTCTCTCTGAAGGCACTCCAATCAGGTTGTCTGTCCCAGCAAAACTTTCCTTTTGCAGAGCCAGAAGTAAAATTTAAAGGGCATGATCCTCCTATCTCGGGGATGTTGTCTTCAGGAGAAGGACACTTCCCAGGGTCATCCGCAAAGTCCACATCAACTTTCTCAATGTTACCACCATCTCCTATAGTTATGTAAACTGGCCCACACGGGTCTAGTGTGTAGTTGTATATGCGGTTCATTCTCTCATATGCATGTACCTTCAGTAGCAATAAACGCCATTTTTAATCATACCATAGAAGAAGAACAACAGTATAACATTTTTATATCACTATAATTCGACTTCGCTACTACAACATGGCTGTTTCAAACAAACAATGACAAGATATTCAACAACAAGAGGAAGAAATCAAAGACTATTAAATTTCCGTTTCACCAAGAAAAATAGAGAACTCACATGTCCTGCAAACACAATGTCGACACGGTGTTCGTAAAGAAGCTCTTCCATTTCCTGTCTCATGCATTCAAACTCTTGGTAGTGCGAGGAGTAGCTGTTGTACCAAGGCGGATGCATTGTTGCAACCAGCCATGGTGTCACTGCGCGATCAACTTTAGACAAGTCTTCCTTTAGCCATGCATATTGTGCTCCTAAAATAACACATTAATTATTCATAAAAATGAGACTGACTGAAGTAGGAGAACCAGAAACATTCCTCATTAATCAGGGAACAAAACAAACAAGTGCTTTGCTGAAACCAAAGAAAAGAGACTGCAAGTATCCATGGATTTACCAGTGTGATTATAATCAACATATGCACCCAACATAACGAAATGCACTCCTCCCGCATCAAAAGAATAGTAGAAGTTGGTGTTGGAGCCACTCTCACTTGAAGGAACAGAAAACCTTTCAGAATACGACTTAAAGGTGATTCCGGAAGCTTGAAGCTCAATCTCATGGTTTCCTTCAATGACCATCGTTGGGAATTTGGAGGTTAGTGGCTCCATGAACCTGAACACAAATCAAAGATTTGCCACCAAAACCTCCTAAGTATATAACCTTTTTTCATATGCATAGTATTATTCACTCTTAACATATTGTCGAACAACTTGACAGAAAGCGGAGCAGGACCAACACACATATCTTCAAATCCAACTTGTTAACCCAGAGATAGTAAGGTTTACCTTCCCTGGCATCCCAGCGATGTTGATACGTCTCCCTAATAGGTGCACCGGGAAATGAACATGAGAAACATGAAACTCCTTTGCCACCAATTGTCCGGTACTGGTCTGCATACGTTAAGTCCCCAACAATTATAACCATCGAAGGGTCGTTTTGCATCAAATGGTCAATGGTGGTGGTTGTGTTACTGGTAAGACCCAAATCTCCAACAAAGGCAATTCGATGAGGATATGCGTCTTTGCTTGGCAGTGGCAAAGTCTTAAAAGAGAGCTCCTCGCTCATTGCAGGAACAGAGCTGTCGCCGCACTTGTAATAGTACTTGGTTTCTGGTTCAAGACCTACAATATATTACAAGTTAATCGGTATTGCAACCAATATCTGCAAAAACAAAATCTTGAAAGTGGCAAGCCAACGCAAATATAGAATAAAGGCGTCTCAAAAGATATCATCTTTGTTTCTACTAAGGAAAATATACACACAACACAAGTCCACGATAAGATGTAAGTTAAATATGGGGAGTGCTTTTAACACTTCAAGTTGTCTCTGCATATATAGAACTAAGAAGCAAGGTAATAGTGTAATACTCAGCTCATAACAAAATGAAGTTGCAAAGATTCATTCATACACATTAGAAGTCTACACAAGAAAGATGAATGAAATTGATCTTTATCATTAATACCATCAATGAGGACATGGTGTATGATGCCTGATGTGTAATTGAGGAGACCATCAAAGGGATACAACTGACTGTAAACTGTTGCATTCCCTTTCTTTTTTAGCAAATATTTCCCTTTCTCCTTCCCATACCAAACCTCACTAGCAACTGAACTAGGATCAAGGGGTTTCACATCTTTTCCAACTACAGCATCACCTGAAAAATAAGAAGGATATGAGCAAATCTCACAAATCCTAGTTCAATTAGACAAATTCAAATCTAACTAATCAATTTGGAGTAAAAATTGAATTAAAAAATCAAGAGTGTTTTTTACCAGTGACCCAAGAGACCCACATGGAGGTTGGAGTAGAGAGAGCTAAAGCAATCTGTTCTGGGATATCGGAGCTGATGTTTCTCTTCCTCAGCCTCGGATGGTCCATAGGCAAGTCGTCACTGCCTCGCCGTAGAGACGGGTCAAACCGGCGGGTCAACGGCTTGAACGGGCCGTCTAAAGTTGTTGGGATCGGTTCGCCGGAGGCAAGTAACAACGACATTGAGGTTATGGCAATCATCATTAGTAAAGGCATGGTCATGGTCCAGAGGGTTGTTTCATCCACGCGTGATGAGTTTTGATGGTCTCGACTCTCGAGCATTGACGACCATGTCGCTTCTCTTTTGCTTTGTACTGAGAATATGCCACATTTGGTACGTGTCACTACTTTACTAGACTTTGAAATCCCAAAAAAAAAATGGAATTGTTTTTTTTTCTCAATTAATGTAAAATTTTCAAGCCAGTTTTTTTTTTAATAATGTTTCTATCAGAAGAAGATTGAAGAACCAGAATAAATAACCTTTCAAAAAAAATATATATATTTTTCAAAATAAATCGGAAATTTATAAATTTTATACGTTGATAATGAAGAAAATGAAGAAAGGATGCACAAGAAACATAAAAGTGTCTCCCTAAAGGATTGTTACATACGTTTTCACTTTCCCCACATCTTTTCATCTTTCCCTAAGGTGGGTTATATAGTATTGATTGGTTTGATTTGTACTGTATGCTTTATATTGTTTAATTTGTCATGGATTTCATAGTTTTTTTTATTAACTTTTTTGGTATTTGGTAAAACATGTTTATGGTTTTTTAGAACTTTTCCAAATATTGTCTCTTACAATTTGTAGATATGTTTATTTTGTTTATCCAAAAACGATTCTTGTTACGTGCATAGAATAAATTAAGAGCTTGTGTATCAACTTATTAATTCATTTGTCTTCCTTTTCTTCTCTCTATTTAGTCTTTAGTTTCAGTTAAAGTATTCGTGTGATTGGTTTAGTCTTTAATTAGTTTCAATTAAAGTCTTTCTCTGATAGGGTTATCAAAGAACGTAACAATGACGTTCCTGAAATACTATCATTTACCAATGAAGTTATGATCATGGTGATCTTCTATGTGGCTTAGCTTGATTATAAATGCATGTTTGGTTTACATAAAACTTTTGGTATTAGAGTTGCATGTGTAACAGTTTTAACATTTTCAAAATCATATTGTACAACCGTTAAAGTATAATTTTCGGTTGGACTGGGGCATGGGCGATATAATATGGTCGTACCTACAAGATTAGTGATTCATCAAGTTTTTTTTTTTTTTTTTAAAAAAGCAAATTTATGAGGCCAACAATGATGTTCGTGTATTTTTATCAGCAATGATCACTAGATGTGCTGCATCATTTTTTTCTAAAACACAAATCTAAAATGTTGTGTATTAGCGTGAATAATTTTTTTTTTTTTTTCCCTTCAATTCCAATAAGGCAATAACTTTGTAAGCTCTCAAATCACGTGAGCCTTTTCTTCGTATAATCTCAATTTACATTTAATAATTAAGGAAAAAGGCCAAAACTGACTAACACTCCTCCAGGAATTACGAAAGAAGAAAAATCAGAAAACGTAATTTGCATTTGCATGTACAATATAATCCACTTGTCTTATACTTATTGTTTACTCAACGAAAAAGTGTGTATTGATTGAGTTGAGTATTGTATAATGCCTAATAATGATATTTACAAAAAGTATAATCTATAGGCTCCGATTGGTAATCACGTTTAAAGAAGTGATTAAAAATTTATAACGGTTGTAGAGAAGGCGGTTAAAAAAAAGGTTAAAGTTAGCGGATAGAAAAAAAAATGTAGTAAAAAAAAGTGGTTGAATATTTAGTTTGATTGGTAACATTCCAACATAATTGTTACTATGAGACACAACTATACAACTAATTTCACAAATATATATAATTTTTCTACTTTAAATTTGATCTAGCTAGTTGAATGCATGTCTTTTTTAAAAAAAAAAAAAAAAAAATCATAATTATTTTACGGATTTAATTCTGGTATGCCCCTATCCCAAAAATTATTTTCTGCATTATCCATTTTTATTCTACATACCTCTGTACCTTCACAATAATTTTCATTCTCAGTTTTGCCATTCCTTTAATTTTTGCATTATTTAAAGGAATAAAATAGAGATATTAAATATATTATAAACAAAAAACAATCACAATTCATCTCTTTCCCAACTCCACATCATCCGTACGACCCACGAAAAACAATTCTTCCACCATTGAAACTCGTTTTAGGTAATTTCTTGGTTTATTCAACTGTTTTTGTTCAATTCCAAAGTAATTGAAACTTGTTTATGGGGTAGGTAGTGTTGATTTGTTAGATTTGTAATGTGTTCTAATTTGGGGACATTCTTAGATTTCTTATAAATTCGATTTTTGTATGTTACTCTTGTTAATTCTCATTTGTTCAAGTCTGTTAGAGTCAGAGTATGTGGTTGAATCGAGCTAGTGTTTGAATCGAGCTAGATAGAAATTGAATTAGGTTTTCTCGTTTCTACAGATGTAGGTACAACTGACTGTAACAGGAACAACTGGTACAACTGAAAGAAGCAAAAACTATTCTAATGTTAGTTTGTATTCTATTTGCAGGAAGTAATGAATAATAATCTTCCAACATTCATTCATTTTGATTATGGGGAAATCATTTAAACAATAGAGATGAAATACAATGGATTTCAAGAGAAGATGTTGGCATGCTCTTTTGATGAAAGCTGAGCATGTTACTTATTCTGCATTGGTTGATAAAATATGCAAAAAGATGATGGTAGCTGCAGGGACGAAGATGAAGTTTAGCTACATTCCAGTTTCAGTGAATCCTAAAAAACGAATATATATCTTTGATGATGATGATCTTTTATGTTATCTAGAGTGGAATCAAACTGAATTTAATGTGCATTTTGAGCTGGATTTCCTTCCCTAGGAGAACATGGAAGAAGAGAAAAACTATCGGAAGCTTCTATGACGTTTTCCATGATTAATTTCTATGTAGGTGCTGTTTGTGACAGCTTTTGGTTGTGATACTCGTTTGTTATGTTTTTGGTTGTCAAACTCTTTTGTCTGTTTTAGTACAACTGACTGTAACAAGAACAATTGTGGTACAACTACATTATATTTACATAACCTGGCAGATTTATTTTCGTGGTACAACTGACTGTAACAAGAACAACGGTGGTACAACTACGTTAAAGTTTGAACTTTAAAATTAAGGATTTAAAAAAAAAAAAAAAAACCAAACTTAACTACCACTACAAAAAAATGATCATGTTATATCACTTATTTTGATTATTTGTATTACTTATAATTGATGTAAAAAACATTTACATCACTTAAAGAAATGATTTATATTACATTGATGCAAATAATTCACATCATTTTTTTTACAACTGATGCAATTGTACATAATATTTGCATCAGTTATTGTAATGATGTTAATTTTGTGTCAATCACAAAAAATGATGTTTCTTTTAAAAATCATTTTTTGTAAGTGATTTTAGTATTTGTAACAGTTACAATAACTGATATATATATTTATATCACATATAAATAATTGATATAAAAAATGTTATCAAATAGAAATGAATTATTTTTTTCAAAAAATTTATACAAAATAATTAATTAAATACGAAAATATATTAATTAATTATTAAAGATAAGAAATTCATCGTGCACATGATTTACTATTTATTAATTAATTAATTTAATATTATTTTTTAATTAAGTTAATTAATTAAATAAAATACAACTTTTTCATTAATCTTTTCAAACCGAGTTTGTTACAATTTAGAAAACTAAAATTGGTTTACAAAATAACTGGTTAACAAAGCAAACTAAAAACCCTAGCTTGGTAGCTTTTTTGTGTGGCCGTCGCCGCTACTGCCAAGATCCGGCTCGGTAATATACGATTTCTTTCGATCTGGTCGAGACTGTGAGCAAGGAAAGAGTTGGCCAATCTCACATCTCATCACTGTTAACTACCTTCCCTCGACGAGAAGCGAAACCCGCAGGCCGATTCCACCGTGAATCTAGTCTCTAGACATAACAAACGTCCACCATCACTCCTCTATTGTCATCATCGAAGATTTACATGCCACATCCTCGTTGGTTTCTTCATCCCTCGTTCTATCTCGAACCACTAGACTGGATCTATAATGATTTATTTCCGTCGGATATTGGTCATCAAACCTAATCACCACAAAATTACTATGATGAAATGAGATTAAGAAGAAGAACGAATGAGATGATGTGAGGAAGAAGGAGAAGTTGTGAGAAAGGAGAACGACAACAAAGAATATGGAAGGGTAGAAGTTCCCGTAGAAGTTTTGATGACAACAAGCAAAAAAAGAGAAGCTTTGACAATAATAGGAAAAGAAAAAATATCTTATCCGTTGGATTAAATTTATGAACGGTGGATAATAAACTACAGTTCAATCCTTACCACTATTGACTAGCCAATGAAAAATCAATACTTTTTTTTGTTTATGTTACCTTTAGTTCTAAAAACTAAATGTGTATATTATGTTAATATAATTTATTTTAACATCAGTTTTCTAAATGATGTAAATGTTGTATCATTTATCAAAATGATTTTATCAAAAATTAATAGATACATCAGTTATGTAAATGATGTAAATTTTTTACTTTATATCATTTCTTAAAAAGTGATACAACCTAGTAAAATTTGTATCAATTTTATTTAATTGATGCCAAACAAATTAATTAAAACATTAGTTAATACAAATGATGCTAAGTCATTATATTTACTTCATTTATAAATAAGTGATTTAAAATAACATTATTTAGTTTTGTGATACAATCTAAATGATACAAGACACACAATTTTTTGTAGTGTACATTGTTAGTGAATACAAACAGAACAACTATAGAGCAAATACTTTGGTCACTTTGACCACTTTAGATTTTATGGTCACTTTGATAGTCCTACATAGAACAAATATTCCTAATACTTTGATGGTCACTTTGCTATTTTCATCCATGTAATTATGTCAAAACATGTAATTCAGTTATTTTAGACATATTATCTTATGAAATTGTATAAAATGTATTACCATTACCTAATATGAAAATTACAACTATAAAAATTTAATTTATTGTATGGTACTACTGATAATAATGTAAAAGTGGTAAAGTACAATTATGTTTATGCTTGTACAATTATAAGTTTGAAGTACAATTACATGAAAATTTTTGGGAAATTTTATTTATTTCAAAACATGTGTTAAATGAGATTCATTTTAATATTATTTTTTTCAAAACATGTGGTAAATGAGTTAAATGAGATTCATTTTCATCCACATTTTCAATTTAATCCATTTTTATTACAAATTTTCTTTTTAATCCATTTTTTACACAATTTCTTTTTAATCCATTTTTTACACAATTTCTTTTTGATCCGTTTAAAATTCACTTTTAATAAATAAATTTCAATAATTCATTTTATAAAACGGTCTCAGTTAAAATATTCGAGTTGTACCCAAAATATTCAAGTTGTACCTAAAAATTTCATTACCAAAACATCCAATACAATCCAAACCAAAAACATCCAAATACAATCCAACCAAATCCATTACAAAAAAGTATAATTTGTTCTCCAAGGATTTTATCTAACTCAGTTATGGTTTTGTTCTCCTCAGACCTTGAAGATAACTTACAACACTTTGTATAATTTCTTTGGTCTAAGTAAAACTCTGGATGTATTGGTTGAGTATCCTCATCATTATCCTGCAAATCCACAAAGACAACTATAATGAATAGTTGTACCCGTAGTTGTACCCATAGTTATACAAGCAAACTTATTTGTACCAAAACACAAAGGTCTCTATTCCGCTCGTATACAAAATTCATCAACCAAAATTTCATTTTATTTACCTGTGGTAGATATGGAGGATTCAATTGTTTTTCGTTTGATGTTGGTTGAGGAGGAGAAGTTGCAACTGGCCGAGGAGGAGAGATTTCGGATGGTGAATGAAGAGGAGTTGATTCATCCATTGCTACTGGCTCAGGGGATGTGATTGTCGTTGGAGTAGGAGAAGCGATTGAGGCTGGTGGAGGAGGAGTGGTTGAGGCTGGCGAAGCAGGAGCTTCTTCTGTCGGAGGATCCATAAATCTCATTTTCTTCGAATTTATACTGTTTTTCGTTTTTGGAGGTATTGCTATAGCTGGGATTAACAAAAGAAACACAAATATTATAGAGATTTTGATTTTAATTTTGAATTTCAACCCTACATTGATAAACCCTAATTGACAAACCCTAATTTTAGATGAGATTTAGAGATTTACCTTTGAAAAATAGCAGAAGTTGAAGAAATAGATCAGATTTTATGAAGATTGTGAGAATGGAGATGAGATGTTTGAGCAGAGAAGAACGAAGAAATCGCTCAATCTTTGTTTTTAGTTCACGGGAGAAGAAAAAAAAAAAGATTAGTTTTGAATCGAAAAAAAAATAAAGGATTAAGTGTAGATCCGATTTTGGTGGATAACGGGTGGATAATCCAAATTAAACTTGGTTGGGTTGGTAATTAAAAGAATCCCCAAAGTTTTATGGTCTTTCACCAATTTTTTCTTTTAAAAAAAAAATAGAAAATAAATAAGTTAATATAAGAGGGAGATACGAGAAAATGATTTTTGATAGGAGGGCACCAGAGAATTAAATCCATTATTTTACTGTATATAAATAACTAATGGTCAAATTTAGTATCCATAAACGATACAAGATTTTGTTAAAAAAAAAAAACGGTACAAGATAAATAAATTATAATTTAATTTATTGTATAACATGCAAAAGTTATAAATTTGAAAGTCTAAAGTCTAAACACTGTTTATATTTAATGAATTCAAATGGTTGTGGGAGATAAGACGAGCAAAACCATTAGTAAATTGGACCATACATTTTATCTATATATATATATATATATATATTTTAATTATCATTATTTAGATCAATTTTACATTAAAAATCGTCCCTTCTAAAAATAAAATGAATAATCCGTTTACATATATTCAAAACCAATATATATATATATATATATATATATATATATTCATACTTCATTTTAAGAAACTAAAAATGTATTTTACTATTTTTTATTTTACTTCGGGTGTGATGCATGGTCAAAATGATAAATCCACAACCTGCGTAAATTAACATTTGGCAGAAACATACCATGCAATGCAATAGCTATATAGCATGATGTGGCCGGTCAACTAACCACCGTAATTGGTGCATCAGGCCAAACCAAAACAAAAAAGATCGGAAATTGAGAAAATATTTGTTTTCCCCATTAAATCCGGCATAAAACCAGTGGTGGTGAACCATTAGCTGCCGTACGGAACACACCGCTCTTTTGATGACATGACATTTTCAAGCTCTCTGATTCGTTAATTCGTTTGTTAATTTTTTCGTTCTCCCCACTAACCAACCAATCACACATCTGCGTTTCCTTTTTTCGATAAACACATCTGCTTCTCCTACTTTACTTTAGGATGTAGTATTTGTTACTAATATAATCTTGTGAGTTGTGACAATATATATGTGGGATTATTGTATTTAACTTTTGTATTAACAAACTTTACAAAATCCACCAATGGACCCAACAGCACTTTTGTGTATATAGCAACTAGTATAGAGTCTATATAATTAGACCAAACCTAAGCAATAAAATATTGAGTTTCAAAACCTTTAACCAGAAAAACACTGATTGTTAGTATGTTAATTTGGTTTAGCCGTTTACGTGGATTTTTATTTTTTTGAACAAAAGCCGTTTACGTAGATTAAACAACTTTTAAACATTTTATTTTCAAACATTCGTGCTCAACAGTTCCTGGAAGGTTTTTTTTTGGGTTCTTTTTGAGTGGAGATTTGTCTTCAAGAAACAACTTTTACTTCACTAGAAAAATAAGTAAACTAAAAATAGTAAGAAGTAAATTTATTGTTACTATAAGAGTTGTGGAACAAAGATATTTAAACATTCTCACCTTTAATTTTTCTAAAGACATAGCTGGGACGCCAGTTCCAGGTTCTCCACATTTAAAATTTTTGTGTTTGTTTTTAAAATTTTTTTGGTCTAACACATTTCTGTTTTCTTAAATAGTACAAAATTGTCTCAAGACATTTTTTTTCTTATATCTGTTATATTACATATTTAAGACACCTTGGAATCTTAGATGGATACATATAAATTTGTTTACCTTTGGCTATCTCACCAACATCATTAATTTTCTCTTTACAAAGTAAAGTAATCACAATCTATCCAAAAATATTTTAATTTGCTCTGTAAAGCTATAGATTAATTTCTTTACGCTATCTTCTTTGGACCTGTAATCATTTGATTAGGGAAACTCAATTGAAGTTAGTGACACTAGTAAATTAGTAACATTTAATAACAAATGATTTATGAAGAGAGGATTAGTACTTTATTAAACATATGAGACATGAGGCGGTTACGGCAGTTATGAGGGGGTTTGGCTAATAATTACGGCGTTAGAATTAGGGGTAATGAGCGGTTAACGGAACGGATCCGAGGATCTCACATTGTCATCGATCAACGGCTAAGATCGTAAGATGAATAAAGTAACAAACATAATCCGTTAAGTAGCGGTGTGTATTAACTAACGGCAACGTCAACGTTACTTTATAGCTGCTAGTGTATATATAAACGAAGACGGTTTCCTTGGAGCTTGTGCACACTAATCTGGTCACTCCTTTCTTCTTCGTCTTCTTCATTCTTACCTTTTTCTCTCTCCTCTCTCCCGCTTGTTTTCCGAGAAAAAAACTGCGAGAAAATTTCGTAAGATTCTAGTCTAGAAGAAGAAGAAGAAGAAGCTTCAATGGCGTCCTCTTCTCAGAAACTGATCAGTGTTTGCTTCGCCGTGTTCGTCGTCTTAGCTCTAACGGTGATGATTTTCCGGCACGATTCTAGGTCTTTCTCTCTTCTCGAATCTTCATCTTTTTTTTTCTCTCTCTGTTTATTTTTTCTTCTGTTTCGCTGTTTATTAAGCTACATTGTTAATTTCTGTGAAGGATTTTGAGCTTTTTCATCTATGTTTGTTAAATCTCGCTTTAACGATTCTTCTTATTTTTTTTCGTTTTTTTCATAGATTCGCGTTCTGTTTCTGGATTCTGATATTTTTTGTGAGAGATTTCAAGTTTAAGCTCCAGATTCGGTAATAATACTTTTTTCTCGGTTTTTGATTTTTTTTTGTAGGAAGCTGAAAACAGAGGAGTTCCAGAGCTTAAGCAGCTCAACAATGGCGGCGATAAGGTAAATAAAAGGAACAAAACTTTAGTACAGATGCAAACATATCACGCGCTTTCAACCGCTAGGGTTACCTCTTTTTATTTTAATTTTGTTATGAAATAAAAGTAGAAATATAACTAATGATCCTAGCCGTTGATCTGTACGATTGTTTTTGCTGAGAGTTTTGGATTAGATTTTCGTAATAATGCTCTGTTTTCTCGGTTTTTTGATTTTGGTAGAAAGCTGAAAACAGAGGAGTTTCAGAGCTCAAACAGCACAACAATGGCGGCGACAAGGTAAGAGAGACTCAAGTTTTTTTTTTTTTTTTTTTTTTTTTTTTGCCGCCGCTCACAAAACATGAAACGCGCTTTTAACCGCCGCTAGGGTTTATCTTTATTTATTTATTTTACTTATTAAAAAAAGAAGTAGAAAATGAAGTAGTAGAGGTCCTAGCCGTTGGATATGTTAAGATCTTCCCGGATCCATTTCCGTTAAACCATTCCCTTTTTTGTTGGTCTTTTTGATTCCTCGAATGTAGCGTTAGAAAGAGGTTTCATTCATCGCCGCTCACACATGCTCTGTCTGTCGTCTCTTCACTCTATTTATTATTCCACGTCAGTAAATAACTAGTACGATTTCGTAAAAGGGTAAATTAGTCTATTTGATTCGATTCTCTGTTTCTGTTGTACTCTCTCTCTCGCGTGTATAGACATCGATTTTTACTTGCGTTGGGATGAGAACACGTGTTACAAACTGATGTGAAATTGTTAATTGATCATTTTCATAAATGCTTAAAAAAACTATTCTGGTTTGTTTAATTTATGAGTTTATGGTTGGTCGCGTCATTTGTGGTTTTTTTTTTTTTTTTTTTGGTTACAGGGTTGGAGGTGAAGAAGAACACCAACACGCGGTTGCTGCTGATCCAGAGAAGGCTGCTGATGAAGTCGCTAAGCTTGTTCAGATGTGCGTTCCTCTCTTTGTGTAAATGCGTTAATTTTAAATCTGCTCTGCGAAAATAAGCATTTATACACACGTGACACGTGAACCTTAATATAAATTTAATTAGAGAATTACCCAGTGAAAAAAATTATGGACTATAAAAGAGTAGAACAAAAAAAAACCTTACTTTTTTGACGGGTAAAGAAAGATAAAAAAAACTTTGGCTTTTATTGTTGTCTCTGTCACCTCTCTCACTCTCTCTTTAAAATTTCGTCGTGAAACGACAAAACCAATATGACAATAAGACAATAAATAATTTTCTAAATATTTTAGACAGTAAAACAGTGGTAGTTTTCTGATATAGTTTGTTTTGATCAAATACGATTGACCCATGAACGGTCTAGAGTCACCACGAAAGAGCAAACAGGAAAAAAATAAAAGTTATGTTTTTGACCTATCAGATGATTCAACGCAAAAATTTTATGAATTTGGAAGGTAATGATTAAAATAAAAATAATGAGTAATGGTTAACGATCATTGACCGAAGATTCCTGTGCTGTTTAAAAGTTTCTGATTTGACTTTGAATTGGTCAAAAAGTATATTGATTTTGGGTCGGTTCAGTGTGCGACAGGTTTTGTTTTGGTTTAAAAGTACAGAAGATGTGAGATTTGATTTGGTTTGGTTCAATAATCACGGTTTTGTTGTAATTTGGTTTTAGTTTAAAATTCAGTTTAAAATCTGTAAAGGTTTATGCTCGGTCATCTAATTTCAATTAAGTCAGGTTGTGATTTGTTTTTTTTTAAAAACGTTATCTTACTTTTGGAGGGGGAAGACATAAATACATAATCCCTAACACTAATATGATGATACTTGTGTTACGTAGGTTACGGTACGTAGAAGATAATGAACTATAGAAAGATATCTGATTTAATTTTAATATACCAACATCATACATCATATTATCTCAAATCCTTACGACAAAATATGTACATAAGATATTCTGATTATTCTGTACTTGCTTAGGTTTCTGAATATACAGTAAATTTATATTTATTAATTTCTCTTCTTTTTTTGGTGTAAGTCATATCCTAATGTATTATTAATGTACATTAATTACTATTACCATGGACTATCTGTTAAATATTATATACCACGTACCTTAGTGTCACAATTACAAGTACCCCAACCCAATATAGTAGATACGTGGCACATTTGACACGTATGATGGCCGTGTTCGATGTGTGGATTTAATAAAAAGTAAAAACAATGGTTCTCTGATATGGTTCATTTTTTATGGTTTGTTTTGATCAAATACGATTGACCGCGTGAATGGCCTAAACTAGAGTCACCACGAAAGAGCAAACCGGAAAAAAAAAAAGGTTATGTTTTTGACCACGACGTTAAGTTTCAATCGAACTTTCAGATGTTTCAACACAAATCTTTTATTAATTGGAAGGGAATGATTAAAATAAAAATAAAATGAATAATGGGTAACGATCATTTCAACACAAAAGTTTCGGATTTGAACTGAGTTTCCAATTTACTCAAACCAAAAAGTCAAATATATTGACTTAGATAAACCGAAATATCGGTTCAATTTAACTCAATGTAGGTTTCATTTGATTCACATGAAATTATCATTTTTGCTTTTTAGATTAATAATTTTCATAGTACTTAGGGTCTAATGCATTAAAATGGCACAATACATGAGAAATTCTTTTTTAGTTTCAGCAAAATATTTTTATTTTAGAGACAAGTTATGGGTTAAAGTAGCGCACAGTACTGTGCACCAGAGACATAAATTTGAATTTAAATAAAGAAAAGAAAAAATATGGAAAGAAATTTAGAAGGTTGACGTCGTTGTCCGTACAATATTAGATGTTGTCTCTTGCACGGTAACATTAAGATTTTGTTTTGTATACATGTCATATTGTCTTTTATGGCATTGTCGTCTTCAACATGTGATCTAGTATAAATTTCAATTGAAGAGGTGGAAGTCCTGACACAATTTGCTGAGGTTGGAAAGAATGAGTAGATTTTATTTTTGGCCAAGTAAAACAAACGAAAGATATTTTTTTTTTATAGGTATTTTCTTGGTCAAATAAAACAAATGATAGAAGAGTAAGGAAAAAAAGCCCAAGACATCCATCATTTGAATCAAAACGTTGTATATTTTGATGAGCACATCATTTGAATCAAAACGTTGTATATTTTGATCGTCTTTAATAGTTATTTTTATTTTTTATATTGAATCAAAACGTTTGTTAGTATATATATTAGTCAGCAAGCTGAAACTTGTAGGTCTCATATTGTTCCAGATAATTTTTATTCCCCTAACCCAGTGTGACCCCTGTATATTATTATTACCGTATATGTTATACTCATTAGTCATTTACAAAGTTAATCAATCTTTATAACCGCTAAGAAATTATGCTAGCTATAGGCTATATGATCACCAAATTTCATTTCGTTGTGTGTTTGAGAAAAGGATCACCACATTTGGAAATATATTTATCTGCCATAACAATTATACCTCTTTAACAACAACACACAATCATACATGGTCTAACAGTCTGACATAAGATCACAAAGGATGAAACATCAAATTCTGTAGGTAGCAGTTCACAAATGTTAAACTTTTACTAAGCAAGTTGTTGTGTGATGAGATGTTACCGTATTTGATTACTTAAAAATGTGTAATTGATTGAGTCTGCACTCATATCAATAACAGAAGGAATTGTAATGCTTCGTGGGTCTTGTAATATTCAAATAAGGACTACTAGATGAGTAGATACAGTTATGTAGAGAGATTTAATTCATGGCATGATATGTGATACACAACAAAACATATTCAAGACCAATGTTGTCACCCTGGATTCTTACAGATTTCAAAGTCTGCAAAAAGCAACTGCAAAAAGCAACTGTGGGTTTGGTCGGGGGGCAGGGGAGAAACTATCTTGTTGTCAATATATACATTGAAATGGAAATGGTGAGTTTTGAAGTCTGTCTTCTCCCTAAATTGCTTTCTTTCCATTTCCTCTCATAGTCAACCAAAAGAAAGAAGCAAAGGACGATTGATGATGTATGCTCATCTTATTCTCCTAAGGTCTTTATATTCTCAACTTCTTCCTTACTTGTTGCTCATCTACTTCCTTAACGTTTTGTTCATCTTGTTCTCTCACTCAAATGGGTTCTTCAGTAATCAAATTTACTGTTTTCTCTTCAATGAAGATGAAGATGAAGGGTGAAGCAAGTTTCTGCAAACTTGGGTCTAAGCAGGTCCCAATGATGATGAAGAAGCTGAACATTTCTTCTTTGAAGTGTTCTTCAGCCCAAAAGATGTTGGTGCTGTCTCCTCTGCTGAAGAACTTGTTCCTGCTGAAGCCATCCCTACTGAAGAAGTTGACATTGTTGTTCCTGTTGCTACCGATTCTCCTCCCAGCTTCTTCAGCTCCTTCATTGAAGGAGTCCTGCAGAATCTGTATCTGCCAAAACACAGTGATCTGATCAAGTATGATCACTGGAAGCATTTGGCAGAGTGCTCTCTGCAGATTCTGTTTCCTGGGCCGCATGATCTGGAACTCTATCCACAGGAATCAGTTGAGAAGGGGATAGAAGAAGGTTCTTTCTTTGAGTTTCTCCATGATGATGAAACGATTGGGAGAATCATAATGATGGAGAAACGTTTCATATATGCTGTGGACGAGAAAGAGATGGAAAGTATGAACTACTATCACGTGATTCAGAAGAAGAAGCTCAAGGATGCCGAAGAAGAAGAGAAGAAGAAGCTGAAGGAAGCCGTTGAAGCTGAAGATGTCCAGAAGAAGAACTAAGAAAAGGCCCAAGCCCAGAAGATCTTTTGAATAAATTAGTAGTATTTCCCTTTTGATTTTCTGTATGAGATGATCTATCTATCTAATAAGTGAGAGCTAATCATAATAATAAACTCTAGTTCTAGTTGTTTCTTTTTAAATAATGAATCCTTGCTTCTTCTCTTTTTAGCTCGCTTGTGTTAACTAGTATTTGAATATGTGGAATTGGATTTTTTCTTTGGTTTGGATTTCAATAATCAATACTCTACAAATCTAGGTTTTTGGAAAGTGTAAAACTGTGAGATTCCGATTTGTTCAACGGATTTTGAGAGGAGCGGAGGAGGAAGTACTGTAGGGTTTCGGAGCCGGTGACGAAGTAGAGGAAGAGTACGACGTTGAAGGTTGGAAGCGAAGGCGACGATGTTCAAGCTGCTGCTAGCACAACAATTCAGTTTTAGGACAAAAGGCGAGTAAATCTAGTTCTATCATCACTCGAATTAGCTTAGATTGAGAGATTAGGGCTCATTGGTTTGAATTTGTTTAGCGATGATTTGAGATTTGTTTTATTTTTTTAACTTACAAAGTGTTTGGACAATGTTTCTTTTTTTGATTGGTTTCTTTTTTGTGGATTTTGTTTGCTCTATCTCTGATTGATATTAGGATTATTAGCTCTGCTAAAATTAGGATTCTTAGAGGGATATGGAGTTTTCCAGCTTTTCAAGTGGGTAATGCGGTTTTTTTGGTTTGAATTAGTTTAGTCAATAAGCATATAAAAGATTGAGAGATTGAATTTTGTTGCGGCTGTGTGGAGATTGTTTCTGTTTTGATGATGCTTCCCTTTTGCCAGCTCTGTTAAAATTAGGATTCTGTTCGGGTAAAGAGGACATTGGAGTTTTCCATCTTTTCTTGTGTATGTTTTTTTGCATTTAGCTCACGTCCATTTATTCTTTCTGTTCTGAATATGCGGGTTTTTGAGTTTGAGACGGTTCGTGTTTTGCTGTAAAAGGCATCGCTTCAAAGGTTGAACCAAATAACACTGAAGCAAGAGGTAAGAAACCACTGCAATTTGGAGAGCTTGTCTTTCTTCCACAGTTATCTCTATGGGGTATATACCAGTCAAAAGTGTTCCGACAACTTATATATAGCTCTGTAGAAAGCGTTCGGTCGGAGTACTTATCCAGTCTATTCTTATAACCCAATATATCGCACAAGCTTTTTTTAACTTTCTTGGCTTAGCTACGTTATCTTGTTTGAGATTTTAGGGAACTTGAATATTTTCAGTTTTACTGTTTATCTGCTTGAACCTGTGTTGAGATTTATTATCTCTGCTGAATCTTTCTCTCATCTCCCTTCATCAAGGAAGCTGGTCGGTGACACAAGTCCCTGAGTTAGAAGCAATCAATCATTAAAGACCAAAATTTACTGAGATTACTCACAATCAGATGGGAGGGTCGACTCGATGTCGATCGATGTGCTTAGAGGTAAATCCCTTATTGAACCTGGTTAAGTGAAAATCATTGCTTCTTTTGAAGGAATCTAAGACTGCTTAGTTAAGAAACAAGGCTAGGTTTTTATTTTTAGCATACTAAGATTGCTAATAGAAACCAACATTATGGCAAAGTTTGGAATCTTTCATCCATTGTGGCCATCTCGGTTCCAACATAATCATTTTTCTTAGTAACACTTCACGCACAGAGTTGTAGTACAGTATTTGATTTATACGAAACAATAACTTGACTTTGATTTTGGTTTCTGTGTAGAGTGCCATGGAACTGGTGTGGTGAACCAAACATTGAGCCGCAGGTGAGTTAATCTAAACAACCCTGTGAAGGTCTTGTGATGCCTGTGAGGGCAATAAAAACGTGTAAATGAGGTTCATGTTTTATACACAGACACATTTTACTTAAAACGATATAATCATATATGTTGAATTGTTTATCATGAATACAAATGTACAACTTCTTCCGTATATCAGTTTGAAGTATGATCTTTGCATTTCTCTTGTTTCAAAGAAGATATAGGTTTTATTATTGTTTAAACATAAATTAGTTTGGATACTGATGAGAGATTATATAGCAAAGTTCGTTTCTGCAAGATTATTTCTCAGTCTCACAGAGGTTATATATGCATGATAGTATATTTGATTTTGAAATGTTTAAGATATAAGTATATTCTTTTTAGGACTCTCTTTACATATGTTTCAGAAACAACTAAGGGATGCATCAACTAGGTCTGAGGAGAGCTTGTGATTGCATCTCATGGATGGAGGTTTGATCCGTGAGGAAGCAACAATATATACGGTTAGTTCTGTAGTCTTTTTAGTAGTTTAGTTTAGTTTTTTTTTGTTGAGGCTTAATATCGTTTGGAATCTTCTGGTGCCTTATTTATTTTTAGAGATGCTTGATTGGATTGAATCTAATGTGGTATACAAATATAGTCTCCTTATTTAACAGCTTAGCTCTCTGTCTCTGTCCTTGAGATGATGTCTTTGTTGCTAGTGAGCTTTGTTCTGAGTCTGAAGTATCTAATATTAAACTTAAAAACTGTTGATAAAAGGGGAAAATACTACATTATCTCGTTTCTACCACGCTTATCTAAGGGATTCGAGTCTATATACCAGTCAAAGTGTCCCAATAACTTTTAGCTTAGCTCTCTGTCTCTGTCCTTGAGATGATGTCTTTGTTGCTAGTGAGCTTTGTTCTGAGTCTGAAGTATCTAATATTAAACTTAAAAACTGTTGATAAAAGGGGAAAATACTACATTATCTCGTTTCTACCACGCTTATCTAAGGGATTCGAGTCTATATACCAGTCAAAGTGTCCCAATAACTTTTAGCTTAGCTCTCTGTCTCTGTCCTTGAGATGATGTCTTTGTTGCTAGTGAGCTTTGTTCTGAGTCTGAAGTATCTAATATTAAACTTAAAAACTGTTGATAAAAGGGAAAATACTACATTATCTCATCTAAGGGATTCGAGTCTATATACCAGTCAAAGTGTCCCAATAACTTTTAGCTCTGCAGCAAGCCTTTGAATTAATCATGCGGTCTCTCTTTGCTTTGGTATGCACTCTTCTTATTACAGAATATGGACTCCCATTGTATGCTTTGGCCTCGCAAGCATGTTACTTATCTAAGATGATGTTTCTGTTGCTAGTGAGCTTTTTTTGTTCGGAATTTGAAGTGTCTAATATGAGTCTGATGTCTGAAAGACAATTGGTAGATGTGATAAATACTACATTGTCTTGTTTGAGACTTAAGGGAACATGATTATTATGAAATGTCTCTTCATAAACCTGTTAAGACTTATTCTTTCTACTGAACCTTTCTTTCAATTCCCTCGATTAAGGAACCTGGTAATGGAGCGGTTTTTCTGACACAAGTCCCTGAAAGGAAGGAAGCAATCAATCATAAAAGATCAAAGTGACAGAGAAGATGACCGATGGGAAGATCCCTCCAGGCTCATTGGCAGGAACAAACCGGGAGACATAAGTAAATCTACAAACACCAAAACGAGGTGCATCACTTTTCGTTTATAGATTATAGCAAAGCTTCTGCAAGATTATGTATCAGTCTCACAGAGAATTTTATGTTTGAAAGGTTTAAGAGAGACTCTAGAAGACTCTCTACCTCAATTCCAAACTATTTTTTAATGTGTAATGATCTAACACCTCCAGTTTTGATCAGCCAGATTTAGTGTTTTCCTCTCGAAACAGATTTAGATGTTGTAGCTCGAACCAAGGAGTTATGATCCCAAAGGAAAGTGTACATTTCTAAAGGCACAACACACAGAACACCTTTCGAATCAAATGTCTCGTAGTAGTTGGGAATTTATTACACTAAAGCTTCTCCACGAGCATATGCAGTGGATTTATAAAAATAGATTTTGGTGTTTGAAAGGTTTAATAGACTCGAACCCAATACCAGACTGATATCTCTAACAATCCCACTTTTGTTTAGCCAGCTTGAAAATTCTTTGTTCGTCGACATCAAAGATTCTGACGAAGTTAGGTCGACCAAAGCAGAGAGAGGTGCTCAAAGGGACACAGAAAGCTTCAGAGTTGGTGAGGTAAATGCTTTGATCTACGAGGCTTGGAGTGTAAACAGCGTTTCCTTGTTCGTCTATCTTGAACACCATTATTGCTTCTGTTTTCTTTCTCGGAACACCTTTGATGATCTCTGCGGTCTTCTTGTACGACTTAACGATGAAAGTTTCAGTGGTAGTAACTGACTCCACCAGGTGTTCGGTTGTGTAGCACGAATTCAAAAGGTCTCGTTTTGTCTCGGACAGCTTGGGAAGGTTTTGAAACCGCAAGCTCTGCAACTTGGGGTTGTTGCTAGGGTTGTGGAGATCCCATGATCCGACGAGGTGGCCTCCAGAGCCGGCTATGCGAAACATGTCATCCTTCTTGGAATACATGACAGGGGAGGAGAAGAAGCATGGGTCTGTCATTCTGATGTTGACCCACTCGGAGTTGCTTCGAGCCGGTCTGCAGAAGCTGAGCTGAGGTCCCAGAAACTTGACAGCCACAACACAGTCCTCTTCTTGAGGAGAAGAAGAAGACATGGCCACGTTGGTGACATATTGGGTTTGGCAATGAGGCAGAGTTACAAGAGGAGGCAGCAAAATGCGTTTTGGATCTGTTTCACTGTTTATATTCATTTCTCGGAGACGCAACACGCCGTCCTTCAAACTAGGTAGCCATCCACAGGATGATCCTATCGTTCCCATTTCCTTACGCAGCTCTGTATACACCTTTCTATCGTTCTCACTTACCTCTTCGCTCTCTTTCAAAGAAGAAATGGTTCGAAGGAAACCACCAGACCTCCTAGTCGTGGCAAATCCGCGATTACCTCCGCATGGGTCAGCGCAGATCAAGGCACAAGAATGAGAATAAATTGGCAACGACAAAGATGAGAAGCCATCAGAAAGATGAGGAGAGGATCTCACCAACAAAGGTTTCCGAAAGCAGAGCTTCGATGGCTGATTGTGAAGCAAAGACATGAATAATGTTCTTCTTAACGGGAGGAAGATAAAAGAGAAAGAAAAAAACCTAATTGAAGAATTGGTGATCTTCTCAACCTAAAATACCCTTCATAACTTGCTCACCAAGTTTCCCATCTCCAATATATATTAATTGCGGTCTTTGTGAATTATTTACATTTCACAAGTCCTTTTCTGGAGTGGGTTATTCCACCATATCAAAAATTCTGATTGAGTTTCCAAATTCTCTCATTAAGTTTCCAAACATCTTGGTCCATGTCTTTTTTATATCACACCTTTACTAATTCCTATGGTGTGTCTGAGAAATGTCGTAGAGCATAAAAAGTTAAGCTCTCCAATTAAGAAACATTATATAAAGTCTTTGGGTAATTAACGTTTTTACCATAAGCAAGCCAAAACAGAATTGTACAAACTGAATCAATTTCTCAGACACACCATAGTAATTAGTAAAGGTGTGATATAAAAAAGACATGGACCGACCCTGTTGACTGTTGTTACTCGTTAGTGCCAATCAACTATATCTCCGAATGTTGTTGAGCCAACTCCTTCCCACACTTCACTGTGTCCCACTTCTTTGGAATCAACACCTTCCATGTCACAGTCCCACCATCCTGAACCATTTGCATCTGTTGGGAAAAAGTTCATATAAGTATCCAGCTGTATCAACTACATAAGAGTTAGATTTTCAACTACATAGAGAGTTAGTTTTATTACCAAGTATAAAAAAGTGACTGGAACTTGTTGTCGTCACTCACAATGGTTGTATGTTGATCTCTGCTTTTTACTATTGTTGTTGCTTCCTCTTTCTCTTTCCCTCTGCAATGGCTTAGATACTTTTAAGTTGCCTCCAAAGACTATAACGGATTTTCCTGTTCTACTCATGCTCTCCATACCTAGTGATTCAACATATACTCTTATCAACATTTGGTCAACTTTGTCTTAAATCCTTTGGGATAAATTTTCTATAACATTGAGACCTATATAGAAAAATCATCAAAAGTTAACCATATGAAATCAAAAGAGGTTGGCTTCAACCCTTGCACCAATAGACACTTCAAGCACTCTTGCGGCCTTTAAACATGTTAGATACTTATAAGGACTGAATCACTAACTTGTTGGACTTAAGATATGAATCGAGCCTGCTATTATAACATTGAACGCTTTGGTTATACAAGAACATAAAAATGGAAGTAAGAATAGGATATTAACCTCGTGTAATTGACAATTGTTGTATTATTGTATAAATTCATTCATACGAAGTTGTATTATTGTATAAAGTCATTCATACGAAGGTTCTCTTCGATAGATCAATATAGCCATTTACTATTATATATATAGTTGTAGATGAAACTCAAAAGTTATAAATTTCAGTTGTATATTATTTAGATAGCGTTTATTTCTAAACAGCTGCAACCATGCATATGATTTTAAACGTGTAATCAACCTAACCTAGGTAAGTTTGGCCAGTTGGCCTCGTCTTTATAATATAGTCGAACCAAAAAATGACAGTGGTTCCTCTCTCATATTTGGGATTAAGGTGTAGTGGAGCTTTTACACCTTAAACTAAGCGCACTACTTAGTTACTTAAACCAAATTCAAAAGTCAAATAGTCCTAAGCAAATCTATATATAATCTACCCACGCCAACATAATTGGAAGGTGTTAGGTGTAACTCACGTTCTGAAGTTTATCGCAGGCTGAATTATAATATTTAAACTTTATAAGAAGCATCAATCTTATAAAATATAAATGGTTATAATCTTAATAAATAACATAACAACTCAATCTAATATTTATAATACAAAATAATATATATTAAAACTTAAGATGCTATAGTGCGAGTTAAATATCTTGGGACGGGGTTATATAGCTGGACGGATTTTATCGATATTTATCAAAATTTAAAATATTATTAATTCGGTGTTTCACTGATAAACCATCATTTCATTATTTTGTTAATACCATCGGTATCAGAAAATAGACATATCTAATTATATTGATTAAATAAATATTATGTAAAAAGAAAATTATATTACGGTATTATATGGTTTAAACCATAAAATTAATAATTATTATATAATTATAATATATATAACCAACAAATACAACTTATAATTGAAATGTTTTAGTTATAAATAATTTGTCCCGCGGTGTACCGCGGGTCCTAATCTAGTATATGATAAGAAGCAAACAAGATTCGACCTACTCTATTATTGAAAATAATTATATTCATCTCCTTAAAAACAACTCATTAATTAACTAGTAGCTTATACTAATTTATCGTTTGTGTGCTTGCGTCTACCTGAATTGCGAATTTAAATCTATGTATTGAATGTCATAGATATATATCTATATTAGTATTTATACAGTACTTTTTGTTTAAAAATATGTTTTTGGAAACATTTACCGTTGCATGTTATTAAATGCTTATAATTTTATCCAAACAAGGTTAGTTAACTCTTTTTACTATTCATAGAACCAAACAGGCAAAATATTTTAAATATCCATATATATATAATTTTTTATAATTAATATAGATATTTAAAAGATTTATTCCAGATTTAAAAAAATTATTCTCCTATCATCTGTTTATTATTTTAAATTTTAAATATAGTGAATCATTTACATACAGTTAATAAAAATCTATCTTTTTGCATAGCTTGGGATTAAAATTTTTTAAAACAAACATATATTACTCAATTAATATAAAAAGTGTGTGTTCAACATAGATATATAGTAAATTTACCGTATACAGTAAATTATAAAATTTTAAGAAGTTTATAATTTATAACTGAAATATCTAAACTTAACTAAAAGTTTAAAATTATGAATATTTAAACATATTAAAATTTTAAAATAACACAAACGAGTTATATTACATGACGGGTTATATGACATGACATGATTGAATTGATAGTACTAAGAAATAAACTATCATTAATACAGATTAAATCCTCATTTTACTATTTTAACAACATCAATATAAAGTATGTGAAATCAAACTGATTTAATTAAGATTGTACGAAACATAAATTTTTGTCTGGTATATGACTGATTATATATTAACTATTGGACCTCCCGAGTTGCTATCTCCGTTGGATCGACCTAAAGATATTTGAGCCAATCCAAGGTAAGCCTAATTTCCAAACCAAAGAAAAATAAAAAGAATTTAGATCATCTTTTGAAGATAATAGGTTTTATAATTAAAAAAAAAATAGATAATCTTTTACAAAATAATAGTATAAATTTGAACTATTGTGTGTGAGTTTAAATCAACAAATAAAAAAATTATGTATAAGTGTATATAGACAAATTTTTTGTAAAATTAAAATATAACATGTGTTTTTTTGGGTAAGGTAAAATATAACATTTGTTTATTATACAGTGATGTTTTTTTTTTGTCGTCTGAATTTTATTAATAAACCCAAAAAGATACAAGTTAAAATTACAAGAGGTGACAGACAACTAAATATCCTTGCGGTCATTAGGGGACAGACTACTGAATGTTCCCGCGGTCTTTAGCCCAAAAGAGGAAAACAAGCCCCAAAAAATGAAAAGATATATTAAAATCAAACACAAAGACATAAATCTAAGAAAAAGCAAAAGTCTTAGAGAAACTGAAACCTAAGACCATCACCAGCACAGCAACGCTGCAAAAATTTCCTTAAAAAAAAGTTATTATTTTAATCATATATATATATTTATTATCTTTTATTAGTAATATATACTAAAAAGTTGACAGTTGTTTATATTTGCTGAGAAACGTTGATTGTATAAGTAACTGAAAAAACGATTCTCTTCTTTCGCCTTTTCTCTCATTATTATATTAACTAGGACTCAGACACCCCCCCTCCCGCGATGTCGCTGGAGAAATATTTTAGAAAAAAGTAAATAAAATCTAAAATTTAAAATTATACATTATGAAAACATTTTGAATGTAATAGAATAGTTTGAATACATAAACATTAAACATGTGAAGTGACCTTAGTGCAGTGGCAGGAGGTAAGTCCATTTGTAGAAGGCACCATCACACCCGGGATCCAGTCTTGGTTCCTATGAATGTAGGTATTTTGGTTAATGGGCCGGCCAGTTGTGGCCCAATGGTTGACAAAAAAAAAACATTAAACATAAACTGTTATTAAAAACAACATGGATCGAGTACCGCTTCCTACGAATGTAAAATTTGGTTAATGGGTCGGCCAAATGTGGCCTAATGGTTTGAGAAAAAAAAAAAAAAAAAACTGTTACTAAAAACACAACAATCAAAATGAAAACTTAACAAAAAAAATTATTTAGAATAGACGCAGTTTTGCAAAAAACATTGTTTGAAGTATTATAAATATATAAGATATCTTATGAAGAATTATGGTAAAGAACTACAATTAAAAAAATTATTATGACAAAGTGATACTAACTGAGAATATTAAACTAATGGTTGTAATGAGTAAATATAAATTTCTATTAAATAATTATAATTAAAAATATATTTAATAATGAGTGAAACAGTATCAAAGAAAAATTAAAATTAAAATGCACAACTTTAAAAAACAATATAAAATAAATTTGATATATTAAAATAGTTTTTAACGAAAGTTACAATAAATAGACGCAACTATAAATTCTATATTAAGCTTTATTAAATTTCTATATTGCTATAATCATTTCCTAAATTTTAGTTAGATTATAGAATAACGTTGAATATTAGATATTAATATTTAAATTATTTAGATTCAACATAAAACGAAAAATTTGTTTCAACGAACAATGATTTGTTGCGGTATAATTAAAAGGTTGCAACAATTCTTTTAAATATATTTTAGTTATTTAAAACTAATAAATACTCCTTCTGTTTCACAAAGAGTGTTATTTTGACACATTTCACACAAATTAAGAAAACATTAAAATATACATATATGCCCTTATTTAATAAGTATTTAATGGATTAATTTAGTTATAGATTAAGGGTAAAATTAGGAAATCTAATGTAAAAGATGCATTAAAAATATAAAATAATGCATTGGAATTGTAAAGTGACACTCTTTGTGAAACAAAGAAAAATCTCTAGAATAACACTCTTTATGAAAGAGATGGAGTAATAATTTATGAAGAGTTTATCCAAGTGGTGTGATCTTAAATATTAAATATACCAAAGTTGTAATGGTTCAATTAAACGGCTAAAATATATATTTTAATATATTAAAATTACTAATTAATGAACATGTATACTTAGAGATTGAATATAATTAAATATTACAACGATTCATAAAATATATCCAACTGCAATAAATTTCTCAGAGTGATGAGACTTCATTTCTAAAAAATTCTCTTTTAGCTAATACAAATAAAAAGAAAATTTGAATACAATAATGAGAAGTCATATATATATATATAGATTTTTAAAGATGTGAATGAATAGACACAACTGTTTGTAAGAGACACAACTTTACATTTAACAGATGCAACTTTTTAGAGAGACGCAACCGTTGTAATTTTCTGTCAAAAATAAAATAGAAAATATTTTATGAAAAGTTATGATGAAAAGTTGCAACTGTTATTGACATTTATTCAGATTGTTATTATATTATAGATATGAAAATGTACGACGAAAAACCGTAACTGTTATTGGCATTTATTCATATTGTTATTATTATATAGATTTATATAAGTAACTCTGTTGATTAGCATCTCCAGTGTCTAAGCTCTATGATTGTACAACGGCACGAGAGACTCTCACAAAGTTTTGCTATAGAATCAATAAAGCTGGATAGACCTCACACTGAAGCCAAACCATAAGCAAACCGAGTGGAAGGAAAGCATGATACCAACGCACAGTGCCGGCCATGAGGCCAAGCAAGGCAAGCACATGCTTGCGGCCGTAATTATATTAAGTAAATAATCGGCCGTGAAAATACCAAAGTATCTTAATAGTCTAGTGGTTAAAGTGTCTGAGAGTCACTTATTGGTGCCGGGTTCAATTCCTATATCTTGTAGTTGGCATTAAATTTTATTTTTTCTTAACTAACCAACCTTTTAAAATGTTACTGCCTGTAGCCCTAGTATCCCTAGGTACACACGACCAAAGACACAAATACAACTCCCATAGTACTTCACTAGCCAGACGGAGAGAGCACAAAGCCCTAGGGTCAAAGAAAAAACTTTGATATCGACTGGAGACAAACCACGCTAGATCAACTGTTCTTACATACGGAAACTCCTTGACCCAGTTTCAGCCACCTACATACATAAAACTGATGACGTCCTCGCAAGAAAAGAACTAGAGACTGATTCCACTACTTCGACTAAAACCTAACTCCAAAGGTTCCAAAGAAATCTCAAAGAGAGGCTAGTAGGTGACTCAACAACAAAATCTCTCCAAATGGGAAATGGCTCACCAAGAACGAACCTAGAGCAAAACACAACCACAAACCAGCCAGAGGACTCGAAGGAGAGATAGAGCAAAGATCCAATTTCAAACCAGACAACACAGCCAAATCTATCAATTCAAGCCTCGCATACTACAAACAACCCTAAATGAAACCATGGTCATGACTCACACCATATAGACCCACTTAAAAACTAAAGCCATCATCAAGCAAACAGAGGATATACCAAACACGCTTAACTTGATGAAATTGACATCGATTACTAGACAGAGAATCAGCCACCTCCCAGCGGTATTGTTTTTTTCTTAATCATACTTATATTGAAATAAAATGATAGTAATAAAATATCAGTCGCGTAGTGCGGCTTTTTTTATCTAGTTTGATTCGAAATTTCGAACAGTAAATTCAACGGTTTTGAAATTAGAAAACTAAACACGTTACTTATAATTAGCCCTGAGACCTACTATCCGGTATCCGGGATCCGATCCGGGATCCGCTCTCATCCGCTCCGAAAAACCGGATATCCGGGTAGGACGGATCCGGATCCGGATAGTAAAATTTCATATCCGGCGGATTCGGATCCGGATCCGGATAGCACAAAAATACAGTCCCGGATATCCGATATCCGACCCAGTTGGTAAATATTACACTATTAGGCTTATATTTGTTTGTATCTGTGGGCTTAATATACAATATTATTTTAAAGCCCAATAATAGTCCAATACGAGAAAGTAGTAGCAAAGTTTGTACTTGTTTGAGACTAACAATTAGGGTTTTACTTTATTTTTCTCTCTGCGGCCGTTTATGTTTTCTCCATCAACCTTCTTCCTCCATTACCAGCCTTCTTCATTCTCCGTCACCGCCAACTTTTATCCTCCTCTACAACCAGTCTTCCTTAGCTTCCGCCACCGTGACTAGCCTTCTTTCTCCACCAGCCGCTTTCTTCATCCTCCCTTCTCTTCGTCCTATTTTTCTGTTACAGTGATGGGAACGCCTCAAAATAAAAGAGATTGCAGATCTGGCGCTAGGGTTCTTTCTTGGGAAGAGAACAAAAACAAAAAAAGAGCGGATCTGGATTTGGGAGAGAAAAAAAAACACGGATCCGGATATATCCGCGGATATCCAATTTTAGACGGATATCCGAATTTCGGATACGGATACGGATAATGATATTGAGTATCCGCCGGATACGGAGCCGGATCCGGATACCTTCAAAAAGCCCGGATATCCGGATCCGTCTCAGGGCTAGTTACAACCGGAAAAATAAAAGGGCTTTTTAATTTTTATACACAAGAGAGAGATACTTGGAGAAAAGGATTAAAATAATAGTAAAAGACGGAAATCATCTTCCCGCCACCTGTATTACTCTATCCTCTCTGTTCTCTCTCTCTCTCTCACTCTCTCTAATGGCTTCTTCTTCTCTACCTCTTTCTCTCCCGATTCCACTACGATCTCGTAGTAGCACCACTCGTTCTCTACCTTTTCGATGCTCCCCTCTCTTTCTCTCTCTTCCTTCTTCAATAATTTGCTTCTCCACTCAAAACCCCTCCGGCCACGACCTCGAAGAGGTCCGGTGGCTCCGGGAAGAGCAGAGATGGATTCGCGAGGAGCAACGTTGGATTCGAGAGGAACAGAGATGGATACGCGAGCGTGAATCTCTTCTACGAGAGATTTCGGATCTCCAGCTCAAAATCCAATCCCTAGAGTCACGAAATTCGCAATTGGGGAGTTCTGTTCCGGACACGATTTCGAATATCGCTGCTTTGCTTCAGGTTTTGAAGGAGAAGAATCGGATCTCTGAGATTGGATTAAGCGCCACGCCGATGGTATTGGAGAATACGAGAGAACTTGTGGTTGAGGAAGAAGAAGTGGAAGTGGAAGAAGAAGAAAAGCGAGTGATTATTTCCGAGGAGAAAGTTAGGGTTCCGGAGCCGGTGAAGATGAAGAAGAAGAGGAGGACGTTGAAGGTTGGAAGCGAAGGCGACGAAGTTCAAGCTTTGCAGGTCTGCTTGCACACACAAAAATTGTTGTCTCAGTTTTAGAACAAAGGCGAGTAAAGCTGTCAATCTAGTTCTATCGTCACTGGAGTTAGCTTAGATTGAGAGATTAGGCTGATGATTTGAATTAGTTAAGCGATTTGAAATAGTTAAGTGATGATTTGAGATTTGAGTTTTTTAAGTGTTTGGAGAATGTTTCTTTTGATGGTTTGTTTTGCTCCGTGTGATATAGGAAGCTCTGTTAAAATTAGGATTCTATTCGGGTGAAGAGGATATGGAGTTTTCCAGCTTCTCAAGTGGGACTGCAAGTGCTGTTAAGACTTGGCAAGTATGTTTTTTTTTTTTTTTGCATTTAGCTCAGGTTGATTCTATCGTGTGTTCCGAGTGAGGTTTTGATTTTTGGCACGGTCCATGTTTTGCTTCAAAAGGCATCGCTTGGCGTACGTGAGGATGGGGTAATGACAGAAGAGCTCCTTGAGAAGTTGTTCATGGATGAGGATACAGAGACAGATAAGGATGAAGCAAATACAATTAAGCAAAAGGTAAAAAAACTGAAGAAGTTTCCTTCTTACTTGTTCTATAGATCATAGCTCGTTTCTACCACACTTATCTAAGGTATCCCGAGTATATACCAGTCATAATTGTCCCAATTACTTATAGCTCTGTAGCAATCATTCACAGTAGTTATGTGGTCTATTCTTATAACCGAATATGGACTCTTATTGTACGCTTTGGCCTCACAAGCTTGTTGCCTGACCGTTTTGTTTTACCTTCTTAGATTAGCACTGTCCTTCAAATGATGTCTTTGTTGCTAGTGAGATTTCCAAATCTCAATTGTCTACTATGAGTCTTATAAACAATTAAGCAAAGGGGAAAATACTACATTATCTTGTTTGAGATATTTAGGGAACATGAATATTCTGAATTTAACTGTTAGATTACTTAACCTGTTAAGATCTATTCTTTCTGCTGAACCTTTCTCTCATCTCCCTTGATCAAGGAAGCTGGTAACGGAGCAGTATTTACGTCAGTGACACAAGTCCCTGAGAAGAAGCAATCAATCATAAAAGACCAAAGTGACAGAGAGGTTGACGTTACTAAAAATCGGGTTTTTCTTCTTGGAGAAAACAGATGGGAAGATTCCTCCAGGCTCATTGGCAGGAACAAACCGGTAGACAGAAGTACATCTACAAACACCAAAACGAGGTGCATCACTTGTCGTGGGGAGGGTCGATTGATGTGTCTAGGTAAATCCCTTCTCGACCCTGGTTAAGTGAAAATCATCGGTTCTTTGATAGTTAAGAAAGAAGGCTAGGAGCCTAGGAGCCTAGGATTATTATTTAGCCAACTAAGACTGCTAATAGAAACCAACCTTATGGCAAAGGTTGGAATCTTTCGTCCAATGTGGCATCTCGGTTTAACATAATCGATATTCTTAGTAACACTTCACGCGCAGAGTTGTTTAGTACAGTGTCTGATTATGCCAAATAGAGACTTGATGTGGATTTTGGTTCTTGTGTAGAGTGCGATGGAACTGGTGAACCAAACATTGAGCCGCAGGTGAGTAAATCAAAACAACCCTTCTTTGATTATGTGTATGTGTATATTATCAAGTAGCCTAAAGCAGATAACCTATTCTCCAATGCTGTAGTTTATGGAGTGGGTTGGTGAAGATACGAAGTGTCCGTACTGTGAAGGTCTTGGCTATACAATTTGCGATGTCTGTGACGGCAATAAAAACGTATAATCAAGGTTCATGTTTTAATACACAGACACATTTATTTGAATGATAGAATCATATGTATGTTTATGAATACGAATGTACAACTTCTATATATCAGAAGTATGATATTTGCATTACTTTCAAAGGAGATAGGTTTGATATAAGTTTATGCAAGATTATATATATGAGTCACGTAGAGATTATATAAAAACAGATTAGATGTTTCAAAGGTTCAAAAGAGAAGACAGACTCTAGACTCTAGACTAACTCGATTTCAAACTACTTTTTGAGATGGAATAGTGACTCTAACAATCCCACTTTTGCATAGTTGACATCGAAGAGTACGACCTTGTTAGGTTCTCGCATCAAGAAAGTGGAGCTCGAAGGGACACAGAAAACTTCAGAATTTGTGAGGAAAATGCTTTGATCTCCGATGTCTTAGAGTGTAAACAGCGTTTCCTTCTTCGTCTAGCATGAACACCATTATTCCTTCTGTTTTCTTTCTCGGAATACTTTTGATGATCTCTGCGGTCTTCCTGTACAACTTAACCATGAAAGTTTCACCGGTGGTTATTGACTCAACCAAGTGTTCGCTTGTGTAGCACGAATTTAAAAGGTCTTGTTTTGACAGCTTGGGAAGGTTTTGAAACCGCAAGCTATGCAATTACTTAGCTAAGATGATGTTTCTGTTGCTAGTGAGCTTATTTTTGTTCGGAATCTGAAGTGTTTAATATGAGCCTGTAAGAAAATTGGTAAATGGGGTAAATACTATGTATCTTGTTTGAGATTTTAGGGAACATGAATCTTCTGAAATGTTTCTTGATTTGCTGAACAAACCTGCTAAGACCTTATTCTTTCTACTGACCCTTTCGTTCAATTTACTCCAGGGAAGCAATCAATCATAAAAGATCAATTCCCACTTTTGATCAGCTAGATTTAGTATTTTCATCTCAAAACTGATATCTCATTATTAACTCCAAGGTAGCAGTATGATTTCATTTTACTTACTAATTTGATATGGCTACCAATTCCATTCCACCCTCCATAATCTAATTTCGTTTGGTTATAATTCAAAAGACTAATATGTAGCATTAATTTTGTTGAATTCAGTTCTGAATGGTTAAAACTTTGATACTGATTAAATTTTGTCTGGCACTATGTGTCCTTTAGCTAGGAACCTAGGGACAAATTGTAAAAGATATTCCAAGGCCTTATGATCCTTCATGGAAAGAGTACATTCTAAAGGAACAACACAAAGAACATCTTTTGAACCAATGCCTCTAGACTCAATCCCAATACCAGACTGATATCTCTAACAATCCCACTTTTGTTTAGCCAGCTTGAAAATTCTTTGTTCGTCGATATCAAAGATTCTGACGAAGTTAGGTCGACGAAAGCAGAGAGGGGGAGCTCAAAGGGACACAGAAAGCTTCAGAGTTGGTGAGGTAAATGCTTTGATCTACGAGGCTTGGAGTGTAAACAGCGTTTCCTTGTTCGTCTATCTTGAACACCATTATTGCTTCTGTTTTCTTTCTCGGAACACCTTTGATGATCTCTGCGGTCTTCTTGTACGACTTAACGATGAAAGTTTCAGTGGTAGTAACTGACTCCACCAGGTGTTCGGTTGTGTAGCACGAATTCAAAAGGTCTCGTTTTGTCTCGGACAGCTTGGGAAGGTTTTGAAACCGCAAGCTCTGCAACTTGGGGTTGTTGCTAGGGTTGTGGAGATCCCATGATCCGACGAGGTGGCCTCCAGAGCCGGCTATGCGAAACATTTCATCCTTCTTGGAATACATGACAGGGGAGGAGAAGAAGCATGGGTCTGTCATTCTGATGTTGACCCACTCGGAGTTGCTTCGAGCCGGTCGGCAGAAGCTGAGCTGAGGACCCAAGAACTTGACAGCCAGAACACAGTCCTCTTCTTGAGGAGAAGAAGAAGACATGGCTACGTTGGTGACATATTGGGTTTGGCAATGAGGCAGAGTTACAAGAGGAGGAAGCATAATGCGTTTCGGATCTGTTTCACTGTTTATATTCATTTCTCGGAGACGCAACACGCCGTCCTTCAAACTAGGTAGCCATCCACAGGATGATCCTATCGTTCCCATTTCCTTTTTCATCCACAGGATAACCTTTCTATCTTTCTCACTTACCTCTTCGCTCTCTTTGAAAGAAGAAATGGTTCGAAGGAAACCACCAGTCCTCACAGTCGTGGAAAATCCGCGATTACCTCCGCATGGATCAGCGCAGATCAAGACACAAGAATGAGAATGAATTGGCAACGACAAAGATGAGATGCCATCAGAAAGATGAGGAGAGGATCTCACCAACAAAGGTTTCCGAAAGCAGAGCTTCGAGGGCTGATTGAGAAGCAAAGACATGAATAATGTTCTTCTTAATGGGAAGCAAGATAGAAGAGAAAACAATAAAAACTAATTGAAGAATTGGTGATCTTCTCAACCTAAAAAAAATCATTCATAACTTGCTCACCAAGTTTCCCATCTCCAATATATATTAATTGCGGTCTTTGTGATGTATTTACATTTACTATACAAGTCCTTTTCTGGAGTGGGTTATTCCACCATATCACAAAATTCTGATTGAGTTTCCAAACATTTCCCTTTTCCAAAAACTACTCCGTAAATAAAGTGACAAACACCCTATCTACGGAGATCTCGACCCTCTCTTTTCTCATTCAGAAGATGGGTAGCATAACAAGAAATTCTGTTGAATATGGAACTGAATGGTTTATCTTTATCATATGCTAGGTTAAAACTTGGGTATTGATACGTTTTATTTGTTCTAGAATATATATTTCGGCCAGGCTATCTTTTATCATATGCTAGGTTGTTTGAAGCTTCGACCTCCTGTGATCTGATCTGATCTTGGAAATATCTTAGAGCATATAGAGTTAAGCTCTCCAATTAAGAAACGTTATTTGGGTAATTAACGTTTTTACCATAAGCAAGCCAAAACGAATCTATTTGTTTACACAAACCGAATCAATTTCTCAGACAAACCATAATAATTAGTAAAAGGTGTGATATCAAATACTCGTTAGTGCCAATCAACTATATCTCCGAATGTTGTTGAGCCAACTCCTTCCCACACTTCACTGTGTCCCACTTCTTCGGAATCAACACCTTCCATGTCACAGTCCCACCATCCTGAACCATTTGCATCTGTTGGGAAAAAGTTCATATAAGTATCAACTACATAGAGAGTAAGTTTTATTTCCAAGTATAAAAAGTGACTGGAACTTGTTGTCGTCACTCACAATGGTTGTATGTTGATCTCTGCTTTTTACTATTGTTGTTGCTTCCTCTTTCTCTTCCCTTTGCATTGGCTTAGATACTTTTGAGTTGTCTCCAAAGACTATAACGGACTTTCCTGTTCTACTCATGCTCTGCATACCTAGTGATTCAACATACATACTCTTTATCAACTAATGAGATCTCAAAGGTCATTATTAGAGTATTCGAATTTAAGACTAAGATCTTAGGTCTAAAACCAACAAGAAATAGAAGATGCACAAAAACATCAAGTAAAGTTCTCAATTCACACACTTCTTACCAAAACATCATCTAGCTAGACAATGGGAAAGGAACTTTGCTTGAGCCATTTTTGTCTACCCAAGTGCTGTTAAAAGGTGACATACCTTCAAAAGGATCTTTTCTTTTCTTCGATGTTTTATCATCCTTGACAATAATGATATCTTCATTGGTTTCATCGAAGTACGAAGCCAGATTATCTGTTTCTTCAGCAGCGATTTGATCCACCGGGTCAAGACTCGCCTCAACAGTTATCTCCCTACTCACTTCTTCACTAATCTGAATCTCTCTTGGCTTAAACTGCTGAAGCATCATCTTCTCAAGACCACCATCGTCTTTTTTCTTCTCTTCCCCAAACCGATGAGAGAGTTTTGTCAGATCTTTAGAGCAATCAAAAGAGGTGAACGGACTTCTTATCCCCTCCTGTTCAAGAACCAAACAAAGACCAAATCTTTATACATGAGGTCCACAAATCTTAAATCTCTTACCAAAATCAATTCAAAAGGTTTCAGCTTTTGGGCTCATAAAATAAGAACCAGTTTCCAACAATTCCCAACTCAAATTCCAAAGCAATCTAGAGACTAGAGAGAGAGAGCATCATTGTTCATTACCTCAATGTTGTTGGGCTTAAGCAGCACTGATTTGTTCGATTGATTACTCGAAGAGGCTTCGACACTATAAAACACACAATCACACTTACAGAATCAATTACTCAAAATCTAAAACCTTGGGGAGTGATTAGGGAATTTGGAAATCGAAAGGGGATTGAAGGCTTACGGAATCGAACTGGGATTCAGAAAGGAAGAAGCAATCGATCGCTGACCAAAGACCCTAATTTTTGGAATTGGCTTCTTCATCTTCTTCTTCTCCTTCTCTCGACTCTCGAGGCTTTCATTTTTGGATTATTCATTTTTTTTAATTGTCTCAAAATTTTCCCGCCAATTGCAAAAAACAATTGTGGCAGAATAAAATTAAATATGTTTAAAAAAAATCAAATTTCAGGTACTTTGTAAATTGGTGTATTTTTTCTTTTTTTTTTTTTTTGCTGAGGTTGACAATAATGTAAAAATTTAAACATATCAATAGAATTTTTATTTTTTTCAAAAAATCCGTCACAACCTTAAAACTCAACTTTAATCATTTCACTTTTTCATTATAGTCAAGATTCAAAGATAGAAATAAAAACTGAATAAGTTTGTATCAAAGATGGTATCATTGTACTACGTACCGTGCAAAGCTCCATGAGAGTAAAAACTAAAAATTAACCTTTTAGTTAAAATAATGTCGGTTTTCCATGTGATAAAAAATTTCTGAAATTTTTATAGAATTGAAGATAACCAAAAATAAAAATTAGATTTACTTGAATTCAAATACAAAAAGAGAAAGAAAAAAATAATGGAATAATCTTTCATTAATGAATAAAGCTTTTGGGTGAAAGATATCGTTAAAAGTTGTTTCTATAGTAATATTGTTCTTGTTAATATTTTTTCTTAGATGTCTTTATATCATGTTATGTATAATCTCTTTATAAAAGTTAATTCTAAAAGATGAAAGAGGTGAAGAACAAAAAAAACAAAGGTTAATCTTCTTTTACTTTAATTAAGACTTTAAAAGTCATGGCTTATTCATGTAAACTTGGATTTAAAATTTTATGACGAATATAACCTCCTAGTAATGTATTTGGGCTTTTTTGTTTCATGTACTTGAACTTTTAATTTTATTTTGTGTTGTTATATTGGGTCATTATAATTACTCTAATAACAAATAAAAGATTTTTTTAATGCATAGTTGTAACTTGTAAGTTGTAAGTTGTAACCTGACTGTACATCAAAATTGTTTAGCTATTGCCTATTGGAAATTTTTTGCCTTGGATAGATTTTTTATTGCTTAACTTCTTTGTTTTCCATATATACTCGTAAATATTTTCTTATATAAATATACATTTAAAGAAAAATTATCTTTACTAAGGAAACATATATTTCACTTTGTCATGTAGTTCATCTTTGAATATGGATATTTACAATTGCTTCCCTTTAAAAAAAAAAAAAAAAATATTAATGAATTTAATTGACAGCTGTAGAACATAATTAACATAATAACATTTTAATGTATTTATAATATAGTAAGGCATATTGAGAAAGTTTTCAATAAAATAAAACAAAATAACATTTTTAAGAAAAGAATATAAGAAACCTTCACTCCCACTAAGGACAAATTTATTCTATGTATTTTTTACTTTTTAAGTAATTCATCTTCAACTTTCCTAATAAATAATTTTTAATTTGACAGCTGTAAAAAAAATTTTTAGAATAATAACCCTTTCATTATAAATAAATTACATATTTTAGACTTAAAAATATTAATTTTTGAAATGTCCCCAATTTCAAAAAGACCCAAACCCAAATTGACCAAAAACAATGTTACATGTCTCTTAGATATATATATATATATATTGGTTAAAATCTCTTAGATTTGATTAACGTACAATAGTCGTTAGATATAAATTAAAGCGAAATACTTTAAATAGCCGTTGCCTATTAAATACAAAGACAATTGGCGCGAAATATTTTAAATTTCCGTTATATCTTGGTTGTTAGTTATTTAAGATAAACAACTAATCAACCTCATATGTGTAAAATGTCACATAATTTAGCTAATTTATGTAAATATCTAGATATAACTAAACAAAATTGGTCATCGTCAAAAAAAAACTAAACAAAATTGGTCTATTTAAACTTGAGTTCCATTGTGAAGTTTTCACAGAGTTTGTTCCTTTGCTTCTCTCAAAGAATACAGAAAATTTCTTCTTCTTTCTTTGGGGCCTTGGGGGTAGATTTGGTATGAGTGTCGTTGCTTAAGATTTGTTTCAGTAAGATTATTCCATGAGTATGGGTGACGGGACCAACGTTAACGAAAGCAAACAAGTTGCTTTCGACAACAACGTCAAACTTGTTGACGATGATGAGTGTAGGATTTGTTTGGAGTCATTGGCTGATGATGATCGAACCCCTGTGATGCTTCGATGTGGCCATCCCTATCATCTCCGTAAGTTTTGTTTTTTGTTTTTTGTGGTTGTAAACATAATATTGTTTAGATAAGACATGAGTGATATCATTGGTCGTCTATATTATCTAAATTGACCAAAATTGTCCTAATTATTATGAGATTTTTTAGCTGAATATCTTGCTGAAAAAATTAATTGAGATTTTTCTTTCTGATGATTTGTTGTTTCTTTAAACATAGATCATGCTCATGCATATGTACTCGCGTGTGTTGGTAACAAAAGCTAATTAGTTTTTGTTTTTTTTTTTTTTTTTTTCTTATGACATCAATTAGATTGCATTGGTTCTGCGTTCAATGTAAAGAACAAGATGCAGTGTCCAACTTGTAAGCGAGTGGAACAAAGTGAATGGTTGTTTGCACGCAGCACTCCAACTCGGCCAAGTTTCAATATGCCGATAGTTCAGCCACTCATGGGCGGTGTTCGTATACCCGCACCGGTCAGGCGTAGATCTGAGCTTTCATCTCTTGGGCGACAACTTGGTACTAGGATACTACCGGATCCAACTAGATCAACTTTCTCCTCGAGGTTTAACGTACCTTTGCGTGAGTCTTCCATGGAGATGACGACACAACAGCAGATAGCAGCAAAGACACCCCGCATCCGTGAGGAGTCTTCCTTGGGGATGACGCCACAACAACAACAAATAGCAGCGAACGTATCCCGTACTCGTGAGTCTTCCTTGGAGATGACGACACAGCAACAGGTTGCAGCAAACATATCCCGTACTCTTTCCGGGAAGCGCGTGAAGTATGATTATGACACCAGAAGCAGCGGTGGAGAAGGACGAAGCAACTACAGCCGTGGAGAAAGTAGCAGAGGTGGAGGAAGTAGTACAGAAGGGAAGGCAAAATTTAATGACCAAAGCAATAGCAACGACAAGTCTTGGTGAAACAAGCAGAACCGGTGGATCCAGACAGTTCTGACCGACCCATGGCATAAGCACCATATATTAGATCCCAAAATTTCATGAGTTTTCGAAATTTAGACCCATTTTTCTATATTCATCTTTTTTCTTTTTCTTTTTTGGGGACTAAGGATGGTTTCAAGCATCGCTGGCCAGTCCCTGCCAGATTTGTAATTTCATGATTTCAGAAAACTTGGAACTTTTTCGAAGTATATTGATATCAAAAACAAGCCAATTAAGCACCGTACAAACATTATCTCAACAAAGAAAATTAAATTTGGCTAGAAACATTCACTAACCAAACCAAACACCAAAGATTTAGATCATTTCAAAAGCTACCAACATTCGAAAGTACGGGAATAACTCTAACGGGGACTTGGAGCAAAAAAAATGGCTCATTTGCAATAAGTCTCAAACTCTGTAACACCTGATCAAACCAGTCTATCTCATGTTGGCAGCTTGCTTTTTATGGCTAGCGAAGCAATGGAACTATATCTCAGAACTGCTTCTTTCATCAGATCAGCTTGCACCTGTTTACTGTAGCGCCAGCCTCGCAGGAGTGGAGAATGTTATTATTAAATACTCCACCAAACTGAATGTGTTGAGAGATCAGTTTGACGTCTGACTATCTTACACGCTTATGCCTCCTCTGAACTTTGGCGTCAATCTTTTCGATCGCATCCAAACTCCAACAATTGGATCACATCAACAGTCTACATTTCTCAGGAAACTACACAACGAAAAGGGAGAGATTCTTCTCAGTTATATACATTTTCCTTAATGTTAGTGACATCAAATGGTCATCTTACACTCTTCACATTACCAACAGCTAATGCATCTTCAAGATAAAAAATTCTTTTATTATCCGACTACTTATATAACACAAGTTCTTTCTACACTAGCATAGCCACACAAAATGTTTTAAACAGATTCAATGATATGGAATTTGAACATTACGTTTCAGGGAGTTTTACATAATTGGAGCCAATGCTCATAGAACAGGACAAGTGATGCAAAATATTCATGTAAGCGATAGGTTAAAACAGTGGAGATCTAATTAGGCTGGCCTATAACGGGATAGGATAGGATGACGAGAAAGATTTTTTTTGTCTGGATTTAAAAACTATGCCACCATTATTCAAACAGAATCTTCCTCATTCCTGGCTATTGAGTACAAGACTATTAACTATTCAACCAGCAAGGCTGTTCTGTTCTTGACAGTTTTGGATGCAGAAAATGCAAACTACTATACAAACTTAAAACCCGGTGAAGAAATCCATGGCATGTAAATAGATTAATATCACCATTTCCACTACTCCATGTGACACTAACCTGAGGCTCTTTGGAGCACTGGTTATGACTCGATGAATATTTTGGAAAATGCAATGGCATGTTGAGCAAGAGGCACCTTCCTCGTGATTTGTTAGGAAGATTCTACACAAGTCACTGAAGTGATCTGTCAAAAGCAATAGGTACTACTGTACTACAAATGAGCAGTACTTAGCAACTCATTTGATAATGAAGTATTAACTCATTGAGGGATTCATGTAACAAGTCTTACCTGAAAAACGCTAAATCACCCATGGCTATAGTTGGTCTTTATATTCTGCCTCATCCAGTGCTTAAATATGTAGATAATGCAAATCTTAATTTGAATTAAGAAATATTCAAATCAGGATGCAAGTATCTGCATACCAAAGAATTTAAATACCCAAGAAGAGGCCATAAACACAAAACTGAAGGGGAATTCTCCCAGCGTTCAAAGATTACCCGGGATACCAAGTTATGGGCATAACACTACAGTCTACGCAGAACACGGAGTGTTTGGGCTTGATTTCTTAGCAATAATTAACCACTTAGAGAAGAGTTCATAACCAAAAATGACAAAGAGGCTCAAAGCAAATTCCGATTTATCACAAAGTAAATTATGATCGTTATACCCGTATTTTATTTAACATGTCGAAAAACAATGGACCTAGAAGTACCAAACATGAAGAGTATACTATACATATGAACATTAGTAATGTGGGAGAGGAAAACCTAGACTTGTTGCCGCCTGATTTCTCCCTTTCTTCGCCTGCTTCCCATTTCAGCACGCCAAATATGTTAAAATGTCATATGGATTAGTTTTTATTGAACAACTTGTACCTATATAGACCACAGAGGTACGTAGTATAGATATATTGCTCTAGTACCTCGAAATTGCAGGGAAATGCAGACATTTGGTTGACGGACAATGTAAATTTGGTCACCAGCGATGTCGTCCTTATAGACATCTTGATTCCTTTGCCATCTCCACAGGGCGTGCGTTGAATTCATGACCTATATGAACAACACATTCTACTGGTCAGCTCTTGTCGCATAAAAGAGAATCACTCTTTCTTATTAAACATATGAAGATATACCTCAAGGATTCCATGGCCGAAGCTGCTCTCTCTGAAGGCACTCCAATCAGGTTGTCTGTCCCAGCAAAACTTTCCTTTTGCAGAGCCAGAAGTAAAATTTAAAGGGCATGATCCTCCTATCTCGGGGATGTTGTCTTCAGGAGAAGGACACTTCCCAGGGTCATCCGCAAAGTCCACATCAACTTTCTCAATGTTACCACCATCTCCTATAGTTATGTAAACTGGCCCACACGGGTCTAGTGTGTAGTTGTATATGCGGTTCATTCTCTCATATGCATGTACCTTCAGTAGCATATAAACGCCATTTTTAATCATACCATAGAAGAAGAACAACAGTATAACATTTTTATATCACTATAATTCGACTTCGCTACTACAACATGGCTGTTTCAAACAAACAATGACAAGATATTCAACAACAAGAGGAAGAAATCAAAGACTATTAAATTTCCGTTTCACCAAGAAAAATAGAGAACTCACATGTCCTGCAAACACAATGTCGACACGGTGTTCGTAAAGAAGCTCTTCCATTTCCTGTCTCATGCATTCAAACTCTTGGTAGTGCGAGGAGTAGCTGTTGTACCAAGGCGGATGCATTGTTGCAACCAGCCATGGTGTCACTGCGCGATCAACTTTAGACAAGTCTTCCTTTAGCCATGCATATTGTGCTCCTAAAATAACACATTAATTATTCATAAAAATGAGACTGACTGAAGTAGGAGAACCAGAAACATTCCTCATTAATCAGGGAACAAAACAAACAAGTGCTTTGCTGAAACCAAAGAAAAGAGACTGCAAGTATCCATGGATTTACCAGTGTGATTATAATCAACATATGCACCCAACATAACGAAATGCACTCCTCCCGCATCAAAAGAATAGTAGAAGTTGGTGTTGGAGCCACTCTCACTTGAAGGAACAGAAAACCTTTCAGAATACGACTTAAAGGTGATTCCGGAAGCTTGAAGCTCAATCTCATGGTTTCCTTCAATGACCATCGTTGGGAATTTGGAGGTTAGTGGCTCCATGAACCTGAACACAAATCAAAGATTTGCCACCAAAACCTCCTAAGTATATAACCTTTTTTCATATGCATAGTATTATTCACTCTTAACATATTGTCGAACAACTTGACAGAAAGCGGAGCAGGACCAACACACATATCTTCAAATCCAACTTGTTAACCCAGAGATAGTAAGGTTTACCTTCCCTGGCATCCCAGCGATGTTGATACGTCTCCCTAATAGGTGCACCGGGAAATGAACATGAGAAACATGAAACTCCTTTGCCACCAATTGTCCGGTACTGGTCTGCATACGTTAAGTCCCCAACAATTATAACCATCGAAGGGTCGTTTTGCATCAAATGGTCAATGGTGGTGGTTGTGTTACTGGTAAGACCCAAATCTCCAACAAAGGCAATTCGATGAGGATATGCGTCTTTGCTTGGCAGTGGCAAAGTCTAAAAGAGAGCTCCTCGCTCATTGCAGGAACAGAGCTGTCGCCGCACTTGTAATAGTACTTGGTTTCTGGTTCAAGACCTACAATATATTACAAGTTAATCGGTATTGCAACCAATATCTGCAAAAACAAAATCTTGAAAGTGGCAAGCCAACGCAAATATAGAATAAAGGCGTCTCAAAAGATATCATCTTTGTTTCTACTAAGGAAAATATACACACAACACAAGTCCACGATAAGATGTAAGTTAAATATGGGGAGTGCTTTTAACACTTCAAGTTGTCTCTGCATATATAGAACTAAGAAGCAAGGTAATAGTGTAATACTCAGCTCATAACAAAATGAAGTTGCAAAGATTCATTCATACACATTAGAAGTCTACACAAGAAAGATGAATGAAATTGATCTTTATCATTAATACCATCAATGAGGACATGGTGTATGATGCCTGATGTGTAATTGAGGAGACCATCAAAGGGATACAACTGACTGTAAACTGTTGCATTCCCATTCTTTTTTGCAAATATTTCCCTTTCTCCTTCCCATACCAAACCTCACTAGCAACTGAACTAGGATCAAGCGGTTTCACATCTTTTCCAACTACAGCATCACCTGAAAAATAAGAAGAATACGAACAAATCTCACAAATCCTAGTTCAATTAGACTAACTCAATCTCAAATCCTAGAGATTTCATATTGAAAATTCAAGAAATATATAATCAAGAATTTGGCTTTACCAGTGACCCATGAGACCCACATGGAGGTTGGAGTAGAGAGAGCTAAAGCAATCTGTTCTGGGAAATCGGAGCTGACGTTTCTCTTCCTCAGCCTCGGATGGTCCATAGGCAAGTCGTCACTGCCTCGCCGTAGAGACGGGTCGAACCGGCGGGTCAATGGCTTGAACGGGCCATCTAAAGTTGTTGGGATTGGTTCGCCGGAGGCAAGTAACAACGACATTGAGGTTAGGGCAATCATCATTAGTAAAGGCATGGTCATGGTCATTGGTCCAGGGGGTTGATTCATCGATCTCACATTCACGCGTGACGGAGTTTTGACTTTTGATGGCCTCGAGCATTACCGCTTCTCTTTTGCTCTGTACTGAGAATATGCCACATTGGTACGTGTCACCATTTTATTTGGAGCTCTGTTTACTACTTTAGACTTTGAAGTAGAACCATATCAAAAAAATTGATTGTTGACAAAAAAAAAAAAAAAAAAAAAAAAAATTGAATTGTTTTTAAAGGTTTTTTTTTTTTTAATAATGTTCTATCTGAAGAAGATTGAAAAACCAGAATAAATATCCTTTTTGTTAATATAAAATTTTATTTATAAAAAATTTCATAATAAATCACAGAAATTTCTCAATTTATGATGAAGTTTGTGTTGGGGAGGAGTGAAATGATATCAAAATAAAAATTATACATATGAAAAGTTGAATAAATTTAGTGATAAAATTAGAGATTATTTTGTTGTTTTTATAGGTATGTACGTAGAAATTGTAACATGTCCATGGCTTAAATTGGAAAGCTTATTAGGGCATTTCCAATGGTAAATATGTTAGCAAATATGTAAGCAATATTTTTACTATAAAAGTACAAAATTCATCTGTTAAAAACTTTTGTAAGACTTAGTAAAATTTATCCCTCCAATGGCAAAAATCTAACCAAGTTTCTAAGCCAAATTATTTTAAAAATCAGAGAACTTGTTTTACAAGCAACAATCAAACAAACCAAAACCACTTTACATCTAACCCTCAAACATTTTCTCATTGCACAACAATCACAAACCAAAACCAATTTCAATAATTCAAACCATTGTATAATTTAAAACATTGGCACAAAGAATCAGATCATATCAAGCAATTTGCAGAAGAAGACTGTAAAACAAAAGAAAAGAAAACATAAAAAAGAGAGGCACATCGTCAGAGGAAGTGCTTACAATGTTACCAATGTTGCAACCTGCACGTGAGTTTTATAAATGTTCGATAATTAAGATATAATGAGATACCTAATCTGGAAATTAATTAGCGCCTTGGAAACAAGTGCATTGATACGGATCTTAGATCATATCATTGGGCCATTCGGATCTTACACATTGATTACTTGGTGGTTCACATAGTTTGGTGGAGGATCTATAGGAACAGGTGACCTGTCATTAGCCTGAAAAGAAGATAAGATATCAATACAGTAAATGGACTAATTCATTTATCAATACCAACGATTCAAATATTTTTTGTTTGTGTGTGTGTTACAAAACCTCATCAGTCTTAGCATAAGAGCCAAAGATTAAACTGGACAGAGAAGTGGCGAAATAACTCGTAATCGTCTCTAAATCAGAAGTGAAACAACAAAAACACAAAATTCCAGTTATGAAAATTAGAAACTTTAATGTAATGGGATCATAAGAAGCTTCTCGTGCTGCTTTCAAGTCCAGAAAAGTTCCAATTTTTAAACCAATGAACAATTCATAGAATCAAATGGGTTGAAGGGATCACCGCTACAGAAACAGCTTATAGACACACCGTTGAAAGTAAAAAGATTCAAACTTTGCAAATTTTATTTCCCCAATGCTAACAATATATGATCAGATGCTTATCTTATAATCAAAAAAATTCTTAGAAACAATGAAGAAAAGAGAAAAGACAAACTACCTGTTTTGTTACCCAAACCAAAACTCGCATACGAGAGAGAAGCTTCCGATTTCTTCTTCTGATCGATTGAACTCTCAAATTAAACACTCGACCTGTGTTCTTCGTTTCGATGTCGGAGATAACGAGAGAGAAAGCGAAGAAGAGAAACCAAAAAAATTCTTTGCGCGTTAAATAGTTCTTTCCCTTCTTTCACCAGTACTATATTCAATCAAATGGTTTAATTAAAATGGTTTTGACTCTCCAAACAACAAAATTGTCACTATGCTTTTTTTCTTTGAATTCTTCAAGTTCTAAACTCGCCAAAAGAGAATAACTTTTGTTTTTTGGTATCAAAAACCATTTTCGAAAAAAAAAAAAAAAAAAAAAAAAAAAAAAAAAAAACTATAACATTTTGGAGAAAAAATTTACTCTAGTTACGTACATCCTATGGGGACAATCAAAGCCTAACCTAAGACTATTGATAGTTGCCGGTATATTTGAGTTTGAGATCGAAGAATGTTTGGATTGATTTGGATCAAGGAAGGAAATCAAGATCGAACCACAATATTGGCTTCGGATGGTTTGAAACTTCATGATTAATTGAATGGGAAACCATGCTTTCGTGTGATTGAAAGGTTAGATATAATTCGAGAAAATGTCCATAACACCATGCTTTCTATGGAAATACGTTTCATATATATGGTAAAACAGATTTGGGGGTTACAAATCTTGCAAACATGCATGCATAGAAGTAAGATACAAGAAAATGAATTTGATAAAAGGAGCGTGAGGAGACTCCATGATTGGCTCCGGTGGGGTTGGAGAAAGGATGCACAAGAAACATAAAAGTGTCTCCTAAAGGATTGTTACATACGTTTTCACTTTCCCCACATCTTTTCATCTTTTCCTAAGGTGTATTGATTGGTTTGTACTGTATATACTTTATAAATTGTTTAATTTGTCATGGATTTCATTGATTTTTATTAACTTTTCTGGTAAGGTAAAACATGTTTATGTTTTTTAGAAGTTTTCCAAATATTGTCTTTCAATTTTAGATATGTTTAAACCAAAAATATTATTTACGTGTGAATATAGAATAGCATAATTAATTCATTTCTCTTCCATTTTTCTCTTTTGCTAACAATTAAAGTCTTTGTGTGATATGAAAGTGACGAAAGTCTTTCATTATTATTCTTGAGCATAGCTGCTGCATATCACATATTTTGATCATTTACATATCTAGAGATGAGGTTCAGGTTTATTAAATCTATTATTTGGTCTTTGTATATATATATTATCTTTTTCTTTCTTTCTAGTGATATTTGATTTTCTCGTTTCTTTGTTTATACTGAAGCTTAAGACTCATAATAATATAATATGATAGTGAAAAATAATGTTTATTATATTGTTGTCGGACTAACTATGATAAGTATTTGACGTGATCAAAGTAAATGTTTATCATGTCAAGGTATAGAAGGAAAAGGAACAATGTACATTAAAAATGTTAGCAAGTAATATATGATGATCTTCAAACTTCTTACTTTATACTCTCCTTGTTTTCATAAAGATTGTCATTTTCACACAGAAGACACAAATAAAAAACTAGAATTATACAAATATACCCTTATTTAATGAGTAGTTAATTATTTAAGTTTAATAAAAAGAGCTTTGGATTAAGGGTAAAATAAGAAATTTGATGTAAAAAGTCACATTGGAAATGTAGTGACATTCTTTGTAAACAAAAAAATAGTGCAGAAATGACACACTCTTTATGAAACAGAAGGAGTATATAGATATGGGGTTTGGATGCTGAGATCTTGAAACGACACTTTAGTTTTTACTGCGCCTGGTCTGTGGCAGCTTGATTATAATTGTATGTTTGGTTATATAAGAGTTTTTCAGTAGAAATAGTCTAGTTGTATATTAAAGTTGATAGACACATCAGTTTAAAATCTTGGAAATCATACTGTACAACCGAAGTATAATTTTCGGGTGGATTAGGCGATTGTGCTCGTAAGTACCTACAAGATTAGTGATTTATCAAGTTAATTTTTTTTTTTTGAAATTTATGGGACCAACAATAATGTTTGTGTATTTTTATTTCAGCAATGATCACTAGATAGCTGCATCATTTATTTATTTTAAAACAGCAATTTGTAAATAAAATCACACTTCACAATTCACATAGATTTACAAGATTTTAGAAGTTGTGTTATCTTATGAGTTTTTAAAAAGTTTTTTTTATTAGACCAAAAATAGAAAGAAGAAAAAAATGATTTTTTAATAGGTTTGTATGACCATCCGTGTTAGCGTGACTGTATAAATTGTTTTTTTCCTTCAATTCCAATCTGATCTTTGTAACTTGTAAGTCAGCTTTCAATCACGTGAGCTTTTTCTTGGTATAATCTTAATTTACACCCAATAGTTAAGGAAAAACAATCAAAACTGACGACTAAAACACTCCTCCAGGAATTACGAAAGAAAAAAAAAAAGAAAAAAAGTAATCCTTAATGTTTTATCCTTAATGTTTACTCAACGAAAAAGTGTGTATTGATTGAGTTGAGTATTGTATAATGTCTAATAATGATATTTGTAAAATTTAAAATTTATATATGGTCGAAATCATAAGTACGACATGATTGCTATCCTGAGACACAAACTATACAACTAATTTATTAATACGTATAGTTCATTTTAAGAACTAAATTTAAATGTATCTTTGTTTTACTTTGAGTTTGATGCATGGGTCAAAATGATAATCCACAACGTACGTAATTTAACATTTGGCAGAAACATACCATGCAATGCAATATAGCATGATGTGGTCAACTAATCACCGTAATTGGTGCATCAGGCCAAATCAAAACAAAAAAGATCGGAAATTGAGAAAATATTTGTTTCCCCATTAAATCCGCCATAAAACCAGTGGTGGTGCTGCCGTACGGAACACACCGCTCTTTTGATGACATGACATTTTCAAGCTCTCTGATTCGTTAATTCGTTTGTTAATTTTTTCGTTCTCCCCACTAACCAACCAATCACACATCTGCGTTTCCTTTTTTCGATAAACACATCTGCTTCTCCTACTTTACTTTAGGATGTAGTATTTGTTACTAATATAATCTTGTGAGTTGTGACAATATATATGTGGGATTATTGTATTTAACTTTTGTATTAACAAACTTTACAAAATCCACCAATGGACCCAACAGCACTTTTGTGTATATAGCAACTAGTATAGAGTCTATATAATTAGACCAAACCTAAGCAATAAAATATTGAGTTTCAAAACCTTTAACCAGAAAAACACTGATTGTTAGTATGTTAATTTGGTTTAGCCGTTTACGTGGATTTTTATTTTTTTGAACAAAAGCCGTTTACGTAGATTAAACAACTTTTAAACATTTTATTTTCAAACATTCGTGCTCAACAGTTCCTGGAAGGTTTTTTTTTTTGGGTTCTTTTTGAGTGGAGATTTGTCTTCAAGAAACAACTTTTACTTCACTAGAAAAATAAGTAAACTAAAAATAGTAAGAAGTAAATTTATTGTTACTATAAGAGTTGTGGAACAAAGATATTTAAACATTCTCACCTTTAATTTTTCTAAAGACATAGCTGGGACGCCAGTTCCAGGTTCTCCACATTTAAAATTTTTGTGTTTGTTTTTAAAATTTTTTTGGTCTAACACATTTCTGTTTTCTTAAATAGTACAAAATTGTCTCAAGACATTTTTTTTTCTTATATCTGTTATATTACATATTTAAGACACCTTGGAATCTTAGATGGATACATATAAATTTGTTTACCTTTGGCTATCTCACCAACATCATTAATTTTCTCTTTACAAAGTAAAGTAATCACAATCTATCCAAAAATATTTTAATTTGCTCTGTAAAGCTATAGATTAATTTCTTTACGCTATCTTCTTTGGACCTGTAATCATTTGATTAGGGAAACTCAATTGAAGTTAGTGACACTAGTAAATTAGTAACATTTAATAACAAATGATTTATGAAGAGAGGATTAGTACTTTATTAAACATATGAGACATGAGGCGGTTACGGCAGTTATGAGGGGTTTGGCTAATAATTACGGCGTTAGAATTAGGGGGTAATGAGCGGTTAACGGAACGGATCCGAGGATCTCACATTGTCATCGATCAACGGCTAAGATCGTAAGATGAATAAAGTAACAAACATAATCCGTTAAGTAGCGGTGTGTATTAACTAACGGCAACGTCAACGTTACTTTATAGCTGCTAGTGTATATATAAACGAAGACGGTTTCCTTGGAGCTTGTGCACACTAATCTGGTCACTCCTTTCTTCTTCGTCTTCTTCATTCTTACCTTTTTCTCTCTCCTCTCTCCCGCTTGTTTTCCGAGAAAAACTGCGAGAAAATTTCGTAAGATTCTAGTCTAGAAGAAGAAGAAGAAGAAGCTTCAATGGCGTCCTCTTCTCAGAAACTGATCAGTGTTTGCTTCGCCGTGTTCGTCGTCTTAGCTCTAACGGTGATGATTTTCCGGCACGATTCTAGGTCTTTCTCTCTTCTCGAATCTTCATCTTTTTTTTTTCTCTCTCTGTTTATTTTTTCTTCTGTTTCGCTGTTTATTAAGCTACATTGTTAATTTCTGTGAAGGATTTTGAGCTTTTTCATCTATGTTTGTTAAATCTCGCTTTAACGATTCTTCTTATTTTTTTTCGTTTTTTTCATAGATTCGCGTTCTGTTTCTGGATTCTGATATTTTTTTGTGAGAGATTTCAAGTTTAAGCTCCAGATTCGGTAATAATACTCTTTTTTCTCGGTTTTTGATTTTTTTTTTGTAGGAAGCTGAAAACAGAGGAGTTCCAGAGCTTAAGCAGCTCAACAATGGCGGCGATAAGGTAAATAAAAGGAACAAAACTTTAGTACAGATGCAAACATATCACGCGCTTTCAACCGCTAGGGTTACCTCTTTTTATTTTAATTTTGTTATGAAATAAAAGTAGAAATATAACTAATGATCCTAGCCGTTGATCTGTACGATTGTTTTTGCTGAGAGTTTTGGATTAGATTTTCGTAATAATGCTCTGTTTTCTCGGTTTTTTGATTTTGGTAGAAAGCTGAAAACAGAGGAGTTTCAGAGCTCAAACAGCACAACAATGGCGGCGACAAGGTAAGAGAGACTCAAGTTTTTTTTTTTTTTTTTTTTTTGCCGCCGCTCACAAAACATGAAACGCGCTTTTAACCGCCGCTAGGGTTTATCTTTATTTATTTATTTTACTTATTAAAAAAGAAGTAGAAAATGAAGTAGTAGAGGTCCTAGCCGTTGGATATGTTAAGATCTTCCCGGATCCATTTCCGTTAAACCATTCCCTTTTTGTTGGTCTTTTTGATTCCTCGAATGTAGCGTTAGAAAGAGGTTTCATTCATCGCCGCTCACACATGCTCTGTCTGTCGTCTCTTCACTCTATTTATTATTCCACGTCAGTAAATAACTAGTACGATTTCGTAAAAGGGTAAATTAGTCTATTTGATTCGATTCTCTGTTTCTGTTGTACTCTCTCTCTCGCGTGTATAGACATCGATTTCTACTTGCGTTGGGATGAGAACACGTGTTACAAACTGATGTGAAATTGTTAATTGATCATTTTCATAAATGCTTAAAAAAACTATTCTGGTTTGTTTAATTTATGAGTTTATGGTTGGTCGCGTCATTTGTGGTTTTTTTTTTTTTTTTTTTGGTTACAGGGTTGGAGGTGAAGAAGAACACCAACACGCGGTTGCTGCTGATCCAGAGAAGGCTGCTGATGAAGTCGCTAAGCTTGTTCAGATGTGCGTTCCTCTCTTTGTGTAAATGCGTTAATTTTAAATCTGCTCTGCGAAAATAAGCATTTATACACACGTGACACGTGAACCTTAATATAAATTTAATTAGAGAATTACCCAGTGAAAAAAATTATGGACTATAAAAGAGTAGAACAAAAAAAAACCTTACTTTTTTGACGGGTAAAGAAAGATAAAAACTTTGGCTTTTATTGTTGTCTCTGTCACCTCTCTCACTCTCTCTTTAAAATTTCGTCGTGAAACGACAAAACCAATATGACAATAAGACAATAAATAATTTTCTAAATATTTTAGACAGTAAAACAGTGGTAGTTTTCTGATATAGTTTGTTTTGATCAAATACGATTGACCCATGAACGGTCTAGAGTCACCACGAAAGAGCAAACAGGAAAAAAATAAAAGTTATGTTTTTGACCTATCAGATGATTCAACGCAAAAATTTTATGAATTTGGAAGGTAATGATTAAAATAAAAATAATGAGTAATGGTTAACGATCATTGACCGAAGATTCCTGTGCTGTTTAAAAGTTTCTGATTTGACTTTGAATTGGTCAAAAAGTATATTGATTTTGGGTCGGTTCAGTGTGCGACAGGTTTTGTTTTGGTTTAAAAGTACAGAAGATGTGAGATTTGATTTGGTTTGGTTCAATAATCACGGTTTTGTTGTAATTTGGTTTTAGTTTAAAATTCAGTTTAAAATCTGTAAAGGTTTATGCTCGGTCATCTAATTTCAATTAAGTCAGGTTGTGATTTGTTTTTTTTTAAAAACGTTATCTTACTTTTGGAGGGGGGGGGAAGACATAAATACATAATCCCTAACACTAATATGATGATACTTGTGTTACGTAGGTTACGGTACGTAGAAGATAATGAACTATAGAAAGATATCTGATTTAATTTTAATATACCAACATCATACATCATATTATCTCAAATCCTTACGACAAAATATGTACATAAGATATTCTGATTATTCTGTACTTGCTTAGGTTTCTGAATATACAGTAAATTTATATTTATTAATTTCTCTTCTTTTTTTTTGGTGTAAGTCATATCCTAATGTATTATTAATGTACATTAATTACTATTACCATGGACTATCTGTTAAATATTATATACCACGTACCTTAGTGTCACAATTACAAGTACCCCAACCCAATATAGTAGATACGTGGCACATTTGACACGTATGATGGCCGTGTTCGATGTGTGGATTTAATAAAAAGTAAAAACAATGGTTCTCTGATATGGTTCATTTTTTATGGTTTGTTTTGATCAAATACGATTGACCGCGTGAATGGCCTAAACTAGAGTCACCACGAAAGAGCAAACCGGAAAAAAAAAAAGGTTATGTTTTTGACCACGACGTTAAGTTTCAATCGAACTTTCAGATGTTTCAACACAAATCTTTTATTAATTGGAAGGGAATGATTAAAATAAAAATAAAATGAATAATGGGTAACGATCATTTCAACACAAAAGTTTCGGATTTGAACTGAGTTTCCAATTTACTCAAACCAAAAAGTCAAATATATTGACTTAGATAAACCGAAATATCGGTTCAATTTAACTCAATGTAGGTTTCATTTGATTCACATGAAATTATCATTTTTGCTTTTTAGATTAATAATTTTCATAGTACTTAGGGTCTAATGCATTAAAATGGCACAATACATGAGAAATTCTTTTTTAGTTTCAGCAAAATATTTTTATTTTAGAGACAAGTTATGGGTTAAAGTAGCGCACAGTACTGTGCACCAGAGACATAAATTTGAATTTAAATAAAGAAAAGAAAAAAATATGGAAAGAAATTTAGAAGGTTGACGTCGTTGTCCGTACAATATTAGATGTTGTCTCTTGCACGGTAACATTAAGATTTTGTTTTGTATACATGTCATATTGTCTTTTATGGCATTGTCGTCTTCAACATGTGATCTAGTATAAATTTCAATTGAAGAGGTGGAAGTCCTGACACAATTTGCTGAGGTTGGAAAGAATGAGTAGATTTTATTTTTGGCCAAGTAAAACAAACGAAAGATATTTTTTTTTTTATAGGTATTTTCTTGGTCAAATAAAACAAATGATAGAAGAGTAAGGAAAAAAAGCCCAAGACATCCATCATTTGAATCAAAACGTTGTATATTTTGATGAGCACATCATTTGAATCAAAACGTTGTATATTTTGATCGTCTTTAATAGTTATTTTTTTATTTTTTATATTGAATCAAAACGTTTGTTAGTATATATATTAGTCAGCAAGCTGAAACTTGTAGGTCTCATATTGTTCCAGATAATTTTTATTCCCCTAACCCAGTGTGACCCCTGTATATTATTATTACCGTATATGTTATACTCATTAGTCATTTACAAAGTTAATCAATCTTTATAACCGCTAAGAAATTATGCTAGCTATAGGCTATATGATCACCAAATTTCATTTCGTTGTGTGTTTGAGAAAAGGATCACCACATTTGGAAATATATTTATCTGCCATAACAATTATACCTCTTTAACAACAACACACAATCATACATGGTCTAACAGTCTGACATAAGATCACAAAGGATGAAACATCAAATTCTGTAGGTAGCAGTTCACAAATGTTAAACTTTTACTAAGCAAGTTGTTGTGTGATGAGATGTTACCGTATTTGATTACTTAAAAATGTGTAATTGATTGAGTCTGCACTCATATCAATAACAGAAGGAATTGTAATGCTTCGTGGGTCTTGTAATATTCAAATAAGGACTACTAGATGAGTAGATACAGTTATGTAGAGAGATTTAATTCATGGCATGATATGTGATACACAACAAAACATATTCAAGACCAATGTTGTCACCCTGGATTCTTACAGATTTCAAAGTCTGCAAAAAGCAACTGCAAAAAGCAACTGTGGGTTTGGTCGGGGGGCAGGGGAGAAACTATCTTGTTGTCAATATATACATTGAAATGGAAATGGTGAGTTTTGAAGTCTGTCTTCTCCCTAAATTGCTTTCTTTCCATTTCCTCTCATAGTCAACCAAAAGAAAGAAGCAAAGGACGATTGATGATGTATGCTCATCTTATTCTCCTAAGGTCTTTATATTCTCAACTTCTTCCTTACTTGTTGCTCATCTACTTCCTTAACGTTTTGTTCATCTTGTTCTCTCACTCAAATGGGTTCTTCAGTAATCAAATTTACTGTTTTCTCTTCAATGAAGATGAAGATGAAGGGTGAAGCAAGTTTCTGCAAACTTGGGTCTAAGCAGGTCCCAATGATGATGAAGAAGCTGAACATTTCTTCTTTGAAGTGTTCTTCAGCCCAAAAAGATGTTGGTGCTGTCTCCTCTGCTGAAGAACTTGTTCCTGCTGAAGCCATCCCTACTGAAGAAGTTGACATTGTTGTTCCTGTTGCTACCGATTCTCCTCCCAGCTTCTTCAGCTCCTTCATTGAAGGAGTCCTGCAGAATCTGTATCTGCCAAAACACAGTGATCTGATCAAGTATGATCACTGGAAGCATTTGGCAGAGTGCTCTCTGCAGATTCTGTTTCCTGGGCCGCATGATCTGGAACTCTATCCACAGGAATCAGTTGAGAAGGGGATAGAAGAAGGTTCTTTCTTTGAGTTTCTCCATGATGATGAAACGATTGGGAGAATCATAATGATGGAGAAACGTTTCATATATGCTGTGGACGAGAAAGAGATGGAAAGTATGAACTACTATCACGTGATTCAGAAGAAGAAGCTCAAGGATGCCGAAGAAGAAGAGAAGAAGAAGCTGAAGGAAGCCGTTGAAGCTGAAGATGTCCAGAAGAAGAACTAAGAAAAGGCCCAAGCCCAGAAGATCTTTTGAATAAATTAGTAGTATTTCCCTTTGATTTTCTGTATGAGATGATCTATCTATCTAATAAGTGAGAGCTAATCATAATAATAAACTCTAGTTCTAGTTGTTTCTTTTTAAATAATGAATCCTTGCTTCTTCTCTTTTAGCTCGCTTGTGTTAACTAGTATTTGAATATGTGGAATTGGATTTTTCTTTGGTTTGGATTTCAATAATCAATACTCTACAAATCTAGGTTTTTGGAAAGTGTAAAACTGTGAGATTCCGATTTGTTCAACGGATTTTGAGAGGAGCGGAGGAGGAAGTACTGTAGGGTTTCGGAGCCGGTGACGAAGTAGAGGAAGAGTACGACGTTGAAGGTTGGAAGCGAAGGCGACGATGTTCAAGCTGCTGCTAGCACAACAATTCAGTTTTAGGACAAAAGGCGAGTAAATCTAGTTCTATCATCACTCGAATTAGCTTAGATTGAGAGATTAGGGCTCATTGGTTTGAATTTGTTTAGCGATGATTTGAGATTTGTTTTATTTTTTTAACTTACAAAGTGTTTGGACAATGTTTCTTTTTTTTTTGATTGGTTTCTTTTTTGTGGATTTTGTTTGCTCTATCTCTGATTGATATTAGGATTATTAGCTCTGCTAAAATTAGGATTCTTAGAGGGATATGGAGTTTTCCAGCTTTTCAAGTGGGTAATGCGGTTTTTTTGGTTTGAATTAGTTTAGTCAATAAGCATATAAAAGATTGAGAGATTGAATTTTGTTGCGGCTGTGTGGAGATTGTTTCTGTTTTGATGATGCTTCCCTTTTGCCAGCTCTGTTAAAATTAGGATTCTGTTCGGGTAAAGAGGACATTGGAGTTTTCCATCTTTTCTTGTGTATGTTTTTTTTTGCATTTAGCTCACGTCCATTTATTCTTTCTGTTCTGAATATGCGGGTTTTTTTGAGTTTGAGACGGTTCGTGTTTTGCTGTAAAAGGCATCGCTTCAAAGGTTGAACCAAATAACACTGAAGCAAGAGGTAAGAAACCACTGCAATTTGGAGAGCTTGTCTTTCTTCCACAGTTATCTCTATGGGGTATATACCAGTCAAAAGTGTTCCGACAACTTATATATAGCTCTGTAGAAAGCGTTCGGTCGGAGTACTTATCCAGTCTATTCTTATAACCCAATATATCGCACAAGCTTTTTTTTAACTTTCTTGGCTTAGCTACGTTATCTTGTTTGAGATTTTAGGGAACTTGAATATTTTCAGTTTTACTGTTTATCTGCTTGAACCTGTGTTGAGATTTATTATCTCTGCTGAATCTTTCTCTCATCTCCCTTCATCAAGGAAGCTGGTCGGTGACACAAGTCCCTGAGTTAGAAGCAATCAATCATTAAAGACCAAAATTTACTGAGATTACTCACAATCAGATGGGAGGGTCGACTCGATGTCGATCGATGTGCTTAGAGGTAAATCCCTTATTGAACCTGGTTAAGTGAAAATCATTGCTTCTTTTGAAGGAATCTAAGACTGCTTAGTTAAGAAACAAGGCTAGGTTTTTTTATTTTTAGCATACTAAGATTGCTAATAGAAACCAACATTATGGCAAAGTTTGGAATCTTTCATCCATTGTGGCCATCTCGGTTCCAACATAATCATTTTTCTTAGTAACACTTCACGCACAGAGTTGTAGTACAGTATTTGATTTATACGAAACAATAACTTGACTTTGATTTTGGTTTCTGTGTAGAGTGCCATGGAACTGGTGTGGTGAACCAAACATTGAGCCGCAGGTGAGTTAATCTAAACAACCCTGTGAAGGTCTTGTGATGCCTGTGAGGGCAATAAAAACGTGTAAATGAGGTTCATGTTTTATACACAGACACATTTTACTTAAAACGATATAATCATATATGTTGAATTGTTTATCATGAATACAAATGTACAACTTCTTCCGTATATCAGTTTGAAGTATGATCTTTGCATTTCTCTTGTTTCAAAGAAGATATAGGTTTTATTATTGTTTAAACATAAATTAGTTTGGATACTGATGAGAGATTATATAGCAAAGTTCGTTTCTGCAAGATTATTTCTCAGTCTCACAGAGGTTATATATGCATGATAGTATATTTGATTTTGAAATGTTTAAGATATAAGTATATTCTTTTTTAGGACTCTCTTTACATATGTTTCAGAAACAACTAAGGGATGCATCAACTAGGTCTGAGGAGAGCTTGTGATTGCATCTCATGGATGGAGGTTTGATCCGTGAGGAAGCAACAATATATACGGTTAGTTCTGTAGTCTTTTTAGTAGTTTAGTTTAGTTTTTTTTTTGTTGAGGCTTAATATCGTTTGGAATCTTCTGGTGCCTTATTTATTTTTAGAGATGCTTGATTGGATTGAATCTAATGTGGTATACAAATATAGTCTCCTTATTTAACAGCTTAGCTCTCTGTCTCTGTCCTTGAGATGATGTCTTTGTTGCTAGTGAGCTTTGTTCTGAGTCTGAAGTATCTAATATAAAACTTAAAAACTGTTGAAAGGGGAAAATACTACATTATCTCGTTTCTACCACGCTTATCTAAGGGATTCGAGTCTATATACCAGTCAAAGTGTCCCAATAACTTTTAGCTTAGCTCTCTGTCTCTGTCCTTGAGATGATGTCTTTGTTGCTAGTGAGCTTTGTTCTGAGTCTGAAGTATCTAATATTAAACTTAAAAACTGTTGATAAAAGGGGAAAATACTACATTATCTCGTTTCTACCACGCTTATCTAAGGGATTCGAGTCTATATACCAGTCAAAGTGTCCCAATAACTTTTAGCTTAGCTCTCTGTCTCTGTCCTTGAGATGATGTCTTTGTTGCTAGTGAGCTTTGTTCTGAGTCTGAAGTATCTAATATTAAACTTAAAAACTGTTGATAAAAGGGGAAAATACTACATTATCTCATCTAAGGGATTCGAGTCTATATACCAGTCAAAGTGTCCCAATAACTTTTAGCTCTGCAGCAAGCCTTTGAATTAATCATGCGGTCTCTCTTTGCTTTGGTATGCACTCTTCTTATTACAGAATATGGACTCCCATTGTATGCTTTGGCCTCGCAAGCATGTTACTTATCTAAGATGATGTTTCTGTTGCTAGTGAGCTTTTTTGTTCGGAATTTGAAGTGTCTAATATGAGTCTGATGTCTGAAAGACAATTGGTAGATGTGATAAATACTACATTGTCTTGTTTGAGACTTAAGGGAACATGATTATTATGAAATGTCTCTTCATAAACCTGTTAAGACTTATTCTTTCTACTGAACCTTTCTTTCAATTCCCTCGATTAAGGAACCTGGTAATGGAGCGGTTTTTCTGACACAAGTCCCTGAAAGGAAGGAAGCAATCAATCATAAAAGATCAAAGTGACAGAGAAGATGACCGATGGGAAGATCCCTCCAGGCTCATTGGCAGGAACAAACCGGGAGACATAAGTAAATCTACAAACACCAAAACGAGGTGCATCACTTTTCGTTTATAGATTATAGCAAAGCTTCTGCAAGATTATGTATCAGTCTCACAGAGAATTTTATGTTTGAAAGGTTTAAGAGAGACTCTAGAAGACTCTCTACCTCAATTCCAAACTATTTTTTAATGTGTAATGATCTAACACCTCCAGTTTTGATCAGCCAGATTTAGTGTTTTCCTCTCGAAACAGATTTAGATGTTGTAGCTCGAACCAAGGAGTTATGATCCCAAAGGAAAGTGTACATTTCTAAAGGCACAACACACAGAACACCTTTCGAATCAAATGTCTCGTAGTAGTTGGGAATTTATTACACTAAAGCTTCTCCACGAGCATATGCAGTGGATAGGTTTAATAGACTCGAACCCAATACCAGACTGATATCTCTAACAATCCCACTTTTGTTTAGCCAGCTTGAAAATTCTTTGTTCGTCGACATCAAAGATTCTGACGAAGTTAGGTCGACCAAAGCAGAGAGAGGTGCTCAAAGGGACACAGAAAGCTTCAGAGTTGGTGAGGTAAATGCTTTGATCTACGAGGCTTGGAGTGTAAACAGCGTTTCCTTGTTCGTCTATCTTGAACACCATTATTGCTTCTGTTTTCTTTCTCGGAACACCTTTGATGATCTCTGCGGTCTTCTTGTACGACTTAACGATGAAAGTTTCAGTGGTAGTAACTGACTCCACCAGGTGTTCGGTTGTGTAGCACGAATTCAAAAGGTCTCGTTTTGTCTCGGACAGCTTGGGAAGGTTTTGAAACCGCAAGCTCTGCAACTTGGGGTTGTTGCTAGGGTTGTGGAGATCCCATGATCCGACGAGGTGGCCTCCAGAGCCGGCTATGCGAAACATGTCATCCTTCTTGGAATACATGACAGGGGAGGAGAAGAAGCATGGGTCTGTCATTCTGATGTTGACCCACTCGGAGTTGCTTCGAGCCGGTCTGCAGAAGCTGAGCTGAGGTCCCAGAAACTTGACAGCCACAACACAGTCCTCTTCTTGAGGAGAAGAAGAAGACATGGCCACGTTGGTGACATATTGGGTTTGGCAATGAGGCAGAGTTACAAGAGGAGGCAGCAAAATGCGTTTTGGATCTGTTTCACTGTTTATATTCATTTCTCGGAGACGCAACACGCCGTCCTTCAAACTAGGTAGCCATCCACAGGATGATCCTATCGTTCCCATTTCCTTACGCAGCTCTGTATACACCTTTCTATCGTTCTCACTTACCTCTTCGCTCTCTTTCAAAGAAGAAATGGTTCGAAGGAAACCACCAGACCTCCTAGTCGTGGCAAATCCGCGATTACCTCCGCATGGGTCAGCGCAGATCAAGGCACAAGAATGAGAATAAATTGGCAACGACAAAGATGAGAAGCCATCAGAAAGATGAGGAGAGGATCTCACCAACAAAGGTTTCCGAAAGCAGAGCTTCGATGGCTGATTGTGAAGCAAAGACATGAATAATGTTCTTCTTAACGGGAGGAAGATAAAAGAGAAAGAAAAACCTAATTGAAGAATTGGTGATCTTCTCAACCTAAAATACCCTTCATAACTTGCTCACCAAGTTTCCCATCTCCAATATATATTAATTGCGGTCTTTGTGAATTATTTACATTTCACAAGTCCTTTTCTGGAGTGGGTTATTCCACCATATCAAAAATTCTGATTGAGTTTCCAAATTCTCTCATTAAGTTTCCAAACATCTTGGTCCATGTCTTTTTATATCACACCTTTACTAATTCCTATGGTGTGTCTGAGAAATGTCGTAGAGCATAAAAGTTAAGCTCTCCAATTAAGAAACATTATATAAAGTCTTTGGGTAATTAACGTTTTTACCATAAGCAAGCCAAAACAGAATTGTACAAACTGAATCAATTTCTCAGACACACCATAGTAATTAGTAAAGGTGTGATATAAAAAGACATGGACCGACCCTGTTGACTGTTGTTACTCGTTAGTGCCAATCAACTATATCTCCGAATGTTGTTGAGCCAACTCCTTCCCACACTTCACTGTGTCCCACTTCTTTGGAATCAACACCTTCCATGTCACAGTCCCACCATCCTGAACCATTTGCATCTGTTGGGAAAAAGTTCATATAAGTATCCAGCTGTATCAACTACATAAGAGTTAGATTTTCAACTACATAGAGAGTTAGTTTTATTACCAAGTATAAAAAGTGACTGGAACTTGTTGTCGTCACTCACAATGGTTGTATGTTGATCTCTGCTTTTTACTATTGTTGTTGCTTCCTCTTTCTCTTTCCCTCTGCAATGGCTTAGATACTTTTAAGTTGCCTCCAAAGACTATAACGGATTTTCCTGTTCTACTCATGCTCTCCATACCTAGTGATTCAACATATACTCTTATCAACATTTGGTCAACTTTGTCTTAAATCCTTTGGGATAAATTTTCTATAACATTGAGACCTATATAGAAAAATCATCAAAAGTTAACCATATGAAATCAAAAGAGGTTGGCTTCAACCCTTGCACCAATAGACACTTCAAGCACTCTTGCGGCCTTTAAACATGTTAGATACTTATAAGGACTGAATCACTAACTTGTTGGACTTAAGATATGAATCGAGCCTGCTATTATAACATTGAACGCTTTGGTTATACAAGAACATAAAAATGGAAGTAAGAATAGGATATTAACCTCGTGTAATTGACAATTGTTGTATTATTGTATAAATTCATTCATACGAAGTTGTATTATTGTATAAAGTCATTCATACGAAGGTTCTCTTCGATAGATCAATATAGCCATTTACTATTATATATATAGTTGTAGATGAAACTCAAAAGTTATAAATTTCAGTTGTATATTATTTAGATAGCGTTTATTTCTAAACAGCTGCAACCATGCATATGATTTTAAACGTGTAATCAACCTAACCTAGGTAAGTTTGGCCAGTTGGCCTCGTCTTTATAATATAGTCGAACCAAAAAATGACAGTGGTTCCTCTCTCATATTTGGGATTAAGGTGTAGTGGAGCTTTTACACCTTAAACTAAGCGCACTACTTAGTTACTTAAACCAAATTCAAAAGTCAAATAGTCCTAAGCAAATCTATATATAATCTACCCACGCCAACATAATTGGAAGGTGTTAGGTGTAACTCACGTTCTGAAGTTTAAAACTAATTACGGAAACAACATAATAGTCTTTCTTTAATTAGCAGGAGCTAATCGTGATCACTTGATCAACCCAAGAGAGACGTTCTTTATTCTATTATGTAAAAACTAAAAGCTAAACAGTAAGAAATTGTTATAATAAGCTTAGTTTTCGTTTAGTTTCTGTGTGGATATATGTGTTCAAGTAAGAAGAGACGCATACAACAAAACTGCTCGTTCAAAACTCTGTTTCAACTCTATGATGAAACAATTGCTATTACAATTATTTTTGGTTGACTTGATCTTAAAAACTACTTAGTCTAGTTTTATTTTTAAACTCCATATTTCTCTCATAACATTGGATTTCAAAGTTTTTATTTAATAAAGAAATAATTTTACCATACTTAGATCTAATGCATTAAAATAGGCACATATTGCATTGTACATATATTTTCATTAAAATGTTTCCATCAAAATTTTGATTGGAAAGTTCAAAAATTGCACGTTTTACCATGTGTCCATTCTTAATTCGATCACCTAGTCGTTTCTATAACTGTTGATTGATGTAAAATACTGCGTTATTTGTCCTTATGACAAAATCGTCATATAAAATTTAAATTTTTTCTATTTTTTCAGTTATGGTCGGAAATCTTATGAATCACTACAAATTTGCAACTACAAAGTAAATTGTTTGGTAATGGAAACTTATATTGTCGTCAACATCTATACTATTTATTGGAAATCACAAATAGGAGAATGTCCAAAAAAAAATTTATTAACGAAGTGTTAGTACTATAAGTGTATCCAAATAGATTTAAAGACAACAAAATGGATTTTACTTAGATTCAGATACTATTTATTCGAATCTTGAATAAGATATTCTAAAATGGTGTATTGAGAAGTGAAGTTTTTTCATTGGATAGCATATTTCCTAGAAGAAAAAAAAATTTAGTAAAAAGATCAAGAAATAATAACTAACTAATTAATATTTATGGAAATCACTTAATTTTGTTACCAGAAAAATAATTAAAAATTTTATATATGTAAACATATTTTATATTTTCCTAATATATCGCTACCTAATTTAAACTAATATATAATAGAATCTTAATAATAAACAAAAAATATTAAAACAAACAAAAAAAATTATATTTGTACTTAATAATTATAAAAAATTATCATGTGGTGTACCACGAATTAAATCTAGTAATATGGTAGAACAAACTATGATTGATATTTTTATGAAAGCAATCTTTTATGGGTTGATCTGTCAAAATATACAAACGTGAGTGTAATATTTTACAAATATATATATTTTTTTACGAATGCAATCTTTTAAGGGTTGGTATGTCAAATTTTCATTGTCGATGTGTATTTTTTTACAATTTCATACTTTTACGAATATATTTTTTTACTGGTTGGTCCGTCAAGACATACACTATCAAAATCATATATGTGAAAGTTGGCTTACTCTCTCCATATGAGTATCACATCATCACACTAAAAAATAACATGTGTCTTTCTTCATTTTTTTAAATTAATCAAATTATTTGAAGGAAAATCAAAAGCACTCTTAACTAATTGTTCATAACTAATTTCATTTTGGGATCCACAGACTAATTATCATATGTATATGGTCTTCTCTATTCAATTTAATATATTATAGTAAGTTAACATTGACATGGAGACGTTAGACGTACCAACAATTTCAAGACATGACACTCTCTCATATATGCAAAGTGAGAGATCTAAAAGTGTTTGCTGAAATGATTTTTTAGTTTTAGCTTTCTTTTTCTCTTTCACATGAAAACTCATGAAGCAAATGAGTAATTATAGTTATACATATGTTGTTTAAATTATGTCAATCAAGAGCCTACCATGATGCATGTAGCTCGAGTATTAGAACAGGAGAGAGTATATGGAATAAGAAATTGTATCTTGAAAATAAAGTTAAGCAAGTTTGAAGCATTAACCATATAAGTAACATAATTGCATAGAATTGTATCAATATATCCTATATCATTTTTGTAGGTATAGAAGTAATCAGATGTATATATGAAAAATTATAGTTAATATTTTGAGTCAAAGATGAATCTTACCATACAAGTTGTAATTAAATATATCTTAATTTATTAACTACATAAAAACACACAAAATACCAAAAACTAAGGGGGTGTTATTGGATTAAGGATTTTAATAGATTTTAATTAACCCAGGACATTAGTGGATTTAAAAGTCTAATGCATTTGTGTGGACTTTATAATGCATATAAGGTGGATTTGAAAGTCATTGATAATGTATGTTTGGTGATTGTTATGGATTTTCTAAAAAGTTATTGTTAGAAAAAAAAAATATATATCCATAAACTGTGTTATACACCAAAATTATATTAAATTAATAACACCCACACTTTTACACATGTCATAGAAAACTTGAATTAAAGTGTATTTTGTTATAACAATAGGTTTAGGGAATTGTTCTCTTGTGTTATTATCTATCCCATAGGATATAACATATATATAGTGATACAACTTTAGGGTTTTAGGTTATACACTAAGTCTACTAATGGGCCGGTAATGGACATCCACATAATACAATATATTTATAACACTCCCCCTTGGATGACCATTATAAAAATGTAGTCCCAAATATGCATATGAGATGTTGCCTCGTTAAAAACCTTACCAGGAAAACCCAGTGGGAAAAACCATGGTTAAGGGAAAAAGAGTGCAGTGCGTTTTTACTCCCCCTCTTGAGTACATCACTTGAAATCTTCAAAATGACGCAATCCAATATGATGAAGTATCTTCCTTTTGAAGTAGTGGTTGGAAACGCCTTGGTAAATGGTTAGTCAAATCTTCACTTGAACGAATCTGTAAGACATGTATCGCCATTCTTCTATTGGTCATAGCTCTCGCAATCTCATCAATGTATTTCAAAGACTTTGAAGATGATAGTCGTTCACCAGTGGAATCATAATATTCCTCTTCAGGTGTTTATCTTTTGCATGTTCTTTTGTTGTCTCGTTAAAAATCTTTCATGGAAAAACCAAATGGGATAAAAAACATGATAAGGAAAAAAGAGTACAACCACGCACATGATCATATTTCTCGCCCTGAAAGCATCATCTTCAGGTTATGCATTATGATCATATATATCATCTTTTCTGAACAGTTATAAACAGAACTCATATGATCATCATATATTTTCTCGGGTCATTGAACTTCAAGTCATTTGCACCCCTTTCATATAGAATATCTATTTAAACTTTAAGTCCAAATCTTCTTTTACATACAATCTTCCAAACAATCATCTTATATATAAGAGTTATTCATACTTCTTCTGTAAAGTTGTCTCTTTCAACTCTTCTTCTTAGTATGGTACTACAAGACCATTTTTCTATGTAAGATGATGTAAGCAACTTGAGATAACATCTCTTTTGTCAGATGTCAAATTTGTAACCTCAAGAAATGTCATGAAATATATGATCTTATACAATCCAATTTCTCCATCTTTCAGGAGTAATATTTCATCATTGATTATTTCTCTATATATTCCTTATGTGAAATCTCTACTGGAGATAAGATAACAATTTCATCATCAACATATTTGCACTTGTTCTTGTACCTTTCTTTTAATAAGAACCACTTGTAAGTGCTGAAAGACAAAAGAGATATAATTTTTCTTTTAATGAGGTTCAGCAAATGCCTACATCCTCAAACTTTCTTGAAAATATTTCTTGAACACAATTATAGTCAATGTTCAATCTTGGATTTACACAACTCTTTCTATTAGCTTGTTTCCGATCTATTTTCAACACACTATGAGATCTGTTAGACCAACAACAAGGATCTACACCCAAGATTCTCTCATAGAAATAAACTCTCACCATTTTCTCCTAAAAGGTGTCAAAAAGCATCAAGACTTTTTCTTGCTTTTACAATATTCTCAAGAACTATAAAGTATTGCTTCTAGCAATATAAATAGCAATATAGTTACTTTAAGGGATATCTCTTATAGCTTGAAAATCTTCTAAATAGACTAAATCAAGTCTTGTCTTATTTTCAAACTCATAAGGGATCTACATAGTTGCTTCCACCATATGAGAGTGCATTTCTCATAATAAATATCAAGTATTTATGAGAATCATTGTACTACTACATGTAGTTTATCTCTTATAAAGATCCTTTATGTCCCACTCATTTTACACTTTCAAGTGTAAGAACTACAAGTCCAAATATTATCTCTTTAAGAGATTTGAACTATTTCATAGCTACTCTTTAAATGATTAACCAAACATTCTTTGTGTACACTTTTCAATAAACTTTTCTACTAACTGCGTGTTTATGATCCTCGATTTTCATCAATAACATCATCAACTGCAACACTGCATGCAAACATATTACGACGTCGATTTGCTTATTGGTTCCTTTTCATTATAGACATGACTCAACTTGTTGAGATTTCCTTTCATTATGATTCTCAGGTACCTGAATCTCTTTCTTACTCATGTCAACATCTCTACTAGAGATTTTTTCATAACTCCTTGCTTCCTCGGTGCCATATTAATTTATGCTCATTTTCTTTACCGAGAATGCTTATATTTGAAACCATAAGTCTATCACACTTCATGCGATCTTTAGACCTACTAGCAGTTGATCTTATCCTTCTAGGACATTAATTGGAGCACAGCTGGTATATGTGACTTTTTCACTCAAGGTCAGAAAATGGCTCTTGCATGCTTTAGGTTTAAGCATCTCTGCAAACTTTGCCATTAAATTATCTTTTTAATTTCTAGCGCATATTTCTTAGTACAAGGATCAAGATAATTTCTTACAATGTAATTCTTTACCAGCTGTTTATTTTTCTCCCCCTCATGTTGGAAAGACTAACTCACTGAAACAACAGTCTATGCATCTCGAGATTCAATAATCTGGAGAGATTACATCCAACATATTACCAACATTCTTTCAAATACCATCTTAACCATTGTGGTGGAGCAACTCAACATTTATAACACATTAGATGGAATATATCTGGTTTCTGACCCAAACCAATTGTATTGAGGAGTACTCATGATAATTCTTTGGCATGATGCGAATTATTCGACATATAGAGTCATTTATGTCAATTACTTGGGATGCTTTCACCACCATTGTCAATTAACCAAATACTCTCTCAAACTTCATGTTGCAATTTAATAACAAACATATATAGTGGATGATCAGTCCACAATATCGCTTTGTATATACCACAAAATTGACATTATCCAAATTCATGGGGTTGGTGAAAACCATATAATCGGCTTGCTTTTTAAAGCAGCACACATAATAAATCACTAAGAAAACTCTTCAGGTTCTCTAATGAATGTTTTCAGAAATTTTTGATTATTCTTTTGCATCATTATTGAACCGGAATGGCTTAACCGGTCATGCCAAACAGTGAGATTTTCATTAAAACTTCTGGTTTATTATAAGCATTTTATCTGCATGTAATCTCTAAAATACTTTTATTGCCTTGGATAATACTTATGATTTCAAAGTATTTTCTTTGCTTATTGTCTCGACATGATTACGTTTCAAATCCTCAAGTTTGTTCTATCATATGAGTGATTAAACTCATTTTAGATGTGAACTCTTCTATCTGTTCCATCACCTTTGTATGTGGGATCCATCAATTCTCCCCCTCGAGATGATGATACTTCATGTGTATCAATCTCTACTTGAATCCCACTATGTAATCAATAACATTCTCAAATTAGGTTATGTGTTATATCTTAGACCTTTTTAACTTTGAGATTTGGGAGACTATAACACATTAATATCAAATTGTGTTCCCATAGACAATATTATATATACTCTTCAAGAGCTTTCAATATTTTTTCTACTACTTCTTAATATTGTAGTAGAATAGTGGAAATCACTTATAGCATAAAATCATATTCACTTCAATGAATAGACCAGCTCAATTAGATGTGATTCACATCAACATCTCATAATTTTACTCATTCACAAATAACAAGATTATAAAATTTTTAAAATATATTTTTTCACTATATTGTGTCTACATGACAACAATATTTTGTGACTAATAATGTATATATTATCTAATATCTTTTTCATAAATGATATTATTTTCTATTATATAATCTTGGTATAATTGGAAAGAAATTAATTTGTATATATTCTCTTATAGATTTTTAGTCATTTACTTTCTTTAGATTAATCTAAAGAACTGAGGGATTATTATTTTTATTTTTTTTATAGTCATATACTTGGACTTAAACCTCCTCATAGAAGTGATGACAAGAAAACATGATCAATAATCATTATTTAGTAATTTGTTACTAAATTTTTAATTTAGTCAACAAAGAAGGTTGGGGATATGATTTAAAATATTTCATCATGATATTATATCTAATTTAATTATATTTAAATTTGTAATTAAACAAATAAAGTAAATCACAAACATTATAAACAATCATATGAATGCTAGATAAATATTAAGCATCATTTCTTTATATAATAGATCGACTCAAATTGTATTATAGTTTTAATACGGTTTTACCAAAATCATTAGCACCTTTAGTTGTTTGATATTAGTTAGTCTAGTCATCGTGGTCTAGTTTTAATACGATATCTCATAATTCATAAAGCATGAATGCAACGCCAACGTGTTCATTATGCTATATTGTAATTGTATTATGGATATATGAGTTATTGAATCTAATTAATAAGAAAATAAATAATACTTATCTCTATGGTAATGAGTGACCGGAAATCAGAAACGTCGTTGATTTGAGACGCTTAGAACCGTACGTCGGTTAGGGATTTTGGCATAAATTTCTCTACGGAGACATTGTCAGCTGATAGTTCTCCATATTAAGTTATATTGCAGCAGCGAACTCTGACAAATTTACCAAACAACCAAACAATTATATAAATTTAGTTTAGTCTTTATGATCGACAAGTATAAAATTATATTAAAGAAGCATAATTAAACATGTTACAAGACATAATGTAACAATAGACTCGGAGAGCAACAAGACATAATTTAATAAAGCTCTAAATGATATAACATGAGGCGATTACAATATGAGACAAACTTGTCTCGATGAGAGATCAGTGTATAAATCATAATAGTATTAAATACTACATGAATTGATTTATTTGTTTAATCTCACATATCAACAGAGAAGTAAAACCTAAATCATATATTATATTGTAAAATCATGAGTCGACCTCCGTATAATGTGTCCACTATGCTAATAATTTATCTTATGATAAACAGATCTGATGATAAACACAAAACAAATCGCTTGTAAAACTTATCTGGTTTTTAGTGATAGAGACGATGGCAGAGCAATAGAGACGACATCTGTAGCCATGAATTTCGGCGGAGATTTAACTTCGTTTAGTTAGGGTTTTGTGTTTGCTCACATGGTTACGGGACGTTGGAGATGAGAAAGTTCGTACGGCTGATAGGGTTTTTTTCTTTTTCTTAGACGGCTAGGATTTAGAGCGTGCTGATAACGTGTTATAACAATAGGTTTAGGGAATTGTTCTCTTGTGTTATTATCTATCCCATAGGATATAACATATATATAGTGATACAACTTTAGGGTTTTAGGTTATACACTAAGTCTACTAATGGGCCGGTAATGGACATCCACATAATACAATATATTTATAACATATTTGTTTTCAATCCAGATTTTTGGTGTAATTAAAGAACTCAGATGTCATGAACCCAGAAAAAAAACAATTAAAGAACACAAAAAAAATCTCAAAAATAACACAGATCTGGTGAATAAGTGTGATTATATAAAAAGGGTTTGAGGAGGAAGAAACAGAGATTGAACCCAGAAAAAAAAAAGTGTGATTATATCATAAACCAAAAAGAAAAGTTATAGATCATGAACCCAGAAAAAAAAAGTTAAAGAACACAAAAAAAAATCTCAAAAATAATACAGATCTGATGAATTTTTTTTTTTTTGATCAAAGAGGTGTTATCATTCCATTAGATAGAAAATAACATACAAGGACAGGATTGTTTAAAGTACAACAGAAGGTAAGCTAAATCAAAGCATAAGACAATACAAGTACAAGGATAGATAGGAGCATTGGATGTGAAACACTTGAGAGCTATGAGCCATATGCTATAAAGCAGCATGGAACCTGTGAGATCAAGACAAACCGATGCAGACTCCATGAACAAGTCAAAGGAGTAGGAAGCCACTGTCTTGAATCTTCGAAGACTTGGCGGAAATGAGAAAGGCAAAGCTGTGTTGCCAAAGGGTCGAGTAGGGGAGCTGATACTCTGATAACCGGTTACTACATAGGTAGTTGTTGGTCCAAGGTTGATGGAGCGAGACTTGAAGAGGTTGTGGTAACCACTCCTTGGGGAGAGGGTCATAATGCCACTAGTTTTCAAGAATATATGCAAGGACTTCAAAAAGTAGATGAGTTGCGGTTTAAAGCTCTTTGGAATTTGGTGAAGTATAAGTAGAGAGTTGGTGACGCATTGGTAATCCCCACTCCATAGAGGTGGGATCATAATGCCAAGCTTCACCGAACAACCTCCAACAGTGGGATCATCCCTAGGGTACCCGATTAACAAGGTTTTCAAAAGACTCTTGAGCCATACTAGTAACAGTGGTGGTTTAAAGTTCAAAAGCTGTCTTCGGACTAATGAAACCAATAAACTAACCAAAGTTTGCTTAGTTTGGGACAGAGTAGAGTTTCGACCAAACCCGGGTACACACTGGTCTCGACACAAATGGATTTCAATCAACCTAGAGGGATCGGGTGTTCTGCTACCGAGATGAACTCGACTTGACCAAACAGAAACCTTCGAAACTACCAGGATTGATCGGGATAAAACTTTAACGAGATGGGGTCGGATTAAGTACCAGTTCAGGGATGTGCCATAGTTTAAACTAAGTAAACTATCTACCAGGCATCTGAGATAAGAATGGAGAGCAGACCTGGGCAAGAGAGGTAACAAGCAGGGGAACAGAGAGCGCCGGAGGTTTGAAATCGTTATCAAGATTGTTCCTGGCGCCGGCATCAAAACAGAGCTCCCGTCCATCTGCATCCAAGTAAGGTTCTTGGAGAGTGGATGAAGATCCGAGGAGCGGAGAGTTGTTGACGTTGATTGCGGGAAGATCCAGGTCGAGAGATAGAAATCAAAGTTACCGGGGCGTTCGAGGGTTTGATGAGGCGACTGTGGGTTCGGAGAAATGGGTTCACCGAGAGGAGAAGACGGAGGCGGAATGAAGGGGGAAAGCGATTGAAGCTGATGCAGAACCGAAATTGAGATCTGAGAACTTGAGGGAACTCCGGTGAAACGAAAAGAGGCCATACCAGAGCTTAGCAGATAGAGGAGAGAGCGGAGATTACAAAACCAAAGCCCAGCGACGCCGATCGGTCTCGACGCCGCCGGGGGAAGCTTCCTCGGTGGTTGTGCCAGAGAGGATGTCGGCTAGGGCGAACTCGAAGGACCAATAGTTTTATATACAGATCTGATGAATAAGTGTGATTATATAAAAGGATTGAGAAAAAAAAATCAAACAATAATATGTCAAAGGCTAGAGATCCATCTAGAAAGAGGAGAAGAAAATGAAATGATTGAAAAAAGTGTGGTATTGTGTTTGTTCATATTTTAGAAGCAAAGTACGTTGAAATCCAAAATCACACAAAATCCAGTAGATATTGAATAACACTAAATTTTAATGGATTTTTAAAAATACCCAATTGAATAACACCTGATTCTTAAATACATCAAACTCTTTTAAAAACCACAATCCAATAACACCCCCTAACAACAGTAACAAATAACATAATTTTTTTTGAAACAATTTTCAATAAAAAGTAAGACAATTGTTTTTAAAACAAATTTCAAAACAAACATGCCGCGCTTAACGCCGGTATTTCACCTAGTATAAAATAAAGATTATGTAAGAGGGGAACGGAAAAATGTTATCCAAACTATCTTTGGTAAAAATTATGAAACAAAAGATTTGGGTAACAAGCTAATTTTTTGTGTAGCTACATTCAATTCTATATTACGGCAGTCGTTGTCTCTTCTCTTTCAAAACATAAAACCCGAATTTTTAACTTTGGACATGTCTTCGAAGTTTGTAACTATAAGCGTGTATAATTTTGTATCATGGGCATGTATTCCAAGTTTCTAACTATTGAACATGTATTATAAGTTTCTAATTCTGTTTACCAAAAATTTGAATTTTTTTAAAAAATATTTAGTTCTGCAAAAATAACCGAAATAACGATTACAGAATTGAACTGGTTGACAAAAAATAAGAAAAAAAAAAACAGATTATAGGACTGAACCGAACCAAAATTTTGTTTGGTTCAATTTGGAACTGTTTTCCAAAACCGAATAACATGAAAACCGAAATTTCCGACCAGAACTAACACGATTGGACCGAACGCCCAGGCTTAAATTATTTAGGGTGTCACTTCACATTGACGGTGGATGTCGATCATTATTTCATTGGACGTCACCCTCTTTTTCACATTCAGAAGATGGAACCATGCATGTCTATATTAAAAGAGAGATGAGTAGCATTATCAAGAGAATTTGTTCAGTCTGGATCTGAATGGTTAAAACTTGGGTATTGATACGTTTACTGTGTTCTAGAAAATATGTTTCGGCCACGCCATCTTTTATCATATGCTAGGTTGTTTGAAGCTTCGACCTCCTGTGATCTGATCTGATATTGGAAATATCTTAGAGCATAAAGAGTTAAGCTCTCCAATTAAGAAACATTATATAAAGTCTTTGGGTAATTAACGTTTTTACCATAAGCAAGCCAAAACGAATCTATTTGTTTACACACAAACCGAATCAATTTCTCAGACAAACCATAATAATTAGTAAAAGGTGTGATATCAAAGACATGGACCGACCCTGTTATTACTCGTTGGTGCCAATCAACTATATCTCCGAATGTTGTTGAGCCAACTCCTTCCCACACTTCACTGTGTCCCACTTCTTCCGAATCAACACCTTCCATGTCACAGTCCCCCACCATCCAGAACCATTTGCATCTGTTGGGAAAAAGTTCATATAAGTACACAGACACATTTATTTGAATGATATGTATGTTTATGAATACGAATGTACAACTTCTATATATCAGAAGTATGATATTTGCATTACTTTCAAAGGAGATAGGTTTGATATAAGTTTATGCAAGATTATATATATGAGTCACGTAGAGATTATATAAAAACAGATTAGATGTTTCAAAGGTTCAAAAGAGAAGACAGACTCTAGACTCTAGACTAACTCGATTTCAAACTACTTTTTGAGATGGAATAGTGACTCTAACAATCCCACTTTTGCATAGTTGACATCGAAGAGTACGACCTTGTTAGGTTCTCGCATCAAGAAAGTGGAGCTCGAAGGGACACAGAAAACTTCAGAATTTGTGAGGAAAATGCTTTGATCTCCGATGTCTTAGAGTGTAAACAGCGTTTCCTTCTTCGTCTAGCATGAACACCATTATTCCTTCTGTTTTCTTTCTCGGAATACTTTTGATGATCTCTGCGGTCTTCCTGTACAACTTAACCATGAAAGTTTCACCGGTGGTTATTGACTCAACCAAGTGTTCGCTTGTGTAGCACGAATTTAAAAGGTCTTGTTTTGACAGCTTGGGAAGGTTTTGAAACCGCAAGCTATGCAATTACTTAGCTAAGATGATGTTTCTGTTGCTAGTGAGCTTTTTTTTGTTCGGAATCTGAAGTGTTTAATATGAGCCTGTAAGAAAATTGGTAAATGGGGTAAATACTATGTATCTTGTTTGAGATTTTAGGGAATATGAATCTTCTGAAATGTCTCTTGATTTGCTGAACAAACCTGCTAAGACCTTATTCTTTCTACTGACCCTTTCGTTCAATTTACTCCAGGGAAGCAATCAATCATAAAAGATCAATTCCCACTTTTGATCAGCTAGATTTAGTATTTTCATCTCAAAACTGATATATCATTATTAACTCCAAGGTAGCAGTATGATTTCATTTTACTTACTAATTTGATATGGCTACCAATACCATTCAACCCTCCATAATCTCTTTCGTTTGGTTATAATTCAAAAGACTTATATGCAGCATTATTTTGTTGAATTCAGTTCTGAATGGTTAAAACTTTGATACTGATTAAATTTTGTCTGGCACTATGTGTCCTTTAGCTAGGAACCTAGGGACAAATTGTAAAAGATATTCCAAGGCCTTATGATCCGTCGTGGAAAGAGTACATTCTAAAGAAACAACACAAAGAACACCTTTTGAACCAAATGCCTCTAGACTCAAACCCAATACCAGACTGATATCTCTAACAATCCCACTTTTTGTTTAGCCAGCTTGAAAATTCTTTGTTCAAGATTTTGACGAAGTTAGGTCGACCAAAGCAGAGAGAGGAGCTCAATGATCTATATATACATATTTGGAGACATTTGCTACTTAATTACAAGGAATATCATTATCATTAAATTTTTAATTAAAATTTAAAATCAATATTTTGGGAACAAAAAATCCTAAAATATCTACTTAATCAATCAATGACTAATTACAATATCTAATAAAATTAATTACAATATCTTCAATTAATTCTTTACTATCTTTATAATCAAACACAATTAAAAAATTTTGTTTGAAATATAAAATAATATTTTTAATTAAAATTACAATTTTCCTATCATCTTTGTTTGATTTATTTAGTTTACTTGCTTTAAATAATCATAAAATACATAAAATTAATGTAACTATGTTTTCTTGCATTTTTTGTTATTTGGATTTTGAAAAACATGCATGTCTTACTTAAGCAAGGAAGAAAAATTGTGTTTGGTTATGTAGCGGGATGAGTTTGTGTATTAATAAAAATCGAAAATTATATCATTAATTGTTAGTAAATCATCAGTTCATTATTTTGTTAACACCATCGACTTAAAATATTAGGCATATCTAATTGAGTTTATTAAATTACGATTATGTAAAATAAACAAGCAGTACTATGTTATATCACAGGTTATATTCTGAATTTAACAATTTAAACTGGTAAACCTAAATTTTTAAACCGGTAAACCTAAATAATATATAGATATAAGGGATATACATTTATATATTTAATCTACTAAAAATTTATATTTATATTTTACTTTTAAAAATATAGTCCCGCGGTGTACAGCCGGTTAAAATCTAGTTAAAATTAAAAATATGAATAATGTGGTTAATGATCATTGACCGAAGATTCGTGTGCTGTTTTAAAGTCCAGTTTATTTCAACCCAAAAAGGCAAATATATTGACTTAGCTTAACCGAAATATCGGTTCAATTTAACCCAATCTAGGTTTAATTTGATCAAGAGAATTTGTTAAAAATACTCCTTTTGATATACCCCTTTTCAAAAATACCATATTTTTTGGCCATTTTTATTTTTGCCCTCTTTTAATTTTTAATGACCATTTTACCCTTCAAAAAATATATTTTAATCAATAAAAAGAAAAACAAAATTTTTCCGCCAAAAAATTTTCCGACATGTTTTCCCGCCAAAAAATTTCAAAAAAAATTTCCCGCCAAATAAAATTTTGTCAAAAAAAATTTGATAAAAAATTTCGACAAAAGAATTTTTCCGCCAAAAAATTTTTACAACGTTTTTAAAAGGTTTTATAAGGTTTCCACCTTATAAAAGCCTTATAAACACCTTGTAAAGGCTTTTACAAGATTTTTTAAAGAGTGTTAAAAGGTTTTTTAAACACCTTTTAAACATTTTTACAAGGTTTTTAAAAGGTTTTTAAAAGGTTTTCAAACGGTTTTAAAAAAGATTTTTAAAAGATTTTTAAACACCTTGTAAAAACTTTTACAATGTTTTTAAAAACCTTGTAAACGTTTTTATAAGGTTTTTAAAAGGTTTTTAAACACCTTGTAAACGCTTTTAAAAAGCATTTACAAGGTTTTTAAAAGCGTTTACAAGGTTTTTAAACACATTGTAAACGCTTTTAAAAGCGTTTACAATGTTTTTATAAGGTATAAATTTTAATATTTTTGGCGGGAAAAACTTTCGATTTTGGCGGGAAAATTTTTTTGGCTGGAAAAAATAATTTTTGACGGGAAAATTTTTCGATTTTGGCGGGAAAAATAAATTTTGGCGGGAAATTTTTTTATTTTTGGTGGGAAAATATTTTCGATTTTGATGACTGTACATTCTTGCTGTCACTCAAAAAAGGGTAATTTGGTCATTTTATATATAAAGAGGGGTAGTTTTAAAAATAGTCAACATGAAGGGGTATTTTTAAAAAGGGGTATTTTTGAGAATGCCCCTTGATTCAAATGAAATTATCATTTTTTGCTTTTATTTTAGTATTTTTAATTTTGGATATAATTAAGCTTGTTCGGATATGGTTTTATTGTTTGAAGAAATTTTAAAATTAAAAACAATTGATTTAAGACTTTGAATTGGTCAAATTTTATTGATTTTCCGTAATCTTTTAAAATCTCACAACAAATCTCACCAAATGACCATTGAAATTTATTTTTAAACCCCAAAAATCTTATAAAATTCCACAAAATCAGAAAATATATTTCAGAGTCTCTCAAAATCTAAAATCCATAAAATCTTATAAAATCTTAATTCAGTACTCTCAGGTCTAATGCATTGAAATGGGCACATATTGCATTGTAGATATATTTTCACTAAAATATTTCCATCAAAAATTTCCAACCAAATTTGGTTGGAAAGTACAAAAGTTGCACATCTTACCATGTATATATTCTTACAGGAAGGCATTGTGAGAAAGATGATGGAGCTGATGGATTATGACCCGCCAGGGTCCAACACCAATTGGAATGGTTTCGTGGCCTCTCCTCCTCCCCAATCTCCTCCACTTTCATAATTTCAAAAAAAAAAACAACAACAAGCTCGTCTTAAAGTGTCTTTGTTTGTTCGTAAACAAAATAAATACCAGTATGTAATTTGAAAATTTGATAAGCTATTCGATCACCTAGTCGTTTTTATAATTGTTGATTGGTGTAAAATACCGCGTTATTTGTCCTTATGAATCATAAATTAGTTTGGTCGGGAATATAGGTGTAAGATACCGCGTTATTTGTCCTTATGAATCATAAACCTATTTTTTTTCAGTTATGGTCGGGAATCTTATGAATCACTAGAAAGCAAATTGTTTGGTCATGTAACATCTATACTATTTATTGGGAATCACAAATAGGTGAATGTCCAAAAAAAATTATATTTGAATGATGTGCCAATACAATAGGGTGTATCCAAATAGATTTAAATACAGCAAAATGGATTTTACTTAGATTCGGATACTATTTATTCGGATCTTGAATAAGATATTCGGAAATGGTGTATTGGCAAGTGAAGTTTTTTCATTGGATAGCTTATTTCCTAGAAGAAAAAAAACAATTTAGAAAAAAGATCAAAAAATAATAACTAACTAATTAATATTTGAAGCACGCTGAAAGAAGCAAACATTGAGCCGCAGGTGAGTTAATCTAAACAACCCTGTGAAGGTCTTGTGATGCCTGTGAGGGCAATAAAAACGTGTAAATGAGGTTCATGTTTTATACACAGACACATTTTACTTAAAACGATATAATCATATATGTTGAATTGTTTATCATGAATACAAATGTACAACTTCTTCCGTATATCAGTTTGAAGTATGATCTTTGCATTTCTCTTGTTTCAAAGAAGATATAGGTTTTATTATTGTTTAAACATAAATTAGTTTGGATACTGATGAGAGATTATATAGCAAAGTTCGTTTCTGCAAGACTGTTTCTCAGTCTCACAGAGGTTATATATGCATGATAGTATATTTGATTTTGAAATGTTTAAGATATAAGTATATTCTTTTTTAGGACTCTCTTTACATATGTTTCAGAAACAACTAAGGGATGCATCAACTAGGTCTGAGGAGAGCTTGTGATTGCATCTCATGGATGGAGGTTTGATCCGTGAGGAAGCAACAATATATACGGTTAGTTCTGTAGTCTTTTTAGTAGTTTAGTTTAGTTTTTTTTTTGTTGAGGCTTAATATCGTTTGGAATCTTCTGGTGCCTTATTTATTTTTAGAGATGCTTGATTGGATTGAATCTAATGTGGTATACAAATATAGTCTCCTTATTTAACAGCTTAGCTCTCTGTCTCTGTCCTTGAGATGATGTCTTTGTTGCTAGTGAGCTTTGTTCTGAGTCTGAAGTATCTAATATTAAACTTAAAAACTGTTGATAAAAGGGGAAAATACTACATTATCTCATCTAAGGGATTCGAGTCTATATACCAGTCAAAGTGTCCCAATAACTTTTAGCTCTGCAGCAAGCCTTTGAATTAATCATGCGGTCTCTCTTTGCTTTGGTATGCACTCTTCTTATTACAGAATATGGACTCCCATTGTATGCTTTGGCCTCGCAAGCATGTTACTTATCTAAGATGATGTTTCTGTTGCTAGTGAGCTTTTTTTGTTCGGAATTTGAAGTGTCTAATATGAGTCTGATGTCTGAAAGACAATTGGTAGATGTGATAAATACTACATTGTCTTGTTTGAGACTTAAGGGAACATGATTATTATGAAATGTCTCTTCATAAACCTGTTAAGACTTATTCTTTCTACTGAACCTTTCTTTCAATTCCCTCGATTAAGGAACCTGGTAATGGAGCGGTTTTTCTGACACAAGTCCCTGAAAGGAAGGAAGCAATCAATCATAAAAGATCAAAGTGACAGAGAAGATGACCGATGGGAAGATCCCTCCAGGCTCATTGGCAGGAACAAACCGGGAGACATAAGTAAATCTACAAACACCAAAACGAGGTGCATCACTTTTCGTTTATAGATTATAGCAAAGCTTCTGCAAGATTATGTATCAGTCTCACAGAGAATTTTATGTTTGAAAGGTTTAAGAGAGACTCTAGAAGACTCTCTACCTCAATTCCAAACTATTTTTAATGTGTAATGATCTAACACCTCCAGTTTTGATCAGCCAGATTTAGTGTTTTCCTCTCGAAACAGATTTAGATGTTGTAGCTCGAACCAAGGAGTTATGATCCCAAAGGAAAGTGTACATTTCTAAAGGCACAACACACAGAACACCTTTCGAATCAAATGTCTCGTAGTAGTTGGGAATTTATTACACTAAAGCTTCTCCACGAGCATATGCAGTGGATAGGTTTAATAGACTCGAACCCAATACCAGACTGATATCTCTAACAATCCCACTTTTGTTTAGCCAGCTTGAAAATTCTTTGTTCGTCGACATCAAAGATTCTGACGAAGTTAGGTCGACCAAAGCAGAGAGAGGTGCTCAAAGGGACACAGAAAGCTTCAGAGTTGGTGAGGTAAATGCTTTGATCTACGAGGCTTGGAGTGTAAACAGCGTTTCCTTGTTCGTCTATCTTGAACACCATTATTGCTTCTGTTTTCTTTCTCGGAACACCTTTGATGATCTCTGCGGTCTTCTTGTACGACTTAACGATGAAAGTTTCAGTGGTAGTAACTGACTCCACCAGGTGTTCGGTTGTGTAGCACGAATTCAAAAGGTCTCGTTTTGTCTCGGACAGCTTGGGAAGGTTTTGAAACCGCAAGCTCTGCAACTTGGGGTTGTTGCTAGGGTTGTGGAGATCCCATGATCCGACGAGGTGGCCTCCAGAGCCGGCTATGCGAAACATGTCATCCTTCTTGGAATACATGACAGGGGAGGAGAAGAAGCATGGGTCTGTCATTCTGATGTTGACCCACTCGGAGTTGCTTCGAGCCGGTCTGCAGAAGCTGAGCTGAGGTCCCAGAAACTTGACAGCCACAACACAGTCCTCTTCTTGAGGAGAAGAAGAAGACATGGCCACGTTGGTGACATATTGGGTTTGGCAATGAGGCAGAGTTACAAGAGGAGGCAGCAAAATGCGTTTTGGATCTGTTTCACTGTTTATATTCATTTCTCGGAGACGCAACACGCCGTCCTTCAAACTAGGTAGCCATCCACAGGATGATCCTATCGTTCCCATTTCCTTACGCAGCTCTGTATACACCTTTCTATCGTTCTCACTTACCTCTTCGCTCTCTTTCAAAGAAGAAATGGTTCGAAGGAAACCACCAGACCTCCTAGTCGTGGCAAATCCGCGATTACCTCCGCATGGGTCAGCGCAGATCAAGGCACAAGAATGAGAATAAATTGGCAACGACAAAGATGAGAAGCCATCAGAAAGATGAGGAGAGGATCTCACCAACAAAGGTTTCCGAAAGCAGAGCTTCGATGGCTGATTGTGAAGCAAAGACATGAATAATGTTCTTCTTAACGGGAGGAAGATAAAAGAGAAAGAAAAACCTAATTGAAGAATTGGTGATCTTCTCAACCTAAAATACCCTTCATAACTTGCTCACCAAGTTTCCCATCTCCAATATATATTAATTGCGGTCTTTGTGAATTATTTACATTTCACAAGTCCTTTTCTGGAGTGGGTTATTCCACCATATCAAAAATTCTGATTGAGTTTCCAAATTCTCTCATTAAGTTTCCAAACATCTTGGTCCATGTCTTTTTTATATCACACCTTTACTAATTCCTATGGTGTGTCTGAGAAATGTCGTAGAGCATAAAAAGTTAAGCTCTCCAATTAAGAAACATTATATAAAGTCTTTGGGTAATTAACGTTTTTACCATAAGCAAGCCAAAACAGAATTGTACAAACTGAATCAATTTCTCAGACACACCATAGTAATTAGTAAAGGTGTGATATAAAAAAGACATGGACCGACCCTGTTGACTGTTGTTACTCGTTAGTGCCAATCAACTATATCTCCGAATGTTGTTGAGCCAACTCCTTCCCACACTTCACTGTGTCCCACTTCTTTGGAATCAACACCTTCCATGTCACAGTCCCACCATCCTGAACCATTTGCATCTGTTGGGAAAAAGTTCATATAAGTATCCAGCTGTATCAACTACATAAGAGTTAGATTTTCAACTACATAGAGAGTTAGTTTTATTACCAAGTATAAAAAAGTGACTGGAACTTGTTGTCGTCACTCACAATGGTTGTATGTTGATCTCTGCTTTTTACTATTGTTGTTGCTTCCTCTTTCTCTTTCCCTCTGCAATGGCTTAGATACTTTTAAGTTGCCTCCAAAGACTATAACGGATTTTCCTGTTCTACTCATGCTCTCCATACCTAGTGATTCAACATATACTCTTATCAACATTTGGTCAACTTTGTCTTAAATCCTTTGGGATAAATTTTCTATAACATTGAGACCTATATAGAAAAATCATCAAAAGTTAACCATATGAAATCAAAAGAGGTTGGCTTCAACCCTTGCACCAATAGACACTTCAAGCACTCTTGCGGCCTTTAAACATGTTAGATACTTATAAGGACTGAATCACTAACTTGTTGGACTTAAGATATGAATCGAGCCTGCTATTATAACATTGAACGCTTTGGTTATACAAGAACATAAAATGGAAGTAAGAATAGGATATTAACCTCGTGTAATTGACAATTGTTGTATTATTGTATAAATTCATTCATACGAAGTTGTATTATTGTATAAAGTCATTCATACGAAGGTTCTCTTCGATAGATCAATATAGCCATTTACTATTATATATATAGTTGTAGATGAAACTCAAAAGTTATAAATTTCAGTTGTATATTATTTAGATAGCGTTTATTTCTAAACAGCTGCAACCATGCATATGATTTTAAACGTGTAATCAACCTAACCTAGGTAAGTTTGGCCAGTTGGCCTCGTCTTTATAATATAGTCGAACCAAAAATGACAGTGGTTCCTCTCTCATATTTGGGATTAAGGTGTAGTGGAGCTTTTACACCTTAAACTAAGCGCACTACTTAGTTACTTAAACCAAATTCAAAAGTCAAATAGTCCTAAGCAAATCTATATATAATCTACCCACGCCAACATAATTGGAAGGTGTTAGGTGTAACTCACGTTCTGAAGTTTAAAACTAATTACGGAAACAACATAATAGTCTTTCTTTAATTAGCAGGAGCTAATCGTGATCACTTGATCAACCCAAGAGAGACGTTCTTTATTCTATTATGTAAAAACTAAAAGCTAAACAGTAAGAAATTGTTATAATAAGCTTAGTTTTCGTTTAGTTTCTGTGTGGATATATGTGTTCAAGTAAGAAGAGACGCATACAACAAAACTGCTCGTTCAAAACTCTGTTTCAACTCTATGATGAAACAATTGCTATTACAATTATTTTTGGTTGACTTGATCTTAAAAACTACTTAGTCTAGTTTTATTTTTAAACTCCATATTTCTCTCATAACATTGATTTCAAAGTTTTTATTTAATAAAGAAATAATTTTACCATACTTAGATCTAATGCATTAAAATAGGCACATATTGCATTGTACATATATTTTCATTAAAATGTTTCCATCAAAATTTTGATTGGAAAGTTCAAAATTGCACGTTTTACCATGTGTCCATTCTTAATTCGATCACCTAGTCGTTTCTATAACTGTTGATTGATGTAAAATACTGCGTTATTTGTCCTTATGACAAAATCGTCATATAAAATTTAAATTTTTTCTATTTTTTCAGTTATGGTCGGAAATCTTATGAATCACTACAAATTTGCAACTACAAAGTAAATTGTTTGGTAATGGAAACTTATATTGTCGTCAACATCTATACTATTTATTGGAAATCACAAATAGGAGAATGTCCAAAAAAATTTATTAACGAAGTGTTAGTACTATAAGTGTATCCAAATAGATTTAAAGACAACAAAATGGATTTTACTTAGATTCAGATACTATTTATTCGAATCTTGAATAAGATATTCTAAAATGGTGTATTGAGAAGTGAAGTTTTTTCATTGATAGCATATTTCCTAGAAGAAAAAAATTTAGTAAAAGATCAAGAAATAATAACTAACTAATTAATATTTATGGAAATCACTTAATTTTGTTACCAGAAAATAATTAAAAATTTTATATATGTAAACATATTTTATATTTTCCTAATATATCGCTACCTAATTTAAACTAATATATAATAGAATCTTAATAATAAACAAAAAATATTAAAACAAACAAAAAAATTATATTTGTACTTAATAATTATAAAAATTATCATGTGGTGTACCACGAATTAAATCTAGTAATATGGTAGAACAAACTATGATTGATATTTTTATGAAAGCAATCTTTTATGGGTTGATCTGTCAAAATATACAAACGTGAGTGTAATATTTTACAAATATATATATTTTTTTACGAATGCAATCTTTTAAGGGTTGGTATGTCAAATTTTCATTGTCGATGTGTATTTTTTTACAATTTCATACTTTTACGAATATATTTTTTTACTGGTTGGTCCGTCAAGACATACACTATCAAAATCATATATGTGAAAGTTGGCTTACTCTCTCCATATGAGTATCACATCATCACACTAAAAAATAACATGTGTCTTTCTTCATTTTTTTAAATTAATCAAATTATTTGAAGGAAAATCAAAAGCACTCTTAACTAATTGTTCATAACTAATTTCATTTTGGGATCCACAGACTAATTATCATATGTATATGGTCTTCTCTATTCAATTTAATATATTATAGTAAGTTAACATTGACATGGAGACGTTAGACGTACCAACAATTTCAAGACATGACACTCTCTCATATATGCAAAGTGAGAGATCTATTTATGTAATTAAGCTGAGCTGAGGACCCAAGAACTTGACAGCCAGAACACAGTCCTCTTCTTGAGGAGAAGAAGAAGACATGGCTACGTTGGTGACATATTGGGTTTGGCAATGAGGCAGAGTTACAAGAGGAGGAAGCATAATGCGTTTCGGATCTGTTTCACTGTTTATATTCATTTCTCGGAGACGCAACACGCCGTCCTTCAAACTAGGTAGCCATCCACAGGATGATCCTATCGTTCCCATTTCCTTTTCATCCACAGGATAACCTTTCTATCTTTCTCACTTACCTCTTCGCTCTCTTTGAAAGAAGAAATGGTTCGAAGGAAACCACCAGTCCTCACAGTCGTGGAAAATCCGCGATTACCTCCGCATGGATCAGCGCAGATCAAGACACAAGAATGAGAATGAATTGGCAACGACAAAGATGAGATGCCATCAGAAAGATGAGGAGAGGATCTCACCAACAAAGGTTTCCGAAAGCAGAGCTTCGAGGGCTGATTGAGAAGCAAAGACATGAATAATGTTCTTCTTAATGGGAAGCAAGATAGAAGAGAAAACAATAAAAACTAATTGAAGAATTGGTGATCTTCTCAACCTAAAAAATCATTCATAACTTGCTCACCAAGTTTCCCATCTCCAATATATATTAATTGCGGTCTTTGTGATGTATTTACATTTACTATACAAGTCCTTTTCTGGAGTGGGTTATTCCACCATATCACAAAATTCTGATTGAGTTTCCAAACATTTCCCTTTTCAAAAACTACTCCGTAAATAAAGTGACAAACACCTATCTACGGAGATCTCGACCCTCTCTTTTCTCATTCAGAAGATGGGTAGCATAACAAGAAATTCTGTTGAATATGGAACTGAATGGTTTATCTTTATCATATGCTAGGTTAAAACTTGGGTATTGATACGTTTTATTTGTTCTAGAATATATATTTCGGCCAGGCTATCTTTTATCATATGCTAGGTTGTTTGAAGCTTCGACCTCCTGTGATCTGATCTGATCTTGGAAATATCTTAGAGCATATAGAGTTAAGCTCTCCAATTAAGAAACGTTATTTGGGTAATTAACGTTTTTACCATAAGCAAGCCAAAACGAATCTATTTGTTTACACAAACCGAATCAATTTCTCAGACAAACCATAATAATTAGTAAAAGGTGTGATATCAAATACGTTAGTGCCAATCAACTATATCTCCGAATGTTGTTGAGCCAACTCCTTCCCACACTTCACTGTGTCCCACTTCTTCGGAATCAACACCTTCCATGTCACAGTCCCACCATCCTGAACCATTTGCATCTGTTGGGAAAAAGTTCATATAAGTATCAACTACATAGAGAGTAAGTTTTATTTCCAAGTATAAAAAAGTGACTGGAACTTGTTGTCGTCACTCACAATGGTTGTATGTTGATCTCTGCTTTTTACTATTGTTGTTGCTTCCTCTTTCTCTTTCCCTTTGCATTGGCTTAGATACTTTTGAGTTGTCTCCAAAGACTATAACGGACTTTCCTGTTCTACTCATGCTCTGCATACCTAGTGATTCAACATACATACTTTATCAACTAATGAGATCTCAAAGGTCATTATTAGAGTATTCGAATTTAAGACTAAGATCTTAGGTCTAAAACCAACAAGAAATAGAAGATGCACAAAAACATCAAGTAAAGTTCTCAATTCACACACTTCTTACCAAAACATCATCTAGCTAGACAATGGGAAAGGAACTTTGCTTGAGCCATTTTTGTCTACCCAAGTGCTGTTAAAAGGTGACATACCTTCAAAAGGATCTTTTCTTTTCTTCGATGTTTTATCATCCTTGACAATAATGATATCTTCATTGGTTTCATCGAAGTACGAAGCCAGATTATCTGTTTCTTCAGCAGCGATTTGATCCACCGGGTCAAGACTCGCCTCAACAGTTATCTCCCTACTCACTTCTTCACTAATCTGAATCTCTCTTGGCTTAAACTGCTGAAGCATCATCTTCTCAAGACCACCATCGTCTTTTTTCTTCTCTTCCCCAAACCGATGAGAGAGTTTTGTCAGATCTTTAGAGCAATCAAAAGAGGTGAAAGGACTTCTTATCCGCTCCTGTTCAAGAACCAAACAAAGACCAAATCTTTATACATGAGGTCCACAAATCTTAAATCTCTTACCAAAATCAATTCAAAAGGTTTCAGCTTTTGGGCTCATAAAATAAGAACCAGTTTCCAACAATTCCCAACTCAAATTCCAAAGCAATCTAGAGACTAGAGAGAGAGAGCATCATTGTTCATTACCTCAATGTTGTTGGGCTTAAGCAGCACTGATTTGTTCGATTGATTACTCGAAGAGGCTTCGACACTATAAAACACACAATCACACTTACAGAATCAATTACTCAAAATCTAAAACCTTGGGGAGTGATTAGGAATTTGGAAATCGAAAGGGGATTGAAGGCTTACGGAATCGAACTGGGATTCAGAAAGGAAGAAGCAATCGATCGCTGACCAAAGACCCTAATTTTTGGAATTGGCTTCTTCATCTTCTTCTTCTCCTTCTCTCGACTCTCGAGGCTTTCATTTTTGGATTATTCATTTTTTTTTAATTGTCTCAAAATTTTCCCGCCAATTGCAAAAAACAATTGTGGCAGAATAAAATTAAATATGTTTAAAAAATCAAATTTCAGGTACTTTGTAAATTGGTGTATTTTTCTTTTTTTTTTTTTTTTGCTGAGGTTGACAATAATGTAAAAATTTAAACATATCAATAGAATTTTTATTTTTTCAAAAATCCGTCACAACCTTAAAACTCAACTTTAATCATTTCACTTTTTCATTATAGTCAAGATTCAAAGATAGAAATAAAAACTGAATAAGTTTGTATCAAAGATGGTATCATTGTACTACGTACCGTGCAAAGCTCCATGAGAGTAAAAACTAAAAATTAACCTTTTAGTTAAAATAATGTCGGTTTTCCATGTGATAAAAAATTTCTGAAATTTTTATAGAATTGAAGATAACCAAAAATAAAAATTAGATTTACTTGAATTCAAATACAAAAAGAGAAAGAAAAAAATAATGGAATAATCTTTCATTAATGAATAAAGCTTTTGGGTGAAAGATATCGTTAAAAGTTGTTTCTATAGTAATATTGTTCTTGTTAATATTTTTTCTTAGATGTCTTTATATCATGTTATGTATAATCTCTTTATAAAAGTTAATTCTAAAAGATGAAAGAGGTGAAGAACAAAAAAAACAAAGGTTAATCTTCTTTTACTTTAATTAAGACTTTAAAAGTCATGGCTTATTCATGTAAACTTGGATTTAAAATTTTATGACGAATATAACCTCCTAGTAATGTATTTGGGCTTTTTTGTTTCATGTACTTGAACTTTTAATTTTATTTTGTGTTGTTATATTGGGTCATTATAATTACTCTAATAACAAATAAAAGATTTTTTTTAATGCATAGTTGTAACTTGTAAGTTGTAAGTTGTAACCTGACTGTACATCAAAATTGTTTAGCTATTGCCTATTGGAAATTTTTTGCCTTGGATAGATTTTTTTTATTGCTTAACTTCTTTGTTTTCCATATATACTCGTAAATATTTTTCTTATATAAATATACATTTAAAGAAAAATTATCTTTACTAAGGAAACATATATTTCACTTTGTCATGTAGTTCATCTTTGAATATGGATATTTACAATTGCTTCCTTTAAAAAAAAAAAAAAAATATTAATGAATTTAATTGACAGCTGTAGAACATAATTAACATAATAACATTTTAATGTATTTATAATATAGTAAGGCATATTGAGAAAGTTTTCAATAAAATAAAACAAAATAACATTTTTAAGAAAAGAATATAAGAAACCTTCACTCCCACTAAGGACAAATTTATTCTATGTATTTTTTACTTTTTAAGTAATTCATCTTCAACTTTCCTAATAAATAATTTTTAATTTGACAGCTGTAAAAAAATTTTTAGAATAATAACCCTTTCATTATAAATAAATTACATATTTTAGACTTAAAAATATTAATTTTTGAAATGTCCCCAATTTCAAAAAGACCCAAACCCAAATTGACCAAAAACAATGTTACATGTCTCTTAGATATATATATATATATATTGGTTAAAATCTCTTAGATTTGATTAACGTACAATAGTCGTTAGATATAAATTAAAGCGAAATACTTTAAATAGCCGTTGCCTATTAAATACAAAGACAATTGGCGCGAAATATTTTAAATTTCCGTTATATCTTGGTTGTTAGTTATTTAAGATAAACAACTAATCAACCTCATATGTGTAAAATGTCACATAATTTAGCTAATTTATGTAAATATCTAGATATAACTAAACAAAATTGGTCATCGTCAAAAAAAAACTAAACAAAATTGGTCTATTTAAACTTGAGTTCCATTGTGAAGTTTTCACAGAGTTTGTTCCTTTGCTTCTCTCAAAGAATACAGAAAATTTCTTCTTCTTTCTTTGGGGCCTTGGGGGTAGATTTGGTATGAGTGTCGTTGCTTAAGATTTGTTTCAGTAAGATTATTCCATGAGTATGGGTGACGGGACCAACGTTAACGAAAGCAAACAAGTTGCTTTCGACAACAACGTCAAACTTGTTGACGATGATGAGTGTAGGATTTGTTTGGAGTCATTGGCTGATGATGATCGAACCCCTGTGATGCTTCGATGTGGCCATCCCTATCATCTCCGTAAGTTTTGTTTTTTGTTTTTTGTGGTTGTAAACATAATATTGTTTAGATAAGACATGAGTGATATCATTGGTCGTCTATATTATCTAAATTGACCAAAATTGTCCTAATTATTATGAGATTTTTTAGCTGAATATCTTGCTGAAAAAAATTAATTGAGATTTTTTCTTTCTGATGATTTGTTGTTTCTTTAAACATAGATCATGCTCATGCATATGTACTCGCGTGTGTTGGTAACAAAAGCTAATTAGTTTTTGTTTTTTTTTTTGTTTTTTTTTCTTATGACATCAATTAGATTGCATTGGTTCTGCGTTCAATGTAAAGAACAAGATGCAGTGTCCAACTTGTAAGCGAGTGGAACAAAGTGAATGGTTGTTTGCACGCAGCACTCCAACTCGGCCAAGTTTCAATATGCCGATAGTTCAGCCACTCATGGGCGGTGTTCGTATACCCGCACCGGTCAGGCGTAGATCTGAGCTTTCATCTCTTGGGCGACAACTTGGTACTAGGATACTACCGGATCCAACTAGATCAACTTTCTCCTCGAGGTTTAACGTACCTTTGCGTGAGTCTTCCATGGAGATGACGACACAACAGCAGATAGCAGCAAAGACACCCCGCATCCGTGAGGAGTCTTCCTTGGGGATGACGCCACAACAACAACAAATAGCAGCGAACGTATCCCGTACTCGTGAGTCTTCCTTGGAGATGACGACACAGCAACAGGTTGCAGCAAACATATCCCGTACTCTTTCCGGGAAGCGCGTGAAGTATGATTATGACACCAGAAGCAGCGGTGGAGAAGGACGAAGCAACTACAGCCGTGGAGAAAGTAGCAGAGGTGGAGGAAGTAGTACAGAAGGGAAGGCAAAATTTAATGACCAAAGCAATAGCAACGACAAGTCTTGGTGAAACAAGCAGAACCGGTGGATCCAGACAGTTCTGACCGACCCATGGCATAAGCACCATATATTAGATCCCAAAATTTCATGAGTTTTCGAAATTTAGACCCATTTTTCTATATTCATCTTTTTTCTTTTTCTTTTTTTGGGGACTAAGGATGGTTTCAAGCATCGCTGGCCAGTCCCTGCCAGATTTGTAATTTCATGATTTCAGAAAACTTGGAACTTTTTCGAAGTATATTGATATCAAAAACAAGCCAATTAAGCACCGTACAAACATTATCTCAACAAAGAAAATTAAATTTGGCTAGAAACATTCACTAACCAAACCAAACACCAAAGATTTAGATCATTTCAAAAGCTACCAACATTCGAAAGTACGGGAATAACTCTAACGGGGACTTGGAGCAAAAAAATGGCTCATTTGCAATAAGTCTCAAACTCTGTAACACCTGATCAAACCAGTCTATCTCATGTTGGCAGCTTGCTTTTTATGGCTAGCGAAGCAATGGAACTATATCTCAGAACTGCTTCTTTCATCAGATCAGCTTGCACCTGTTTACTGTAGCGCCAGCCTCGCAGGAGTGGAGAATGTTATTATTAAATACTCCACCAAACTGAATGTGTTGAGAGATCAGTTTGACGTCTGACTATCTTACACGCTTATGCCTCCTCTGAACTTTGGCGTCAATCTTTTCGATCGCATCCAAACTCCAACAATTGGATCACATCAACAGTCTACATTTCTCAGGAAACTACACAACGAAAAGGGAGAGATTCTTCTCAGTTATATACATTTTCCCTTAATGTTAGTGACATCAAATGGTCATCTTACACTCTTCACATTACCAACAGCTAATGCATCTTCAAGATAAAAAAATTCTTTTATTATCCGACTACTTATATAACACAAGTTCTTTCTACACTAGCATAGCCACACAAAATGTTTTAAACAGATTCAATGATATGGAATTTGAACATTACGTTTCAGGGAGTTTTACATAATTGGAGCCAATGCTCATAGAACAGGACAAGTGATGCAAAATATTCATGTAAGCGATAGGTTAAAACAGTGGAGATCTAATTAGGCTGGCCTATAACGGGATAGGATAGGATGACGAGAAAGATTTTTTTTGTCTGGATTTAAAAACTATGCCACCATTATTCAAACAGAATCTTCCTCATTCCTGGCTATTGAGTACAAGACTATTAACTATTCAACCAGCAAGGCTGTTCTGTTCTTGACAGTTTTGGATGCAGAAAATGCAAACTACTATACAAACTTAAAACCCGGTGAAGAAATCCATGGCATGTAAATAGATTAATATCACCATTTCCACTACTCCATGTGACACTAACCTGAGGCTCTTTGGAGCACTGGTTATGACTCGATGAATATTTTGGAAAATGCAATGGCATGTTGAGCAAGAGGCACCTTCCTCGTGATTTGTTAGGAAGATTCTACACAAGTCACTGAAGTGATCTGTCAAAAGCAATAGGTACTACTGTACTACAAATGAGCAGTACTTAGCAACTCATTTGATAATGAAGTATTAACTCATTGAGGGATTCATGTAACAAGTCTTACCTGAAAAACGCTAAATCACCCATGGCTATAGTTGGTCTTTATATTCTGCCTCATCCAGTGCTTAAATATGTAGATAATGCAAATCTTAATTTGAATTAAGAAATATTCAAATCAGGATGCAAGTATCTGCATACCAAAGAATTTAAATACCCAAGAAGAGGCCATAAACACAAAACTGAAGGGGAATTCTCCCAGCGTTCAAAGATTACCCGGGATACCAAGTTATGGGCATAACACTACAGTCTACGCAGAACACGGAGTGTTTGGGCTTGATTTCTTAGCAATAATTAACCACTTAGAGAAGAGTTCATAACCAAAAATGACAAAGAGGCTCAAAGCAAATTCCGATTTATCACAAAGTAAATTATGATCGTTATACCCGTATTTTATTTAACATGTCGAAAAACAATGGACCTAGAAGTACCAAACATGAAGAGTATACTATACATATGAACATTAGTAATGTGGGAGAGGAAAACCTAGACTTGTTGCCGCCTGATTTCTCCCTTTCTTCGCCTGCTTCCCATTTCAGCACGCCAAATATGTTAAAATGTCATATGGATTAGTTTTTATTGAACAACTTGTACCTATATAGACCACAGAGGTACGTAGTATAGATATATTGCTCTAGTACCTCGAAATTGCAGGGAAATGCAGACATTTGGTTGACGGACAATGTAAATTTGGTCACCAGCGATGTCGTCCTTATAGACATCTTGATTCCTTTGCCATCTCCACAGGGCGTGCGTTGAATTCATGACCTATATGAACAACACATTCTACTGGTCAGCTCTTGTCGCATAAAAGAGAATCACTCTTTCTTATTAAACATATGAAGATATACCTCAAGGATTCCATGGCCGAAGCTGCTCTCTCTGAAGGCACTCCAATCAGGTTGTCTGTCCCAGCAAAACTTTCCTTTTGCAGAGCCAGAAGTAAAATTTAAAGGGCATGATCCTCCTATCTCGGGGATGTTGTCTTCAGGAGAAGGACACTTCCCAGGGTCATCCGCAAAGTCCACATCAACTTTCTCAATGTTACCACCATCTCCTATAGTTATGTAAACTGGCCCACACGGGTCTAGTGTGTAGTTGTATATGCGGTTCATTCTCTCATATGCATGTACCTTCAGTAGCATATAAACGCCATTTTTAATCATACCATAGAAGAAGAACAACAGTATAACATTTTTATATCACTATAATTCGACTTCGCTACTACAACATGGCTGTTTCAAACAAACAATGACAAGATATTCAACAACAAGAGGAAGAAATCAAAGACTATTAAATTTCCGTTTCACCAAGAAAAATAGAGAACTCACATGTCCTGCAAACACAATGTCGACACGGTGTTCGTAAAGAAGCTCTTCCATTTCCTGTCTCATGCATTCAAACTCTTGGTAGTGCGAGGAGTAGCTGTTGTACCAAGGCGGATGCATTGTTGCAACCAGCCATGGTGTCACTGCGCGATCAACTTTAGACAAGTCTTCCTTTAGCCATGCATATTGTGCTCCTAAAATAACACATTAATTATTCATAAAAATGAGACTGACTGAAGTAGGAGAACCAGAAACATTCCTCATTAATCAGGGAACAAAACAAACAAGTGCTTTGCTGAAACCAAAGAAAAGAGACTGCAAGTATCCATGGATTTACCAGTGTGATTATAATCAACATATGCACCCAACATAACGAAATGCACTCCTCCCGCATCAAAAGAATAGTAGAAGTTGGTGTTGGAGCCACTCTCACTTGAAGGAACAGAAAACCTTTCAGAATACGACTTAAAGGTGATTCCGGAAGCTTGAAGCTCAATCTCATGGTTTCCTTCAATGACCATCGTTGGGAATTTGGAGGTTAGTGGCTCCATGAACCTGAACACAAATCAAAGATTTGCCACCAAAACCTCCTAAGTATATAACCTTTTTTCATATGCATAGTATTATTCACTCTTAACATATTGTCGAACAACTTGACAGAAAGCGGAGCAGGACCAACACACATATCTTCAAATCCAACTTGTTAACCCAGAGATAGTAAGGTTTACCTTCCCCTGGCATCCCAGCGATGTTGATACGTCTCCCTAATAGGTGCACCGGGAAATGAACATGAGAAACATGAAACTCCTTTGCCACCAATTGTCCGGTACTGGTCTGCATACGTTAAGTCCCCAACAATTATAACCATCGAAGGGTCGTTTTGCATCAAATGGTCAATGGTGGTGGTTGTGTTACTGGTAAGACCCAAATCTCCAACAAAGGCAATTCGATGAGGATATGCGTCTTTGCTTGGCAGTGGCAAAGTCTTAAAAGAGAGCTCCTCGCTCATTGCAGGAACAGAGCTGTCGCCGCACTTGTAATAGTACTTGGTTTCTGGTTCAAGACCTACAATATATTACAAGTTAATCGGTATTGCAACCAATATCTGCAAAAACAAAATCTTGAAAGTGGCAAGCCAACGCAAATATAGAATAAAGGCGTCTCAAAAGATATCATCTTTGTTTCTACTAAGGAAAATATACACACAACACAAGTCCACGATAAGATGTAAGTTAAATATGGGGAGTGCTTTTAACACTTCAAGTTGTCTCTGCATATATAGAACTAAGAAGCAAGGTAATAGTGTAATACTCAGCTCATAACAAAATGAAGTTGCAAAGATTCATTCATACACATTAGAAGTCTACACAAGAAAGATGAATGAAATTGATCTTTATCATTAATACCATCAATGAGGACATGGTGTATGATGCCTGATGTGTAATTGAGGAGACCATCAAAGGGATACAACTGACTGTAAACTGTTGCATTCCCATTCTTTTTTTGCAAATATTTCCCTTTCTCCTTCCCATACCAAACCTCACTAGCAACTGAACTAGGATCAAGCGGTTTCACATCTTTTCCAACTACAGCATCACCTGAAAAATAAGAAGAATACGAACAAATCTCACAAATCCTAGTTCAATTAGACTAACTCAATCTCAAATCCTAGAGATTTCATATTGAAAATTCAAGAAATATATAATCAAGAATTTGGCTTTACCAGTGACCCATGAGACCCACATGGAGGTTGGAGTAGAGAGAGCTAAAGCAATCTGTTCTGGGAAATCGGAGCTGACGTTTCTCTTCCTCAGCCTCGGATGGTCCATAGGCAAGTCGTCACTGCCTCGCCGTAGAGACGGGTCGAACCGGCGGGTCAATGGCTTGAACGGGCCATCTAAAGTTGTTGGGATTGGTTCGCCGGAGGCAAGTAACAACGACATTGAGGTTAGGGCAATCATCATTAGTAAAGGCATGGTCATGGTCATTGGTCCAGGGGTTGATTCATCGATCTCACATTCACGCGTGACGGAGTTTTGACTTTTGATGGCCTCGAGCATTACCGCTTCTCTTTTGCTCTGTACTGAGAATATGCCACATTGGTACGTGTCACCATTTTATTTGGAGCTCTGTTTACTACTTTAGACTTTGAAGTAGAACCATATCAAAAAATTGATTGTTGACAAAAAAAAAAAAAAAAAAAAATTGAATTGTTTTTAAAGGTTTTTTTTTTTTAATAATGTTCTATCTGAAGAAGATTGAAAAACCAGAATAAATATCCTTTTTGTTAATATAAAATTTTATTTATAAAAAATTTCATAATAAATCACAGAAATTTCTCAATTTATGATGAAGTTTGTGTTGGGGAGGAGTGAAATGATATCAAAATAAAAATTATACATATGAAAAGTTGAATAAATTTAGTGATAAAATTAGAGATTATTTTGTTGTTTTTATAGGTATGTACGTAGAAATTGTAACATGTCCATGGCTTAAATTGGAAAGCTTATTAGGGCATTTCCAATGGTAAATATGTTAGCAAATATGTAAGCAATATTTTTACTATAAAAAGTACAAAATTCATCTGTTAAAAACTTTTGTAAGACTTAGTAAAATTTATCCCTCCAATGGCAAAAATCTAACCAAGTTTCTAAGCCAAATTATTTTAAAAATCAGAGAACTTGTTTTACAAGCAACAATCAAACAAACCAAAACCACTTTACATCTAACCCTCAAACATTTTCTCATTGCACAACAATCACAAACCAAAACCAATTTCAATAATTCAAACCATTGTATAATTTAAAACATTGGCACAAAGAATCAGATCATATCAAGCAATTTGCAGAAGAAGACTGTAAAACAAAAGAAAAGAAAACATAAAAAAGAGAGGCACATCGTCAGAGGAAGTGCTTACAATGTTACCAATGTTGCAACCTGCACGTGAGTTTTATAAATGTTCGATAATTAAGATATAATGAGATACCTAATCTGGAAATTAATTAGCGCCTTGGAAACAAGTGCATTGATACGGATCTTAGATCATATCATTGGGCCATTCGGATCTTACACATTGATTACTTGGTGGTTCACATAGTTTGGTGGAGGATCTATAGGAACAGGTGACCTGTCATTAGCCTGAAAAGAAGATAAGATATCAATACAGTAAATGGACTAATTCATTTATCAATACCAACGATTCAAATATTTTTTGTTTGTGTGTGTGTTACAAAACCTCATCAGTCTTAGCATAAGAGCCAAAGATTAAACTGGACAGAGAAGTGGCGAAATAACTCGTAATCGTCTCTAAATCAGAAGTGAAACAACAAAAACACAAAATTCCAGTTATGAAAATTAGAAACTTTAATGTAATGGGATCATAAGAAGCTTCTCGTGCTGCTTTCAAGTCCAGAAAAGTTCCAATTTTTAAACCAATGAACAATTCATAGAATCAAATGGGTTGAAGGGATCACCGCTACAGAAACAGCTTATAGACACACCGTTGAAAGTAAAAAAAGATTCAAACTTTGCAAATTTTATTTCCCCAATGCTAACAATATATGATCAGATGCTTATCTTATAATCAAAAAAATTCTTAGAAACAATGAAGAAAAGAGAAAAGACAAACTACCTGTTTTGTTACCCAAACCAAAACTCGCATACGAGAGAGAAGCTTCCGATTTCTTCTTCTGATCGATTGAACTCTCAAATTAAACACTCGACCTGTGTTCTTCGTTTCGATGTCGGAGATAACGAGAGAGAAAGCGAAGAAGAGAAACCAAAAATTCTTTGCGCGTTAAATAGTTCTTTCCCTTCTTTCACCAGTACTATATTCAATCAAATGGTTTAATTAAAATGGTTTTGACTCTCCAAACAACAAAATTGTCACTATGCTTTTTTCTTTGAATTCTTCAAGTTCTAAACTCGCCAAAAGAGAATAACTTTTGTTTTTGGTATCAAAAACCATTTTCGATATCAAAAAAAAAAAAAAAAAAAAAAAAAAAAACTATAACATTTTGGAGAAAAAATTTACTCTAGTTACGTACATCCTATGGGGACAATCAAAGCCTAACCTAAGACTATTGATAGTTGCCGGTATATTTGAGTTTGAGATCGAAGAATGTTTGGATTGATTTGGATCAAGGAAGGAAATCAAGATCGAACCACAATATTGGCTTCGGATGGTTTGAAACTTCATGATTAATTGAATGGGAAACCATGCTTTCGTGTGATTGAAAGGTTAGATATAATTCGAGAAAATGTCCATAACACCATGCTTTCTATGGAAATACGTTTCATATATATGGTAAAAACAGATTTGGGGGTTACAAATCTTGCAAACATGCATGCATAGAAGTAAGATACAAGAAAATGAATTTGATAAAAGGAGCGTGAGGAGACTCCATGATTGGCTCCGGTGGGGTTGGAGAAAGGATGCACAAGAAACATAAAAGTGTCTCCCTAAAGGATTGTTACATACGTTTTCACTTTCCCCACATCTTTTCATCTTTTCCTAAGGTGTATTGATTGGTTAATTTGTACTGTATATACTTTATAAATTGTTTAATTTGTCATGGATTTCATTGATTTTTATTAACTTTTCTGGTAAGGTAAAACATGTTTATGTTTTTTTAGAAGTTTTCCAAATATTGTCTTTTCAATTTTAGATATGTTTAAACCAAAAATATTATTTTTACGTGTGAATATAGAATAGCATAATTAATTCATTTCTCTTCCATTTTTTCTCTTTTGCTAACAATTAAAGTCTTTGTGTGATATGAAAGTGACGAAAGTCTTTCATTATTATTCTTGAGCATAGCTGCTGCATATCACATATTTTGATCATTTACATATCTAGAGATGAGGTTCAGGTTTATTAAATCTATTATTTGGTCTTTGTATATATATATTATCTTTTTCTTTCTTTCTAGTGATATTTGATTTTCTCGTTTCTTTGTTTATACTGAAGCTTAAGACTCATAATAATATAATATGATAGTGAAAAATAATGTTTATTATATTGTTGTCGGACTAACTATGATAAGTATTTGACGTGATCAAAGTAAATGTTTATCATGTCAAGGTATAGAAGGAAAAGGAACAATGTACATTAAAATGTTAGCAAGTAATATATGATGATCTTCAAACTTCTTACTTTATACTCTCCTTGTTTCATAAAGATTGTCATTTTCACACAGAGCACACAAAATAAAAAAAAACTAGAATTATACAAATATACCCTTATTTAATGAGTAGTTAATTATTTAAGTTTAATAAAAAGAGCTTTGGATTAAGGGTAAAATAAGAAATTTGATGTAAAAAGTCACATTGGAAATGTAAAGTGACATTCTTTGTGAAACAAAAAAATAGTGCAAAATGACACTCTTTATGAAACAGAAGGAGTATATAGATATGGGGTTTGGATGCTGAGATCTTGAAACGACACTTTTTAGTTTTTACTGCGCTTCTGGTCTGTGGCAGCTTGATTATAATTGTATGTTTTGGTTATATAAGAGTTTTTTTCAGTAGAAATAGTCTAGTTGTATATTAAAAGTTGATAGACACATCAGTTTAAAATCTTGGAAATCATACTGTACAACCGAAGTATAATTTTCGGGTGGATTAGGCGATTGTGCTCGTAAGTACCTACAAGATTAGTGATTTATCAAGTTAATTTTTTTTTTTTGAAATTTATGGGACCAACAATAATGTTTGTGTATTTTTATTTCAGCAATGATCACTAGATAGCTGCATCATTTATTTATTTTAAAACAGCAATTTGTAAATAAAATCACACTTCACAATTCACATAGATTTACAAGATTTTAGAAGTTGTGTTATCTTATGAGTTTTTTAAAAAGTTTTTTTTATTAGACCAAATCCAAAAAAAATAGAAAGAAGAAAAAATGATTTTTTTAATAGGTTTGTATGACCATCCGTGTTAGCGTGACTGTATAAATTGTTTTTTTCCTTCAATTCCAATCTGATCTTTGTAACTTGTAAGTCAGCTTTCAATCACGTGAGCTTTTTCTTGGTATAATCTTAATTTACACCCAATAGTTAAGGAAAAACAATCAAAACTGACGACTAAAACACTCCTCCAGGAATTACGAAAGAAAAAAAAAGAAAAAAAAAGTAATCCTTAATGTTTTATCCTTAATGTTTACTCAACGAAAAAGTGTGTATTGATTGAGTTGAGTATTGTATAATGTCTAATAATGATATTTGTAAAATTTAAAATTTATATATGGTCGAAATCATAAGTACGACATGATTGCTATCCTGAGACACAAACTATACAACTAATTTCCATTAATACGTATAGTTCATTTTAAGAACTAAATTTAAATGTATCTTTGTTTTACTTTGAGTTTGATGCATGGGTCAAAATGATAATCCACAACGTACGTAATTTAACATTTGGCAGAAACATACCATGCAATGCAATATAGCATGATGTGGTCAACTAATCACCGTAATTGGTGCATCAGGCCAAATCAAAACAAAAAAAAGATCGGAAATTGAGAAAATATTTGTTTCCCCATTAAATCCGCCATAAAACCAGTGGTGGTGCTGCCGTACGGAACACACCGCTCTTTTGATGACATGACATTTTCAAGCTCTCTGATTCGTTAATTCGTTTGTTAATTTTTTCGTTCTCCCCACTAACCAACCAATCACACATCTGCGTTTCCTTTTTTCGATAAACACATCTGCTTCTCCTACTTTACTTTAGGATGTAGTATTTGTTACTAATATAATCTTGTGAGTTGTGACAATATATATGTGGGATTATTGTATTTAACTTTTGTATTAACAAACTTTACAAAATCCACCAATGGACCCAACAGCACTTTTGTGTATATAGCAACTAGTATAGAGTCTATATAATTAGACCAAACCTAAGCAATAAAATATTGAGTTTCAAAACCTTTAACCAGAAAAACACTGATTGTTAGTATGTTAATTTGGTTTAGCCGTTTACGTGGATTTTTATTTTTTTGAACAAAAGCCGTTTACGTAGATTAAACAACTTTTAAACATTTTATTTTCAAACATTCGTGCTCAACAGTTCCTGGAAGGTTTTTTTTTGGGTTCTTTTTGAGTGGAGATTTGTCTTCAAGAAACAACTTTTACTTCACTAGAAAAATAAGTAAACTAAAAATAGTAAGAAGTAAATTTATTGTTACTATAAGAGTTGTGGAACAAAGATATTTAAACATTCTCACCTTTAATTTTTCTAAAGACATAGCTGGGACGCCAGTTCCAGGTTCTCCACATTTAAAATTTTTGTGTTTGTTTTTAAAATTTTTTTGGTCTAACACATTTCTGTTTTCTTAAATAGTACAAAATTGTCTCAAGACATTTTTTTTCTTATATCTGTTATATTACATATTTAAGACACCTTGGAATCTTAGATGGATACATATAAATTTGTTTACCTTTGGCTATCTCACCAACATCATTAATTTTCTCTTTACAAAGTAAAGTAATCACAATCTATCCAAAAATATTTTAATTTGCTCTGTAAAGCTATAGATTAATTTCTTTACGCTATCTTCTTTGGACCTGTAATCATTTGATTAGGGAAACTCAATTGAAGTTAGTGACACTAGTAAATTAGTAACATTTAATAACAAATGATTTATGAAGAGAGGATTAGTACTTTATTAAACATATGAGACATGAGGCGGTTACGGCAGTTATGAGGGGGTTTGGCTAATAATTACGGCGTTAGAATTAGGGGGTAATGAGCGGTTAACGGAACGGATCCGAGGATCTCACATTGTCATCGATCAACGGCTAAGATCGTAAGATGAATAAAGTAACAAACATAATCCGTTAAGTAGCGGTGTGTATTAACTAACGGCAACGTCAACGTTACTTTATAGCTGCTAGTGTATATATAAACGAAGACGGTTTCCTTGGAGCTTGTGCACACTAATCTGGTCACTCCTTTCTTCTTCGTCTTCTTCATTCTTACCTTTTTCTCTCTCCTCTCTCCCGCTTGTTTTCCGAGAAAAAAACTGCGAGAAAATTTCGTAAGATTCTAGTCTAGAAGAAGAAGAAGAAGAAGCTTCAATGGCGTCCTCTTCTCAGAAACTGATCAGTGTTTGCTTCGCCGTGTTCGTCGTCTTAGCTCTAACGGTGATGATTTTCCGGCACGATTCTAGGTCTTTCTCTCTTCTCGAATCTTCATCTTTTTTTTTTCTCTCTCTGTTTATTTTTTCTTCTGTTTCGCTGTTTATTAAGCTACATTGTTAATTTCTGTGAAGGATTTTGAGCTTTTTCATCTATGTTTGTTAAATCTCGCTTTAACGATTCTTCTTATTTTTTTCGTTTTTTCATAGATTCGCGTTCTGTTTCTGGATTCTGATATTTTTTGTGAGAGATTTCAAGTTTAAGCTCCAGATTCGGTAATAATACTCTTTTTCTCGGTTTTTGATTTTTTTTTGTAGGAAGCTGAAAACAGAGGAGTTCCAGAGCTTAAGCAGCTCAACAATGGCGGCGATAAGGTAAATAAAAGGAACAAAACTTTAGTACAGATGCAAACATATCACGCGCTTTCAACCGCTAGGGTTACCTCTTTTATTTTAATTTTGTTATGAAATAAAAGTAGAAATATAACTAATGATCCTAGCCGTTGATCTGTACGATTGTTTTTGCTGAGAGTTTTGGATTAGATTTTCGTAATAATGCTCTGTTTTCTCGGTTTTTTGATTTTGGTAGAAAGCTGAAAACAGAGGAGTTTCAGAGCTCAAACAGCACAACAATGGCGGCGACAAGGTAAGAGAGACTCAAGTTTTTTTTTTTTTTTTTTTTTTTGCCGCCGCTCACAAAACATGAAACGCGCTTTTAACCGCCGCTAGGGTTTATCTTTATTTATTTATTTTACTTATTAAAAAAAGAAGTAGAAAATGAAGTAGTAGAGGTCCTAGCCGTTGGATATGTTAAGATCTTCCCGGATCCATTTCCGTTAAACCATTCCCTTTTTTGTTGGTCTTTTTGATTCCTCGAATGTAGCGTTAGAAAGAGGTTTCATTCATCGCCGCTCACACATGCTCTGTCTGTCGTCTCTTCACTCTATTTATTATTCCACGTCAGTAAATAACTAGTACGATTTCGTAAAAGGGTAAATTAGTCTATTTGATTCGATTCTCTGTTTCTGTTGTACTCTCTCTCGCGTGTATAGACATCGATTTCTACTTGCGTTGGGATGAGAACACGTGTTACAAACTGATGTGAAATTGTTAATTGATCATTTTCATAAATGCTTAAAAAAACTATTCTGGTTTGTTTAATTTATGAGTTTATGGTTGGTCGCGTCATTTGTGGTTTTTTTTTTTTTTTTTTTGGTTACAGGGTTGGAGGTGAAGAAGAACACCAACACGCGGTTGCTGCTGATCCAGAGAAGGCTGCTGATGAAGTCGCTAAGCTTGTTCAGATGTGCGTTCCTCTCTCTCTCTCTCTCTCTCTCTCTCTCTCTAATTGTGTGAATGCATTAATTTTAATTTTGCTCTGCGAAAATAAGCATTTAGACACACGTGAACCTTTAAATAAAATTTAATTAAAGAATTACACAGGGGAAAAAATTATGGACTATAAAAGAGTAGAACAAAAAAAACCTTACTTTTTTGAATTTGTTTTATTAATTCAAATTTTAACGGGTAAAGAAAGATAAAAACTTTTGCTTTTATTGTTGTCTCTGTCACCTCTCTCACTCTCTCTGTTAATTTCGTCGTGAAACGACAAACCCCGTCTCTCTCGCGCATAAAACTGACACATTGTCGTTTCACCATGCTCGCGATTGTCAGAGTCCGTTCGCTTGCACGGACATTGTTTTGTTTGTTTTATGGTTTAGAGACGGCGTTTTCTTCCTTCCTTCCCTCATTAAATTCGATTTCACCTTTTTTTTTTTGGTGCTCTTGTGACTTGAATTTGGGGGGTTTTTACACGAAGAGGTTGGTTCAGTAACTCCTCCTGTCGTCTTTTTGTGGCATTAAGTCTTGAAGTCTCTTTCATTTGGATATTATGGTCTGGTCTGTTTTAGGTTTTTTCACCAGCTGAACATTAATGGACTTATTTTTTTCCGGATTTTATTTGACAACCACTTTGTTGACCTCATAAACCAACAAAATTTTATCCATGAGTTAGTTATTACTTATTACGTTAGGTAAGAACAAACAGAAACGGCGGCTGAGATGTTTAATCAGCCTTTAGATTCGAATGAAACAAATCACTATTGAATTAATTATCTCAGATTTGTCTGTTTGTGTGTGATTGATTTGATCTATCAAGCATGAGATGTAATTAACCACGTGGGTATTGAATTTCAGGAGTGAACAGAACAGGACAGCAAGGAGGAAGCTAGGATTCTTCTCCTGTGGAACTGGTAATCCAATTGATGACTGCTGGCGTTGTGACCCTAACTGGCACAAGAACCGTAAACGCCTTGCGGATTGTGGGATCGGTTTTGGAAGGAACGCAATTGGTGGTCGTGATGGACGCTTCTACGTTGTTACTGACCCCACTGATGAAGACGTTGTTAACCCCAAACCGGGAACTCTACGCCATGCTGTCATCCAGGAGGAGCCTCTTTGGATCGTGTTCAAGAGGGATATGGTGATAGAGCTGAAACAGGAGCTGATCATGAACAGTTTCAAGACCATTGATGGCCGTGGTGCCAACGTTCATATAGCCAATGGTGCTTGCATCACCATCCAGTTTATCACCAATGTCATCATTCATGGTCTTCACATTCATGATTGCAAGCCTACTGGAAATGCAATGGTTAGAAGCTCCCCATCTCACTTTGGTTGGAGGACAATGGCTGATGGTGATGCAGTCTCCATTTTTGGATCATCTCATATCTGGATTGATCATAACTCTCTCTCTCACTGTGCTGATGGCCTTGTTGATGCTGTCATGGGGTCTACTGCTATCACTGTTTCCAATAACCACTTTACCCACCACAATGAGGTCTCATTTGTTCTCTGCCCTCCTTCAAAACACTAAATTTATAGGCTGGTTCTGTTTTCATGACACTTACATGGATGTATGGGTGCAGGTGATGTTGCTTGGTCACAGTGACTCGTACACAAAAGACAAGCTGATGCAAGTGACCATTGCTTACAACCATTTCGGTGAAGGACTGGTTCAGAGAATGCCAAGGTTACTATTCGCTTTCAACTTGTCAATTCAATTAATTTGCCATTTGTTCTGACAGTAGATTTTCTTGTTAATCCAATTAAGTTGTCCTTTGTTCTGACAGTAGAAAATTGGTTGTGTAATGGCAGGTGCAGGCATGGGTACTTCCATGTGGTTAACAACGACTACACTCACTGGGAGATGTACGCCATCGGTGGGAGTGCAGAACCAACCATCAACAGTCAAGGAAACAGATATGCTGCTCCCATGGACCGCTTCGCCAAGGAGGTTCAACATCTTAAACCTTTATGTCTGCTTAAACAGAGTAATCAGAGGTTGTTATATTTATAGGCAAAATTAACTTGTGGATCCACAGGTGACGAAAAGGGTGGAGACAGATGCAAGTGAGTGGAAGAAGTGGAATTGGAGGTCGGAAGGAGACCTTCTACTGAATGGAGCATACTTCAGGTCATCAGGAGAAGAAGCGTCTGCTAGCTATGGACGAGCCTCAAGCTTAGCAGCTAAACCATCATCTATGGTCGACACTATTACCTCTACTGCAGGAGCACTAGGTTGCCGTAAGGGCAGACCTTGCTAGTTGCTACTTCTCTCTCGCTCTCTCTATACCACCATCATAGCAACTAACCCAAAACCCTTTCACATATCTTTGGAAGGTGCATATATAGTACTACTCTTTTCTGTTTCCCTCTTAGGACGGTCATTTCCCGTTTTCTTTCGGATGGTAGGAATTGGTCAACCTCGGCTTGCTTCTTCTTCGTCTTCTTAAAAAAGGTGGGAATGCAGAGAGAAGCAAGCGCAGAAGCGTTGTTCAAAAAGTCTCCTTCTAGTTTACAAATCTCTTATTGTCATAGGTGTGGCTTTTGTTTTTGGGGTTGTTAAGGTCCTTTAGTTTTAATGGATCTCCCCTGAGTTCTAGAGTCTCTTTTGGGGTGTTTTTTTTGGTTCTAATTCCCTTTAAAGTTAGTGACAGTAGTTGCAAAAATTGTTACGAGACGATTGAAAAGCTTTTGGTTTGATTACAACTTCCATTGGCTTTTATGTTTTGTTTGTTGGCATTTGTTTCAATGGATAACAAAATTGTTTAAATCCTTTTATGCAACATAAGCAAACCACTTGTGAGGTGAGAGGTGTGTAAATGAAAAGGAGTTACGCTAACATATAATGTGATCCTAACCCCACAAATAATTGATGCGATCTTTATTTCTTCTTTTGGAGTTGAGGTTTTAGTGGCTCTGTTCCCTGCGCTGCACGTTACGTGTTGGGATTTTCTTTATACTTTCTGGATTCGATTCATAAGCTTTCTCATGTGATTATACGAGGTGCTTTACCCACTGATTGTTCTCTCATAAATACATTGTGTGATCATAAGCGGCTATTCATGTGAACATCATGTCATCCCATTCCCTTTTTGTTTGCCATCCAACATTTATTTTAGCTTTTTGGTTGGATGGGTTTATCAGATTCGTACAAGTCTCACCGTCAAGAGTATTTAATGAACACCATGAACAACACTACCAAACGATGCCTGTCAATCCATGCATGGGTTGGTTTTACTTGTATTTGAGAAAGAAAAAAAAGATACAATATTAATATGCCCAAAAGGAACTTAAAATAGGACCAAGAATCTGGTGAGTGATCAGTGCTCAAACACTGATGATGCGGTTCTCTTTAAATGGTATCTTCATCTGTCTGGAACACATAGCCTGCCTCCTTAAAGTGTGATTTCACCAATGCTAATGACTTGTACCTATGAGATATCATGTTCTTTTCTTCCTTAGACATTTCTGCATAACTAAAACCAAAATAGAGAATATCATCATCTACTCTTAGTTTCCACTCTCAGGATCCAATTAAAATACAATAAAAACTGGGAGTTAACAGAGGCATACGTTTGGTCATATCCATCAGGTTGAAACACTGGATCCCACCCGAAATCAGTTGGTCCTCTTGCTGGAACTATCTTACCCTAACACATCAATCACAAGGAAGAAGCCAATCAAACTTTGAAAATTAACAAACAGAGACAGGAAAAAAATTAAAATGACTACCAGATGGAGCAATTGAGTTTGAATAAAAGAGTGGTGACAATGTCTAACATACCGGAGTTTTCCCCAAAAATGTAAGAGGTTCAGCACCTGGACCACGCGAGAAAGAGAATGCGCACAATGCATAAGCTGATTTATCTTCATAGGCCATCAGTAAGTTGTTCAGACCTGGACAAGAGTCAGACCAAGACTGGGTGTTACTAGTGTAAGAGATAAATGAAACAAAGGAAGAGGTCAGAGATACAATTGACTATTACAACCTTCATGTCCAAGCTTCTCAAGAAACCACTTGCTGCAAAAACAGAAAGAAAGATCATAAGAGTAACAAAGACATCTAGAGACAGCAACATAGCTCCAATACAGCTAGAACCACGCTAATTCAATCTAATATTGACCAGTAGTAGATGCCAGCAAACATAGAGGTCTCTTTTACAACTCAGCCCGCAATGAATTAAGATATCTAGAATGAGAAGATTCAGTAAAACAACTCCATTTGGTTACTCACTCACACCAGTTAGGAGCTGCCAAGAAGAAGTAATAACAAGACTTGATCCAACCCGCAGACAATTTTCCAGGACATCCATATAAAGGTACCACTCAAGAAAGCTTCATAAATAAAGGTCAGCGTAGAATTATCATAGTAACATATCTATGCATGTAATCCCGTGAGTTTATGAACTCATAGTTTACATTAACCCTCATCATGACAGAGTGGAGTTGGAGAATCTATATCTTTCAAATGAAGAATTACAAGCACAACATCAAGAAAAGAATGAAGAAACAATACACTTACATGTATGGCCCTGAAAAATCCAACAAAAATGAAAGAAAAGAATCAATATAAATTCAGACAATGACATTTGCTGTGCACAGAGTACAAGAAGAAAATCTTAGAATCTAGAGGAACTCATACCAGGAAGCCCCTTCAGGGAATTGAAACAGAGACATGTATCCTCCACTAGCACTGGACCATTCACCTTCTCGTTTACAAATCAAACAAACTTTGTATCAGTTCTTACTGTCTATCCTTAATCATTAACTTCGTCCACATTGAACAGAAGGACCACACTATGATCACATACAAGCTTACAGATAAACACAATTATGCTGAGTTTTTTAATCAGTTAAAGTAGAAAAGGGTAAAAAGCTTGTGCACCTGAAGAGCCGCTAAACGAGCCTTCTCTTTGGAGATATCCTCAGGCTCACCTTGAAGCTCAGGCACTGCAACTCAAAAAAAAAAAAAAAATGTACAACTAAACCAATGAGACTCAAGAAAAAGAGAAAATACAGTAATCAATCTCTCGAGAGAAATTGAAATGGGTACGCACGGTCGAGTTTGAGAGATTTGAAAGGAATTGAATTTCCGATGATAGCTTTGACCTCTTCGAGCTTCTTGGCGTTTCCCGTCACAAACGTCACTGGCCGTGGCAAAACCACCGCTGCTTTCGCCGCCGCCGCCGCCATTTTTCTGTGTCTCAGTCTCAGATAGCGAGAGCAAAAAAAGTCCTCCTTCTTCTTTGCCAACAAATGGGCTTAAGTCCACTCTTATCTAGGCCCATTAAAATTTACGATTGACCAAATAATCTAATCATCGGTAAGTAAATTGTACCGGAGACAAGATTGCACATTTATTTGGTTTAACCTCCCCGTCGTCGAGAGTAGACGCCAGACGGAGAGAGAGAACTCAAAACATTTCCAAAATCAAATCCATGGCCAAGAAAGGTATCCCAGAGTGGCTCAACAGTTCTCTCTGGTCCTCCTCTCCTCCTCCTCCTCCCATCGACGATCGTCTCCTCCGCAATCCTCCCGCCACTTCCGTCACCCCTCCGATCGTCGAGCGTCCGCCTCTCTCTCCCTCTCCGTCCGCGATTTCCACCGCACCAGCTCCACCTCTTCCGGCTCGTCCTCCTTCCAAATCTGAGATTAACGATTTGCAGAATGGGACCGGTAATGATGGAGCTGAAATCGATACTCCCGCAGCAGCTTCTTCGGTTGAGGATGTTTCTCGAAAAGCGCAAGTCGTGGCTGAGGTTAGTGCCTTCTGTGCATTTTTGAATTTGTTCTGTGTGATTTAGTAGTACCTTAAGTCTATAATATTGGATATTACCAGCTATCGAAGAAGGTGATAGACTTAAAGGAATTGAGGAAAATAGCTTCTCAAGGTTTACCTGATGATGCTGGAATTCGCTCCCTTGTCTGGAAGGTAATGCATTCCCTCATGATTTTGGTTATTAGCAAATAAAACGAATGTGTATGTACGGGAATAAGTATGGATCTTTATTGCTAGTTGTCACTGTGTTTTTTTAGTAATGCAATCTATTTTTTTGATTTGTTGAGTTTTCTTTGAATTTGCTGGTTTCTTTTCATGAAATTCTTGGGAGTATATGGCAATGGTAGATGTTTTTTTTGTCATTTCTTGTTTTCGAGAATGGAATTTTATAAAGATCCGGTGTCCGCTTCTGTCAGTTTACGCTTCATACTGTTCAATCTTGAATGTGACAGCTTTTACTGGGTTATCTGTCACCGGACCGCTCCCTGTGGTCTTCTGAGTTAGCTAAGAAAAGGTCGCAGTACAAGCAATTCAAAGAGGAGCTTTTGATGAACCCTGTAAGTCCATTTTGGTTATTTGATACTCCAACACTTTATTGATTGGTTTCTGAAGAGGTACATGATGGGCTTAATCTATGTTCTCTTTTGCTCATGGAGATAGTTCATCAAAGTTGTGACTAGAGTGGATGCCATTCTTATAAAATAGACACAGTTGCCATTGCGAAACGAGCGATGAAGTAGACATATCTGTTGCCACTAGCTAAGGGTGTGATGATAAAAACTGCACTGCTATTATACGATATTGTCTGTCATGTAGGTGATCTGTTGACCAAGTAAAATTTAGTGATGTTCAATGGGGAAGCATGGTTTTTATTATTTCGATCCAGAAACTTGTATGTATATAATATGATGCCAGCTAAATAGGTGTCATGCGTTTGACTAAGCAGATTGATCTAGGCCATTGGGCATGTGATACTTCCTAGGTACTATTAGAAGATATAGTATAGATAGTAGTTAATGATAAAGAGGTCGGTCATTGTAGGAAGTGCTTATGTTATCTGGATGACATTTCTTCCTTTTTCATGTTTCGTTATTGTTTTCAGTTTAAGATTAACCTGGTTTCTATATATTTTTGCGGCTAGTTAGTCAGAAGTAACAAGGAAAATGGATAAATCAAAGGGCGGTGATAGTAATGACCCCAAAATCGAAAGCCCTGGTGCCCTTTCAAGGTCAGAGATAACTCATGAGGATCATCCCTTAAGTCTTGGAACAACAAGCTTATGGAATAATTTTTTCAAGGTATATTCAGACTTTGCAGCTTTAGATATCCACAAATATTATCATTTTTGTTAGACAATCGACAGGTTTTGATGTTATTAACTTAATCGCATTATTCATTTTTACCTCAAAGTTTTAGAAGTATTATGGATGATGTAGCTGAGTTTATGATCTTCAGATATGGGGATGTTTTTTTTTTTTTTTTTTTTTGTTAAAGAGATGGAGATGTTATAGTTGATTAATGCAATTCCAATAATTTGATTTATTTTCACGTATCATGATTTTGCCACACTTTCCAGTCAGCTTTAAAAGCAGATTTAGGAGAGGTATAGGAACTGGAGAAGTACAACCTCTCACTTAAAGCCTGAATACCAACTTTCCTATGCAAATCTAGACCTTCAGTTCTTATGTATTTGGATAGTTTAGGTTTGCAACAGTTAAATATATGTATAGGGTGCCTTGTCACATTGAGAAAAAGTGCATAGGCAGACTTTTATGACAATGGTGTAGACTTTCATAAGCATACAAAAAGACAGGGTTCTGACTGAAGCTTTTAGTTCTCTCAAGGCTTTGTGTACCCTGCTCCATGCTTTTGGACTTTGTACTACTCTCTGCTGTAAAAGCATGACTAATAATGCTGCACATGATCACTATGAAAATATATTCGATCTTCCTGCCTTAGAATAGTAATTCTGATCTTGTTGCATATAAAGCTGCAAATGACCTTCCTAATTTCAAGTTGTATTCAGGACACAGAAGTCTTGGAACAAATTGACCGTGATGTAATGCGTACTCATCCAGACATGCACTTTTTCTCTGGGGATTCAGCGGTTGCAAAAGCTAATCAGGTTGGGTTTTGGTTTCGCTATAATTTAAAGCATTTGGGATGATATATACATATATATATATACATATATATATATATATATATATATATTTGACGTCGACTCATTTGGGATGAGTAAAACATATGTTTCCGGTTGATTTTATACATGTCTTGCATCTTCAGGATGCATTGAAGAACGTGTTGACTATTTTTGCAAAGTTGAATCCTGGCATCAGATATGTACAAGGGATGAATGAGATATCGGCACCTATTTACTACATCTTTAAAAACGACCCCGATAAAGGAAATGCAGTAAGTACTTGTCCATGAGTACTATTTATTTTTCTTAGTTGATATGTATTCACATTTTTCTACCTCTTTTGGCTCCTTTAGGTAACACGTCACTCTTTCTTCTTATTTGCTTAACACTGGCACTTTAAGTTATGCAGGCGTTTGCTGAATCAGATGCATTTTTCTGTTTTGTTGAATTGATGAGTGGGTTTCGAGATAATTTCTGTCAACAACTCGATAACAGTGTTGTGGGTATACGCTACACTATAACAAGGCTGTCGTTACTCTTGAAGCATCATGATGAGGAACTTTGGCGTCATTTAGAAGTCACAACTAAGGTAAGCTATCACACAACTTTGGCTGATAAGACGTCTTGCTATTTTCATTAATTATGTCTCTGATTAGAAGATATTGCCAGTATGTAATGCTGCTGGTTTAATGTGCTGCATGTTTGTTGTGCTGAAGCTAAGTTTTTATCTACCCTAATTACTAGATTAAAAACAATCAAAATGAGTGTGTACCACTTTTCAGAACCTTGAAAGTCTGTGAGTATTCTGTTTAAATGTTTCAGCGTTGTGACATTTGAGACTTATGTGTCAATTTTCAGATAAATCCGCAATTTTATGCGTTCAGATGGATCACACTTCTACTGACTCAAGAGTTCAACTTTGTGGAAAGCCTTCACATCTGGGACACACTCTTAAGCGACCCAGAAGGTCCCCAGGTAGTATTTAGTTTATTACTATTCACTATTCAGCTTCTGTAAGTAGTGAACGAGGTCAATAATTTATATGTTACATTCTTGTGAGTTATTTAAGGTTTCAATACCTCTGAGCAGCATGGTTTTAGTTTTAGCCATAGAACATATGCTTGTAGAAGTTACAATAGCAGAATTGAGTTAATTGGAACCTGTTGTCTTGTAAGATAAAAAGCTAACAATTGATCTGGAATTAATTGCAGGAGACGCTGCTACGGATATGTTGTGCAATGTTGATTCTACTTCGAAGGCGTTTGCTTGCTGGAGATTTTACGTCAAACCTCAAACTTCTTCAGAACTATCCTCCTTCAAACATCAGTCATATGCTCTATGTGGCAGACAAATTACGCTCTAAATAAATTCTTAAGCACACTCCCTTACCTCCATAAACTCTGCACTGTACATTATGTGTAAGATAACTTTAGCCGCCTGAGAAAATCTCAGATCAAACCCTGCTTCAGTAGTGTTAAAGACTATGATGGTCTTGGTGTGTAACAGAGACATAAATAGAGTGAGAGAGTTTTAGGATCTTGTCTTGATCAATTCACGAGACTTTCTTAAAAATATTAAAAATATTTGTAAAGCTTAACGAAGAGGTGATTGCTGATGAAGAATATGTGTACAAAGTCAAAACTCTTTAAACAATATTTGGGGTGAACTTTTTCATTCACATCCTTTTATAACAGGAAATAAAATCTGTATACGTTAATATAAAATTAAAAATTTAAACTGTACTTTTATAAATTCAACCCGACATATAATTTCATTATAATTGTAAAATTTAGACCATAACCATCTCATTTGTAAACTCAAAACCGACATATAATTTTGTTCTGATTGTAAAATTTTAAATCTTAACTATCTCATTTGTAAATCCAGACCGACATATAATTTTATTCTAACTGTAAAATATAAATCCTAACCACCTCATTTGTAAACCAAACCGATATATAATTTCGTTATAATTGTAAAATCTAAACTCTAACCATTTTATTTGTAAATCCAAACCGACGTATAATTTCGTTTTAATTGTAAAATCTAAACTCTAATCACCTTATTTGTAAATCCAACCGACACATAATTTTGTTCTAATTGTAAAATCTAAACCAAACTAATATTTAACTTTCTTTAATTAAAAGTATACATAATGTGCTTTCTTAATCAGTTTTGCATATGAAATTAATTTTGATTTATTTTTAAAATAAAATAATATATAGAAAATTCTGATTGGCTGAAAAAGAGGATGTGAATAAATAGGTTCACTCCTAGGAGTGGTGAACAAATAGGTTCACCCCTAAGAGTGAACCTAAGTATTTTTCTAAGTTTAGAGTTTAGAATTTAGTTATTTTGTATATATAAAAGGATAATATTGAAAATGGACAACAAGAGATGGTATTTTTCCAAAAAGGTATAAAAAGAGTATTTTTGCAAATGTCCCCTTTTTCTATGATTCATATGAAACATTTGTGGAGCATTTTACCTCTAAAGTATTTTTATTTTTTATATAATTAATTTATTTTGAAAAAAAAATTAGAGACTATTGTTACTTAAAGAACATGATTTTGTTTTGGGTCAACCGTACATTAAATTAAAAATAATATTCCCTGATTGGTGGTCCACAGAGAAGGATAAGAGTTTAGAAAGAGACTTTCTAAGTAAGCACTCTGGAAAACGTGCTAGACCATTCACAAAAGCGTTACAAGAATGAGAAATCTTAGATAAGGAGAACAGAGGAAGGGAAGTGCGAAGTACCCAAAAAACATCTAGGACTAGGAGGTAAGAGAAAGCTAGCAACTTGTCTTGGGACTGTACCATTGCGACTAGCTCTGCACAATAAGACTAAAATGCTTAGTAATCAATCCTTTCTATAAGGGTATTCTCCATAGCCCATAATAAAGCTTCTAACTCTGAATGTAGAGGGAATGACTTCTTCATTTGCTTTTAGCTACCAATAAAAATTGCCTGATCATCGATTCGAAAGCACCACCATCTCAGACCTGAACTAAAGTTTGACGATTTCCAACAAACCATCAATTTGACATCTTAGATGTGACAGATTAGGTAATGGTTACATCGATTCATTTAGCTCATCTGTAAAGGTATGAGCTTCTTCCCGTAATGACTGATCATTTAGAGCTTCACTTATAATATCAAATGCTCTAGAAGTAATTACCTTCTTATTCCTTTCTATAAAAGCCAAAGAATCCAAGAGAAACAATGTTTATAGCTTGATCATCCAACTAAGCTAACTCTCCAAAATAAGAAACCCTGATTCAAGTACACCGAGGTGGATAGGAAGCATCCTGGGAGCGTTGGAAAGGGAGAGACGTTCCAAATTCGTTGAGAATGTGGACACTCAAAGAGTGAGTGATTAATTATTATTTTAAAAAATAATAATAGTTTAAAGAAGCACTATGGTTTGATTCATAGACTCATAAGAAGGTTGAATGATGAAAATGTTTTCTTTAAAAACAAAATCAAGAAAAATAAAAAGAAAAAGCATTTGGTTTAGATTCAGAGATCTATGATGATAGATCTGAACAAACAGAAGTTCAATAGCTTAGATTCATAGGTTCATGATGAAATCGAATTTGGAAGCACTTGGCTTAACAAAAGAAATAAAACGAGTTTGATCGTTAGATCTAAATTCGGGAGCAACCTGCTATGATACCATCTATAATAGTATTATTGCAGCAACTTTTGACAAAAAAATCATTTTGGAAACAATTAGCATTCAATGCATTAACTTTAATATTAGTTACCAAAAAATTCAAAATTAATTATAGGTAAGATTTATAAAAATAAGGAAATCTTTCTACCTCATTCAAACATAGATATATGATTCTCTTTCATTGTTATTTGAATTTATATTTAAATTATCTTGAATTATTCTATAATACATTTAGTTAATAAAAATTGTGATTTTTCCTGCATATGATGTAATACAAAATTTTAAAAACGGACATATATTACTCAATAGATGAATAAAAAAAATATGAGTACAATATCCCACATCGTTTAAAAAAATTGGGCAATGGTTCAGAGTCATACTATAAAAGAGACCAAAATGATTCCAAATACAAATGAGTAGAAAGCTTGATTTATCAGGCATTCAAACTTTCAAAAATTTTATTAGGTTTATTCCGGTTCTTTATTTTAAAGATTTTTAAAAGGTTAAATATGATAAATATTTAAAACTTTTAAAAAGTTAAATATGATAAATATTATACCGTAGATACACAATATATATTAAAAATTAAGATGATACTAGGTAACAACCCGCACATAGTGCGGGATAAATCGATTTAAAGAAAATTATTATAAGTAAAAGTATTATCCTAGAATCAATATTGTTTGTGTCAAACATAATATGTAAGTTAAGTTTTTTATTTATTTATCCAAAGCTGCGTTTTTCGTGTAAAAAGTATGTTTCACCCGTGAAATCTTTGAATGTGTAAGAAATCTTTGAATGTGTAAGAGGTTTTCTGGTAGAGAAAATATTGATAAAATGTTACTATTTCTTGCAACATGTCTTTTGTGTGAAATCAAATTCATATCTTCTTATGTTTTATTTTGTAATCATAACAATTTTGCATATTTCTTATGTAACCATAACAACATATACTAAATTACTCGGTAGTTTAATTATTCAATTTTATTATATGTTAGTAACAATCAGATTCTAAATTAAATTTTCTGAAGATAATCTAATTTATTGATTTAATATTTTTGATTCTATTTAAATCTTTTGAGTTAGTCGATTTGTTAATATTTTCTATAAATGACGCATTATTACTAAAAAATCCATTATGAAAAAATTAATGAAATTCCAAAATCAACGTATTCGTGTAAGAATACATTTCACCTGTGAAATATGTGAACGTGGTAAAAAAAATGTTTATAAAATGTTACACTTTATGGCAATATATATTTTTGTGTCTTTTAAAAATCAAATTTATATTTATGGTTTGTCGAGTAACTATAACAATTTTGCATAATCTAATAATCACTCATTTTAAATAAATTATGGTTTTTTTGGTACTAAGTTTATTTATAATGATAAGAGTTATTATCTTATTCATTTTTAATAGCACATAAATGAATATACAATTAGAACGTATATTCCTATTCGGTTATCAATATTTCCATTTTTAATAAATAATCACACTAAATGTAGAGATTAATTAGTTTACACTACTTAGATATATATAAATAATCACACATCATAATATCCCCTAATTTGTTGTCACTTTTATATTTATTTATGAATGTATATAAATCTTTATTTATGGGGAATTAAGTTTCTTTTAATGAGTTAGAGATATTTCAGGGGTAATATACTTTTTTTTATAATCCATTTTAATAACTATTTAAAGCTTGTTATTTAAATTATTATGGTAATAATACTAACATATAACATTTCGTTTTTATATGATTATGTTAATAAGTTATATGTTCTTTATTTTTATTAACTTTATATTAATTGATATGCTTTTAAAGCTTTTTTAGAGCATTTTACTTATATATTGATTCTAAGAAATCAATATTTATATTAATTTTAAGAAATCAATATAATTTTGACTTGTATATTTGTAAGTAAATTTTAGTGAAATTTTGTTTTAATATTAAATTTGTGTGAGAAATGAGGACATATCTAATTATTATTCAATTAATTGTTTTTAAAATAAATACAATGGCATAAACTGTAATTAATTAGAAAACTTAATAGTATTTTGCTAAAAAGTGTTCTGAGCTCTCTGGCGGCGACACATCAGTTTTTTCTCAAATGTGCTTCTCTATTAATATATAGGGGATAGTGTGAGTTAAAATATCTCGGGACGGGTTTATATAGCGGGACGAGTTTTATTGATATTTATATAAATTAAAAAATATCATTAATTCGATGTTACAAGGGTAAAACATCATTTCATTATTTTGTTAACACTGTCGATATCAGATAATATACATATCTAATTAAATTGATTAAATAAATATTATGTAAAAAAAATTATATTGCGGTATTATATGATTTAAACCATAAAATTAACAATTATTATATAACTATAACATATTTAACTAAAAAATACAACTTATAATTTAAATACATTTTAGTTATAAATAATTTTGCTGTGAGTACTAATCTAGTGTTACTCAATAAGTTACTTTTGTATTCATTGGTTGTACGATATATATACAAGTATAGAAGAGTATTACATAGATGGGAAGTGAATATTACATATTCACCTTATCTATCATTCTTCAGTTTGAAGACACCAAAAAATCAAAATAAATAATTTTTTTATTACGAGAAAACCTCTCATCAAATGAATGATGGAGATTTGGTGTAAGGAATACCGAATACATAACGATATCAGTACCTCACGGAACCCGAATTCCGGTTTGCAAAATCGGAACCAAAACCGGACGCGTCACCCTAAACCCTAACCCTCTGAAGCTAAGAGAGAGACACAGACTCACTCTCATCGTGTATATAACAGAGAGGAGACGCTCTTAAACCCTTTCTTCTCCAACTATACCGTTTTTTTTTTTAATTTTTCCCCTCAGCCGACGAATGCAAGGGAACCGCGACGGTTCGTGGTCTCTAAACGCCTCCACGAACAACAGTGGAAGCGGCAGGGGCAACGGAAACATCAACAACACCGTTCCCGGTGGAGGAGGATACCTTCCTCAGGCGAATCCCTTGTTTCCCAATTTCAATCAACAACCTATTAGATACCCTTTCCCTCAGTTTCCGGCGAATTTTTACCGCCCTAGTTTCCCAGACTTATCCCTCGGAAACCCTAATTTACAGAATCTTAGCTTCCATCATCAACAACAAATCCCTCACCAATTTGGAGCTAACGCTAATGTTTTCCTTCAGAACCATAGCCAGAACAGCTTCTCTTTCCCTCCTCAATCATCTTTGCCTAGTAACAACGATATCAGTACCTCCGAAGGCTCTTCCTTTAAACGAAGACGGCAAGAGGAGGTTGTTGTACAGGGGACTGATGTTGTCCCCCCGAGTTCTGATTTTGCTATTGGTGAGAGTGCTAATTCCTTTAGTGTGACTCTACCCATCTCTACTACTCATAATGTATCTTTGGATAAGTCATCCGCAAAACCGAAGCGCAAAGTTGAAGTTATGCGGATTGATAAGGCGGTTAACAAGACGCGTAAAGCAGTCGCTGCTGCTGGAGAGAGTGTTTCTTCGACTAGAGTGTCCAGAGCGGTTCTTGAACAACTTCAGGCTGATTCTTGGCGTTCCTTGGGTGTTCAAATGCAAGATGTTCCTTCTCTTCGTCAACTTATGGCCATTGAAGGCAAGGTAAGAACGGAAACTTTCTCATATCTGGACTGTGTCTATCTTCTTCTGCAGAGCTTCTATGTTGAGGAAAAAGATTTTGGTGTATCTCTTGTAGATCAATGCATTTATTCACTGCTTCGTTGGGGCTAGAAGAATCGTGACCCTGTATGATTTGGAAGCGGCAATATGCCGGAACGAGTTTGTTGATTCTTTCGATGATTTGGAATTGGGACCTTTGCTTCAGCATCCACTTGTCTTGCTCTATTTTCCATCCATATCCAGTTCTACTGGCCCAGTTCAGATCACTAGTGAGGAGATAATATCATTTCTTGATAGCTATCTGCACACTTATATGACAGAAGACGTTAAGCTCGATGAATTTCTCAATTTTGTTGCAAGCCAAAAGTCAGTTACAAGCAAGGAAAAGCTTGGTGTGCGTATTCAGAGCTTGCGGTATGATTTTTCTCTGGATTCTAAACTTGCTTATGAGTTAACTTATTTTAATAGTACAGTAAGCTTGCTTTATAAAACTTGATCAAGGAGATGTCTTCTTAGAATATTTTTTTTTTGGTTTTTCAAATGTTGGATCTGGTTTTATAAGAGATTACTAGATTAGGTTCTCAGCTTGTTCTTAGTATGAACTGTATTAGCTGATTATGTGTACATCTTTTGTAGGATGTATGTATCGTTCATTCTAGACGCGAAGAGACAAGAAGGTGAAACATTGAAAGTCTTACTGACTGAGCTGCATCAAAAGTATCACATCCCCTCCTCAAAGAAACAACGGCAAGATAAACCCTTAACTGTCTCTGAGCGTGCTGACTCATTTGCTTTACATCATAAGGATTACTGTGGCAAGCATACAAGATTTGATTCATCAAGCTCAGATGATAGTGATAATGTATATGAGGTTGGGAATCTTAATAGTTCTGACCATATCAATAGTTGTCCATATCCATCTGTTGCGGAAGAGATGAAGCGGCTTGGGGGCTCCAATAAGAAAAGGAAGGGTGAAAAACGTAATCACGAAAAATCTGATTCGTCCAAACTGCTTAGAAAAGCCCCCTCTAAGTCACAAGGACACGCAAAACAAGAGATACTTAAATTGGCTGATGATTCTGATGCTAAGAAGGTTTTCAGTGTCGATGAGGCTGATTTCACACTTTCTGAAGGAGATTTAAGGGTGTTTATTTCAACTTGGAAGGACACATGTAAAGAGCTAAGCATTTCAACCGTAAGTTCATATTGAGATTGGATGACTGTTTGATTCATATATCAAATACACCGTAGGTTCATGTTCGTTTATTTTCTAATACTCCCTTTTATTACTGTAGTTTGTCGAGAAGATGTTGTCTTTTTACAACTTGGGGGGCTCTGAAGGACGACGAGCTCAGATTAAAAGAGCTAAAGCGATGTCATCATTTCCGTTTGTTGGATTACTAAATGTCGCTGTGAGTGGTCATATTACTTTTGTTAAAGTTTTTTGCGTTTTTCTTTTTTCCTTTCATTGAATTTAATTGAAGAATTTTAGTAAAAATCTCGTTTAGTGCCTCCTAATCTGACGTCCTCATCCAAGGATGAATTTTTTTGTCTCTGCAAAATAGCTGTTTTATCCTATCTCCCAATTTGGATTAGAACAAAAGGATGTTTGGCTACTAAATTTAAGATTTTTTTTTTTCATCCATCAAATATTTATTAAAGAAAAAGCTGTTGTTTTCCGTCACTTTGAAGATGGAAAATGATGTGGTTATTGTGTCTAGGTCTGTGTGAACTACTCATATATTTCAAAGTGAAGGATGCGAGATTATTTCACGTTTGCAATTCCGATTTACATTCAAACTCATTTTTTACTCCACTCCTCAGTTTTACTTTTTTTACTTTACCCTTTTTGTTTTTCCCTTTTTTTTTTTGCTTTTTTTCCGGTTGAAAAGATATATGATGGTTTCACTGTCTAACACAGGCTCACTATTTTCTGTTATATCTCCTTTTCAAATTCTGGAAGTTTTGCTGGATTTAAAAGCTAGACGATTTCCGCTCATACATCTACAGTTACTTGGTTTAATGTTGGTTTTGCTCTTGTTGTTTTTCTGTTCTTTCTCGTACTCTTTTTTTTTTTGTTTCTGTGTAATTCAAGCCTCCCTGCTCCTGAACTAAGACGTAGCACCCAGTTGCAAAGTCTTGGAGTTGAGTTCAGCAAATGTATAAACTTCCTCTAGTTCAGCTTTGCTCTTTGATAAATCACAATGTCACTGAGGCAGGCTGAATAAGGATAAAAAAAATACTACACACTGTGGATCATTCAAAACTTTACCCCCTTGTCACCTCCAGCCCCTACTTCATCTCTTTGTTTCCCTATTAAATGAACTAATGAAAATCTTCCAACATCTCATGTTACTATTATGAAATTTCCTTGCTATTCCTTTTTTACACCTGAAATTTAACATCGAGTTTGTAGCATCTCAAAAAAATTTTACATGGTTTCGTGCCTTGTGCAAAAAGCATCTTGTTCAATGTTCGAGAAGTGTCTGCATTGTCTTTCTTTAATTGTCTTTGTTTATTCTTGACAATCAGACGAAAATAAAACCGCAACATTACAAGAGTCTTTAGGTGCAGTGGGAAAGCTGTTTCAAGCAATTGTATCTCTTTATCTTTGCAATTAATTCATTTCATTTACTTTTGCTGAAGGAAAAGTTGCAGATGTTTGCCGTAATTGAGTAGTAACTTCATTTTACCCCCTTGTTAAGGAGTTTTTCTACGGATTTGTTTACTTCATTATGAATTTGTTTTGTTCAGCTAAAAATAAAGAAAAATGTGTAGGATATAGATTAGAAAATTTGAAATGTGTCACATATGGTTTGGCAAAAGAGTTCAAATGTTTTCTGTAGATCGACTTTTATCTCTCTCTGTTATGGGCTTCATTTAAGTTACTTTTGGAACAGTATAGATGTTTTTCTGTGGGTTGACTTTACCTTTCTCTGTCAAATCAAGATCATCAGTTTGTTCTGTGATTTTCTATTTACTACATATGACTATGCTTTCCTCTCACTGAAATACGGTAGAATGAGCATCTTTAGTGATACCAATTTGCTATATTAAATGAAATATGCAGAGTTCTGTTTTGTGTTGTAAAATATTATCTGTTAAATTGAAAGCTAACTTGCCCTGGAAGCATTTCATCTTATGTTTAATTGTAAGAATTAATGTATGGAGAAAACATATATTTTCCGACACATCTAGTATGACATAGATGTTAAAGCAGGATATTTTCAGTTCTACTGATATTTTCTCATTTGCTTGCATGCATTGGTTCTAATTTTTTTAAAGATTAGCTTACTATACCCATTGTCTCTTATTTTTGCTTCATTTTTTTCTTATGCTACATTGGCAGGTAACTTCATTACGACGTGGAATGTGGGATAGCATATATGATAATTTGCAAATGACTAGCTTAAGTGACACGACTAATACAGGCTCAGGAAATCAAGTTGGTGAAATTAACCCAAGTGAAAACCGTGAGTTAAGCAAAACTCAGCATGTTATGCCTCCTAAACACAGTGAGTATTTTTTTATTCTCTATCTTCATTTGCGCTCTCTGCATGTTTAATTTCGGTTATTTGTTGCCAAGTACTTTTTCAAATTATGGTCAAGCTACACTGTAGCATCATGATAGTACCTTAGTTATCCAAGTTATACGATTAAGGAACTATAAAAGAATGGGAAATGTTTTCTTGAGATGCATTATCTAATAAGGTTCTGTGGTAGTCTTTTGGGGCTAGTCAATTCTCTTACACTTTGCAATCTGATCAATTTTATCTATTAGGTAACACTGTTGAAGAAATTATCAGAAGACTTTCCTTATATTTTGAACATGATCTTTCTGGAGAGAAGCACATTGGTATCTTTAGGAAGCTACAGAGTTGCGAGGTTTTGTTGGTAGAGCAATTTCAAGTGCATAATTTTGAGTCTCTTGGTTGGGGTGGGTTTTTCACTTTCTTGGAAAAACATATGTTACTACTACCAACACAACTTCAAAGGTTTCTATCTAGAGAATTACGGGAAGAGTTTCCTCTGGAGGCCCACGTGAATGAGAATCTGTTGACCCTTTTGCTTTCACAAGCTTCTGAATTTTCAGGTGATAATGTAATATCTAGAGAAATGGTAGCTCGACTGCTTGCAGAACAGTTTCCATCAATCAATTTTAAGGTTGTAGGAAGAGATTCAGAGGAAAATTTCACTCAAATCATTGCTAAGAAGAAGTCTTATTCTAAATGTGTCCTCTTTTCTGCAACATTGTTGGGAGCTGAAAATTCTTTTACCAGTAAGCATCTAGAAGAATCTCTGACAGTTGGAAATGACACTGAAGCAAGAAGCAGCATTCTTAATGCTGTTGCTTCCAAAGAGGTTTTAGATGTTTTGCTTAGGGTTCCATTGTTGTCAGACTTGAATTCATGGTGTCACTGGGATCTTAGGTATGCCCCACAGTTTGGTCCTCTTATGGGCTGTTTAAATGAGATTAATTCAAAAGATATGTTGTGTCTAGCGACAAGGGATGGTAAGATCATTAGAACAGATCCTTCTGCAACAGCAGATTCGTTCTTAGAGGCTGCTCTTCGAGGATCTGCTTACCATACGGCTGCACAGTTGTTGTCGTTGATATCATTAAATGGACGAAAACATCTACCATTTTCCCTTTTAAAATGCTACGCAAAACGTGCATTTGAAGTTTCTTTTGATAACCATTCCGAGGAGGTGGAGCTAAATGATAGGAATTCTGTTGTGCGCATGCATGTGCCAGTGAAGCCGAGTACTTCTTTGGACAAGATGATAGTAGAACAGAGAAATAAAGTGGCTAAAAGTAACTATGCTGCCTCTAAGTTTCTTCTTGATTGTCTGGGGTATCTACCTGGGGAATTTCGCAGTTTAGTTGTTGATGTCTTGCTTTCGGGACTACGTTCTGTTGTTAAAGATGCTCCTACAACTGTTTTGTCTGCATGCGAACACACAGAGCAGCGCATTATGCTTCATGATGTCGGGTTGCTGCTAGGCATTGTTGAGTGGATCAGTGATTACCATAAGTTTTCCTCATCATTTTCACCGAACTCAGCTGTAGTGGAGAATGCTTTGTCCAACTTAGATTCTGGCGCAGGTTTTGTGCAAACCGAATTGGATGACCTAATTCAGACCGAACAACGATGCATGATCATATCAGAGAAGTCGTGCGAATACAAAAATGAACCTCATGAATCTTGTCACACTGTTGGTGATGCTGGTACTTTATGTGATTCTGTTGGGGAGGCTTTCACCCAGACTGCACCTGAGTTTCATGATAATCCAGTCTCTGTTATTGATTCAATCAGACAGGATGAATTTGGGCTGGACTCAACTTCTTCTGGTACTGAGATGAATATGCTGCAGAAACAACATGCTCGGTTAGGAAGAGCACTTCAGTGTTTGTCTCAGGAATTGTATTCTCAAGATTCACACTTCATTCTTGAACTCGTGAGAACTCTTACCTTCTTTCTTTCTTTTTTTTATAATCTTCTTGCAAGCATTATAATTAGGTTCACTGGGGCAATCTTATGCATATGTCTGTTCCTATGACCGAGTTCTACTCTGTCCAAGATGATTGGCTATTCGGTAATAACTTTATGCTGTCAACTGGTAGATGAATCCGTTATCATTTATTCTTATAATGGGGAGGGTTAATGAGTATTCAAATGTTTGTTATCCCTGTTTGACATCGTAGGTCTCTTTATCACTATTCCTGTAGACAGGAGAGATTTAATGGACATTCCATTTGTGATCCTCTTACTCTCTCGCTATTGTTGCTTCAGGTTCAAAATGCTGATGACAATAAGTACCCTGAACACGTGGAACCCACACTCACATTCATTCTTCAAAAGACCGGGATTGTTGTTTTAAACAATGAGTGTGGCTTCATGCCTGAGAATATTCGGGCCCTGTGTGATGTTGGTCGATCCACAAAGAAAGGATCTGGTGGATACATAGGGAAGAAAGGAATTGGCTTCAAGTCAGTGTTTCGGGTATGTACAATCCAAGCTTATACTAAGTTTACGATTATAGTATGCTAAGCTAAGAAATGGCCTTGGAATTTCTATTCCAAAACATGTCTTCAAAGACATGCCAGCTTGAAAGGCATATGTATATAGCTAAGTGATACACGAATCGTAGCAAATTCTTTCTCAGATAATTCCTTCTAACGCTTTTGCTTGGGCCCACTTTCCAGGTTTCTGATGCTCCTGAGATCCACTCAAATGGTTTCCATTTCAAGTTTGATATAAGTGAGGGTCAGATTGGATATATTTTACCGACTGTTGTACCTCCTCATGATATGGAATCGCTTATCAGCATGTTATCTGGCCGTGCTTTACACCTAAAGGATGCAGGATGGAACACTTGCATTACACTTCCTTTCAGAGACATTGATTCTGAAAGAACGACAGTGAATCACATTGAACCTATGTTTTCAGACCTTCATCCGTCAATACTACTCTTCCTACATCGCCTCCAGTGCATAGTATACAGAAACATGCTTGACGATTCTCTTGTGGTCATGAGGAAAGAGGTTGTGAGCAAGAATATCATAAAGGTTTCATGTGGAGAAAATAGTATGACCTGGTTTGTGGCATCAGAGAAATTAAAGGCTGCCAATCTTCGTAATGGCGTTCAGACAACAGAGATTTCTATAGGATTCACTCTTGACATGATGGAAGATGGAACTTACAGATCATGTATGATTCAAGAACCCGTTTTTGCTTTTCTTCCTCTAAGAACTTATGGTTTGAAATTTATTATACAAGGGGATTTCATTCTTACATCATCAAGGGAGGATGTTGATGAGGATAGTCCTTGGAACCAGTGGCTGTTGTCAGAATTTCCGAGTTTGTTTGTGGATGCTTTGAGGTCCTTTTGCAGTCTTCCTTCTTTCGCCCAGAATCTGGGTAAAGCTGTGTCCTCATACATGCAGCTCGTACCTCTAGTCGGGGAGGTGCATGGATTCTTTTCTTCTCTTCCTCGTTCTATTATATCTAGATTGAGAACAACAAATTGCTTGCTGCTTGAGGGAGACGGTGAAGAATGGGTTCCTCCATGCAAGGTTTTAAGAAACTGGAATGAAAAGATAAGGGTTCTTCTTAAGGATGGATTGCTTCAGGAGCATCTTGCTTTGGGTTTTTTGGACAAAGATATAGTTTTGTCAGATTCTCTGTCAAGGTCACTGGGCATTGAAGACTACGGGCCGAAGACTCTGGTGCAGATTCTTTCTTCATTGAGTCACAAGAAAGGTTGTCTGCAGTCAATGGGATTTGCATGGTTATCGTCTATAATTACTGAACTTTACATACTATTCCGTTCTTCTGGGCATGGTAATGGAGAGTTAGGTATAGATAAGACTCTTATAGATGACCTTCACAAGATCCCTTTTATTCCCCTGTCAAATGGTAAGTTCACCTCTTTAGATGAAGGTGCAGTATGGTTGCACCATGACACCTCTGGGTTAGATCTTGGTGATGTATTTGAAGCATTTCCTATGCTATATGGAAATCTCCGAACCATTGATCATTCCCTTCTTTTGGCGTCTTCTGTTGATGAAAAATCCTGTGTAGATGACCTCACAAACATGCTTTGTGCAATTGGCGTTCAAAAGCTGTCAGCACATGAAATCATCAAAGTTCATATATTACCAGCCTTTGAGGCGAGGATTAGAGGTACGGAGGAGGGTTTGATGGTTGATTACTTATGCTTTGTGATGACACATCTACGATCTGGCTGTCATATTTGTCATAATGAGAGGAACTACATTATTTCTGAGTTAAGAAGCAAAGCTCTGATATTGTCAAATTATGGGTTGAAACAGCTAGGTGAGGGGTCAATTCATTTCGGTGAAGAATTTGGAAACCAAGTCAACATGAAGAAGCTTACAAAAAACTTGGATATATTGTGGCCTGTGGTTGATGGTACCTACTTGAAACATCCAGCATCAAAATTTTATGCATGCGGATTGAAGGAGTGGCGGGATTTTTTTCAAGAGATTGGAATAGCTGATTTTGTTCAAGTGGTGCAAGTTGAAAAGAGCATTGCTGAATTCTATTCTGTTTCACGTTGTGAAAAGTATGATATCAACTTGTTATCTCCCGAGTTAGTTGTCAAAGATTGGGAATCCCCGGAACTAGTTGATCTCTTGTCTCTCTTGAACAAAAGTAGTGGCCGCAAAGGTTGCAAGTATCTTTTGGAAGTCCTTGATAGACTGTGGGATGATTGTTACCATGATAAAGCAACTGTTAACTATTATTCGGGTACGCATGGTGTCATCAGATCATCAGAATCTTCGTTTATGAGGGTAATTTGTGATTCTCAGTGGATAGTTTCAAACATGGACAACAAATTGCATCTTGCAAAAGACCTTTATCATGATTGTGATGATGTGAAGTCAATACTTGGCTTGAACGCTCCCTATGCAGTTCCTAAGGTTGGTTTGGTTTTGTCTTATTTGGTATTATAACTATTAGGTCTAATATACGCAGTGAATAAATTGATTTTTGAGTATTTATCTATGGACTTATAATATTACATGGATGGTCTTGAAATTTGACTAGAGGTTTGGGTTCTTTGTGGGACGGGGTGTTGTTTTGATATCTTAAATTTTGCTTGGTATGATTACTAGTTCACTACCATATGGACCTCCTACAGTGTCTTACTGAGCTGAGGAGTTTTCTTACCTAGATGTTTAACCTCTATATTTGGGCTACTGTGGAACAGGTTACAAGTGTGAAGTTACTCAGTAATATTGGTTTTAAGACCAAAGTTTGCCTCAATGATGCTCTGGAAATCCTAGAAACCTGGGTACACTGCGGAGACTCTTTTAAATCAAGGTAGCAGTTTCAACATGTTGCTTTTTTTAAAAAAAAAACAGTGACTCCCATCTTTTCTAGATGAGTGTTGTAAAAAAAAACAGTAACAACATGTTGTTTTCTTTCCACTTTATTACGAATAAGGAAGTTCTTAAACACTGTTCACTATTGTGCATTGGATGATTTACGGCTGATAAATGATTTTCTGCTGGAGATTTATTTCTTTTTAGCTCTAAAATATCAGGTCTAATGACATGAGAGCTGAGTTCTAAACGTTTTTTTTAAGTGCTTTCATGTGTACGTATGAACAGAGTTCATGGGATTCAGATAAATTTTCCATGTAATTTGTTTTGCAATTAGTTGTTATTCTTTTTATATAGTTACAACATGCTTCTTCTAGTCAAGTGTTTGTTTTTCCAACCCCTTGTTGTGACTCCAAAACCCCCTGATGATGATACGAGACAGTCCTTTCCTGATGTTTTTTCTAACAGCATACAACTTTGTCTTTAATTTTGCAGCATCTCTCAGATTACCAGGTTTTACAAATATTTGTGGAATGAAATGGCTGATTCAAAGGAGAAAATAACTGAAAAACTTCATACTCTCCCGTCTGTATTTGTACCACATGAAATTGGAAGTAGGCAGAATGATCTGATATCTGGAATATTCTTGCCACTTGGTGATGTTTACTGGAATGATTCTGCTGGCGTTTTAAACGAGATAATAGAGATCAGTTCGCAGATCAGCAGTGTTGTGGAATCATTGCGTAGGAAAACGTTGTGCACTATCTATCCAGGTCTCCATGACTTTTTTGTGAATGGATGTGGAGTACCTGAGACGCCTCCTTTTCAAGAATACCTTAAAATTCTATGGCAGTTCGCACATTATGTGTCACCCTCATGTGCTGCCAAGGCTGTAAGTTATTTACTGATTCATCTCGTCCTGTTTATCTTCAATCTATGCTCTTCTTTATTAAAGTTTTAAGTTCATGCCTATAGGTCTTCAAAATTTTCTTGAAGTGGAGTGATGACTTGAATTCTGGCAAATCTTCCGAAGATGTCGTTCATTTTAAAGAGAGGCTTTCAGAACTCGAGTACACTGTACTTCCTACTGAAAATGATAAGTGGGTTTCCTTGCACTCCTCGTTTGGTCTCGTATGTTGGTGTGATGATGAGAAGTTAAAGAAGAGATTTATAAAGAAGGATAACATTGAGTTTATTAACTTTGGGGAAAATGATGATGAAGAGCAAGAGGTGCTTCAAACAAAAGTGTCTGGACTCATGCACAGCTTGGGCATTCCAAGTATTTCTGAGGTAAACTTATCTTCTCCTTCACAAAAATATATTGAAAAATGCAAGCCACTTAGTTGTACATGTAAGGGCTTCCTAGGGACATTAGATTTGCTCTGAAATACAAGAGTAAGCAAAAATCATCTTGTAGCTTATATACCAGGGAAGAACTGATATATGTGTCTCCGTTTCTACTATGTAACCTTAATTCCAATTCACTCTTGTGGTGTTTATGTATTTTTCAGGTGGTAAAACGTGAAGCTAAATATGAAGGTTCGCAAGATAATACTGTAACAGTGTCACTTGTAAACTGGGCTCTGCCTTATGCCCAGCGATATATCTATACTGTTCATCATGTGAAGTATACCCAGACAAAAAAGACAGTCCATAGTCAACTCAAGCGTCTACAAATCTTTGTTGCTGATAAGTTATGCTATAGGAATGTCATACCGCAATATGGCATTAGCTCTAAAAAGGAGTTCAAATGCAGCTCTCTTCTACATGTACGTCTTCTTTCGTTTTTCTTTTTTGCGTTATTTACACAAAATATTGCGGGATTTTAGGGGCTATTTCATACTCCTCTCTGCTGATATGCAAAGTATCCTTTGCTTTTGTCATAACCATGTGACCGGAACTATGGTTTTGTAATACGTCAGTTGTTTATTCCCAATCTGGAAAATTAGCATGTGCTTTTTTTTGAAGTTTTACTATGCAAGTTCAATCTGATATGTTAATCCGATGCAGATTTTTATAGTGCAGCTTTTTTACTGATATATTATTATGTTTGTTCTTGTTGTCTTCAGGATAAAGCTCTGTACACAACACCATGTCTAGATTCCCATTCCTTGTTCATGGAACTGTCTCGTTTGTTTTTCAACGGGGTTCCTGATCTGCATCTGGCAAATTTCCTTCACTTGATCAAAACAATGGCAGAATCTGGTTTGAGCGAGGAGCAGATGGAATCTTTCATTCTGAACAGTCAGAAAGTTCATCAAATTCCTGATGATGAGAAGATCTGGTCCCTTAAGTCTGCTGTGAAAGCGAAGAAGAAAGCTGGAATAAGCTTGAGCTGGTTGCCTTCAAGTTCCAAACCAGGACATGGTTCTAGCAAGGCCCACGTTGATGATTCTAAACAAGAGCTGGCCTCTGGTATGCATAGCAGCGGTGAAGAGGATGGAACAGAGGCTCCTGAGGAAAAAATACCAGTTGAGTTGACTGATACCAACTTGGCTTCTGGATATGAGAATTATGCAGGCACAAGTTCACGAACTAGTGAGCCAAACCCATTGCATTCAATGCATATGATTAGTGGCTCAACCTCAGGGAATCAAGCTGCTATTAACTTCAATCCAAATCTCCCTCATGAATGGAACAATTCCTTCTCGGTTAACTTCAGCGAAAGCGATCAGCTTCACACCGGCACACCCTGGGCTGCACAAGCGCAACAGACCGGTAGAAAAGGTGAAGAAATAGCGTACAGATACTTTGTTGCAAAATATGGCAATGAGGCTCTGGTTAGATGGGTTAACGACCAGAGTGAAACCGGTTTACCTTACGACCTACTGATCGAAAGCCGAGGTGGTAAGAAAGAGTACGTGGAGGTGAAAGCAACGGTGTCGACGCGGAAAGACTATTTCAACTTGACAGTGAGAGAATGGCAGTTTGCAAATGAGAAAGGGGATGGTTACATAATTGCTCATGTTTTGTTAGGCAACAGTAATGCAATCCTCACACAGCATAGAAACCCGGTCAAATTATGTCAAGAAGGTCATCTCCGGTTATTGATTCTCATGCCAAACCAGCGAAACGAGGTCAACGTTTCATTTTAAAAACCCAGTCAATCGCTCTCTCTTGTTAATTAGATTAGATTCTTGGCATTGTACAATATTATTATTATACTTTTAATTATTTTTAATTTAAATTCTTTGAGACAGAGATGGGTAAATAATTTAACAGAATCAAACCAAACCAAACTAGATATCGATGTTCTTCACCAAAGTTGTTGACAACAAAAAAAAAAAAAAAAAAAAATAGTCCTTGCCGTCACCAAATGGAGTAATGGACTAAGCTCAATTTAAAACCGAAGTAAACCCGATTTGTTTATTTTAACTATCAATTAAATGAGGAAGATATATGATTTTTTAAGTAATCTAGTATTGATTACCTTGTTCTAAAAATGGCTCCACCTAACTACTATAATTCTCTAACTATTACCTTGTTCCAGAAAACTCAGTCACTCGATTACTCTCCGCCTAATTTGACATATCCTATTATTTTAAGATTACAAATATATAACAATTTTTTTTTGTAATTTAGACATTGAGATCGATAGTTTGTGATGTTTTACCATAAATTATGTTAAAAATTTAATCAGAATCATAAAATTTTCTTAAAAATACGTTTTTCATGTGTTTACCACAATTTTGAGTTCAAGATTATAGTTTTATATTCTAATTGGTGTTTTTAGTAAATAGGGACAAAACTATACATATTTTAAATATTTTATATTTTATTTTATTATTAATTTAATAAATAACTCTAAAAATATTTTATGATTAAGTCTTCCATTTTTTCGCTAGCCGTCAGATCTACCCCAAATGTCTGACTAATGCCTAGCAATTTTTTTAACAAGGGATATATAGTTATGTATTATTTGATTATTTATTTTTCTGAATAATAATTGTTTTCCTAAGTTTGGTGTGATCAGGGTTTTTATCTTGTCTATTAAATGTGAATTTCTTTTTAGTTATTTATCTAATTTTCCTTCGTGCTCATTATTAGTCTGAATTAATTATTGTTTTGGGTTTTTATCAGAACTAAAACCAAACCAAGTTCTATTAAAATTAATTATTCAGTGATATATATATATATATAAGAATCACAAAAGACAATTTGCTTCCTTCATGAAAATGTGAAGAGAAAGATTGAAAGATAAGAGATACGAGTCCACTTAATAAAGAAACCAAACATTGAAGCAGAATACACTATAAAAACATATATCATATAATGAGAGATGGTAGATTTATTTGACTATATCTTAATTAGTACATGTTCACTTTCTCGGGAACAAGCTTGAGATGCTGCGCCTTGTGCATAGCGAGACCAGTCATGACATCCATGTTGATCTCGTCTGGTTTCATCCCATTAGGAAGTCTAAAGTTATAATTGAGAAGAAGGTTCGCGTAAGGAACCTCAAGCATCGCCGCACCAAGACGCATTCCGGGGCACATTCTTCGGCCTGACCCAAACGGTATGAACTCGTAGTCCGTGCCTTTGAAGTCAACATCCTTCTCAAAAAACCTCTCGGGCCTGAACTCGTCAGGGTTCGGTCCCCACTCCTTCTCGTCACGTGACACAGCCCACGCGTTGACGTTGACGGTAGTCCCAGCCGGGACGTCGTAACCCGCGATCTTGGTGTCTTGAATGCATGCACGAGGGATAAGGAGAGGTATGACCGGTTCGATCCTTAGGGTTTCTTTAACTAAGGCCTTGAAGTAAGGAAGGTTCTTGACATCATCTTCGTTAACGAACGTTGAACCTTTCTCTCTCATATATTCTCGCACTTCTGCTTGAGCTTTCTTCAATACTCGAGGGTACTTCATAAGATACGTCATCCCCCACACAACCGCCGCAGCTGCGGTATCTGTTCCCGCCACTATGATATCCTTTTGGAACGAAAGAACCAAAAGAAGAGTAAATCACACGCAAATGATTGCTTGTAGGGCAAGTAAAGGTTAAAAGCATAGATAAGAAGAGATGTTATACTTACCATGATCACGGCTTTGACATTATCAATAGTGAACTCAGAAGCAAAAGGTTGTGCTTCGTAAATCCCCATCAAGAGATCGATCATGCTCTCGGTTTCGGGCTTGGCCCTTTTGGGATCAAGCGTCTCATTGACAACCTCTTGAAGATAAAGGTCTGCTCTATCAAAACATTCTTTCAAATAAGCTGTGAGGCCTGACAAATTATCAAGAAAGCCGCAATAGGGAAAAAAATCTGCAAAAAATATCTTCCCCAAAACGCTCTGAGTCCCATAGAGAATACTGATGAACCTCTTCATCTCTTCCCCCTCTTCGTTGTACTTCTTCCCGAACGCTTGTCTACACACAACCGAGTTCGTGAAGGTCAACATAAGCTCGCTTATATCGACAGCTTCGGATTTTTCCGCGGCCTTATCGATCTTATAAATCATCCTCCTAGCCTCTTCCTCCCGGACGTGCTTAAAGGTGGCCACACGTGCAGGTGAGAATACATGGTTCATCCCCATCTTCCTCATCTCTCGGTAATACGGTGTGTAGTGGTTCAATGCCATGTCTCGCCGGCCGTAGGATATGAACTCATGGCCATGGTGCTGAGGTCGGTTGGCGAAGTTGACATCTTGCGTCTTGAGAAGCTCTTTAGCTAGTTCAGCCGACGATATCACCATCATTGTTCTGCTTCCTATCTTGTATGACAATATTGGTCCGTATTTTTTGGCCCATCTAGCGAAAAACCGTTGGGGGTTAAGCTTCTCAAGCTGGTGGAGATTTCCGATCACCGGAAGAGGCGATGGGCCTGGAGGCAGCTTGTACCGTTTGGTTTTCGGTTTTTGGTAAAGAAAGAAGAGAAGAACCGCGGCAAGAGCCACCAGGCCTATGGTAATATCTTCCATTATTATTAGTTGCTATTGAGTGTTACATTGAACAGCACAACCCAATATATATGATTATATAGACTACGTTCTTCTTTTCTTAACCACGCAAAACCAAATACTTTAACCGAAATCGAATTTATTTTTATCAAATGGTAACTCTCTTATACACCTACTTACGAAACCTCACGTGTTAGAATTTAAAAACACCTTCACCTACCCATCGTCCCTCTAAATATCGTATATGCTTTTGTGGTTTTCATGCAGTCACGCTCATTTGATTGTTTTTCTATATTTGTAATTTACACAAAAATTTTATCTGTCACTTCGTTGAGTCGTTCACTTATTGGTCTAACGAACTCAGGATCTACTTACTTAGACCTGAACTACGTACACAATCCAATTCATCATACCCAATTTTAGTAAACATTTTATGGGGAAAATATCAGAAGATGTCATAAATAGCCAAAACTCCGCAGTTTAACGGGCAAAACATCAACATGTACACATTTGAATTCGAGTTTCAATTGCCACTGCCGTTAAATTAAACCAATGAATCTTCACTTTTTCATTATATATATCAGCTCGCCTTTTGTCAATAATTACAAGTTTTGGTTACTCAATTCCATAGACAATATAATAAACTAAAATATCCAAAAAGCATGCAGGGACTTTTGTCCTATAAATAATTAATCTAATAAAGACACAAATCATTTTGACCGAAGTTTAATAAATAATACTCCCTCTGTCCCACAAAGATTGATGTTATGTGATTTTCTTTTGTCCCACAAAGTTTGATGTTTTACCATTTTAAATTAACTAATATTTAACTTTTGTTAATTTCAAGAAGTGATCATTAAGAAAACTCAATAGTCATTGGTTTATAAATATATAATACTTTTAGTAAAAATCAATATTATAAATAATCATTGTTTCTTAATTTGTGTGAAGTCCCTCAAACATCAATCTTTGAGGACAGAGGGAGTAATTAAGAAGATTGAATAAATCAACGTGAGATAACAATTTAGAGAGTTGAATAAATGGATCAAAATAACGAAACTAACAAAACCAATTCCAAGTCATAATATTTGTTGTTATAATTGTCAACTATATAGCTACTAAAATATATCAAAAAAAAACACGGACATTTTTCTGTAAATAGCTAATCTAATAAAGATACAACATTGGATACAAATTATTTGACTGAAATGTAATAAGTAATAACTAAGAATGTTGAATAAATCAAAGTTAGATAACAGTTTAGAGAGTTGAATTGTTATCTAACTCTTTAAATTTTTATTCAACTCCCTAAATTTTTACAGAAAAAAATGTCCGTGTTTTTTAGTATATTTTAGTAGCTATATAGTTGACAATTATAACAACAAATATTATGACTTGGAACTGGTTTTCTTAGTTTCGTTATTTTGATCCATTTATTCAACTCTCTAAACTAGTATCCACCTTTGATTCATTCAGCCTTCTTAATTTTTATTTATTTTTCCGGTGTTGTTTTACGTATAGACAATAGACACTTTGACGGCAATTCGTGTATCTATACTCAACATTCAACAAATTAATCTTGCATACATAAGAATATTTAAAATTACACGTTTCGTCTATCGCAATTATCAACTGGATGAAATATATTTATCAACCCGTAATTTACACATTATTAATATTAATGGTTGTGCCATACGTAGGATTTTTTTAATATAAATATAGAAACATATGTACCTTAATCCGACCTTGACAAAAAAAAAAAAAAAAAAATGTACCTTAATCCGAATGGGTTGGTCTAGTTGGTAGTAACGCTCCGTGAGCTCAATCCAACAAATTGGCATTCTCAAAATTTCAATCCCAGCGGTGTGCAATCCATTCACTCTACGGGGTCATAAGTTTCATTCAACAGAGTGATTTATCTGTGTTTGTAGAAAACTCTTTATCGAAATGCATGTTCACCTTTATAATACGGATAAAAAACATAGTTATCGTGGCCATAAGATACAAATTATTTTAACATTGGATATAAAAAAAAATTAGGTGGTGCAAGGTATATAAATATTTTGTTCCAGCTATTAAGCAGAATGATTTATTTTGTGATATTATTAGAAGAGTAACAAAAGTAACGAACACAATTAGGAGCCGCCTGAAAACGAATGATGTGACTGCCTTTAACATGTAAACTAGAATTATTAGATTTACTAAATTTAATGACCTCTCAACTAGCTCCGTAAAAGATTTGGAATCACCAGTTGTGTCATGTGTGGTTGCTTTACGTGCGGGGTTAGTTTTAAAAAGATGAAATTTTCTCACAACATCAAATCAAGAACCAAATTGTATCAAACTTAAAAGATTACAAGAACATGTTTGTAATTAGAATCAACTTTTCAAATGAAATCTCGGAAATACGTTTCGTTTCCCTCTTACAAAAAAAAGATAGAAATGGAGAATTTTAGATGACGCTTAGGGCTCAAGGAAGCTTTTACCGGACCGGGCCATTGCTGATGGATGAAACTTTGCATACACCTGCAGATGTAGTGAAGGGCACATCTTTGTAGCAAGCAACTAGATTCTCATTTGTGTGTAGATCCACCGCGAGTGTCTCAAATATTTTCTTCTTTGGGTTTAAGAGATCGTCTGGCTCGCCTTCAAACCCGGGAAATATAACTCGCTCACCAATAATAGCAGATTCAGGGGGCTCAACTAACTCCACCTGAAAGGTTTCCAGCAAAAACAACTTGTTATAAAACCGAAATGAAATTAGCGGAACTACAGACAGGTCAGAGAGACTCTTGCGCATTCTACCTTGCTGCCATCACTACTGGAAGCTGCAAGAACCATTGCTTGCGACACAATATCCCTCATCTTCGCCGGCTTCAAGTTGCAAAGAACACAAACCATACGGTTCTGTCCAGAAACAATATTAGATCAACTGGATTTTAGAAAGGAATAGACACTGAAATTGGGATGAAAACAAATGACCAGGTTGATTGAACAAACCTGCATTTCCTCAAGAGGTATATAGTTGACCAGTCCACTAACAACAGTGCGGATTTCACCTCCCCCAACATCAATTTCTTCTACATACAATGCATCTGCCCTAGGATGTCTCTCAGCCTTCACAATTTTACCAACTCGAATATCAAGTCTTGCCATAGTTATTTCACGATCAGCAGCCGGTTGAGGTTTGGGTTTTCCTCCGCTTTTTGATGATGATGCTTTTTGTTTCTTGGCATCTGGGAGAAAAAAACAGCAGTTCAAAACATAACCACGTTACTGTGGTAAGAGCAGGATCTCTACCAATTAAAAGACTAAAGAATGTAAAACAGGATTTTGAGAATAATAATAAAGAACCTGAAAGTTTTGTTTTGTTAAGTTGATCTGTCAAATTTGCTGCTTCATCCCTGGCACGTCTATCAGCCTGACTTCCAGCGAATTTTTCTCTGTACTGTTGCACTTCTTCGTCAACCTGTGATCATATCAATTTGATGTAATTCAAATACTACATGGCATTTTATAACATACAACAAGCCCGGGATTCTATGGATAAAATCAGAGAGCTACATACCAACTCCTTGAACAAAGGTTGAGGGGTGCCTATCCTGTGGCTGGGAGGTAGAATATCCCATGGTCTACTTGCTAGTAATACCTCCCCCCTCTCATCGGAGAGAGAAAAATGTAGAGGCAAATTTAGTTGTTTAAATACCTACAAAATGCAATAGACAGCACTAATCACGCTTGGCTTTCTATTACAACTAAATAGAAACAATTTTACCCAAACTTTCAATCAAACTGACCTCACAAGAAAAGGACGGCATGAAAGGTTCTAACAATTGAGCAATAAGGTGTACTAAACCAGCAGCGGTTCTTATAACAATTGCACAAGAAGGTTTATCGTCCTTGTAGAGTTTCCAGAATTGGTTTGCCTACAGATAACAGCATAGTTGGTTAGACTGAATAGCCAGCAAAGCTAATAGATAGTTTGATAATGAGAATAGAATTACCTGTAAGTAAAAGTTCCCTTCATTTGAAATCAGCATTGCAGTTTTCAGCCCCTGCTTGAGCTTAACCTGCATCAAAAGAAAAGGGCATTTATTAAGAACCTAAACAACCATGCACAGAAAGTCAGATAGCCATACCAGGCCGAAGTTCATATAATATTTCTCACCTTTTCCATGGCTTCAACATACTCTGCCACCAACTTTTCAACCTTTTCAGCCAGTGATATTGTTAAAGGATGAGACTCAGCACCAGGAGCATCAGGAATGACAGACCCATAACCTTCACATCAATTAAAACATGCAATAGTGAGGCGGTAGACACATCAAAGAGAGATGAAAAAGACTTGCCCTAGTCGTCAAGAGCATCACAAAGCAGGTAACCAGAACTCTAGCTAATTTTTCATGCCTTTTGTTCTAACTGTTTCAAAGAGACTTTAATATTTTATGCTATCCCACAACCTCATGCTCAGTTTGTCTTTTTGGGAAGGCCAAATGCAAGATTTGACAATCCTCTAGTGTATGAACAGATATACATATACATATATATCGGCATTTGATCTTTAGATATGTTCTATGATCAGTTGATCAATCCATGTCCGTACAAGTTTACAAAGCCAGGAAACCTTATCAGAGAGTGTTATATTAGCTTAGCAGAATAATAGTAACGACGCTTGCAAGCCAAATGCACCTTTCTATCATTTTAGACTACCAAGTTTGTTCTAAAAAGAAACTGAACCTTCAATCACATAATCACAAGCTAACATTTGACAACAAACTGATCCCCCATGGTTCAAATATCTCTCACTTGCACACCAACTGGCTGGTCTTTAATAAAAAGAATACACATCCCATATATTAAATTGGATGTCAAACTAAAAACTCAAATCAGCTAACACCAAATACTTAAATATGAAAAGATATATAACCAACCTGAACTTTCCGGCTTTGCTATGAAACTCAGAACTCGATTAACAAAGTTGCCTAGGTTGCTTAACAACTCGCCATTCAGTTTTGCTTGCAAATCTTTCCATGAAAATGATGTGTCAGACACCTAGATGGCACGATCCCCAGAATCAATCAGTGTTACTGAAATTTACACACTTGCTAAGCATGCCTATGATGAATGAAGAAAAAATGATTCAATTTCGTAGCAGCAATCAGTTACCTCAGGCCTGTTGGTCAGCAAGTAGTATCTCCATACTTCGACAGGTATATTTGTATCTTTTACATCATTACCAAACACTCCAACACCTTTACTCTTGGAGAACTTTCCTGAAAACCCATACAAAAACATGTCCTTGTTTTCTATAAATAGCAGAAAAAGCAAAGCAAACAAAAATAATTTTTAAATAAATCACTCGGCTAAGTCCCCAAGGAAGCCATGGTGAAACATCAACTGACCATCTTCATAGTTTAAATATTCGGTCACACTGATTGTCTTCATCAGCGTCCAATTTTCCCCGGTTCCAAGCTGCGTAGAGGGAAACATCACCTGCATAACAATAAATTAGGGGAAACTATCAAATTAACAAAAGATAAACCGTTCTTAAAGGAGACCTTGAGCATAGCTTCAGAAAAGACGAAAACCAAACAGACTTTTGATGTTCTAATTTATTGAAAAAAAAATCAGATGGAGAAAAGAGTAAATAATTAAAACCATTGGAACAAGTCACTAGCGGTAAACAAATTTCTGAAATGTAATATACTCACAGTGTGAAATGGCACATTGTCTTTCCCCATAAACTGATAAAGCTCCACATTCTCAGGATTCTTCCACCACTTCTCCCATTCAGATGTGTAGCATGAAGTTATTGAGACGTATCCAATAGGAGCATCAAACCAAACATAGAAGACCTATAACCATGAATTGAATTAGTAGTTGATGTTTAAATGATTATGAAATTGGCTGGAAGTGAGGCTCCTACTTTCTCCTTATATTTCTCATGTGGGACAGGTACTCCCCATTTAAGATCCCTTGTAATGCATCTCTGTCTAAGCCCATCCCTAAGCCATGCATATGTTGTTTGAATAGCATTTTGACTCCAAGATCCAGCAACAGATGTCTCATTAATATACTCTTCCAACTTATCTTTCAGCAACGGAAGCTCAATAAACAGGTGGTCTGTGTCGCGAATTCGGGGTGTGTTTTGACAGACCTGTTTGAGGGATAAATCATTAGTATCCGCAATAAAAGACCATAGTCTTGTGCCTCTATAGAAAAGCAAAATCAACTAACACAGTGGCCTGTACTGTGAAATCTGTGAACCAAAGTAATAAGATAGGAAGAAAACAAAGTATGCTCTGGAGAAACAAAATCACCTACCATTACCAGTGATTTATATTATAACCATATGCAATACATATGTATCACTTATTAACTGATGCAAATGCGCCTCATGTTTCAACATCTAAGTTAACTAGATATCTCTAAAATAGAAAGAATTTCACACCCAAGATCATCTTTATAACCACAGGAAAAAAATACCAGCTGTTTGTGAATGAGAATTTCAACTGACGTGCTGAAGCATGCAATTTTCCCACAAAACATAGCAAATGCAGTGCTATAAACAGTATAAAACAACACAAATACAATCCCTTGATGGGATGATGCCATGAAGAAGAAAAGTATAGCCAACCTTGCACTTCGGATCTTTAAGATCAGTAGGATTCAGAAGTTTTCCACATTTTTCGCACTGATCTCCACGAGCAGAATCATAATTGCACCCTTCAAACGGACAAGAACCCTCAACAAGCCGGTCAGCTAAGAACTTCTTGCATGTATCGCAATAAAGCTGAAAATACAATGGGCCACAAAGACATAAGAATTAAAAACCCACAAATTGAGTGGTGTAGATCCTTCTTCTACTTAAGAAGAGCATATGTCTGCTTTTGTAATCAAATTAAGGCTAAGTGGTATTTGAGTAAAAGCATTCACCTGGTGCATGGTGTTCTCTGAAAGCCACTTGTTGTCCCACAACTTCTTGAAAATTGCTTGGCACACTTCAGTCTGTTCTGGAGTTGAAGTTCGCCCAAACTTGTCAAAACTTATATCAAACCAGTCATAAACTTCTTTATGAATGGCATGGTACCTAAATGCAAAACAACAACAACAACAACAACAAAAATGATGCTACAGAGCAAAATTCTCCAGCAAAAATATCTGAAAGGTTCTCTCAAAAACAAATCCTGAAAATTTGTGGAAACTTGTGTATTTTTCTCTCTTGATTAAGTCGAACAAGGATATACAATTAAGATTCAGAATTCTTGTCAAGAAAATCCACTGATAAAGAATATTTCAAGACACGTCTAAATCCCATAAACCATCATCACAGACAAAGTCTATCAAATTTTAGGAAATGAAGATACATTACTTGTCACAGATTTCCTTGGGGGTGCAATTCTCCTCCAAAGCTTTGGTCTCAGTTGCAGTCCCATACTCATCAGTCCCACATATGTATATCGCATTATAGCCACGGAGACGACAGTATCTAGCATACACATCAGCGCTCAGAACACCTGCAAAAGAAAACAACACACAGACAAAGCATTGCATAAACCCCAGAAAGAAACATCGAAATAGCCTTCCACACTCGCGCAACAACAAAAAAAAAACTCAATCCGAAAACCATCCTTATCAGTCGTGTGCCACAACACTCGGTCCACACATTATTCACAATTCCATTATATTTAATCAGTCTTAAAATCTTGCAACAGCTTTTGGATTTGAAATGCAAAACTAGAATCGGATGATTTCGAAGCTAAATTGATTTCTATCTATCTGAACAAAGCATCTGGTTCTAAAACAAACACACACGACTACATGCAAATCGGAGAAGAAGAAGACATAATTTGCACACAGATAAAGAGAGTAGAGATTCAAATTACATCCAATGATGTTTCCGAGATGAGGAACGTTGTTGACGTAAGGAAGAGCACTGGTGATTAGTATATTTCTCTTTCCAGGGATTGGTAACTTGGGGCCGTCGCTCTTTCCGCCGTCTTCCATGGCGAAAGCAACAAGACCACAAATCTAATTAGGGTTTTTCGTGAAGAGTCGGAGACAGGAGAAAGACGAATCAGAGAGGCTGAGAAAGAGAAGAAAAGCTCTTTAGCTTGTATAAAACCTAAGTAACGGCGGCCACAGATAGATCCGGTTCATTTCAGACCGGGTTTGATACTTACTGGTATTAAATTAAACCGGAATCCAAATGCTATTTAGTGAAAGTAACAACAACAGTAGTTTAGTGATTTATCTCACATTAAAAAATTTGTGAAACCTCTAAAGTAAAGTAACAAAGATATTACTGCTGTACTCAAGCTACAACAACATTTTTAGTCTAATACATGCATGCTTATACTAAAAATTTCTTTCTTCTTACAACATCAATAATTAAAAAAAAAAAAAAAAAAAAAAAAAAAAAAAACACACAAACTATAACTATATTGAAACAATGGAATTAAAATGTCAGCATATACAGAAAAATCCCTCGATCACAATCGGTCCTTCCTAAGTTGCTCCACCAACGATGAGGACCCTACGGCTCATGGCGCTTCATCCGCGACTCCGCATCTTCTCGACGACACCATGGAAACAAAATCAAGATCAAGGGGGTAGTGGAAGGGAGAAGCATCTGCGAAATCCCGCTGGTAAGAGTTCTATTGGCGGAATAGCGACGCAGAGTGGAAGAAGGAGGTTCACGGCGAGGAACGGCTGAGAAAGACAGTTAGATCTGGGATCAGAGATTCTGGAGGTTTCGCTGGAACGATCTCGATCGGGGAGGTAGACTCCGATCCGGCGAGGCTAAGCCACCGTCAAAGGTCTCTTATCTACTCCCCACTGTCTTTCTCCTTCACGACTGAGCAAGAACTCTCCTCAACGACGGCGAGCTCGATTCTCTTCCTCCTCCTAAACGCGGCTCTACGGTGGCGGGATGGAAACGGATCTTGGATCACCATCTCCGTTCGGCTAACGTCGTCCAGGCTTACCGGAGGTTCTGATCCAGTAAGCATCCGCAGCTCTGTTGGATGGCGGCTACAAACGTGTTTTACGTTTGTAGATTAGGGTTTTCAGCCTTCGGTTTGGTTCGATTTGTAAACCCAGTCGGTTTTATATTTCATTGGTTTAGTTCGGTTTGATGTAGCGGGTCGGGCCCTTAGGGGATTTTGTATGGGCTTATATCCGAAAATAGCCCATTGGGCATATATTTTTAATAGAATACCCTTTGAAAAAAAAAAAAAAAAAAAAAAAAAAAAAGTTGCTCCACCAGATTTTCTATTTGTCTAGAGTCTACTTGCAGGAGTTGCATGCATCCGAACACGTCTAAGAGATGCTACTGCATTCCTAGCACGTCCATCAGCCATTTCCATCAAAGTTTTCTTCATATTGTTGCACGTCTTTATAGCTTGTTACTTTTGAAATATCTCCTCTCGAGAGAGTTCGTTTGTATTTTCGAATTGGTTAATCTCTTGAATGACATTTTGAAGTTTGATGTGAATAAAAAAAAGTATACCGTTGATGAAAATACTGAAGTAGAGAACCTATAACAAATCTATACAAAAAAAGAGTTTGATATTGGCTTCAGAATTATATGGAGCGTGTTTGTAATAATATAGAATTCGAAAGCAAAATAGATTATTCTCATCGGTCTGTATATAAAAGTGTAATATTTACAATGAGTATTTCCCTCCTTTAACTAAGAGAGTGTAAACATCTTTTAACAATTGTGTCGGCTCAACGAATTTGAGAAGTGACAGTGAAGAAGAAAGCTTCGTCGCATGGTAGACTTAAACCTCCGGTTGGATGATCAAAACCGAACTCTTCTTCTGCTTTCCTAAGCAAAGCTTGGAAAGATGGCTTGTTCAAGAAACAAACCGGAACAAGATATCTCTTCTTCTTCAGATTTTCTCCAACATACACAGCGAAGAACCCTTTGGGTGTTGATGATGATTCCATAGTAAAAGACCGGCGAATGATTTGCTTGGTAGCAAATAAACTTCTCAAGAATGCCATTTCTAGTATTAGAAACCAAAAAGAAGCTTTGAACTAATTGCTCAAGTTAAGATGAATTGATCTTGTTTGATGAGAGAAGCTGTTTGGTTTATGAGCCAAAGGGAAATGTGGGTCTATATATATTGGTGGAGTTAGAAAGGTTTTTATTGAAATTAAAGAAAAAAACGTATGTCTATGAATTGTGAGTGTGACCTACAAGGACCTGGTTTTGACAAACAGATTATATAAAGCAATTGGAGTTTAGGAAGATGTAGTTTAATTAATGTTGGGATGTTGAGATGAAGTGTGTGTCCTACATGCATGTGACCAATGGCTACATTAGTTCTGTCTTCAGCTGCTAATGTCAAGACACCCGATATTTTATTGACTTGACGAATCAATGGTACACATTTAACTAAGAACATTTAATAGTGTTTTCTTTTCTTTTTTTCTCCTGTTAACATTGTTAATAACGACGGTAATATAGAATTTGTTGTAACAGCATTTATCTTTGTTGTGATATTGAGTTTTTAATGTTGGCTTTTACGTGTTCCAAGTAACTAATGTATGAGTAGTGAACTTATTGACGTAAACGTTGCACACGTACTCCTAAGCACATTTTGTGTTCCGTATATGTTATCTGATTCATATCTAGTCTGAAATCAAGATACCCGATCGTATCGCAAGTATGTGCGTATCAAAATACTCGTAGTATCCATATATACCTAACTACCAAAATATTATTGACAAGCCAACGTGAACATTATTCATAAGCATTTCCTCTGATCTGTTCCGTATATGTTATCCGATTCGTATCTAGTGTGAATCAAGACCCTCGAATATCGTGAGATTGTATAGCAAGTACACATCAAAATACTCGTCTTATCCACTATACTTGAGTTTAAGCATTCAAATCCCAAAATATCCGATTCAAAATATCTTAAACCCCCAAAATATCTATCCAAGAGACAAAAAGAAATACGATGATCTTTTCCTTTTCACAAAACAGGTCGGGCCAAAGTACGTACGGTTCTCTGATATTTTTATTTGTATCGGCACTAGTCTCATCCTAGACCCCTTTTTGAGTTTTGTCGAGAGGTACTCAAAGAAGATTTAAAGTAGTACTTAGGCGAGTGTCCTGAATTAACGATAGCCCCAAAAGAGTGAAAGAAGAAGATCACATGGAAAAAAGAGTAGAAGAGTCGTGGAAGTTTGTTTAGTTAGGAAAGTCAATTTTGGTTTCACATAAAAATTAAATATTTCGACCAAACTCTCATGTCCCCATCTTCACTTGTCTGCTTCTTCAATCACAACGGAAGATCATCACCAGAACACAAGTGCCCTTTATTATTAGGTCTTTTGTCCGGTCTATTGTTTGGAATATGGCATTAACAAAAAAAAACTTCTTTATAAGACAAAACCATGTGCCATTTTATCTACAACTCACTAAACTAACCTCTCACATTTTTTTTCAAGGCATACACATTTTGAAGCTATGGCTATTTGGGCTTTTCTTTTATTTGTTAACTGTTCTTCTCATGATCAAATCTCTTTAGAGATTGCTAGGTTGCTAAAGGTCACATTACAGTATACATCGATGATCGGTGAAAGCTAGAGACACAAAAAAGAGATAATATGGTTAAGTATATCGTTCTTCGTCTCAATATCTCCCAAAGTGAAGAAAAATGGTGAAGCTGTGATCTTTAGTTATGTGTTTAAAACTTCCTTTATATCTCTCATATGAGAAACAAGACATAAAATAAAATGAAATAACATGAAGCAATCAATCAAATAGCACCCTAACAAATCATTCACTAAACATTCCCTTCTCCAAAAAAACATCATACCCTTAGAACCCAATTGCTCTGTTTTCTTACTTTCCACACACACACAAAAAAAGTTATCTTTGAGGCTTTTGTTGCTCTTGTTGCCTCGTTCTAGGCCGTTAGGTGATCTACCATCTGACCTATGGGATTATAATATTGAAGGCCTAGTGGAAGTGGAACTGCGACTGGAACCTGAATTTATGAAGACAGGAGTGTCTCTTGGCGAGTGCGTTGTGGAACCGCGTAAGCTGGTACTATTTCCCATGTCTTTTGTCTTGTGGAGGAGAAAGGTTCCTGATAAAATGGTCACAAAGCCACATAGCTCGGTAGCAATTTGCAATCCGCTTTGAGAAGCCCAGTCCTGGACCATAAACAAATGATGATAATGTGTTCATAAATTCGAATCATTTAGTTTATAAACACTTCTCAGAAACCACATTTTTACCTTGAACATGATCATGCTAGCTATGATGGTGAACGTTGTAAACATAACGTAGTAAACTGGAGATATGACCGCTGTGTTAAAATTATCCAGAGCCTGCGAGAAATGAATACAAAAGATGAAAAAAAAAAATTTGTTACTCCAAAAAAACATGGAAATGTGACAGTAAAACAAACATTTGTTAATTATTTATTACCTTGTTCAAGTAGTTGATTTGTAGAATGCAACATACGGTCACTACTATGATGAAGATCCATGCATGGAAGTACTTGAACTGGTTCATTCCCGAAAACGTCAGCTTTATGGCAATTGCTACAGCTTTAACACTCATAACCTAACATGCAACAAAGACAGAGACACTTACTTAAGAAAAAGAGAGATCTAGCTACTAAGAGATGGCTCAAGAAAAAAATGAAAACATACTGTAAGAGAGCCCATTAAAGAGCAAATTCCAACATATACTATCATATGCGTCTTCCCATAACGTGGCTCGTAGTAGAAGATCAATATAAGCACCACAACCAAGACCACAGCAGAATACGCAAGGAAACCTGGTTAATACATTCAAACATGTATATCAGTCCAACTAGAGAATCAGTGTTGTTTGACAAATTTTTAAAAAAATCTCTAGCTATTGCTATATATACCTGGTTCAGTAGCAAGGTGCCACACTTGCTTGACTGATTCAATGTCTTGCTCATGAGGAGCATGTAAAACAATCGTTGTTGATCCAACAACACAGAGAATGCAGCCAAGTATACCAAACATATGCAACTTCTCTTCCAAAATAAAATGTGCTAGCACTGCGCTGCATACCACGGTTCTCGTTTTCAGGAAACTACGTTGATTTACATAGATAGAACGGTAAAGAGATACGCATAGTGGATACAGATACCTGAAAATAATACTTAGAGCTCCCAAAGGTGTCACTAGAATAGCCGGTGCAAATGCATATGCTGCGAAATTGGCTATCTCCCCAACAATCACTATAACAAGTAGGAATACAAAATTAGTAATCATAACCAAAGCTCCATTTCCATTGATGAAATCCAATAGAATCTTGGATTTGAAATTTTTTTTCTATGACTTTACTTGTTCATATCTCCTTCTTATCCCAAATTATTTAAAATATATGATGTAAGATCAATCAAATGATGATACTCTTCCAAGCTATCAGATTTCTGTCAGACAGAACCATGATATCTCAATATAAAACCAAAGTTTTCAGATAAGACAAAGAGAGACTATTTCAATAGTGATAAGATCCAAAACATGTCCCAACCACACAAAACTACCAAAGCCATAACATCTCTAAGCTAAATAGCAAAATGTAAAAGTAAGATTTGCAGCAGAACTTCCCAAAACCTTTATAGGGGGATAATGATCAGTCATCAGACTTACTTGTTATCATTCCAGCCCACCACCAAGGTTCATACAAGTATCCATACCCTCCTTCACCTGATCACAAATGATCAACAAGAAGAATTAGTTAAACAATATGTGTGATTTTGAAGTAAGTAAAAAAAATTCTGAATATATAAATCAGGAGAACCTGCTCTGGCTCCACTAACACCGGCCTTCTTAAGACCTTTTTTCTTGATGATGAAGCTAGAACCGATGAATACACTCGAAGACACAGCTAAAATGACTCCATGTATATTATCAGGTGACATCTCCTCCATCTTTGATGATATTTTATAGTACTTTTTGCTTATATATACAATTAAAATGATTTCAGCTTGTTGTTAATAATGAAAAGTTCCAGAGAGTTTTTGGCTTTCAGATATAGCTTATTGCGTCTACAAAAAAACAAACAAAAATAAAGAAGAATCAGTATATCCACTCTATAATCAAAAATCAAACAAAGAAGATTACTGATTAATTAAGCAATTGCCTCACAAATCCTGGAACAATAGATTCTGACAAAAAAAAATCTTGAGTTTTTAAATAATCTCATTGTGGCTGAAAAATTAAAGACCAGACAAATGGCATAAGTAGATTACATAGAGAGACCAAAGAGACAAAAACACAGACATGTAAGCAAGGAAAAAGACAAATCTTAACACATAAACAAAAATAAATCAAACGATGTCTCAAGAAACAGCTGGGACTACAAAAATCTAGGATCTTTCGAATTGTTTCTGAATTTGCTCAATTTAAGATTAACGAATCATAGAAGAGGATTAAGACCCACAAATACTCGGTTTTTATACGTTACCTTTCCCAAATCAAATCACCAAAACGATCACTAAGGAAAAGAAAAAAAATATATATATATATATATCTGGAAGGTATAAAAGTAGCAATAGAATATTCGAATCGTATCTCAAACCTTTTTCATGTTGTACACCAAAACAAAATCAACAATGCGGAAGACGTGATAAATTGTTTACTTTTATTTTTCTTGGTGATGATAACGTAATGTGAAAAATTTTAGGGTTCTTTTGTGTTGTCTGGAGAACTGAATCTGAAAGAAGAAAAAAAATGAAAGCAAAGAAGAGGAGAGGACAGAGAGATTACAGTAGTATTGTGACGAAATTATAGGAAACTTTAGTTATATCTTAATTCACAAACACACTCATAATACAACTCAAAACATAAGAGTTACACCCATATACAAAACTTCTAAATTTAGACCGTTTCGGTTCTACTTTTATTGTTCCTTTTTTTGTCAGAAATATTATTTTATTTTATTCTGAAATTTGCTTAGTTAAATAGTACTAATATTTTAAGAAAAAACGAATGGAATTCTTCACTACCATTCCCAATTGTATAATACAGCGATCCTTTAACAACGACTAATTAATTATATATCAAAGTTTTCATGGCTTAAGTGTTATATATTTTTGTTTCTTCGTAACACTTTGGAACTTGTATATTTTACATATATGTAGATTGAAAGTATAAAGCAAGTGTTGAGAAAGATTATTATTATTGCAAGGGGACACAATCTAAGTGATAATGGTGCTTAATTAAGTAAACTAGTGGATGGTCCTCATGAACAAGTCACGTCTATGTGAAGTGATGAGAATGTGGCCGATGGTGAGTCCACAGAACAAACCAGGTATATAGCCTATTGCAGCTGCAATCCAGCTAAAGACTTGATCTTCTTCTTCCTTTTCCTCATCTTGCTCTTGCTTTGTTGTCTCTTCTTCTCGGCCGCAGATTTCTTGAAGAGGAAAACCGCATAGACCGGGATTCCCTATAAACGATGAGATATTCTGGCTTTGAATCTGAGTGGCTTGTGGTATTGGGCCTTCAAGCCTGTTGTAAGAAAAGTTCATCCACCCCAGAAACGTGAGTTTCCCAAGCTCAGGTGGAATACTGCCGAATAAACTGTTTTGAGATAGATCCAATGATTGGAGATTGGTCAAGTTTAATAGAGATGATGGTATACGGCCTGTGAAAGCATTGTTTGACATGTTGAGTACAATCAGTTCCTCAAGTAAACAGATGGATTCCGGAATACCTCCTTGGAATTTGTTTCCGGAGACATCGATGGTTTTGTAGATTTTGAAAACACTGCCAACCAGCTCCATATTCGATCCTTTGTTCGTCACAAACACAGACTTATGATATAATTCTTGGGTTATTCCTGGAGCCAAAATCATCTGCATATTATAAACAACGCCTACGGCCGATGACATTGCACTCCAACCAACAAAGTAATCTGATGGCAACACTCCAATGAAAAGATTTTCCGAAATGTCAAAGATTCGTAGATTAGGGAAACTCAAAGAAACCCTAGGAGAAGCTATTGGCCCATAGAACTTGTTAGAACGAAGGACAAGTATCTGTAGATCGGGCAACGAACTCAACCAGAATGGAAATTTTTCCTTGATTCGGTTATTTTCCACGTTCAAAAACTCGAGACGAGTGGAGTTGATTAGAGACTTGGGAAGTTGTCCTGATAACCGGTTGCCACCAACATCAAGTGATCTCAAGCGATCACTGATAATTTCTTCTGGAATAACACCAGAGAGACTGTTATTCCGAAGATGCAAGATCGAAAGAGAAGAATTGAACATCTTAAAACACCGAGGAATAGAACCGCTGAAATTGTTGTTGGACAAAACAAGTATTTGAAGATTATTTGCTCTAGGAATCTCTCCAGAAAACTGATTATCAGAGCCTATAAAGTAACTGATAGTAGAGTTTGGTAACATAGTTAGTTCCCCACTAAAAGAATTCTGAGCAATGTTTACGTACATCAAAGCTGACAGACTCCATAGCCATTCTGGTATTTGGCCTGCAATTTGATTGGCAGAGATGTCTAAAACCTGCAAACTGGTTTGGTTTTGTAGAAACTTGGGAAACTCAGAAATATTGCAGGACGATATAGTCAATTCCGTTATGGGTGAGGGAAAATGGAGAGTGGAACTGATCTTCAAATTAATTCCTGAAAGATCAAGTGACGTAAGTGACGTGAGATGCAAGAAGATGCTGAAATCATTAATAGACCTCCCTGTGTTCCAGAAAGAGAGGCTAAGTTCCGAGAGTCCGACTAGTTTTGATATAGATCTTGGGATTGGTCCATTGAAATTGTTTTCTCTAATGTATAAGTATCGAAGGTTAGGTTGTGAAGAGATATTCCCAATCTCAAGTGGACCCGTGAAGTGGTTTCTGCTTAGGTCAAGTCTAGTCAGCGAAGGGATCATGAAGAGAGAAGAGGGAATGGTTCCATAAAATGAATTTCCACTAATCATAAAAGACTTCAGTTTGGAGAGGCTACTCATGTTGTTAGATGGGAGCATACCTTTTAAATGGTTAAAACTAAGGTCGATTGAGATGAGCGAGCTCAAATTGAATAACACAAGAGGGAAGTTCCCACTGAGCTTGGTCGATCGAACATCCAACTCTGTCAGCTTGTTTAAATGCCCCATCGAATACGGTAACTCACCGATGAAATCATTATCAGAAAGATCAAGATTCGTGAGATAAGTAAGATTTCCGAGTGAAGAAGGAAAATTCCCAAAGAGATTGCTACCACGAAGATCCAAATCCCTCAAATACTTCAGGTTGTTGATGGAATCTGGTAGGATTCCCAAGAGATAATTGAAGCTAAGATCTAGGCTTTGAAGATGTTGTAGTCTAAAGAGGCTACTATTAAATCTCAAAGGGCCGTTGAGATTAATGAACCCGAGGTCTAACTCAACAACCTTGCCTGTCTTAGGATCACAAGAGACACCAACCCAAGAACAACAATCAGTGTTGTTCCTCCACCTCTCTGTCTTTTTATCACCAACAATCCCATTGGAATTGAACTCTTGGACATAAAACTCGTTCTTGAACTCCCAAAGAGCATCCCTATGGTCTGGAAGACACAAGTGTTTAGCATGAGAAGAACCAAACACAAGTATTGATTGAGAAAGACAGAAGACTAAACACAAGCTCCAGATTATTGTTATCATCCTCCTCTCACTACAAGAATGCATCATACTTTTCTCTTTGATTTTTTTTTTTATTTTTTTTTCCGGTGAAACGGATTGATTATATTTTTCACATTTGTGGTTGTGGGGTTAGAAGAATGTAAGATAAGTCTCCTTTGTAGACAGCAAGATAAGATATTTCTTCCACAAAGACTATATCATTCCCATCTGTGTGGTGTGTGTGTATCGTTCAAACGCTCTGCCAAAAATTTGTCTTTTATGTTTCTTCACTTCCAAGTTTTCGTTTAGACTTTTCTCTGCATTACAACATCCTCTGTTTTATTTTCAGAAATCGGGACTTAACTACAATAGCAGCAGCAGCAGCAGTAGAACCACAATAGATTATTAAAAAAAAAAAAAACATGATTGTCGCAAAGTCATTGATCATTCTAAATAAGTGATGTTTGAAAAGTCAAAGAGTAACTAATATCTAGCTCAATGACAATGAATCAGAACCTGCTCTGGCTATGCATACACTCACCTTCTTAAGACCTTTTTCTTGATGATAAAGACAGAGCTGTATGTAATGAAATTTTGGGAACAAAGCACTCTCATTATAAAACTCAAAACATTATAGTACACATACAAACTTATAATTTTGTAGACTAAAAATAAATACGAATTCAGACTAACATACTGTTTCACCATTCACAATTGTATTGGCCAAACCTTATTCTCTATGACCAAACCTTCTTAATCAAACAAAGTGTTGAGATGGTTTATTGATTTGAATTATTACAAGGGGACATCATCCTCCTTAGAAACGATTTATTCAAGTAAAATAGTGAAAGATTCTCATGAACCACTCACGTTTGTATGAAGTGAGAATGTGGCCAATGGTGAGTCCACACACAAGACCAGGTACGTAGCCTATAGCAGCTGCAATCCAGCTAAATACTTGTTCTTTTTGTTCACCTTGCTCTTTCTTTAATTCTTCTTCTTCTCCTCCTCCTCCGCAGGTTTCTTGGAGAGGAACACCACATAGCCCGGGATTCTCTGCGAATGAAGAGCTCTTTTGACTTTGAATCTGAGTGCCTTGTGGTATCGGACCTTCAAGCCTGTTGTATGAAAAGTTCATTTGTGCTAGAAACGTGAGCTTCCCGAGCTCTGGTGGGATTTTTCCGGATAATCTGTTTTTAGATAGATCCAATGATTCAAGATTGGTCAAGTTTGACAGAGCTGGTGGAATAGAACTTGTGAAAGCGTTGTTTGACATGTTGAGCACAATCAGTTCCTTAAGTAAAGCGATGGATTCAGGGATACCTCCTTCGAATTTGTTACCGGAAACATCAATGGTTTTGTAAATTGCGAAAACACTCCCAACCAGCTCAATCTTCGATCCTTTAGCTGTCATAGTCACTGAGTTTTGATAGTTTCCAGAGTCGTCACGTCCCGCATACCTACTCGGGATAACGTCTACAATGTCTATGACTGATGACATTGCACTCCAACCAGCAAAGTAATCTGATGGCAAGACTCCACTGAAGCGGTTTTCTGAAATGTCAAAGATCCTCAGCTTGTTGAAGCTCGAAGACTCTCCAGGAAAAGATATTGGCCCATGGAAGTCGTTAGAACGGAGGACAAGAATCTGTAGACTAGGCAACGATCTCAACCATAATGGAAATTTATCACTGATTATGTTGTCTTCCACGTTAAGAAACTCGAGACGAGTGCAGTTGATCAAAGACTTGGGAAGTTCTCCTGATAACCGGTTGCGACCAACATCAACTGATCTCAAGTGTTCACTTACAGACTCCTCTGAAAAAGTACCTGAGAAGTTGTTATTACGAAGATGCAAGACCGAGAGAGTAGTATTAAAATTCTCAAAACACCGAGGAATAGAACCGTTGAAGTTGTTGTTGGATAGAACAAGTGTATCAAGAGAAACTAATTTGCATATTGTCCTAGGAACCTCTCCCGAGAACCGATTATCAGAGCCTAGAAAGATCGTCGTAGAGTTTGGTAACAAAGGAAACGGATGGTGGAATGCGTTTGAACTTATATCAAGCATGATTAGTTCTCCACATCTTTGAATAACATCCACTGGTCCTTCAAAACCACTGAACGAATTCTGAGAAATGTTTACATACTTCAAATCTGGTAGACTCCACAACCACTCCGGTACTTGGCCTTCAATTCGATTGGCAGAGATGTCTAAATAGTATAAAGTGGTTTGGTTTTCTAGAAACTTGGGGAATTCAGCAATATTGCAGGATGCTAAAATCAAGGTACCCATCAGTGAGGGAAGACTGAGAGTAGAGCTGGTCTTCAAATTAATCCCGGAAAGATCCAAGTAACCAAGTGACAAGAGAGGTGAGAATATGCTTGTGTCAAGCGTGCTTCTTGTATTAATATAAGAGAGGTCAAGGAACGTAAGAGACTCCAGTTGCAAGAATATGTTGAAATCGACCATGCCCCTCTCTGTATTCCATAAAGAGAGGTCAAGATAGAAGAGTCCAACTAGTTTCGATATAGACTTTGGGATTGGACCATTGAAGTTGTTTTCTAGAAGAGACAAAACTATAAGGTTAGATGGTGAAGACATATTCCCAAAGTCAAGAGGACCGTTGAAGTTGTTTCTTCCCAAGACAAGGGTGGCCAATGAAGGAAGCATGAAGAGAGACGATGGAATAGATCCAGAAAATGAATTTCCAGTAACCTCAAAATCCACTAGTTTTGAAAGGCTACTCATATTAGATGGGAGCATACCTTCGAACTGGTTAGAACCAAGGTTGATCAAGGTGAGCTCGCTCATATTGAGTAGCACACTAGGAAATTTCCCACTGAGCTTGGCTGATCTAAGATGCAACTCTGTTAGCTTGTTTAGATTCCCCATTGAATCCGGTAACTCACCGGTGAAATCATTAACAGAAAGATCAAGATTAGTGAGATAAGTAAGATTTCCAAGCGAAGAAGGAATCTTTCCAAAGAGATTGCAATCACCAAGACTCAATACCCTCAAATGTTTGAGGTTTCCTATGGAATCTGGTAGAGTACCCGAAAAATTATTCGAGCCGAGATCAAGGCTGTGAAGATGTTGTAGTCTAAACAGGCTACTATCATATCTCAAAGGACCATTGAGATAACTGTTCATGAGGTCTAACTCTACTACCTTACCCGTTTTAGGATCACAAGAGACACCGTCCCAAGTGCAGCAGTCAGTGTTGTTCCTCCACTTCTCTGTCTTCTTATCACCAACAATCCCATTGGAATTGAGTTCTTGGACATAGAACTCGTTCTTGAACTCCAAAAGAGCATCCTTCTGGTCTGCATGACACAAGTGCCCAACATGAGAAGCCAAAACAAGTATCGAATTAGAAAGGAACAAGATTAAACAAAAGCTCCATATTGTCATCTTCCCCTGACTACAAGAATGCAACATATTTTTTTCTTTGATACTTTTTTTTTTTTTCTGTGAAAAAGGAAACGAGTGGTGGCTCTAGTAATCCGATCGTCTCGTACATTCGTGGAAAAAAGCTTGACTTAAAAAGTCTCTTGTGAAAAATGGTGGCTGCTTCCACAGAGAATTTTAATTTCCAAATGAACAACGACAAAGTCAATTTAAGTCTCCTCTTGGAAAAAAGTAACCCATGAGGTGTGGGGTTACCGTAGCACAAAGACTCTTTTGATTATTCAAAAGCGCAAACGCAATTTCCTCGGCTGTATGGTGAGCTAGTGGTGAGAGCTAATCGATTGCCTCTTAAATAACTTTAAGTAATAAATAAGAATTAAAATACCTAAAATACTTTAGATTAAAATACTGAAAGATTGTTGTAGCTAAGATATAGGCCATGAAGATGTTGTAGTCTAAACAGGCTATTATTTTATCTCACCGGGCCATTGAGATAACTGTCCTTGAGGGCTAACTCAACCCCCTTACCCGTCTTAGGATTACAAGAGATACCATCCCAAGAACAACAATATCAATGTTGTTCCTCCACATCTCTGTCGTCGTATCAGACTTCATCTTGTCGGGTTCTTGGACATAGAACTCACTCTTAAACTCCCACAAGAACCAACCACAAGTATTGAGTTAAGAAAGTGACAAGATTAAGCACAAGCTCCGTATTATCATCTTCCCCTCACTACAACAATGCATTTTTTGTTTTTGACTTTTTTTTTGCGAAAGTGTAACAAGTGATGTTGATGATTTGGTCTATAGATATCGTCTTTATGAAGGTTGACGCTAGATCCGTTAATTGCTTCCACATGATCAATAATTTTCAAATAAATGGTCAACTCTACAAAGTCAAATCTTCTCTTGGAGGAAAAAAATATATATTAAAAACTCAATACCATGGTGGTGTCTTTGACTCTTAGGCAGCTGGTGCGAAACGATTAATTTGCTATCAACATAAACTATCTATCGAAAGACAAGTAATATTCGGTCAGTCCAAAGAACTCTCTAAATGGACTCGTGGAAGTATAGTAGCTCAAGCCCAGCACAATGGGATAAGGAGTATTGCCAGCAGCTTAGGCCACCGAAGCACCGCCCAACATCGCTTCTTGCATTGTGTCACCAAAACTCATGAGCACGAGAATAACGGAGAGAAATGAAAACAATATAGTATATCAATAATAAAATATGATTTTGTTAGCGCAGTCTCGTAAGTTGCCTCTCCACTTTATCTCTTTTTTCAAAGATTTATACCTTAATCAGTTAAAAAAATCGTTTATCATGTGATCGCATCGTGCTATATTCGGTGTACTGATTTCATAAGTATGCTTCATTAAATTTGTAAATTCTAAAATTAAACAATTTTAGTTTTAATTAATTATTTACATTCTTGGCAAAATAAAAATGAGAGATGAAAACTTAAAAGTGAAATTTTCAAATCAAACATAATTATGTTATTTTATTTCGTATGCTTTAATATTCAAAATTTAAAATATATTATAGACATCTTTGATTATAAAATTTCTTTGATAATAAAATTTTAACTTCTTATGTGCTGAATTATTCGACAATTATAATCATTTTAAAATTTAGTCGATCGATTTTGATTCTATTTATTTTTCTGAATAAAAAAACATAAGTAAATGATATATTTTTCTTCCTTTCTTAAACTTCACAGAAAAATATATATTTCTATCGAGAAACTTTTTTGAGTTTGTATCTCTGGATGTCGAATATGTGCATATTTTGAGTCTTGTCCTTCGATGTTGAATATGTGTAATACGTTTAAAATTTGTTTATGTTCTTTAATGTCGAATATATATGTGAGTAGTTTGTGTTTGTGTCATTTGATGTATGTGTAACTAGTTTGATTTTTTTTTGTTTTTTGATGCCGAATATGTATAATTAGTTTGAGTTTGTTTTTATTTTTTTTTAGCAAAAGTGTTTGTTTTCTCTAATGTACATTCGTTTGAGTTTGTTTGTGTTATCTGATATTGAATATATGTAAATAGTTTTATTGTGTCATTTGATGTGGAATATGTGTAACTAGTTTGAGTTTTTATCTTTAGAAACCGAATATGTGTAAATAATTTGAGTTTATTTGTTTTTTTGGATGTCGTGTAATTTGTTTAAGTTTGTATCTTCAGTTGCCTAATATGTGTAACTGATGCAGCGCATCTTCTTCTTCTTTTCCTTTTCTTTCTGTTGGGTTTTTAACTTCTTTATTTACGTGGGCTTTACGTTTCGTTTGCACTACGCTAAGTCGGTCTTAGTTTTAACCTAGGGTTTTCTTTGTTTCGTTTATTTAAATAGCTTCTCACGTTTCATTGAGAAGGATAACTTTTATTGAATAATATTCAGAGCTTTGAGCTTTCCTCTTTCTTGTTTATCGGCTATTCTCTTAGAATCAACGATCTACAAGTTTTTCTGTCTTTTGTTCGGCATTCTTTGAATCAACGAACTTAACGACAACCCCTTTTGTTTGGCTATTCATTGGAATCAACAAGCACAAGGTCTATCAACGGTTACGCTGCGCCAGTTTTGGTATCAGAGCCAAAGACGGTCGACATCAACTTGTTCGTTTCTTTAGTCATGGCCCCAGCACGCAACTCAAAGAAACCAGAAGGACGTGACGAGGAATCTTTCAACGAATGGGCTGAGCTTCGACACACTTTACTGTCGATGCAGGAGAACATTCAAGCAACAATCGCTCAGTCCATGCAAGCGTTGGCAGAGACGGTTATGCAGAACCAGTTCCAGCAACGAGGCGAGGACTATGAGAGTTCGGATGGTAGTCTCGGAAACCCTTTTGCCCGTGATCGCAAACCAAAACAGAGACACCACGGTGGAACAGGGGAACGAGAACGTGGGGAACGAGAACGTGAAGACAACCGATGGGAGTCGGGTTTTAAACTCGAACTACCGGAATTCCATGGGAGCATTCGCGGAGATGAGCTGTTAGATTGGCTCACCGCTGTGGATGAGGTTATGGAATTTAAACACGTTCCCGAGGAAAGAAAGGTCGCTTTGGTGGCCACCAAATTTCGGGGCAGAGCCGCATCATGGTGGACACAATTGAAGTCGACAAGAGCTCGCACGGGAAAACCAAAAATTGAGTCATGGGATAAGTTACAGAAGCATCTCAAACTCTCGTTTCTTCCACAGAATTACGAACGTACGATGTACAATCGCTTGCAAAATCTTCGACAGGGTTCACGCTCGGTTGATGAGTATGCTGATGAATTCTTTTTATTAATCACAAGGAATGAGATCTTTGACACTGAACTCCAGTTGGTTTCTCGTTTTATCGGTGGGTTGTGACCTCAACTCCAGAGCTCACTGAATCAATTCGATCCGACAACCATTGCTGAAGCTCATCGCAGAGCAGTTGCGTTTGAACAACAGTTCAAGGTAAACTCCACCTGGAATTCGACCAATCGCACACGGAGCTTTGGGGGAGTCAGCAGCGACAACGTGAAACCCCAATCTAATGGGAAAGACGTGGAAGCTTCGGGTAGCTCGGGTGCTGCACCGCCGGAGGCTCCAAATCCACGGCGTTCCACACGACCTAATGCATTGCGTTGTTTCACTTGTGGGGAACAGGGGCATCTTATGACTGCTTGTCCTCAAAAGACTCGTCGTGGGCTGTTGATGGACGATGTTGTATGGGACGATGACTGTGGCGAGCAAGGGGACGACGGTGATGTTTTGGAAGAGGATCGTCATACAGGTGACACAGGAGCTATGCTGGTGGCTCGAGTTTGTTTGGCTCCTGTTGTGTGTGAGGAACCTTGGCTTCGTACCAATATTTTTCAGTCGACCTGTACTGTCAAGGGGAAGGTTTGTCGCTTCGTGATTGACTCAGGCAGCAGCCGTAATGTTGTGTCAGAGGAGGCGGTGAAGAAGCTAGGCTTACAACGAGAAGTTCTTCCGGTACCTTATAAACTGACTTGGTTAAATAAAGGAACAGATATATGTATATCTCATCGCTCATTGGTGTCATTATCCATCGGCAAGCATTATAAGGATAAATTTTATTGCGACATTGTGCCTATGGACGTGGGACATTTGATTTTTGGACGTCCGTGGCAGTACGATCGTGATGTTTCACATAGTGGCAAAACTAATGTGTATAGTTTTGTTTTTGAGAATCGGCGCATAGTGTTACTCCCAAATCATGTGCCTACGACGTCTTTGTCAAGCACGTTGGATAAGGAAGGCATGGGGAAAGAGTTGGTTGTGTCGCATGGCAATAAGGTGTTGTTCTGTTCACCTACAATATTTGAGGAAGAGTTTAAGGATACGGGGTTTGCAGTCGTGTTGTTAACAACGGGTGCTTCGGCCAGTTCTACTGCACCAGTGGAACCATGGGTTGTGGACTTGTTACGTGAGTTTTCGGACGTTTTCCCGGCTGAGTTACCTAAAGGGCTTCCTCCGCTTCGTGACATTCAGCACCAGATCGATCTTGTTCCGGGAGCCGCTCTTCCAAATCGCCCCCATTACCGTATGAGCCTGCAAGAGCATGAAGAGTTGCGACGTCAGGTTGAAGATCTCGTCGCAAAAGGCCATGTCCGAGAAAGTTTGAGTCCGTGTGCGGTACCGGCTCTTCTTATTCCCAAAAAGGATGGTTCTTGGAGGATGTGTGTGGATAGTCGGGCAATTAACAAGATTACAGTTCGCTATCGTTTTCCTATTCCGCGGCTGGATGACTTATTGGATCAAATAGGAACTGCAACCATATTTTCTAAGCTGGATCTTAAGAGTGGCTACCATCAAATCCGTATTCGACCAGGAGATGAGTGGAAAACGGCGTTTAAGACGAGAGAAGGTTTGTTTGAGTGGTTGGTAATGCCGTTTGGTCTGTCTAATGCTCCCAGTACTTTTATGCGTGTGATGAATCAAGTGTTGCGACCATTCATTGGTAAATTTGTGGTTGTATACTTTGATGACATCTTGATCTTCAGCTCTTCTATTACGGCACATCAAGATCATCTTCGTCAAGTTTTGTTGTTACTTCGTCAAGAAACTTTTTATGTGGCGAAGCAAAAGTGTGAGCTGGGAGTTAATCAGGTATTATTTTTGGGATATGTGGTTTCTTCCGAGGGTTTGTCAATGGATATGAGTAAGGTAGAGGCGGTGAAGTCGTGGCCTGTTCCGACGTCGGTGACGGAAGTGCATAGTTTTCATGGCTTGGCATCGTTTTACCGCCGGTTCATTCCTCATTTTAGCACTATTATGGCACCATTAACCGATTGCATGAAGGAGGGAAAGTTCTTCTGGAGCGATGAGGCACAGGCGGCTTTTGATCTTGTGAAGCACAAGTTGACTACCGCTCCTGTATTAGTTCTTCCGGACTTTGAGTTACCATTTGAACTCCACTGCGATGCATCGAAATTAGGCATAGGAGCTGTCTTAAGTCAGCAGTCTCGGCCAGTGGCTTATTTTAGTGAAAAGTTATCAGGAGCAAGAAGTCGCTATAGTACCTACGATGTGGAGTTTTATGCTGTGGTTCAGGCTATTAAACACTGGAGACATTATCTTGTGCATCGGGAATTTGTTTTATTTACGGACCATGATGCGCTCAAGCATCTTGAAAGTCAGGTCAAGGTTTCGTCTCGCCATGCCTCTTGGATAGCCTATTTGCAGCAGTTTACCTTTTCTATTCGACATAAGGCATGCAAATTAAATCGTGTCGCCGACGCACTTAGCCGTCGCCATGCCTTGTTGACAACGATGCACGTGAGTGTGCCGGGTTTTGGTTCCTTCTCGGAACTTTATGCTTCTGATCCTTTCTTTAGTTCCATTTTGGCGGAGGTGCAGAATGGTTCTAGGTCCGACTATACTCTCACGGATGGCTTTCTTTTTCGTGGAGTGCAGCATTGTGTTCCGGATTGTAGTTTACGCTTGAAGATGATCGAGGAGTTACATGCGGAGGGTCATGTTGGTCGCGATAGAACTCTGCAGCTTGTTTCTTCTTCTTACTTTTGGCCTACTTTGAGGCGTGATGTGGAGAGATTTGTCGAACGTTGTCGTTCCTGTCAGCTAGCTAAAGGGACGGCTTCAAATGCGGGTTTGTATCTTCCATTGCCGGTACCTACACAACCTTGGACTGACGTGAGTATGGATTTTATTTTGGGTCTTCCCAGGACTCAACGTGGTAATGATTCCATTTTTGTGGTTGTGGATCGTTTCTCTAAAATGGCCCATTTTGTGCCGTGTAAGCGTACGACGGATGCGGTTCGGGTCGCCCAACTATTTTTCCAAGAGATTTATCGTTTACACGGGTTGCCTACGTCCATTGTCTCCGATAGAGATACACGGTTTTTGAGTCATTTTTGGAGGTCACTCTGGAAGTTGTTACATACGAGTCTTGACATGAGTACGGCGTATCATCCGCAGACAGATGGTCAGACGGAGGTGACTAATCGTGCTTTGGGTAATATGTTGCGTTGCCTTGTTGGTGATAACATTCGTACGTGGGAAACTCGTCTGTGTCAAGCAGAGTTTGCGCATAATCATGCGACTAACAGAAGCTCTGGTTTTAGTCCTTTTGAAATTGTATACAGCTTGCTTCCCCGCGGTCCGTTGGAGTTGGCAGCAGTTCCTGACCCTCGACGTCTGCATGGGCGTGCGGTTGACTTCGTAGATGCTTTGAAGCTTACGCATCAACAAGCTCGTGATCACTTGGACGTTTCTGCTCAACGTTACAAAGACAAGGCTGATGTCAAGCGTAGGGAGTTGGTTTTTCAGCCGGGTGGCAGGGTGTGAGTCGTTTTAACTAAGGACCGAATGCCGTCTCATGAGTACAACAAGTTGCGTTCTCGGAAGATTGGACCCGTGGAGGTGTTGGAGCGCATCAATGACAATGCTTATCGTCTTCAGTTTCCGGATCACATGAAGACTTCCAATGTGTTTAATGTCAAGTACCTGTCCAAGTTCCATGGTGACAACGACGATCCAGATTCAGAGACGAATCTTTTCCTACCCGGAGGGACCTGATGCAGCGCATCTTCTTCTTCTTTTCCTTTTCTTTCTGTTGGGCTTTTAACTTCTTTATTTACGTGGCCTTTACGTTTCGTTTGCACTACGCTAAGTCGGTCTTAGTTTTAACCTAGGGTTTTCTTTGTTTCGTTTGTTTAAATAGCTTTTCACGTTTCATTGAGAAGGATAACTTTTATTGAATAATATTCAGAGCTTTGAGCTTTTCTCTTTCTTGTTTATCGGCTATTCTCTTAGAATCAACGATCTACAAGTTTTTCTGTCTTTTGTTCGGCATTCTTTGAATCAACGAACTTAACGACAACCCCTTTTGTTTGGCTATTCATTGGAATCAACAAGCACAAGGTCTATCAACGGTTACGCTGCGCCAGTAACTAGTTCTAGTTTGTGTCTTGATAAGTAATTTAAGTTTGTATTTTCTCATCGTGCATATGTTTCACTTGTTTGATTTTTATGTTTTCTTATATCGAATAAATGTAAAGTAGTTTGACTTTGTGTTTTATTTAATTATATTGAATATGTGTAATTAGTTTGAGTTTCTAATTAGTTTGAGGTTGTGTTAGCTGACACCAGATATGCCTAACTAGTTTGAATATGTGTTTTTTTATTTCTAAAATCTTATAAAATATGTTTTTATATAAAAAGTAAAAAAATAAAACCATTAAAAATAATAATTTACACAAGTTTTGGCATAAATTTTGAAACTTCGATAAACTTAGATAATTAATATTTATTTCCCTTATCTCAATATACACAATTTATTTATGTTTAGGTTACAACTATTTAAAGTTTTATATATATAGTCAAAGAAAATGAATCTTTTGGTATTTTTCACTAGTAGTTTATTTTCTCCTAATTAAAATAAATTTCTGAAGTTTCAAGTCGCAAAATGACGGCTACCTCTCGCATTAAACTATAATGACAAAAATACCCTCTCAAATCCATAGATTGCTCCTCGACAGTCTCATCTACCTTCACACCTCACCACAGTTCCCAACTATTACCATTCCCTACGATACAATCCACTAGCCACAATACTCAAACTCCAAAAACCAAACATACCAAAAACAAAACCCTACAAAACAATGAAGTGTTGTTACAAATCATCATCAATCCTCTCAACCAAACACCACCCATTCCTCTACAAACAACCAATCTCCTCTCTACCACCATCGCCAGCTTCGTTCCCATCAACTCTCTCTTACCCAACCCGAACCCGATTCACATCCACCCGGATCCAATCTCGTCTCATCCACGACGATCCAGTAAAACAATCATCACAAGACCTAACCTTCTACGATCTTCTCGGCGTCACCGATTCAGTCACTCTCCCAGAGATCAAACAAGCCTATAAACAACTCGCTCGAAAATACCACCCGGACGTTTCGCCACCGGATCGGGTCGAAGAGTACACCGATCGGTTTATCAAAGTTCAAGAAGCTTACGAAACTCTCTCGGATCCTCGCCGGAGAGTTTTGTATGATCGTGATTTGTCTATGGGATTTTCATTCTCTTTCTCCGGTCGACGACGTAACCGATACGATGAGGTAATTATTTTTTCACAATTGTAATTAATTTTTTTTTGTGATGAATCAATAAGGGATAAAAAAAAACAGAACCATAGTTTTGGTTTATGGTTAAGAAAATTTAAACTAGTTTTAGTTATGTCTCATTCATAGATTTATCCATTGATGTTGAGTTGTTTCATTGTTTGATTTGGATATTTTCTTTTTGGTTTCGTATATGGACAAATATGTGTGTGTAGTATTATCCTCAATAATTCTCGTATTATTATTCTTTTATTTTTTGGAATTTTAGAGATTTACTCGGTAGATTCGAGAACCATTTGTATATGTTGTGTGTGTATCTTTGTCGACAGAACTGACCTTATCTTTTTAATATGGTCCCAATGAATTGTGTTGAGGTATGTGTCTATTGAAAGATTGTAGATTTTTTATTTTTATTTTTTAAAAGGTATGATTAGTGGAATAGAGAATGTTGACAAAATGAACTCATTTGATACTTTAGTTGTACAACCATGGGTCCAAATTGTTGATTTTATGTTTAGTTATTTAAATGTAAATGTGAATGTTGTGATTTTAGGAAGTGGTTGAGGAGAAGAGTGAGTGGAAGGCAAAATGGCAAACTCAGCTCTCAGGGCTAAGGAGAAGAAGCAATCAGAAAGATAATGATAACTCAATGTCTTGGGCTGCTAGAATGCGTCGTCAACGTCAAGATTCTTCTTGACACACAACAACACCAACCAAGTCTCTCTAGTCTTCTTATGTATAGTCTTTTTAATTTGTTTGTGTGTAATATAGAAAAGCATAGCAACAATACCCCGCAACTTTGTATATATATATGTATAAACTTTTCTATGTGCCTATAATAATCGGCAAGCACACTGAAATAGATATAAACCCTGATTACTAAAGAATAACTCTTAAAGTAAGGCTATAACAATATAGTGTTAACTCTACAAATTAATATATATATATATATCAATTCAAAATTAGTATTTCGCTTCAGTTTATTAATCGATAAAATTAATAACACTAATAAAATATTACATTTTTGATGTTATTAATTTATAAAGGTTTTACTGTGAATGATAAACTAATGGTTAATAGCATATAAAAATAACATAGCTAGAATAAATGTACATAAATAAGAAAATTTCATTGTAATTTCATTTTAACATGAAAACAGAAATAGAGAAATTTTTACCTTACAATAAAAAATATAGAAATGATTAAAAAAAAATCCAACTGGTTTTTAGCTAAACTAAATATTGTAAACACCTTATTTTCATACGTTTTACAACTGTTTTCTTTATCTTCTAACACATGTTCAATGCTCATTTCTATATGTTATATTTACCCATCTGATTCCTAACCGATAACCAGGTCGAGAATGATTTTAATGTAAGATTATGACAATGCAGTATAAAATCTATAAATTAATACCTTAATAAATAAATATATATTTTTATTTCATACTGGTTTTTTTGTCTTAATTAATATATCAATAAAATTATAACTCTAATAAAATATTATACTCTCGATGTTATTAATTTATAAAGGCTTTATATTAAATAATAAACCAATGGTTAGGAGCATATATTATAAACGTAGACTATTAAAAATAGAAATTACACATTTTTACCTTAAAAATAAAAGTAAATAAAAATGACAAAAATCCATCCGGGTTTTAGGTAAACAAAATGTCGTAAACACCTTATTTTCATATGTTGTATAACCTCTTTCTTTTATCTTCTATTCACATGTTAAATGATTATTTCATCTGTCCGTTTCTATTATCTATTACATCCGTCCACCCGATTTGTAACGGACGGATATCAGAACCTTCAAGAACTTTAGTATGTGTCACCAACAAACTCCAAAGATAACCCGCCTCCAACCACTTTTTCTGATCACTTTCTCCAACTAAGCCCATGAATGTTTGGGAGATTTTGGTGGTTTTTAGATTATATATTATAGTTTTTAGATTTTAGATTTTTGTTTTTGATTTTTGCAAAATAAAACTAAAAGTAAATGGAACTTTTTTAGAAAAATTTATATATATGTTTGGTACAGAAAATCTCAAAAATCCATTGAAATGAGATTTTGGATTTTGTTAATAAATTAGTAACATCTCTAAAAATCTAAATTCTCTAATCTTAGGAAACTCCCACTTTTCATAAAATCTTGAATGGTTAAAAAATGAATTTTTAAAAAATTTAAAACCAAAAAAACCATTTAAAATATGTTACTTAAAAATTAATTATTTAATTTTACAACAACGTTACAACTTACAACACTTCAGCAAATAATTCATCACAAATTTAAATATATATATAAAAACGGAAATAACATTTAAGAATTCACATTTTACACTTATTAGCCGTTAGTACACACTCACGGCGCGATCAAACCACACTTCTTAAACTCCAATTTTACCCTCTCCATCTCTTCCTCCGGCAACGTAACCGTCACAACCCTCTCCTCCGATTTCGCCGCCACGTAAATAACCACCAACCCCTCCTCCCCTACGCCTTCAACATTACAGTAAACCGAATCCGGCGACTTCCCCATCACTCTGGCTCCGTACAAATCCTCACCACTCAGATCCACAAACGTCAATTTCGCACCGTACACAACAAAATCCAAATTCCCATCACAGCTCCTTCCGATCTCCTCGATTCCAAATCTCTCATCCATCGCTTCCCCCATAGCTCTCACCAGTTCCTCCACCGTCGCTTCCGCCACCGGAAAATCAACTTGAACCGAACTTATCACCTGACTGTTACGAATCGCGTTATTAGGTTTCAGATCGTTCGGATCGTTTTTGATGATCGTAACCGTCACAGGCTCTGGCTCCGCCCTAACCTTAGCTATGCATTTCCATATGATCCCGGAGATGATCTCGAACACCGGAACCGAGTTACCTCCGTTCGCCGGAAAATGTGGTGATATCTGATCGGCGACTGAGAGATTGAAACAGTACGTCGCCATTTTCTTGTTGTTTGGAGTGACCCAGAGATCTCCAACCGGGTCGACCCGTTTAATCGAAACCGGGTCTTTAACCGTTGGGTTTGGACTTTGGAAGCTTCTGTCTCCCTTAGAGGGTGTTGGGGCATGAATCTTTTCTCCGGTAATGGCCTTAGTCCATAAGTTGAAGGCGTAAAATAGAGAGGATGAGTCTCCAATTATATTGGCCCAGCTCAGGCCCAAACCTAATCCTCCGCATTTAAACCGGGTCATCTGCGTTAACAAAACCGATAAAAAATTAGCTTCAAACCGGCTTAGAAGGTGAAAATATGTATCAAATCGGTTTAGAATTTACAAACCATACGTAAGAGAGTTATTATCCAAAATCCTATCTGAAAACCATTTTAACATTTTCGATATTTAGAAAGTAAATTCTCGGATACAAATAAATTGATCCAAAAACAGCTATATATTACTTTATTTTTCAGATTTTCGTTTTTTTCTTCTTTCAATCTTCATATATCGAAGGTCATGGATCTTGACATGTGAAACTCTTAGTTCCAACGAATTAAATTCGTCCCAATCTAGTTCGCAACTCAAGGTTGAAAAGTCGGAATGTTTTATTAAATTAATTAATTGTACACCTACTCCGAGTCAGTCTTCTTTCATGCAAGTTCATGGTTCAAACAGGAATTTGTTCGTGTATTAAATTTTGTTGTGACAGTTCATGCATTTAATGTTCTAATGGAGTATATGTTATTTTGTCTTTCTTGATTAGGGCATACGGTACCCAAAAAACCCTAACAGAGATTTCTAATCTAGTTTAAGCTCATAATTGCCTTTTTCCAACTCAATAAAATCAGACCCCATCCATGATCCATCAGCATGGTTGGTCTTCTTTTCTTTTTCTTTTCTGCTTAATATTATAAGTGTTTTATATACCATCTTTTCTTTTCTACATATCTTCTTTTTATTAGTGTTGTTACTTGTTAGCAAAGATAAACTGTGAGGACCAGTCCATCTCAATGAAGGCCAAAAATATAATAGAAACATTTCTAAAAAACACAAGATTTAGTATATAGTACATATTTTCTGGTTGACAGAAAATATTAAAGATTTATAATAATACTTTATTTTTTTGGCAAATGGTTCAAGATTGAACAATGCAATACCATATCATGTATGTATAACCATTTTAAGAACATTTTATAGTCAAATATATGATATATCTCAGTCAATATTAAATGTGTCTATCTCGCGAGAGAGAGAGAGAGAGAGAGAGAGAGAGAGAGAGAGAGAGAGAGAGAGAGAGAGAGAGTAGTAGCATTAGTAGTGCATGTGTAAAACTAAAGGAATATTGTAGTCAGATTATCTATACCTGAACATATATCAACGGAGAGATCGTCAACTCCGGTCCAATAGGTTGATGGTAAACGAGAAACTCATCAACTGACCGATCCGGTTGACTGAGCCACTCTTCCACAGTGAGATTGCATTGACCTTCCACGAAACGCGTCCCAGAGTCGTTGCATTTGATGTACGGACGCCCCGAGTCTCTCCGTGAAAACCTGCCTGTGGTCCAAGCGATCTGGTCGAACAGCATGAACATACTCTCTTTCATGTGTCTCACGGTTAAGTCACGTGCCGTCTCGGGGGAGTAGATATACGTCGCCTTGAGGTAATGGAGCTTCATGGCTAGGTCTAAACCGGTTGGTTCGTGAGTTGTACCTGTCTCTGTCGGTCGGGCCGCACCCACCGTCGATAACCGGATGCTGTGAATCGGACCTTGTCCCTGTCCCTGTTCTTGAGATCGACCCATGATGACTTAGTGGAATTGAATTGATTCTACGTTATCTCTTGTCTCGAACTAAGTACTAGTCGATCAATGTATGTAACACTTACATAAATAAATAAAAAAGCAAATTTGTTATTTCTCTCCGCTATACATGTAATATAATATTTGTAGGTGATGAATGTAATGTGATGAGGCCCTCGTGTTATATAGGGACGATCGACGAGCACTTCTAGTGTTGTTAACTTGTTGTTATGCTATAAGTAGGTGAAGCTGTTTAAATTAATAATTAATTGCCTTATCCTTTTTCACGAAAGTATATGATGAAAGGGTCCAATTCATCGTTCATAATTCATATACACTTAATTAATATTTATCACCTACCTTACTTTTTATCTATATTTCTTTTCATTATTTTATGTCTATTTCAGCATTTAAAATAGAAGTATAGTGCCAAAATAAATCGATTTTTTTAATAAAAATCAACACTACTATATCATTTACGTAAATTTTGTGCTAAATAAAAATATACTATCATCTATGATGGTTTGAAGAAAAGAGTATAGTTAGATAACGTGGCCACAAACAATGGAGTCATTTAAAAAAAAAAAATCTGTTTAATTTTTATAGTCAGATTAATCTATTAGCTTACTTTTATAGTTATAGTTATATAAAATGAGTAAATTTCTTATTATATAATATATATATAAATAATTTGTGTGTAAATTTCTTAGTATATATATATATATATATATACACACAAATTGTTTTTCAACGTAATTTTGGAACTATTGATATATGTATATGTAGAAAGCAAATCTAAATCTTCTTACAGTTTTTAGGGATTTTCGTCACAGTTAATGTCTGGGTTTACCATCTGGTCATTTATCTTGTGTCAATCTTTTTAAACTGTTTTGTTAGTCATTTTCATAAATTAATAGGATATATCCCGTGCTTAAAGCACGGGTCAACATTTAAAAAAAAATTATAATATAATAATAAAAATTATTGTTTTATTTTTTTAAAAATTATTTTGTTTGAGATTATTTATTTTTAATTGCTATGTAAATCTATTAGTCTATTTGAATACTAATTATTTTAGAATATTATAGTATTTTATTTTTGACGTATTATTACAGTTTCATATTATTTATTTGTTGTATTTGCATCATATTTTGTGAAATATAAAATAGTAATTTTAATATTATAATTGTGAGTAAATAAAATTATTAATATATCATCTATATAAATTTAGTTTACCAACCCGCCAATGTTGAAATTAAAACACACATTTTCATACATTGAGTAATATATCTTCGTTTTAAAAAATTCAAATCACAATATATGCAGAAAATATGCATTTTATTAATTATAAGTATTATATGAAAGTTCTAAACAATTTGTAAATAAAATAAAATAAAGATGATAGGAGAATCATAATTTGAAATCTTAACAAAATCTTCGAATTTAGTTATTAAAAATAATTGTATTGTATACTTGGATATAAAATCTTAGTTTTTAAAATTCTGATTGGTTTATATATATTTTTTAAAAATAGTTAGTAATTTCGTCCATAATTTATTAGAGAGAGAAAATATTTTTTTAGATTTTTAGATTTTATAATATTTGATATATGAGTGTTTTTTTTATTTTTAATTTAATTATATTTATTTAAATTAGTTAATTAATCTTAATTAATTTTTTCTAATAGCTATTAAATGTAATTTTTTACACATTTAAAGGTTAGTTTCATATTTGTACTTCTCAATTAATATAGTAGGATAAGTATAAGTTGTATAACTCAACTAATCCATCATCCATCCATAAACTACGGACTACGGGTCCAGAATTCGTTTTGTGGCAATATTGTGCAGAGTTCAAATTAGTTATCTCCCAACACTTTCAAGTTTCAATCATGGATGACTATTTCTCGTCTGATTAGACCATTTCTTTTTGAATTGCTCATTAATTAGTAGTAATCAAATATTAATAAAAGATGAGAGAGGCTGAGAAAAATAAGGAGAGAGAATAGAAACGTTTCTCATATAAGCATCTGTAGAAACTTTTCTCAACGGATGGCCAATTAATAGAGCACATTATTTTTTTGAATTAATTTTTAAATAAATAATAATATTATATTAAAATAATTAAAATACTATATATTGAACAACTCTCGTTAATTCTACCAGTGGTCATGCCGTTAGTATAACAAGATCCGAAACAAAGTTTGCAAGACAACTCCACCGAACAAGCCAGGAAGGACAAAACAAATCCATGACATGACGGCAAATGCTTCTCAAAATAAAGAAAAATAATTGAGCCAAAAAAAGGCAACATGTGACTTTATATTCTCAAATTATTAACCACACTTTGAGTCTGGCTATATTAAAAGCTTTTTCTTTTTGTTGTTATTTAAAGCTTTCTTGTTACTAGTTACTAGTTAGTAGATGGATGATCGAGACAGAGAGCATATGCAACCCTGAAAACCTCACAAAGTTTTTCAAAAATTAATATTTTATTAAAAATAATTTAATTTACTTTTTATTTTATTTTCTAATACTCAAAACCAATTATAAATTGTTGTCATGTGGAAAGTTATAGTTTCTGAAAAGTTCGATTCTCATTTGAGAACTCTTATTTTTCATTATTTTCAAATTTTATATTCTTGAAAATTGTAGTGAAACCCTGCGATCTAAGCTAACTAAGGTTTAGCTATTTAAAATAACTTTTTTTAGATAGTTTAAATAGAAAAAAATATCTGAACCTTTTTTTTATCATATAGTACCCGAAATTAATGTAGCCAATGGTTGGAGAAATTTTAGCGGAAGTATCTAGACAACATTTTGTTAAACTAGCTTTACAAAATGTTTATTGTAATTTGTAGATTTCAGGATATATAATGGTGCATACGAAAAAATTTAAAATAATTGATTTGGTTATATATGTAATCTCCTTTTTAATAAAAGGGAACTACACAACATTGTTTTGGTAGACTTTATAATTTTAATAAATAGTTATAAATGGTCACAAATAAGTTATACATAGGTTATTGATTAATCTATATGTTAATTGGTTACAAGTTGATAGTTCATATATTAATGTTAACAAATAAAATCTTGGTAATTAATCACACTTAATCATGATTTCTGAAATTTTATTGTGAATTTCAAAATAAAATCTGACCTAACACCCTTCCAAGCTTTTAATATAAATCAATGTCTTTAAAATCGGACCGGAAAGTGAACCGGAAATCTTTCGGGTCATTGGGTCAACAACTCGGACCGATTGAATTACGGGTCAATTAGTTTATTAGTTTGATTACATTTTATGAATATAACATCTACTTTTCTATAAATATATGAACAAAACATACATAGTTAAGTACTAAACAACTAAAATTAAACTTTTAAATGATTAGATAAAATAACTAACTGATTCTTTTATAAATAACAACATTTATTTTTAATTTGGTTTGAGTTTAAAGTGTGACAAAAATAAGATATGTTTTCCTTAATTAAATCTTTAAATCGATTCATATTTAGGTAAGATTGTAGTTGATTTAATACATAATAAATATATTTGATGAGAAAATCGGATCAACTAATCGGGTTTTAAATGACCCGTGCGAGATCCGACTTAATTTAAATGGTTAGAAAATTGTAATGCCATGATATAATAATGTATTAATAATTATTGATTACTAACTATTTTATTTAAAAACTACAAAAACAAAGTCATAGTCTAAAAGTTGTTCCATGAGTACTCCTGCTTTAATAGTATATATATATATATATATATGCCTAAAACGCGTCGGAAACTAATATTGCAATTAGGAAAAACTTTGGAGCAAATTTGTAAAATTTCAAAACTTGAGTTTCTTCGTGTGTCGCAAAAGGTGTCGAGCGACACCAGTGAGGTGTCGATAGAGACACCATCATCCGAGATAGTCTCCAAGTTTCTTTCCTTCAGCCTTAGTGCTCACATATGTTCCAAATTGCTTACAAATGCTTTATTATGCTGCCAAATGGTACCTAGTCCTACAAAGATTCAAAAAGACTCTAAAAGCAAATCAACAGACTATAAAAACACACTTATATCATGGTTAAAAACCGTAAAAACCATGATATATCAATTATCTAAAAATATTTTTACGGCTAAACGTGCGTAGTAACCTACCGGAAAATGATTATTAGTATTGTGCGACTGAGTTAATTGTGCGAGCGATGAATTGTAGGATCGGTAAAGAAATATCTTGAGCCTCTCGAAAATAGTATACCGAAAATCAGATAAAGATAGGTTCAGAGTTGAAAAAAGACATAGAACCGCGCTAGGATTAATGGCAGTGAGAACATTACATTCGTTTCTACTTCTGATATATATATATACCTTAAGAATTAAGATCATTTCATGGATTAGAATGTTGGTTGCTGAAATTCGCATTTTTTTTTTTTTTGGGTGAAAGCTGAAATTCGTATTTAATGCAGTTTCTCTTCAATTGTACAGCAAATTTGAATTTTTGATATGAGATCACAAATGCTGAAAGTAATTTTCTTGTATTAAACAAGAAAACCCTTGGAGAGCATAGCTAATTTAGCCATTCAATTTTATTTGATTTTGTCTGAATGTACGGTAAAATAGAATAGTTTTTGTTTGGTGAATGTCTTCTTAATTCGAGCTAGCTATTCTAGAGTAATGTTGAAGCTTTAAAACTTTTATAATGTTTGTTCTATGACTTCGTATACTGAATGAGAATTATTATTACTACGCTATAGGTTTCAGTGAAATATTTGAAAACAAATACTTGAGTTGAACTTATAATTAATTCAGTGAACATCTGTAGAGTGACATATTGCTGATGTCTCTGCCAACATTTTCTAGCAGTAGGGTCTATCCATTTATTCTCTTGACTGTTTTTTTCCATATTATTAGTTGATTCTTTTAACTGTATATTCGTGTCTATCAATAAAACTCTAATACTAGCCACCGCAAATTGAAAGCAAATCAATCCTAACACTTGGCGCCAGGGTTTTGAAATAGATTTAACACTAAAAACAAAAACTAGAGAAAGTTATAAAGAATACGGCCAACCAAAAAGACAAGCCATTACCATCTCGTATCTCATCGGAGACGAAAAAGTTAATGGATGCAGTTTTTAAACGTCAGCAAGTTTGTCTCATAGACACATATGCATTTGTCAACTCGTCGGGAGACTCCAGATTTTAGTCGTCGGGCTTTTCAACCAGACAATGGTACATATGTTTAACGGAACAAAACAACCATTTATATCGAATGTTTTAGTCATTTCGACGTTATTTTGGTCTATTTCAAAAAAGCTGTCTCAAGGAAAAAACATGAAAGAAAAAACTAAAAATATTCTTATAATACAATAATTTCTCATATTATTTTCTAATTCATCTATAATCTAACATTCTTCGATAGCCTATCCATAACAGAAATGTTGTTAATTTTTTTCGGCAAACAAATACAAAATGTTATTCATCTTAAACATTTTCATATGTTTTGCTGCCATTTTAGAATTTAATTATTTGCATCTAAATCATCAGTTTGAACTAGGGCTAGCTTTGATAATACTATTGGGAATTTAGGATCAGTTATGAGTTAGTACTAGTTGACATTTATAATAGCAACGGCACAAAATGGACCGTGAGAGAAACAGAATTGAAAAAATCTTTAGACAAGTGTGAAGTGAAAGATAGAACAATCTTAATAAAAAGCAAACTAAAACCAAAACTAGTAACCAGACTAAATCAGCGATATAGTACTACTGTACTAGTACTCTCTAATAGAAACCCTATTTAGTTTTAAAACTTCCTTTTATTCGTCTGGCTTTCAGGTAGGCAAATGTTTACTATTTAATTTGAAATGAGTGTTTAAAAATAAAGAAATAAATCAGTAGATAATTTGGCAATAAATTACATAGAAACTGAAAAGGATGTAAACTGAAAAGATGCCACATGCATGAATTGGAAATGTTGGTTGAACATTATTCATAGCCGTGAAGGTTGATATATATATTCAAGATATTAACATCAATAAGGACCACTTCACATGGTTGTTAAGAAGAACTTAATTGCGAGGCAAGATTGAGACTGTTTTTTATTTTTACATGAAACTAATGACTAACAATCCATTTTTTTCACAAAGTTTTTTTTTTTTTTTTTGTCACAAAGTAGTTAGCAAAAATGACGATAAATTCATCAGAAATTATAAAAACAACAATGATGTATGTGACCACAAGCAATTATTCGACGATTTTAGTTGTTATATTATGCGTGATTCTTTTTACTTTTTATTTAATTTTTGATGTGAACGTCTAATATATAAATTTTAGTGCATACTGTAGTTTTATTTTTTGTAGTCAACAGTGCATAGTTTTATTATAGTATGTGTATACTAACGAACATAACTAGCGGGCCAAAGGTTCATATATTGTACATTGCCAAATATGACTTCTCTTCCATGGCCCATCAACGTTAATTATCCATTAACATACGGGTTTGTAAGCCCAATATAAAAAGTCCTTATTTTTTAGCAATAAAATCAGATTAAAAACAAAAAAAAACAAAAAAGAAAAACCAAAAATTGGATAAGTCCGAAACATAAATCTCCTACACCGACTCCATGGTACACCCCAAAACGCAGTATTGACTTTTAAACACACACCCTTGACTCTGCTACGTGTATGTGTATCTTACATTTGCTACATCGGTACACAGTAATATAATACACCTACACACAGCAGATTACGAGGAAATAAAAGAAAAATCTGAAAAGAAAATGAGATATTTTTTTGTTTAATAAACTTCGCATATATAGCCCCTTAAACCCTACTCCTTGGCTTCATTCTTCTTCCCATTTCCTCTGCCTCTTTCTCAGATCACACAAAAACCCTAGTTTCAAGACTTTATTCACCAGGTACCCTTTCTGCTCCATTTTCGATTTACTGTGCTTTGTTCTGTTCCTGATCTGTAATCTTTCTTGTGAGAATTCGTTCGTGTGAGTGAGTCTCGTGTAGATTTGTTTGTAGGTGTTTATTTCAGTTTGCCTGTGAATTAAATCTCTAGATCTGTTTGTTTCTTTAGATGATGATGATGATTTAGTCTCAGAAGGTTTAGGGTTTTTGTTGATCTGTTGTTTTGTTTGTTTATAGAATGTCTTTCTGCAACAAACTCGGTGGTCTATTGAGACAGAACATAACCCCCAGCGGAGGAAATGTTCCGGTTACATCTATGCTTGGATCTCTTCGGTTGATGTCTACCAAGCTTTTCGTCGGAGGTAAGATCTTTGTCTTTCTCTCTCTCTCTCTCTGTCGGTGAGATTTGAGAGTTGTTCTTGGTCGGTTTCAAGAATTGGTTTAGTTTTGTACTGAGTTTCGAAATCGCTTCAGGTCTGTCGTGGGGAACTGATGACGCATCCTTGAGGGATGCTTTTGCTCACTTCGGTGAAGTCGTTGATGGTATTGTATTCTACTCTCTCTAGCTGGTTTTGTTGATCTTTGTGATTGCTCTGTAGATGAACAAATGTGTTCTATTTTTGTTTGTTTCCCTATTTTGCAGCTAAAGTCATCGTAGATAGAGAGACGGGAAGATCGAGGGGTTTTGGATTCGTCAACTTCAGTGATGAGACTGCTGCATCTGCTGCCATTTCAGAGATGGACGGAAAGGTTTGTATTTGGAATCCTCGGTTTATTGTTAACTGTTTCTGTTTTAATGCTGACAGCTACTTCTATTGGTTTTTGTAATTTCAGGATCTGAATGGTCGTAACATCCGAGTGAACCCTGCTAACGATAGACCAAGTGCTCCCCGGGCATATGGTGGCGGCGGTGGTTACGGAGGTGGCGGTGGTAGCTACGGAGGTGGTGGCGGAAGCTATGGAGGAGGTGGCAGCAGCTATGGAGGAGGTGGTGATGGTGGTAGTTACTAAACAGAGGAGTTGCTGCTTGTGAAGACCAAGAGTTAAAATGGTTCTGTTTTAGTTGGTTTCTTCAATTGAATCTTTGTGTTAGTATAAAACCTGAATTGGATTTGCTAAAAAGAACTCATTTTCTGTTTTGGTTGAATATTTTATTGCCCCCATTAGGTGCATTTTAATATGGCCTTTCACTTGAGGTTTAGATTCTTCTACCTACCTTTGCCTGTTCGTAGCTCTGATTGATCCAATTTTTCACCTTTTGTTATGTGACTTGGGTCTAAGGTCTCGTTCAAGTAAGTTTTATCAGAGGTTAAGCATCGTACGAGATGGAAGCAACCTTTTTTTGGGAATAATTATGAATCAAGGAGACAGTTTAAAGCAATCCCTTCTATTTTTGAATCTACTCTTGTAGCCAAGTCATATAGCTTAGCTACTGCTTAGGCAGCCAACTGTGTACACATCTGAGAACTCATTGAATCAGCCCTAGTTATCACGAGCGTTTATAGCTCACCGAATCTCATATGTGACACGAGTTGAAATCTTCTTTAATATAGCTACAAAATTATATTGGCTTTGATTTTTCCACGAGTGATGATCAATGGCCGTAGATTGAAAGTTATGATAAACAATTAAACATAGTCATGCACCTCCATTCAAAAGTAAAAAAACCTTATGGTACTTTCATGTGTTTGCAGTGTTAGTTTTTGGTTTCCTTATTTCGTTTTCTGGTTGTGATCCTACTCTTCCCTTCCGAGGGTTCGTTTGAATCTCATCTATATGTCAAGGTCTTGTGCTTTGTGTTTTTGAGAGTTTATTGAAAGTCTGACAAGGGTTTTATCAAATCTTTTCGCCGGTATTTAAACCTCATTGGAGAAATTTTAGGTTGTTAGGTTTGTTCATCTCGGGGATTACAAAAGCTGTATTTTGGGGATTCGGATCGTTACAAGTGTACCAATAGGTACATCAATCTACGAAGAGCTTACAATTAGTATCTGGCTGATCAATCGTACCAGGACTTATTGAATCTTATATCAACCATAAATTAAAAATCTTTTGTAAATCCTTCAAGAATTTTATCCACTGGACAAGATTAAATGTATCATAACATTTGATGCTCACTCTTGGGGTTATAGGAAAATCATTGAGCTTCCTCCTTCACGTCATGAGCCATTGACAGCATCAGGAAGGTCCTTTAGAACCTAAGTAGATGTAACAATGCTCTCCATTAGCTTCTTACCCACCAAAGACAAACTCGGGGTTTTTGACAAGTAAGAGTATTACAATTGGAACAATGTGAGACTTTTGGTTCAAGGTCGTTGAGTGTGAAAAGATGGTTTTTCTTTGATGTTACCTGGTAAAGATGCCATGACGCATAAGCATCTGTTGCTGCGTATTGTAACTGCTGCTTTGATAGAGGATAAATCTCCCAGTTCCCAAGCCTGATTCTGTTTGGCTTCAGGAGCTGCAAAGTAACAGTGAAACCTTTCAAAACGAAATTAAACCAAGATTCCCAGAGGTGGTCCAGTTCTCACTAATGTATTCAAGCTTTAGATATCAACCCAGCGAGGTGGAAACGCATACCTCTTTACAAACAAGTGTCTCTGTTAGTGAGGCAAGGCCCCATTTTTTTGAATCTCCACCAATTTTTCGGTTGGCTAAATCTGAAAGATCCTCAACATCTTTGATGGACACTCCATAGTCATGGAAAAGCTTCACAGAGTCACCGTCAATTCCAATACCTACCTATATATATATATGATACAGGACTATGTTAAAATTGAGCATATATGGCTAACAACAAGAACTTTGATCAGTTGAGAAATATTAACAAACCTTGACAAGTGTTGAATCCTCAATAAGATGTTGGAGACTTTGTGGGATACCGGAATGGACAATGTGCATAACATCACAATAATTCTTATCTACACATATCTGGACAGTTGCAACCTTCCCAGGGAGAACACCTGAACAAGTCATATTATCACAAAATATCATTACTCAGATCAAGAGAACTTCTTTCAGGATAATGCATACATCAGCAAACATCAAAGAGTTCATGAATATGTCCCACTGAATTGAGATGAGTTGAAGCATCCGTGGTTGAGTTTCCAAAGGACAATAATCTATTGAATTGTCTACCAAAAGATCATGCGTGGTTTGAGTTAGGATACACTCTCCAAACCTACAACCCGAAAAAAGAGTAAACCCCACATAGAGATAGAGATGGAGTTTTAACTTTAATGCAGGACCAAACATAAAAAAGTTTACAAAATCACGAGAAATTATCAAACGACTATCAAATTACAAAGCTGTAGTAGAACAATGTAGCAAATGAAAAGCTTACAACACAAAACTGCACACATGAGACATCACCAGTTTCTTCTGAACATTTAACAAGGAGACCAACAACCATAAGCTCTTTCTGATCTAAAGAAAAGAAAACGTATCATAGACATAGAGATATAAGAAGAGGAAATACGAAAAGAAAACATATGCATCCATAGAGATAATTAAAATGCACCATCAGATGCATCTGATTGCACTGCACCACATTTCATACTCATTAAACTGCAAACAGATTGAACTAATAACATCAACTGAGAGAGGTAGTTTCTCTACGGAATCAGACACAGACACACAGAATCGGAAAAAAGAAGCAAGAAAAAAAAAGTACCTTTTCTAAAACTAGGTCTCCATTCAATATCTAAGCCAACAATAGCTTTACCAGATTCATCTCTCTTGGTATCAAGAACCTTAAGAAGCTGCATTGCTCGCCTATCAACCTCATTAGCAGTCTTACTATACAAAATCCTACCACCAAACCTCATAGCTGGAAAATTCCTACCTGCAATTAACAAAAAAAAACATCAAATAATCAATGTATAATTTGCTCTGCCACATAACATCCTCACTTCAAATTAAGGAAAAAAAAATCTTAATAAGTTCTATAGGGGAGAGTGATGAAGACAACAAATGAATCGAGATCAACACGAACCCAGAAATGTCAAAGCAAAAAAGGACGTTAAAAGATCTGTAGGGAGAGATTGATGAAGACCTCGGCAACGAGAGAGGGGAAATCGTGTATAAGCTGTAGGACAAGTGATGGAACGAGGCAATTCGCGGCGAATATTTTTATTATTATTAGGGATTTGATGATGTGGAACCTCGTCCCCATGGCTGGAGGTTATAGCCCCTACGGCCGGAGAAGAAGAAGAAGAAGAAGACTGGGAGAGTTTATAGGAAGCTTCGATTGCGTCGATAGCCAGAAGCTGCTCCTCTGTAAAATCGTCGTCGTCGTCGTCCCAATTTTTTGTCCTTGACATTTTTTTTTTAATTTTTTGCATGAACAAAAAAAATTAAAATAAAAAATAAGTGGTTTATTATTATTGTTTTTGCTTCTAAAAAACGTACAAAAGCACATTGATAAAAATAGAAAGACTACAGAGAGAGAGACTGAGAGAGAGATCTCTAATCGTACTTAGTCGTCTAAGAGATGACAAATCCAGGCATTTCAAAAGAGTATGTGAACTTCTCGACATCATCCTTTAGCTCATCCATCTCCTTGTTGTTCACCAAACCCTTGTTAAAGTCTTCCGTCAGCTCACCGTACTGATTCTGGATCTCCAACGTGAGTGTCACGGCACGGCTCAAGAACTCTCCTATCTTCTCAAAGTCTTTCTCCACCAATCCTCTTGAGGTCATCGCGGGTGTACCAATTCTTACACCTCCGGGAGCAAGAAAACTAGTGTCTCCAAATACTGCATTCCTGTTCAATGTTATGTAGCACAAATCGCAGAGCTTCTCAAGCTTGTCACCTGGCAGATGCAGATGCATATCTAAACATCAGAGACAGTTCGGTATATAAAAAAAATAAAATGGTGGATTTTTTTTTATCTCACTGACCGGTTAATCCAAGAGGGCGAAGATCCCAGAGAATGAGGTGGTTGTCAGTTCCACCGGTTACAATACAGTATCCCTTGGCCATCAAGTAGTTTGCTAGGCATGCAGCATTGGCTTTCACCTGTTTTGCATAAACCTTGAAGCTAGGAGCCATAGCCTGCTTCAATGCAACAGCTAGAGCACCGATCTTGTTATTGTGAGGACCACTTTGAAGCGCTGGGAATACAGCAAAGTTGATTTTTTCCTCAAGGTCAAAAACAGCACCCTCGGGTTCCCCCTTCTTGGCTGGTTTTGGGCCCTTCCTGTAGAAGATCATACCGGCCCTTGGACCTCTTAAGCTCTTGTGAGTTGAGGTTGTCACAATGTCACAGTACTCAAACGGGTCTGTGGCTTCCTGTGAACATAATAAACAGAGTTCACACCGCACCACTTGAGAGACATCAAAAGTAAGATCAAAAGATTTTAACAATGTGATATGATCTGTTCCCCGAGACAAGCTCAATCAAAATGCTATACAAAACCAGATCTAACATAAACGCAAGTTATTAATATGTTTAGATTATAGCAAAAGATGTTTGATGCTAAAAGATATTTTAGTTTTTTATCAAAAGTTTATAAATACTAAGTCGGGCCACTATGCTAGTATATTAATTTATACCTGAGCAGCAACAAGGGCACTGTTGTGAGCCATGTCGCAGAGCAAAAAAGCCCCAACCTCGTCCGCGACAGCCCTGAATCTCGCGTAATCCCATTCTCTAGGGTAAGAAGTACCTCCACAGATGATTAACTTAGGCCTAAAATCCATAGCCTTCTCCTCAAGCTTGTCGTAATCAATGTAACCAGTGGTGGAATCAACCTTGTACGGAAAGTTTTCGAAGTAGATCGAGGTCGCCGAGATGTTCTTCCCACCCGAGGTATAGTAACCATGAGTCAAATGACAACCTGAAGGCAGATCAAGCCCCATCATACGATCATGAGGCTGGAGCAAAGCCGTGTAGGCTGCGAAATTGGCAGGGGAACCAGAGTAAGGCTGAACGTTAACGCCCCATTTCTCTGGATCACAATGGAAAGCCTCGAGAGCGCGTGAGCGGCAGAGACTCTCGATCTCATCGATGAACTCGGTACCTCCGTAGTAACGATTACCAGGCAGACCTTCCGAGTATTTATTTGTGAGCGGACTTCCGAGAGCTTCCATGACGGCCAAGGAAGTGAAATTCTCGGCTGCGATGAGTTCGATTCCTCGATATTGCCGGCGTTTCTCCTTCTCGATTAGGCCGTGGATCTCCGGATCGACGGAGTCAAGATGCGTGTTTCCCCAAGAAGAGACTGCTTCCATATCTGACATTGGAGGGATAGAGACTTTTTGGCGGGTCTTTACATGATAAGATATGTGTCGTGCAAGCAAAACTAAGCATTTCACATTTTTTGGGTGATTTTGTAGAGTTAAGTATGACATTTTGGTTGCTTTAGAATCCCAGTAACTCCAAGTCAAGTCTGTCTTTTAAAGGAGAGGGAAAAAAGACATTATCCATTTTTGTAATCCAATGTGCAGTTCACCAAGGAAACTAATTTAATTTTGCCATGACAAGTTTAATATAGAAAGACTTAATTATTAGATAACGCAAGCAAACAATGTCTTTAATTATGATTGACTAAGATAATATCAACAGGCTCATTTGTTTATGATTGACCATGTGCAATAATATAAAGACCATACTTCTTCTGTATAAGACTCCAATTGCACTTGTATATTCTAGAATTCAAAAGTAAGATTAAGAAACTCAAGTAAAGAATATCTCTCTTTATTGCTTTAGAAAATCTCTCAAAAACTAAAGCTCCTAAACTCTTAATCTCTCTTAAGTGATGCAACAAGTTTGCATCTCCTTATATAGAGAACACCTTGACCAAAACCTAAACACATTAGAAAATATATTTAGATAGCTCCTAAATATATGTATCTCTAGATAACTCCTAAAAATATTGGTCTTTATCTCTTTATTAAACCATAACTTGGTTGGCTTATGACTCAAGCCATGTCAAGCTTATCCAACATTCACCTCCTTAAGCTTGAAATTGATCTTTGACAAATCATGAACTCCAACAAGGTCCCTCATCTCCTTGAACTTGATTCTTCCTAGAGCCTTAGTGAGTATGTTTGACATTTTTTGGGTGATTTTGTAGAATTAAGTATGACATGTTGGTTGCTTTGGAATCAAGTAATTCCAAGTCAAGTCTGTCTTTTAAAGAGAGAAAAAGACATTATCCATTTTTATACTCCAATGTGCAGTTCACCAAGGAAACTAATTTAATTTTGCCATGACAACTAATATTGATGACAAGTTTAATATATAAAGACTTATTAGATACGTAGTTCCGCAAGCAAACAATGTCTTTAATTATGATTGACTAAGATGATATCAACAGACTCATTTGTTTACGATTGACCATGTGCAATAATATAAAGACCATACTTCTTCTGTATAAGACTCCAATTGCACTTATACATATAACTTCAAGCAATGAAGCAAACATTACTCATTTTTACGATTGACCATGTGAATTAATAATAGATAGCGTCTTGTATTCCTTTTTCCCCATACTTCATAAACAAAGCTACCATATAAAGATTTACGGTAATACGGTATTAGTTGAGACATTTCCCTCATACAGAGTTGCATGTTATAATTACAGGGCATAATATGTATACTATTTTTGTATTATTGACAATACTTTAACTATATTTGCTACATCACCGCTACTATTTTTGTATGATTGTCTTCTTTGCAAAGTTGACTATGTAATAGAGACAGCATATGTGTGTTCAGAAGTCGAACCACGTCTATGGAACTTGTGCAACCTCCTTTGATTGGTTTTTAAACTTATTTATAATTATATTTATTGATTTTTAAAATCAAGTGAGATCAGAAAGTATATTAAGAACAGTTCTTATTTCACTCTACCTTTCTCTCTCTATGTTACTATTCACGTTACGTGGCTCACAAGGATTATGCGGGGAGTAATGATTTAAATTTTGCTTAACCCAGGTACTGAACGTTTTGTATATTGATGTCTGCTTCAGATATCTCTTGGAATACTATATATCCCTTATAAGCAATGCACAGCATCAGATTTAGCTTCTTAGTCACCAAAGACAAGCTTTGTGCAGCCAGACGCCAGTTCCACGTAAAGTGGGGTTTGTTTGTATTATTACCAAATAAAGATGCCATGAAGCATAACTATCGGCTGCTTAATGCATATTGTAACTGCTTATTTAACAGAGGTTGATGCTGTTTCCAAGCCTGATGGTGTTTGGTTTCAAGAGGTGAATACAGAATGATCAATCCATTTGGGCCAGTTGTCACTATTGTACTTCCTATAGACTCATTTCTCAGTTCATATAAGAAGAACTGGTTCATGATCGATGGTTCACTCTTCTACTTAATCTTTAATTATGTAATAATAAACTGTATGATTTCACCCTAATAGTGACAGCTTACGTAGCGGCTGGCGCCTCAGCTCACACGCCTAGAGATACGCCTGTCTTTATCAAAGAGAATTTGCGACAATCTCAAAGATTAACTTCCACCATTGGTTTGAGTAGTCAAAAGAAACTGCATTTGCATTTTTGAATAGTCAAACGAAATCTTCAGGCTTTGGAGCAATTAAGCTTCAATCTCCTCCACAAATTTAAGAGTCAATTCAATGATCTAGAGTCAGGTCTTCGATTTTATGTAGAATCAATTAGTCTTCACAGAAGACTTTTCATATCAAGCTTTAATTTACTCCATAAATGTGAGTCAATCCAAAGATCAATTCGTTTCACAGAAAACACCAAAAACAAAAAAAAAAATCAAAGAGAAAAGTATGATGCATTATTGTAGTGAGAGGAGGATGATAACAATAAAATGGAGCTTGTGTTTAATCTTCTGCCTTTATTACTCAAGGCTTGTGATTGCTTCTCCTGCTAACCGTGTGCCTTCCAGACCAGAGGGATGCTCTTTTGGAGTTCAAGAACGAGTTTTATATCCCAAGCCCCGATTCTGATTACATGATGTTTAAAACGAAGACAGAGACGTGGATGAACAACACTGATTGCTGTTCTTGGGATAGCGTCTCTTGTGATCCTAAGACAGGCAAGGTCGTTGAGTTAGACCTCATTGGCAGTGATCTCAATGGCCCTTTGAGATCTAATAGTAGCCTGTTTAGACTACAACATCTTCAAAGCATAGATCTTAGCTTCAGTAATCTCTCGGGTATTCTACCGGATTCGATTGGCAACCTCAAATACTTGAGGGTTTTGAGTCTTGGTGATTGCAAATTCATCGGAAAGATTCCATCCTCACTCGGAAATCTTACTTATCTCACTAATCTTGATCTTTCTTATAATAATTTCAACAGTGAGCTACCGTATTCCATCGGCAACCTCAAATATTTGAGGGTTTTGAATTTCCTAAATAGCAATCTCTTTGGAAAGATTCCTTCTTCATTCGGAAGTCTTTCTTATCTCACTGATCTTGATCTTTCTAGAAATGATTTCACCAGTGAAGGACCAGACTCGATGGGGAGACTAACAGATTTTCAACTAGTGCTACTCAACTTGATCTTGCTCGTCCGGATAGACCTTAGTTCTAACCAGTTCAAAGGTATGCTCCCATCAAATATGAGTAGCCTTTCGAAACTGGAGTCTTTTGATATTAACGAGAATTCATTTTCTGGACCCGTTCCCTCTTCTCTCTTCATGATCCCTTCGTTGATTGAACTTAACCTGGGACATAACCACTTCACCGGTCCTCTTGAGATTGTGAATTTCTTCTCTTCACAATCTAACCTTTCAAAATTATACATTGGAGAAAACAATTTCAGTGGACCAAATCCAGGATCTATATCGAAACTAGTCGGACTCTCGGAACTTAGCCTCTCTTTCTGGAACACAGGAGGGGACATTGTTGATTTCAGCATTTTCTTGCATCTCAAGTCACTTACCTCACTTGATCTTTCAGGGATTCATTTGAATATCAGTTCAACGCTCCATCTTCCCTCAAGCATGAGAAACTTGGTTTTATCATCCTGAAATATTGATGAATTCCCCATGTTTCTACAAAACCACACCAGTTTGTATAATTTAGACATAATTCCTTCAGTGGAGTACTAACTATGTTACCAAACTCTACTGTCGATAGCTTTATAGCCTCTGATAATCAGTTTTCGGGAGAGATTCCTAGAGCAATATGCGAAGTTGGTACACTTGACCTTTCCAACAACAACTTCAGCGGTTCTATTCCCCGGTGTTTTGGAGTTTCCAATAAATCTCTCTCCATCTTGCATCTTCGAAATAACAGCCTCTCTGGTGTTATTCCAGAGGAATCTTTGCATGGTTGATGTGTCTGCATTTTATAGGGTTTTAACTATAGTTTTTACACTTGTTTTGAGTCTTTTGTTAGGTCCAAGTGTGCTTTTAGAGTCTTTTTAGTCCTTTGTGAGTCTATACAGGTTCTAGGTGACTTTGGAAGGAATCTGAGTGTTTTGGGGATGAAAACAAGCATCTGATGCCGATTTGGTGAAGACTGATCGGACTAGGAAACAGATGGAGCAAAACAGAGAAATACGTCCCGGATCGACTGATCCTCGCGAGATCGACCAGTCCCCGTACCCGACTCAAGTTTTCCTTTTTTGTTTTAAACCGACTTTTAGGGTTTTATTTTGATATTTAAGTTAGAGGCACGGCCTCCAGAGACATAAGCTTGATTTTTCTGAGACTATTTTGTATTGAGAGCAAAGGGAGAAGATCTCTAATCCTTCTTGACACTTTGGAGAAAGATTTCTAAACCCTATTTTATATTCTTTTGCAATTCAATTATGTTATCTTCATCATTGATTGGCTGTTTCTGCTTCTCCATGTCTGAGTAGTTTCATTGTTGGGTTTAGGGTTTCAGAAAGGGTTTTTATGATTTATTGATGCTAGATTTGTTAGATTAGGGATTGATCTTATTGTTCTTCATCTATAGTTGTTCTTAATGCTTAAGCTAGATTGATCACCTAGATAAAGATCTTAGGTTTAATTCATCGGGGCACCAAAAGTGTTGTTGAGTTGCTTGAAAAGAACATAGGTGAGCAAGGTGATCCTTAGCCAACGAAAGTTGAAGTTAAGGCACCTTGTGAACAGATCAAACTTGAACTTGTTATTGCTTGCTTGGTCTGCTAGATCCAAACGACGGTTTAGGGTTTAGTGAATTCATTGCATAGATAGTTAATGCTGCGAAAGTAGGTTAGCTTTACAACCGTGATTTGAGTTCTAGAACGGTGTCTAATGCATCCCATCTAACCATCTAATTTCGTGGTCATAATCCCTAACTGATTCCCTGCACCCAATATTTCCTTTTTTTGATTTAGAAACAACTTATTTACTTTCCATTTTTGATAAGTTACTTTATTCACAAAACTTCCTCTTTTGTCTTAGCTATATTTAATCTACATAATTTCATAGTGTAATTGTTTGGTCCCTGTGGATTCGATCCTGAAGTGTTACAACGATACCACTAGATCGTGGTGGAGTACACATTAGGTTTTAATTGACCTGTTGATCAATTTGGCGCCGTTGCCGGGGACCAAAACGTTGCCTTTGAGATTCTAGATTTAAATTTAGTCTAAGATTTATTTTATTTTTATTTACTAATTAGTTCTTGTGTTCTTTCTCTTGTGTTTCAGGTGCATGCAAACAAGAAGCCACAAGCCTACTGATTTGCGTAATCTGCGAAACGAAGAGTTAGCTCTACTCGAACGAGAAAACAGAAAAGCGAAAGCTAAAGCTGACAAGATGGATGATGGACAGAATCCAGATGTTCGTCAGCCTAACCCTCAAGAGGCCGTTATTCCGCCTCCTCCTCCTGCACCACAAGAGCATAATGCAGCTGAGCTGAATCCACCAGCAAGACGAACTACTTTGAGGGATGAAGATGCTCACAACAGGCTATTTGCGAATCGATCTGCGATTCAACCTCCTGCTCCTGCGAGACAAGATTATGAGATCAAGCATAGCCTGATCAATTTGGTCCAGAATCGTGTGTTTAATGGATTAGCTTCAGAGAGCCCTCTGGACCATATTGAAGCTTTTGAAAGATTGGCTAGTACAACAAGGTCTAATGGAGTTCCATATGATTACCTCATGTTGACTTTGTTCCAATTCTCTTTAGGAGATAAGGCTTTGAGATGGCTAAATCTCTTGGACCGAGGATCACTTACCACTTGGGAGCAGTGTAGAGCAGCGTTTCTGAACCACTTCTACACTAAGTCACGATCAGCTATGTTAAGGAGCAAGATCACTACCTTCTCACAAGGTGGTACAGAGTCTTTTTGTGAAGCGTGGGAGAGATTCAAGGAGTATATGAGGGACTGCCCTCATCATGGCTTTTCACAAGAGAATCTTATGAACATCTTCTATGGAGGAATTGACCAGAAGTACCAGATGGCACTCGATACTGCCAGCAGAGGAGATTTTTCTACTAACACTGCAGCTGAAGCAAACCTCTTGATCGAAAACCTTGCAGCAAGTAACAGCAATCATAGCCATGAGTATGATCGTTCTGTGCGTGTTGTTAGCTCAGTGAATACAGACGTTATTAAGAGTCTCACTGCTAAGGTAGACCTTCTTCTGAAGAGAGATCAGCAAGCTGTCAACATGTGCGACGGGCAGACGGGTGCGTATCAGCAAGTTGGAGTAAATTCAGGTTTTGAGGGAACAGAGGAGCTGAACTATGTAGGAGGACAAGGGAACTATCAGAATCATGGGTTTAATCAGAATTACAGAAATCATCCTCATCTCTCCTCCAGAAGCACCAACGTCGAGAATCCTCAAGATCAAGTGTATCCTCCACATAATCAACACGGTAACTTCTCGCAAGGATTTCAGAACAAAGGTGTTGGATTTAGTAGCTCAAATGTCCAAGGATACCACGCTCCATCTGCAGCTCCACAAGATAACAAACTCGAATTGATGATGCAAGCATTGCTGGATGGTCATAAGAAAAGTTCTGCTGAGATTAATGTCAAGATTGATAGCATGTACAATGATTTGAATGGGAAATTTGAGAGGTTGAGTTCACGTGTTGATTCCATTGATAAGAGGGTCTCTGCTATTTCTTCTGGCTCTAAGAACAAAGAGTCATGCAATGCTATAACACTCCATGGTGGGATCGAAGATGGGCTGAGTTGTGCTGTGATCAACTCATGCTTGGCTTCCGCAGAGACGGGATCGGTCAATCCTGAGACTAGACCAGCCGTTCCCATCCATTCTGATAATTCGAGTTTGATCCCCAGAGAACTTGGATCGACCGATCCTCCCTACAGATCGATCGATCCCATCGCTGTTGCAGAGTCTGTCTCAGAAAATTTCATACTGGCTGCTCCTTCTGTTGAACGACCGCTCCAAGCTGCAAGAATGGGGATTTACAACTCATCTGCTCCTGATATGAATACCAAGGAATCACTTCTTGTGGAACCAAAGCCCTATAGGCCACAAATTCCATTTCCAAGAAGACATGTGAAGAAACCTCTGGATGAAAAGAAGTATGGTCGGTACAAAGAAGCTATAAGTGAGTTCATCACTGACATTCCCTTTACAGAGGCAGTAAAGCATATATCTTTGTTTAATAAGGTTTACAATGATGTTGTGGTTGAAGAAAAGGATTTGGTGGAGGTTAAGGCATTTTTGGCTAGAGAGAAGAACATTCATGCTCCATCTTTGAAGAGATTACCCAAGTTAGAAGATCCAGGAAAATTTGTTGTTCCATGCTCCATCTTAGGAGTGAACTTTGAGGATTCCCTTTGTGACACTGGATCCAGCGTGAACGTAATGTCTAAGGCTATTGCAGAGAGATTGGGGATTGATGATATGAAGGCTTCTAAGGTCTCTCTCACGTTTGCAAATGCTGTCTCCGCGACTCCACAAGGCTTCATTAACAATTTAGATGTTCGAGTTGGGAATTGCTTGGTTGCTACAGATTTTCATGTTTTGGAAATGAGCAAGGGTTCTGTTATGCCTTTGATTCTTGGGAGACCGTTCTTAGCAACAGTGGGAGCAGTTGTTGACTTACCTAATAAGAGGATAACCTTCTCTAACATTGATGATAAGGTCTTCTACAACGCAATCAGTGCAAATGAAGCTATAAGACATGGCTCTTGTCTAGTTGTAGAACATGAGAAGGAGGTGGATGTCGTGATATTGGGAGAGAATGATGATAAGAATGAGGTCAACAAAGTCCTGGATGGAGACACTCATTCTTCTGAGAAGAGGTCTAAGAAGGTTAAGAAGAGAGACAAGCCGAAGATAGAGAGAGTAATACCAGATCTTCACATAACCTTGGTACCCCAGAAATATGTTAGAGACACCATTGAGTACAAGGTGAAGTGTAAAGGAACATCTCGGTCTTTCTCTAAAGTTAAAGCCATCCTCACTCCGGAGTTTAAAGAAAAAGGCCAAGAAGCAGTGGATGGTATGTTGAAAAAGGTTCTGGAGCTTAAGCTGACGAATTGGAGAGCTTGTTCTGATATGAGTTCTCATCCTCACATCACTTGACAACTGAACCACGGTCAAGCTATAGACCTTAAACAAGCGCTTATGGGAGGCAACCCATGGGGTTTGTGCTGGCTTACCCTTTTCTTTTTATTTGTCTTAGGATTTTGGTTTTGTTTTTAGAATTTATTACGGTGAAATCATGTCCGGTGTTAAGTGTTTTCAGGAACAGGTTCCAAACGCAGAAGATGCGAAATTTTTTGTTCCAGGAGCTTCGGATCGGTCGATCCTCCTTAAAGATCAACCGATCCCGGTGGTTTTCTGCGGGTATCTCTAAGTTCAATAATGTTGCAGAACGGTCGATCCCACCCTGAGACTGATCGGTCTCCACCCTTGCCAACACCACTCCAACACGTAATGCGAGATCACCGGTTTTTGTTTCTATTCCTTACTTTTTCTTTTTCATTTTTCTTATTTTCTTTGTCAGATTCATTCTTTTCTTGGTTTTTCTTTCACACCGGGACGGTGTAAAGTAAGTCCGGGGGAGGGATGTCTCCAAGTTACTAATGTCGTTTTCTTTGGTTGTTTCTTTTGATTTTTCTTTTATTTGAGTCAGTTTGTCGAGTCTAAAAAAAAAACAAAATGGGAAACTATGATCAATTTTAGGAACTTCTGCTTTAATCTAACACTCTTATGATTACTTTTGTACCTCTGATTTGGAATGAAGATTGGAATGAACATGAGCAGTCTCAACACGCCCCAAAAGACACTCGCTAAGGAGAACAATAAGTTGAACCAGAAGTTGTCTCTAGCTTTGACAAGACTTAACCGGATTTAATTTCTTACCTTGGGGCTTGGTATACATCGGACAAGACTCCTCCCTTCAAGCCTGACAAGACATGCATCTCCTCGCAAAGTATGCTTCCCCTCTCTCTTCCCTTCAGTACTCAGTAGAAAAAAAAAGAAAAAAAAAAGGATAGAGGTAATAAAAGAAGTGAACCAAGGGGTGTGCGTAAACCCGTGCATCTTTTGGAACTCATGGAAACCTGTCCGCAGAAAAGAGCAAAGGATTGGTAAAAAAAATAAAATGATACCCTAGAAAATTAGGGAGAAATCAATCCTTTGGAAGTGAGAAAAGAGAGAGGAAAGGGAGCATATGAAGGAAGTCTTGGGCGATAAAAGGTTGAAGGAGTCAACAGTTCGATGATCGATACTCCCATGGTAAGACTGCACCTTTTTACTAATCTGATGTAGAGAGACAATGATGGGGAGATTGAAGGTTCTCTAAGGCCGTGGAGTTCAGAGTAGGGAGTGTTGATCCTAATCATGGGCAGAGTACAGAAAGTAGTTCTCAATTTGATGTGATGAAGAATGCAAAGAAGAGGTTTCCAAGAATATGTGAGTTTCCACTTTCAAACCTTTTCTCGGTTCCTGAGTTTTTGTCTGTTCTTGCTTGAGGACAAGCAAAGATTCAAGTCCGGGGGAATTGATGTGTCTGCATTTTATAGGGTTTTAACTATAGTTTTTACACTTGTTTTGAGTCTTTTGTTAGGTCCAAGTGTGCTTTTAGAGTCTTTTTAGTCCTTGTGAGTCTATACAGGTTCTAGGTGACTTTGGAAGGAATCTGAGTGTTTTGGGGATGAAAACAAGCATCTGATGCCGATTTGGTGAAGACTGATCGGACTAGGAAACAGATGGAGCAAAACAGAGAAATACGTCCCGGATCGACTGATCCTCGCGAGATCGACCAGTCCCCGTACCCGACTCAAGTTTTCCTTTTTTGTTTTAAACCGACTTTTAGGGTTTTATTTTGATATTTAAGTTAGAGGCACGGCCTCCAGAGACATAAGCTTGATTTTTCTGAGACTATTTTGTATTGAGAGCAAAGGGAGAAGATCTCTAATCCTTCTTGACACTTTGGAGAAAGATTTCTAAACCCTATTTTATATTCTTTTGCAATTCAATTATGTTATCTTCATCATTGATTGGCTGTTTCTGCTTCTCCATGTCTGAGTAGTTTCATTGTTGGGTTTAGGGTTTCAGAAAGGGTTTTTATGATTTATTGATGCTAGATTTGTTAGATTAGGGATTGATCTTATTGTTCTTCATCTATAGTTGTTCTTAATGCTTAAGCTAGATTGATCACCTAGATTAAGATCTTAGGTTTAATTCATCGGGGCACCAAAAGTGTTGTTGATTTGCTTGAAAAGAACATAGGTGAGCAAGGTGATCCTTAGCCAACGAAAGTTGAAGTTAAGGCACCTTGTGAACAGATCAAACTTGAACTTGTTATTGCTTGCTTGGTCTGCTAGATCCAAACGACGGTTTAGGGTTTAGTGAATTCATTGCATAGATAGTTAATGCTGCGAAAGTAGGTTAGCTTTACAACCGTGATTTGAGTTCTAGAACGGTGTCTAATGCATCCCATCTAACCATCTAATTTCGTGGTCATAATCCCTAACTGATTCCCTGCACCCAATATTTCCTTTTTTTGATTTAGAAACAACTTATTTACTTTCCATTTTTGATAAGTTACTTTATTCACAAAACTTCCTCTTTTGTCTTAGCTATATTTAATCTACATAATTTCATAGTGTAATTGTTTGGTCCCTGTGGATTCGATCCTGAAGTGTTACAACGATACCACTAGATCGTGGTGGAGTACACATTAGGTTTTAATTGACCTGTTGATCAATGGTTACTTGAGATCACTTGATGTTGGTCTCAATCGGTTATCAGGACAACTTCCCAAGTCGCTGATCAACTGCAGTTATCTCCAGTTTCTGAACGTGGAAGATAACAGAATCAATGACAAGTTTCCATTCTGGTTGAGTTCGTTGCCCAATCTGCAGATTCTTGTCCTTCGTTCTTATTAGCAAGATCTCATCAGCTCAGGCCAAAAGAACCAGCGAAGCCCCCTTTGCTGATCACAGGAGAGACACTCGTGTTCAGATTCGCGAAGTGTTAAAGAAAGAAGAAGATGAAGTGTTAAATCAAACGATGGGCCTTATCAGTTCGCAGTCCAGGCCCAATTCGGATTCACATAAGCCCAACAACAAAGAAACAAAGCTTTTATCTCCTCAACGGTTATCTTCACCTGCACAAGAAAACAAAACCAGAGTTAAAACAGAGCTGGCATGTACGGAGCCAATCACCCTGAAGAACAGATTTGAGTGTCTAGAAGCATCGGACACATGATAAATTCAATGAGCTGTCAAAACTAAAACCCTAGCAATGTCTAAGCTATATAAAGGGAAAAAAATGTAACAAACAAGGTTAAGGAAAATAAATGAAAGAAATATTTTCTATCTAAAGAGCCGTCGAGCTTACTCTTTCATGGTATCAGAGCTATGGATCAAGCTCTTCAACTTTATTCTCCTCCTACTCTTCACATTTCCAACTGCGTCACTGTGCAGTTGACAGAGAGAAACTATCTTCTCTGGAAAACACAGTTCGAGTCCTTCTTGTCTGGTCAAAACCTTCTAGGGTTCATAAATGGAGCGTTCATACAACCTCCTCCAACCATTCCCGTCCCTATGATAGATGGCATGGTGAATCAAGTTCCAAATCCGGATTACTTGTCTTGGCACAGATCTGACCAAGTAGTGAGAGCTTGGCTTCTGGGATCTCTCTCTGAGGACATTCTCCGAGATGTTGTCAACACTACCACTGCTAGAGATCTTTGGACAGCGTTAGCCCAACATTTCAACAAGGTATCAGCTTCTCGTCTTTTTGAACTGCAACATAAGCTTCAAACGATTGAGAAGTTAGATAAACCAATGGAAGAGTACCTTAGGGAGATAAAAAGGGTTTGTGAACAACTTACTTCTATAGGTAGTCCGGTTAGTGAACAAATGAAAATCTTTGCTGCTCTGAAAGGCTTGGGTAGGGAATATGAACCCATAAAAACGTCAGTGGAAGGGTCCGTGGACTCTCAACCCACTCTGACTTTTGAAGCTGTGATACCACGGTTAACCAGTTTCTCCGATCGTCTTGCAAGCTACAATGGCAGTAGCAACGCTGAGGTGTCGCCACATTTAGCTTTCAACACCTTCAGAACAGACCTCTCTGGTTACTATCAGTCTAACAATCGCGGAAGAGGAACTCGAGGTAGTAACCGTGGTAGAGGCTCGTATTCCACACGAGGAAGAGGTTTTCATCAACAGATCTCACCTGCTCAGGCAAATGAGTCTTCATACAATGGAGGAAATCGGGTGATATGTCAAATTTGTGGCAAACCAGGCCATCCAGCAATCAAGTGTTGGCATCGCTTTGATAATAGCTACCAGTACGAAGGCATTCCAAAGGCTCTAGCTGCTCTCCGAATCACTGACATAACAGATCATAATGGAAGCAAGTGGGTATCTGACTCAGGAGCAACTACTCATGTCACCAACTCTCCACACCATCTGCAACAATCACAAGTTTACGAAGGTAATGAGTCAATAATGGTGGGTGATGGAAGTTTTCTGCCAATAACACATACTGGATCTACTAGTCTCCCTACAACCTCTGGTAATTTACCTCTTAATGATGTTCTAGTTTGCCCTGATATTGCTAAACCTCTACTTTCTGTTTCTAAGCTTACTACAGACTATCCTTGTGGTTTTCAATTTGATGGTGATGATGTGCGTATCTATGATAAGGCAACAAGGAGGTTGTTAACAAAGGGAAGGCACAGTAAGGGATTGTACACGCTGGGGAACTTACATGGAGGTGGTTATCATCAAGCTAATTTCTCAACAAGACAACAAACTGCAAGTGGAGCTGTATGGCACAAAAGGCTGGGACACCCACACTTGCAAGTTCTCCAGCATTTATCTGCAACTAAGTCCATCACTATCAGTAATAAAGATGTCAAATTGTTTTGTGAAGCCTGTCAACTTGGGAAAAGTAGTAAATTACCTTTTTCTGGTTCAACCTTTGTAGCATCTAAACCCCTTGAAAGAATACATTGTGATCTATGGGTCCTTCACCAATATTGTCAGTACAAGGCTTCAAATATTATGTGATTTTTATTGATAACTACTCAAGATACTGTTGGTTCTATCCTCTCAAGCTTAAGTCCGATTTCTTAACAGTCTTTTATGGGTTCCAAGCTTTGGTAGAGAATCAGTACAAACAAAAAATATGTACCTTTCAATGTGATGGTGGAGGTGAGTTCATGAGTACGCAGTTCAAGAGTCATCTTCAGAAGCATGGAATCCAGCAGTTCATTTCCTGTCCGCACACACCACAACAAAACGGATTAGCAGAAAGAAAGCACAGGCCTATTGTGGAATTAGGTCTGTCTATGATGTTTCAAGCCAGAGTACCTCAAAAGTATTGGGTTGAGGCATTTTTCACAGCCAACTTCCTGATTAACCTTCTTCCTACGACTGCTCTTGCTAAACACTGCAGTCCTCATGAAGTGCTCACTGGACAGAAACCAAGCTACACAGCACTCAGAGTTTTCGGTTGTGTCTGTTATCCAACACTCAGAGACTACTCATCATCAAAATTTGACCCACGATCCTTGAAGTGTGTGTTTTTGGGTTATAATGAAAAGTATAAAGGCTACAGATGCTTACTTCCTTCAACTGGGCGAGTATACATCAGCCGGCATGTAATATTTGATGAGGATACTTTTCTCTTCTCTGCACTCTTTCCAGGTGATAAGCGACAATGTTCGCCTCTCATGAATGCTTGGCATAAAAGCTTTCCTGAAGTAATTGCTGAACCACCACTAGCTTCGAGAAGTGATGCAGAAGAAGTTGTCAAGTCGTCATTCTCCCCTCCAGATATATTGCCTCCTTCATCCACAAGAGTCTCACCAACTCAGGCCAATGTGTTTTCAGGAGAGTCCACTGAGGGAGAAGAGACAAGTTCTGAGTGTACGGCAGACTTTGATTCTGTTCCTATAGGCAACAGCTTGTCCTCCTCTCCTTCTAGGACGAATACTCCTGAACTGTCTACAAGTTCTTCTTCATCAGACTCTGGATCTAATACACCATTAACTACACCTGGACCTCATCCACAGGAAAACCTTACTTGTCAAACACCTATATCTGCACCAAGCTCACAAACTATTGCAAGAGACATGTCTAGTCCACTCACACCTTCTGTTGATATTGTGAACACCTCCGGTACTTCTGAGACGCATGCGGAGGCTCAAGGGAATGAAGACTCCACCAAGTCTGCTTCCTCATCACCCATCAATTCTGAACAGTCTTCTACTCTTCCTGTTGATCATACAGCAGCAGCAAGTCAAGTTAAGCCAACACACAAAATGGTTACTAGACTAAAAGATGGCATACAAAAACCAAACCCAAGATATGCTCTGCTTACTCACAAAGTGGATTTCCCTGAACCTAAAACCGTAGCTGAAGCACTGAAACACCCAGGCTGGAATGGTGCAATGCATGAAGAGTATGGGAACTGTAAAGAGGCGCAAACATGGACCCTAGTCCCGGCTTCACCAGACATGCATGTCCTAGGCAGTAAGTGGGTGTTTAGAACCAAACTCAATTCAGATGGAACTCTACAAAAGCTCAAGGCGAGACTAGTAGCTCAGGGATATAATCAAGAAGAAGGAATAGACTACCTGGAAACCTACAGTCCAGTAGTTAGAACAGCTACAGTCCGATCCGTACTTCATTTTGCAACAGTCATGCGCTGGGAAATCAAACAGATGGACGTCCAAAACGCCTTCCTTCATGGCGACCTAACCGAAACAGTTTACATGAAACAGCCTGCCGGTTTTGTTGACTCTGCCAAACCAGACCATGTATGCTTATTACACAAATCAATATATGGACTAAATCAATCCCCAAGAGCATGGTTTGATAAATTTAGCACTTACTTGCTGGAGTTTGGCTTCATCTGCTGTATTCCAGACCCATCGTTGTTTGTCTACATGAAGGGGAATGCTATCATTCTGTTGCTTCTCTATGTCGACGACATGCTAATCACTGGCAACAGTTCTGAAGCTTTAACCTCTCTTTTGACCGCACTCAACTCACAATTTCGCATGAAGGATCTCGGTCAGATGCAATATTTCCTAGGCATTCAGGCTCAATTTCACCCTGCAGGTCTGTTCCTCTCTCAGCAGAAATATGCTGAGGATCTCCTAGTCACTGCTGGTATGAGTGAGTGTGCTTCTGTTGCTACACCACTCCCTCAACAACTGGAAAAGACAAGAGATAAGCATAAGGAGTTATTCTCAAATCCGACATATTTCAGAAGCTTGGCTGGTAAATTACAGTATCTCACTCTCACCAGACCTGATATCCAATTTGCAGTCAATTTTGTGTGTCAGAAGATGCATGCTCCAACACTTGCAGACTTCTATCTCCTTAAGCGAATTCTCTGCTACATCAAAGGCTCAGTTACTATGGGAATTAATTTCAGCAATGCTACAACCAATACCCTTCGTGCTTACAGCGACAGCGACTATAGCAGATGTGCAGAAACAAGTCGATCTACAGGAGGATTTTGTCGTCGCAGAAACATCATTTCTTGGTCGTCGCAGAAACAACAGTCAGTCTCCAGGAGCTCCACAGAAGCTGAGTATCGCACAATGTCGGATGCAGCAGCGGAAATCATCTGGCTATGCAATATTCTTAAAGATCTGGGCATTCCACAATATCAACCACCGGAGCTCTATTGCGACAACCTTTCAGCTATTTATCTCTCTGCAAATCCAGCGTTTCACAAGAAGACTAAGCATTTTCTGAATCATTATCACTACGTGCGGGAAAAGGTAGCCCTTGGAACTCTTACAGTGAAACACATACCTGGGCATCTTCAAATTGCTGATATATTTACCAAATCTCTTCCGGTTGGACGCTTCAACTTCTTGCGATTCAAACTCGGTGTGGTCCTTCCTCCCACACTGAGTTTGCGGGGGAGTATTAGCAAGATCTCATCAGCTCAGGCCAAAAGAACCAGCGAAGCCCCCTTTGCTGATCACAGGAGAGACACTCGTGTTCAGATTCGCGAAGTGTTAAAGAAAGAAGAAGATGAAGTGTTAAATCAAACGATGGGCCTTATCAATTCGCAGTCCAGGCCCAATTCGGATTCACATAAGCCCAACAAAGAAACAAAGCTTTTATCTCCTCAACGGTAATCTTCACCTGCACAAGAAAACAAAAGCAGAGTTAAAACAGAGCTGGCATGTACGGAGCCAATCACCCTGAAGAACATATTTGAGTGTCTAGAAGCATCGGACACATGATAAATTCAATGAGCTGTCAAAACTAAAATCCTAGCAATGTCTAAGCTATATAAAGGGAAAACAATGTAACAAACAAGGTTAAGGAAAATAAATGAAAGAAATATTTTCTATCTAAAGAGCCGTCGAGCTTACTCTTTCAGTTCTAACGAGTTCCATGGACCAATATTTTCTCTGGGAGATTCTTTGAGTTTCCCAACTCTACGAATTTTTGACATTTCTGAAAATCGCTTCAGTGGAGTGTTGCCATAAGATTACTTTGTTGGTTGGAGTGTAATGTCATCAGTCGTAGACGTTATTGATAATACGCCTGGATTTACGCTTGTAGGAGGTGACCGAGATTTCTATCATAAATTTGTGGTTTTGGCGAACAAAGGATTGGATACGGAAGTGGTAGGGAGTGGTTTCACAATCTACAAAAACCATCGATGTCTCCGGAAACAAATTCCAAGGAGGTATTCCTGAATCTATCGGTTTACTCAAGGAACTGATTATCCTCAACATGTCAAACAACGCTTTCACAGGCCATATTCCACCATCTTTTTCAAACTTGGCCAATCTCCAATCATTAGATCTATCTCAAAACAGATTATCCGGCGAGATACCCCCAGAACTCGGGAAACTCACGTTTTTGGCGTGGATGAACTTTTCGTACAATAGGCTTGAAGGTCCAATACCAAAAGCCACTCAGATTCAGAGCTAGAACATTTCTTCTTTCGCAGAAAATCCCGGGCTTTGCGGTCCTCCTCTCCTAAAAACATGTGGTGGAGTAGAAAATGATGAAGACGAAGAAGAAAAGGAAGAGAAAGATCAGGTACTGAGCTGGATTGCAGCTGCAGTAGGCTATGTGCCTGGTTTGTTCTGTGGACTCACCATTGCCTACATATTCACTTCATAGGCTAAGAGTTCCCCAACTTCTCTACTTTTCTTCTCCCTGAGGCTGTAAAAATGATCAACAATAAAAGTGTCTTCTCTTTAATTGTATTGTTTGGATCTCTCATCTTGAGAATCTGTCTTTTTTCTTGTGTTACTTTTATCCTTACCTTTATAATATATTGTGTTGCTGAAGACATGTCAAATGAATGAACAACTGTGGCCTGTGGGTGGCTCTGTTAGAACAGAGGCTGGATCATCTACAACATAACTACTCAACAGAGAAACTTTCTATGGCCTTTTTACAATTCAATGATCGATTATTCAACTTCTTTTCTACGTTTCCCTTCAAATATACGTTTGCTTTTTGTTGGGCTATATTGGATGTGGGCTGTATTATACTTAGCCTATAGTTAGTCGGTTTAATAACTTGTATTAGGTCATATGAATATTTCTTGTACACACTTGTATATAAGGCACTAGAAAGTAGCCCACGCGATGCGTGGGTTATGTATGTATTATTTAATTTGAAATAAAAAATGAACTCTCTATTCAATTGTATATGAAATGTACATGTAATTGTTACTATATATATTAAAATTTAATTTTTATAATATTACGGTTTAACTATAATATTTTAATATATATTTGTTATATGATGCTTCATAAAAGAGTCATTTTGAGATAGAGAAAAAAATTTAAGTACACAGTATTGTTGAAAATATTTAAAAAATATGTTACTATAATAATATGACCATTGTTTTAGTTACCGCAAAATTAATTTAATTTGGTATCTTCGTTAAGTAATTAAGATAAATTATATTTATTTACACTTTTGTTTTTTTTATGGAAAAAACTGATAAGTAGTCTAAAAAGAAAATTGTAAGATCTTACTATATAATTACTTTTATAGATAATTTAATGTTGTTCTATATATTAATTTTACTTTCATCATCTAAAAGTAATACTTAACAACAAATATTTTTTTTTAAAAAAAATACCTTCTCTTTTAATCCATTTTCAATAATATCCTTATATATACAAAGTAACTAAATTCTAAACTCCAAATACTAAACATACTAAACATTATCATACTAAACATTATCTCTCCATCCTCTTGAATTAACTTGCCTCAGATTTTTATGTTTTGTGAATGATTTCGTAAATAAAACATTTAACTTTTATAAATTTTATACTATGGAGTATTGATATACCAATTTTTCCATTGCTTGCTTTTTTTACGACTCACTTTACCTCTGTATAATTAACTTTCATTTTGTTCGGTCCAAACGTTTGAAGTGCCTTTGATATCCCTCCAACTTCATGGATAGTGATTCTCTACAATCCAGTGTGGCCAATATTGTAATATGAAACAAAATTCCTTTCATCCAAAAAAATGAAAATGTTGCCACAAATCATATTCCGGCCTTCTTTCCATTTATCATTGATTTTTTTTTTTGTCAACATATAATCGACAAGTCTCGATTCATAGCCAGTCCCTACTAAGCGGGGTAACACGCGCGATTTAGTAGAATTGGATTCCGGTAGGATCGGTCACAGAGGTGTTGTTGTGTTAGACAATTTTAAATACACTTCCCATCATTAAAAGTTTTAAAAATTATGTGAGACTGTATTAAATTGTTATATTAGACAATACTCCCCCTGTTCCTGAATAATCCATATTTTAGGATTTTCAAACATATTAAAAAACATAGTAAAAACTGACTTTAATTGCATTATTTTTTGTGATTAACGAATTTCAACCAAGAATATTCACTTTTTTTTTGAAATTTACAATTTGTCATTAGTTACTTATTAAAAATATATAGAAAACCTAAAAATTGTTTTTTTGTGGAACATTTTGTTTCTTTTGAAAATGGATCAATAAGGAATGGATGGAGTTGATTTTAGTGAGAAAAATATATTGTGACTATTATAATATATATATTATTTGGTGGCCTTAAAACATAATATAAATTTGTGGTCTAAGGTTACTTAGTCTGCTTGTCCTCCGGAACTGGCTTGGCTCCCTTCTCGATAAGATGTTAAAACAAACACATAAACCTAAAATAAAGACATTTACTAATGTCTAGATATATAAAAACCAAGAGTAAATTTTGATTAAAAAGTAAATAAAGAAATTCTGATTAAAATTTAGTTAATCATTTTTTTAAGAATCTACCTTTGTATCTTGAGAAGACTTTGATTGAGCCTTTAATATCCATTGATTCCATTCCATGGCTTCTATATAATACAGTTCTGCTAGCTTCACTAAGCTATAATCTACAAAAATAAAAATAATAAATAACATGTCAAATTATAATTTGATCGTGAACAAATTTGGTTAAGAAAATGGGAAACAAAATTATTTTTCAAAATGTACCTTGTCAATGCATCTATGTAACTATTCTACCAAAAATAAAATGCGTCTACGTAACTATAAAAGTTGGAAAAGACTTGGCCATGTTTTTCACTCTTCTTTTCATATGTGAAACAAAGAACACATGAAATATATCTTGATTATGGAGAGAAAGACTCAAAGAGTATATATACTTTGGTTAATTAAGGACTCCTTGCTAGACATCAAACCTCTTTTGGATCATCGAGGATTGGAGAAAGGTACCATCATAATCAAGAAACATGAAGATCTTTTTTCCTCTTGTAGCGTTGATAATATATTTTATAACAGATCTAGAATTTGAGAGTAAATTTGAGTCCAAGTATTTAAGTAAATGTCTACCTATGGCTATATATATGTACGCTATTTGAATGTTAGATAGATGTTACTCTTAGGTTCAAAATATTTTATTAACTGTTACAAATTTGGGAATTATGGAATGTGGTGTCATAAATTTTGTAACATAAATATTTGCAACGGAAATCTTTTCATTAGACTAAATACATTTCAATGCATGGTTATTGATATTATAACTCTCTTTAATGCATGGTAAAAGCAATTAGTAACCCACTACATGATATTTAATATAAAATTTTAATATATTTTCCATATAAGAAATAGTCAAACTTAATGATTTAATTAATACTATTTTAAATATGTCACTTACAATTTTCTAATGAAATAATAGATAGAAAATCAAGAAAGTCAACATATATGAAAATCTTCTTATATATACATATTATATATATATATATATATATATTAAAAGTGACAACAATTCTGAAATGCACTTGACAAGATCGATTTTATGTTGATATGTGTATTGATATGAAAGGAAAAGCTATTGTTTTGTAATTTATCATAACTTAATAGGATTTTTGTGGAAGTGTGGAACTGACTTTATTGCCTACTCAATTAATGAAAGAAAATATTATATGATTTTAAAACGTGTAAAAATTAAGGTTTATATAATTACATAAAGGCTTAATCATAATCATGTATTTAAACTATTTCATTCCTCATCCAAGATATAGTTTTTATTATGATATTTTCTTTTAATATAAGATAGTGTGTGTTTTTCACTTTAAAGGATGAAAGACAAATTAAATAAAATGTAAGAAAAATATGTAAAGTAGATGTATCAAATATCAGTCATTTATTAGTAAATGTTATAGAATATTACATTTTGTATCATATATATAATATGAGATTTTATTATAAAATAATCTGATTTTGTTTGACAAAAGAACTTAAGATATAAAAGTGGATTTATAAATATATGTCAATTGTACCAATATTAAGATGAGAAGTATGATTATTTATAATTGAAAATGATATAAATTTGTTTTAGAAAAATAAAGTAGAAATAAAGGATGACAGATGTCACTAAAAGAGAATGCCAAATGAATGTCACACTGAGAGTAAAGTTAGAAAAAACATTCTCATATTATATAAGATTGCACATGGTCTATCATAAAATGAGTCATATTTCTTGAAGTACTATACGTATAAGTGTTAATGCATGTGTTATTGGAGTCTTTATATACAGTATCTTGCAAATTCATCTTAAAAGGGATGTATAACTGTATAAGTGCCTCGCCACGATCAGAGGGATCTCTTGTCTTACATGACTACTGAGGGTAGTATGACTCACTCTCGGAGTCTCAGTCTCTCACACCAAAAGAAAAGAAAAGCAATCATAAGTTTTAACCCTATAGACTAAACAGTTATCATAAATGGAGATGTACCGAAGAATATCTCTTCAAAGATGAAAAATGACGTGGTAGAAACTGAAAAGCCGGTCAGTAATTTGCAAAACGCACCCTCTATCACGGGTGAGCTGCGAGACTGAAATGAGATGACATTGAAGTCCATCAACAAAATAGACATCTTGAAGATTCAGTTCGGTGCCAAATAAAACACGACCCTGTTTAGTAGCGGTGGTGAAATGACCATCCGGTAGTTTAATTAAGACCGGTGCCATATCACATATATCAAACAAAAACTCAAGAGTTCCTGTCATATGATTAGATGCCCTAGTATCAATTATCCAAGATTCAATGAAAAACTTACCAGATAACCGTTCAGCAGGAGGAGCTTTTCGTTCTTCAAGCATATGAACTAAAAGCTTCCATTGATCGTTTGTAAGACCACTAATACCAACACGATCTGCAGCAGTCAGAGGTGCTTGTTGCACAGGCAAAGTAGAGGCGTTAAAGACCAAAACCAGAAGTGAGACCATTCGTTGATGCAGATTAACATGGGCAGCATCCGAGCCTTTGCTTCGCATTGATCCGATGGCAGTAGTATGAGGACCACGACCCGTGACATTACCAGATGAACTTCCTTTGGAGAAATTATTCCCACTCTTAAGCTTGGTCTTATCTGGCCACCAATGTGGATAGCCAATACGCTGAAAACAGTTTTCAGCGAGATGTCCAACTCGACCACAGTCTGAACACGTGACTGAAGAACCTCTGTTTTCGACAAAACTGCGAGGAGGCCAAGAGGCAGTCTGAACAGCAAAACTCACACCGTCTGTCCTCTCATCATGTAAACGACTCAGAAGTTTCGATTCCTCATCCTGAGACACCGTGTTGTAAGCTTCCTCAAGACTGGGCAAGGGAACCCGAGAGAGTAAAGAAGACTTGACGGAACCATACACCGTTTCGTCCAAGCCCATCAAGAATTGGTGAAGCTTGTCCTCTTCTCGCTCTCTGCGAACTTCCTCCATAGTCTTGGCTCTTTGGTAGTCAGCCAAGTTCCGCCACAGTTGAGTAAGCTTGCCGTAGTAGGCTTCTATGGCAAGTCCTTTTTGACGACAGTTTGCTAAGTCCGTCTTAAGACGTTGAACACGCTGTCCATTCTTCACACCAAATCGCTTTTGGATATGTTCCCAAAGCTCATGTGAGTCATCGGTGTGAGAAAGAGATGAAGATAAATTTTCATCAATAGTAAGCTTGATCCAGGAAACAACTAGTGCGTTGTTTGCGACCCAATCTTCAAAGTCTGGTGATGTTTCGGCTGGCTGAGGTATGGTACCATCAGCAAAACCGAACTTTTTCCTTGCCTTTAGTGCCAAGCGAAGGTTAGTTGCCCACTCATCGTAGTTAGGACCACGCAACAAAGGCTTGGAGATCAAAGTTCCAGGATTATCACCAGAAGATAAGTCATACGGTGAGATCGTACGACGGCTTTCAACACGTGATGAATTTGTAGTTTCAATCAAAGCAGAAAAAGTTGATGTTGAGATTGAAGCAGAAGTAGTCATCACTTAAGAAGAATAACAACTAAGAGAGAAAGTTGTATTTGCAGGTCAATGAACGAAAAGAAGAAAAAATACAGAGATCTGGAATCAGCGGAAAGAAATCCAGAGAAACGAACAATAACCTTTAGAAGTTTTGGTTATTGCTCTGATACCATGTCAAGAAGCCTTAGAAGTTATAAAAGGGTTTCTTATTCATTTATGTTCGACGGCATATCTTATATAATATGAGAATGTTTTTTCTAACTTTACTCTCAGTGTGACATTTGGCATTCTCTTTTAGTGACATCTGTCATCCTTTATTTCTACTTTATTTTTCTAAAACAAATTTATATCATTTTCAATTATAAATAATCATACTTCTCATCTTAATATTGGTACAATTGACATATATTTATAAATCCACTTTTATATCTTAAGTTCTTTTGTCAAACAAAATCAGATTATTTTATAATAAAATCTCATATTATATATATGATACAAAATGTAATATTCTATAACATTTACTAATAAATGACTGATATTTGATACATCTACTTTACATATTTTTCTTACATTTTATTTAATTTGTCTTTCATCCTTTAAAGTGAAAAACACACACTATCTTATATTAAAAGAAAATATCATAATAAAAACTATATCTTGGATGAGGAATGAAATAGTTTAAATACATGATTATGATTAAGCCTTTATGTAATTATATAAACCTTAATTTTTACACGTTTTAAAATCATATAATATTTTCTTTCATTAATTGAGTAGGCAATAAAGTCAGTTCCACACTTCCACAAAAATCCTATTAAGTTATGATAAATTACAAAACAATAGCTTTTCCTTTCATATCAATACACATATCAACATAAAATCGATCTTGTCAAGTGCATTTCAGAATTGTTGTCACTTTTAATATATATATATATATATTAATATGTATATATAAGAAGATTTTCATATATGTTGACTTTCTTGATTTTCTATCTATTATTTCATTAGAAAATTGTAAGTGACATATTTAAAATAGTATTAATTAAATCATTAAGTTTGACTATTTCTTATATGGAAAATATATTAAAATTTTATATTAAATATCATGTAGTGGGTTACTAATTGCTTTTACCATGCATTAAAGAGAGTTATAATATCAATAACCATGCATTGAAATGTATTTAGTCTAATGAAAAGATTTCCGTTGCAAATATTTATGTTACAAAATTTATGACACCACATTCCATAATTCCCAAATTTGTAACAGTTAATAAAATATTTTGAACCTAAGAGTAACATCTATCTAACATTCAAATAGCGTACATATATATAGCCATAGGTAGACATTTACTTAAATACTTGGACTCAAATTTACTCTCAAATTCTAGATCTGTTATAAAATATATTATCAACGCTACAAGAGGAAAAAAGATCTTCATGTTTCTTGATTATGATGGTACCTTTCTCCAATCCTCGATGATCCAAAAAGAGGTTTGATGTCTAGCAAGGAGTCCTTAATTAACCAAAGTATATATACTCTTTGAGTCTTTCTCTCCATAATCAAGATATATTTCATGTGTTCTTTGTTTCACATATGAAAAGAAGAGTGAAAAACATGGCCAAGTCTTTTCCAACTTTTATAGTTACGTAGACGCATTTTATTTTTGGTAGAATAGTTACATAGATGCATTGACAAGGTACATTTTGAAAAATAATTTTGTTTCCCATTTTCTTAACCAAATTTGTTCACGATCAAATTATAATTTGACATGTTATTTATTATTTTTATTTTTGTAGATTATAGCTTAGTGAAGCTAGCAGAACTGTATTATATAGAAGCCATGGAATGGAATCAATGGATATTAAAGGCTCAATCAAAGTCTTCTCAAGATACAAAGGTAGATTCTTAAAAAAATGATTAACTAAATTTTAATCAGAATTTCTTTATTTACTTTTTAATCAAAATTTACTCTTGGTTTTTATATATCTAGACATTAGTAAATGTCTTTATTTTAGGTTTATGTGTTTGTTTTAACATCTTATCGAGAAGGGAGCCAAGCCAGTTCCGGAGGACAAGCAGACTAAGTAACCTTAGACCACAAATTTATATTATGTTTTAAGGCCACCAAATAATATATATATTATAATAGTCACAATATATTTTTCTCACTAAAATCAACTCCATCCATTCCTTATTGATCCATTTTCAAAAGAAACAAAATGTTCCACAAAAAAACAATTTTTAGGTTTTCTATATATTTTTAATAAGTAACTAATGACAAATTGTAAATTTCAAAAAAAAAGTGAATATTCTTGGTTGAAATTCGTTAATCACAAAAAATAATGCAATTAAAGTCAGTTTTTACTATGTTTTTTAATATGTTTGAAAATCCTAAAATATGGATTATTCAGGAACAGGGGGAGTATTGTCTAATATAACAATTTAATACAGTCTCACATAATTTTTAAAACTTTTAATGATGGGAAGTGTATTTAAAATTGTCTAACACAACAACACCTCTGTGACCGATCCTACCGGAATCCAATTCTACTAAATCGCGCGTGTTACCCCGCTTAGTAGGGACTGGCTATGAATCGAGACTTGTCGATTATATGTTGACAAAAAAAAAATCAATGATAAATGGAAAGAAGGCCGGAATATGATTTGTGGCAACATTTTCATTTTTTTGGATGAAAGGAATTTTGTTTCATATTACAATATTGGCCACACTGGATTGTAGAGAATCACTATCCATGAAGTTGGAGGGATATCAAAGGCACTTCAAACGTTTGGACCGAACAAAATGAAAGTTAATTATACAGAGGTAAAGTGAGTCGTAAAAAAAGCAAGCAATGGAAAAATTGGTATATCAATACTCCATAGTATAAAATTTATAAAAGTTAAATGTTTTATTTACGAAATCATTCACAAAACATAAAAATCTGAGGCAAGTTAATTCAAGAGGATGGAGAGATAATGTTTAGTATGATAATGTTTAGTATGTTTAGTATTTGGAGTTTAGAATTTAGTTACTTTGTATATATAAGGATATTATTGAAAATGGATTAAAAGAGAAGGTATTTTTAAAAAAAAAATATTTGTTGTTAAGTATTACTTTTAGATGATGAAAGTAAAATTAATATATAGAACAACATTAAATTATCTATAAAAGTAATTATATAGTAAGATCTTACAATTTTCTTTTTAGACTACTTATCAGTTTTTTCCATAAAAAAAACAAAAGTGTAAATAAATATAATTTATCTTAATTACTTAACGAAGATACCAAATTAAATTAATTTTGCGGTAACTAAAACAATGGTCATATTATTATAGTAACATATTTTTTTAAATATTTTCAACAATACTGTGTACTTAAATTTTTTTTCTCTATCTCAAAATGACTCTTTTATGAAGCATCATATAACAAATATATATTAAAATATTATAGTTAAACCGTAATATTATAAAAATTAAATTTTAATATATATAGTAACAATTACATGTACATTTCATATACAATTGAATAGAGAGTTCATTTTTTATTTCAAATTAAATAATACATACATAAACCACGCATCGCGTGGGCTACTTTCTAGTAATATAAAAGATCATACTTCTTCTTCCGTATAAATTTACCTGAATGAATTATAATAATGAATAATTTCAGATAAAGTGATTTTCTTTTTAAGACGTCAAGACTCAAGAGTAATTGGCTGTTGGAGGAGCTAAAACTAAAAGATGAGGATACAATCATGGCTTTGCTTGCGGCTCTGGATCGTTTTGGTCACGGTAGGAGATGCGGTTCTTGATGGTGCAATCAAATCGTTGCAGAAGAGTATCATTTAGTTCGGTACAAGTTGCAATAGATGGAATTTTAGTCCATCTTTATGTGTCAAGTTAAGCTTAAAATCAATTTAAATTTATACGTTGAGGTTTTATGTTACGTGGCTCACAAGGTTTACACTGGAAGTAATTATTTAAAATTGTTTTAAGCCAGGAACTGAACGTTTTGTTTTGTATATTGATGTCTGCTCAGATATATATATTGGGAAACAACGGACGATAGCTTGAGACAACCGTTTTCTAAATACGGCCAAGTGCTTGATGGTAAGTATAGTCTTTGGATTACTCACCATTCAAGAACTTGATGGTAAATTTCTCGCTTCCTGCATATTGTAACTGTTTCGTCAACAGAGGACGGGTCTCCCAGTTTCGGCCTTTCGGGGCCTGATGCTGTTTGGTTTCAGGATTCTAAAACAAGAAAACAGAAGGGTAATATTGTTCCGATATTTCTAGGAAGAGCGGTAAATGATCAATCCAGTTGGCACTATTGTTCTATGGAGTCACGACTTCGGCCAAATTCTCAGTTCGTATAAATAGGACTGCTTCATGAAGATCGTTCACTCTACTACGAAGTCTACATATATCACCACTTAATTTTGTAATAATAAAACAATAAAATTTCAGAGGGTTTCTAATGAATTGTATGATTGCACAGTGGCAGCTTACTTGGCGCCACAGCACACGCCTAAAGGCACTCTTGTCTTCATTAAGTTTCAATCTCTAACGCAACACGAGCAACAAAAGCCTCGAAGATTAGTTTTTTGAAGAGGTGAGAAAACAGAGCAAATGGGTTTGAAAAATCAAAGGAACCTTCAGGCAGTGAATAATCAAATCACGTTTTCTACGAGGAGACTTGACTTTGTAGAGACTAGAGAGCATTCATATGGGAGAGTTAAAATAGTCTTTTTGGAAGAAATACTGTATCTTATATTGCTGTCTTCAAAGGAGACTTGTCAAGACAAGCTTTAATCTCCTCCACAAATGTAATTAAGAGTTGTTCCAATTATCTAGAGTTCACATATTCGATTTGATGTGGAAGCAATTAGTCTTCACAGGAGACTCTTTTTAGGTCAAGCTTTAATGTTTTTCCACATATGTAAGAGACGAAGATTCAAAGATCAACTCGTTTTCACAGAAAAAAAACAAAAAAAAAAAGCAAAGAGAGAAATATGATGCATTGTTGTAGCGAGAGGATGATGATGATAACAATAATATGGAGCTTTTGTTTAATCTTCTGCCTTTCTCACTCAACACTTGTTATTGCTTCTCCTGCAAAACACTTGTGTCTTCCAGACCAGAGAGATGTTCTTTGGGAGTTCAAGAACGAGTTCTCTGTCCACGAGTTCGATCCCATTATAATTACTCATGGTGATAAGAAGACAGAGAAGTGGAGGAACAACACTGATTGCTGTTCTTGGGTTGGTGTCTCTTGTGATCCTAAGACGGGAGTGGTGGTAAAGTTGAATCTCGAGAGCAGTGATCTCAACGGCCCTTTGAGTTCTAATAGTAGCCTGTTTAGACTACAACATCTTCAGAGCCTGAATCTTGGCTACAATAATCTCTCGGGTATGCTACCATATTCCATCGGCAAGCTCAAATATTTGAGGGTTTTAAGTATTAATTATTGCAATCTCTTCGGAAAGATTCCTTCTTCACTCGGAAATCTTACTTTTCTCGCTGAGCTTGATCTTTCTTTTAATGGTTTCACCGGTGAGCTACCAAATTCGATGGGCAGCCTAAACCGGCTAACAAATTTGGAACTTGTATCGAACAAACTCAGTGGCAACTTTCCTCATGTGCTGCTTAACTTGAGCGAGATCACTCAATTCCACCTTAGTAGTAACCAGTTCGAAGGTACGCTTCCATCTAACATGAGTACACCACACTCCAAACTGGAAGTTTTTGAGATTAGTGATAATCTATTTTCTGGATCTATTCCAAACTCCATCTTCATGCTCCCTTCTTTGGTCCACCTTGACCTGGAAAGGAACGACTTCAGTGGCCCTCTTGAGATTGGGAATCTCTCTTCACCGTCTAAACTTGGAAGTTTTGCCCTTGGAGAAAACAATTTCAATGGACCAATCTCGGAATGTATATCGAAACTAACCGAGCTTTGGTTTCTTGACTTATCCTTGTGGAACACAAGGAGAGGCATGGTTGATTTCAACATCTTCTTGCAACTGGAGTCTCTTACGTACCTTGACCTCTCTTATATTAATACAAGAAGCACGGTTGACATAAGCATCTTCTTGCATCTCAAGTCACTTACCTCACTTGATCTTTCAGGGATTAATTTGAAGACCAGCTCTACTCTCAGTCTTCCCTCACCTATGCTTACCTTGATTTTATCGTCCTGCAATATTCTTGAGTTCCCCAATTTTCTACAAAACGCAACCAGTTTGTTATATTTAGACATCTCTGCCAATCGAATTGAAGGCCAAGTACCAGAATGGTTATGGGGATTGCCAGTGCTGCGGTATGTCAACATTTCTCAGAATCTCTTCAGTGGTTTTGAAGGATCAGTGGATGTTATTCAAATACGTGGAGGACTAATCATGCTTGATATTAGTTCAAACACATTCCAAGATCTTCCTTTGTTACCAAGCTCTATGAAGTTCTTTTCAGGCTCTGATAATCAGTTTGCAGGAGAGATTCCTAGAGCAATATGCGAATTGGTTGCTCTAGATACACTTGTTTTGTCCAACAACAACTTCAACGGTTCTATTCCTCCATGTTTCAGCACTATTCGTCTTTCGGTCTTGCATCTTGGAAATAACAGTCTCTCTGGTATTTTTCCCAAGCAATCTATCAGTGATAACTTGAGATCACTAGATGTTGGTAGCAACCAGTTATCAGGAGAACTTCCCAAGTCTTTGATCAACTGCACTCAACTCGAGTTTTTGAACGTGGAAGACAACACAATCAAGGACAAGTTTCCATTATGGTTGAGATTATTACCTAATCTACAGATTCTTGTCCTTCGTTCTAACGACTTCTATGGGCCAATATCTTCTCCTGGGGGTTCTTTGAGTTTTCCCAAGCTGCGAATATTTGACATTTCGGAAAATCGCTTCACTGGAGTCTTGCCATCAGATTACTTTTCAGGCTGGTCAACAATGTTATCTGTGGTGGATATTAGAGATCGTACACCGATTAGGATTGCAGGACGTGGATCAGGCTACTATCATAAATCGGTTGGTCTGACGAATAAAGGATCCAATATGGAGCTGGTTGGGAGTGGTTTCACAATCTACAAAACCATCGATGTCTCTGGAAACAGATTCGAAGGAAACATTCCCAAATCCATTGGTTTACTCAAGGAACTGATTGTGCTCAACATGTCAAACAATGCTTTCACAGGCCATATTCCACCATCTCTATCAAACTTGAGCAATCTCCAATCACTGGATCTATCTCAAAACAGATTATCCGGCGGTATCCCATCAGAGCTCGGGAAACTTACGTTTCTAGAGCGGATGAACTTCTCCTACAACAGGCTTGAAGGTCCAATACCACAAGCCACTCAGATTCAAAGCCAGAACAGTTCTTCTTTTGCAGAGAATCCCGGTCTATGCGGTGCTCCTCTCCTAAAAAAATGTGGTGGAGAAGAAGACGAAGAAGATGAAGATGAAGAAAAGGAAGAGAAAGATCAAGTATTTAGCTGGATTGCAGCTGCAATAGGCTATGTACCTGGTTTGTTCTGTGGATTCACCATTGCCTACATTCTCACTTCGTAGGCTAAGAGTTCTCCAAGCTTTTCTACGTTTCCCTTCAAATATACTTTTCCTTTTAGTTGCTACCACGTTATTTTCCATCTTTTAAGAGATATTATTCGGTACTCTAGGCTTCTTAGGCTCCATCTCCATTTATGGTAACTGTTTTGTCTATATGCTTAAAACTTATGATTGCTTTTTCTTTTTTTTGTGTGAGACTGAGACTCCGAGAGTGAGTCATACTACACTCAGTAGTCATGTAAGACAAGATCCCTATGATCATGGCGTATAAAACATAAAGTCCATTGTCTAAGCTTCCTCCGTCACGTTATGAGCCATTGACAGCATCAAGAAGCTAAAATGATATAACAATGATCTCCATTAGCTTCTGTAAGACAAGATCCCTATGATCATGGCGTATAAAACATAAAGTCCATTGTCTAAGCTTCCTCTGTCACGTTATGAGCCATTGACAGCATCAAGAAGCTAAAAAGATATAACAATGCTCTCCATTAGCTTCTTACACACAAAATACATTAGCTGCATCAACTGTTGGTTATATGCCCTTACGGTCCGAGAAGTAAAGAAGAAGAGTATTGCGTCATTAGCGAGAAGCTGTTCCTCTTTAAAATCCTCAATGTCGTCCCAACTTGTGGAAGATGTTACTTTCTAATTGCAAGACAAACTATACTAATTGTGTGTGATTATTCTTAAGCAATATCTTTGCTACATAGACCCACACTCTCTTTACATTAGAACTGATGATGTAGTAGACCATTGACAACGAGAAACCAAATTTAATCTATCAAAAACAAAATACAAACATATTTTAAAGCTGAACCGGGGAAAAGAGAAAACTCGCTGATATTATTATTAAGAAAGCCAACAAAATACAACAATTTCGAAAAGAAGACAAAAAAACATTAAAGAAATAACTCAAGAAAACCCTTTTTTTGTTGTTTTTACTATTTCTTTCTTCATTTCTTCGCCTTTAAAATTCCAATTAGGCGATCCTACAAAAGCATTTTATATATATGGTAGGTAACAGAAGATTACTCTTAGATAAAGAGAGAGATCTCTACTCCTGGTACTTCATCTCAGACATGAGGAATCCAGGCATCTCATAAGAGGCCGAGAACTTCTCAACGTCAGCCTTGAGCTGCTCGAGATCTTTGTTGTCCACCAAACCCTTGTTGAAGTCCTTCAACAACTTACCGTACTGCTTCTGGATGTCCAATGTCAATGTAACTGCACGGCTCAGGAATTCTCCAATCTGCTCAAAGTCCTTCTCCACCAAACCTCTTGAGGTCATAGCGGGTGTACCTACAAAAACACACACATATATTAGCAAGATCCGACAATGAAATTCCATGGCTGGCTATTGTCATGAACAGTTCAGAATTCTCTCTTACCGATTCTTACACCTCCAGGAGCAAGAGCACTACTGTCTCCAAATACTGCATTCTTGTTCAATGTAATACTGCACAGATCGCAGAGCTTCTCAACCTTGTTACCTGGCAAAAGAAAAATCATATAAAACATCAGGACTTGTTCCATATATAACATAGGGTCACAAAGGGGTTTTTTTCTTTTCTTTAAAAATATTATTCACTCACCGGTCAATCCAAGAGGGCGAAGATCCCAGAGAACAAGGTGGTTCTCAGTTCCATTGGTCACAATCTGGTATCCCTTGCTCATCAGGTAGTTTCCAAGGGCAACAGCATTGGCTTTCACCTGTTTTGCATACACCTTGAAACCAGGAGTGTTGGCCTGCTTCAACGCAACAGCTAGAGCACCGATCTGGTGATTGTGGGGACCACCTTGAAGTGCAGGGAAAACAGCAAAGTTGATTTTGTCCTCAAAGTCATAGACTGCACCCTCGGGTTGACCCTTCTTGGCTGGTTTTGGGCCCTTCCTGTAGAAGATCATACCAGCCCTTGGACCCCTCAAACTCTTGTGGGTTGTGGTTGTCACAACGTCACAGTACTCAAACGGGTTTGCAGCTTCCTGTAAACATGATCAAAACTCAATCAGTTCTGTCGGTGAATGCAAAAAAAAAAAAAATCAATCCTGGCAACTAACATTAGTGTACTCACACCACTTTATCCGGTTGGTTTTAGTTACTGAATAGAATTGAAGATTTTCCATTCGTATATTCACTTACACATGCGAGTTGAGAAAAAAAGAAACAACGAGAAACTACATGGAACACACAAGTAAAATAAAACGACTAAAACAATGTGATATGATTCTTTCTTAGGAATAAGCTCATTTGATAATACACCCTGAAAACACTAGACTTACATGAATCATGAATGCAAACAGATATGAGACGAGACAGATCGCTGAATGCAAACAGATATGAGACATGTGTAATTGAGTTTGATGTCAGAGTTCCACAAATCCAGATCTTCGTTCTAGACAGTTCGAAACGCTTTAACAAAACAGATCTAACAAGAGGAAAAGGTATATGAAACACTAGATCAATACAAAAGAAAAGAGGCTTATAATATACCTGAGCAGCAACGAGACCACTGATGTGAGCCATATCACAGAGCAAAAGAGCTCCAACCTTATCAGCAATAGCTCTCAATCTAGCGTAATCCCAATCCCTGGGATACGCACTACCACCACAGATGAGCAACTTAGGCCTGAAATCCAACGCCTTCTCTTCAAGCTTATCGTAATCAATGTAACCAGTGGTGAAATTAACCTTGTAGGGAAGACTCTCAAAGTAGATCGAAGTCGCAGAGATCTTCTTACCACCAGATGTATAGTAACCGTGAGTCAAGTGACCACCTGAAGGCAGATCAAGCCCCATGATACGATCGTGAGGCTGGAGCAGAGCGGTGTACGCGGCGAAATTCGCCGGAGATCCAGAGTAAGGCTGAACGTTAACGCCCCATTTCTCCGGATCGCAGTGGAAAGCTTCGAGAGCTCGCGAACGGCAAAGGTTCTCGATCTGGTCGATGAACTCGTTACCTCCGTAGTAACGGTTACCAGGCATACCTTCGGAGTATTTGTTGGTTAAGGCACTTCCGAGAGCTTCGATGACGGCGAAGGAAGTGAAATTCTCGGAGGCGATGAGTTCGATTCCTCTACATTGACGACGCTTCTCCTTCTCGATCAGGTCGTGGATCTCTGGATCTACGGTGGTGAGAGGGGTGTTTCCCCATGAAGAGACTGGTTCCATCTTTGGATGTCTTGTTGGAACGATGGATCTGAGATCGGAGTTTGAGAGAGAGAGGGAGAGAGATCTGAGATCGGAGAGTGAGGGAAGTGGGAAGAGAGGCGGTTGGGTTTAAAAGAGGAGAAGAAAGTGGATTAAATTACGGATTTGACCTTCTTTTGCTAATTTTGGTGTTGGTTGGTTAGGTGTGTGTGTGGTAGGAGAAACAAGCGGATGTGTTTTGACTGTTTTACCCTCTTACTAGTACCTTTTCCTTAACTATTCATGATTAGATAGATACTTTATACCTGAGTGCATTTGAGGTTGTTTTGGGTAAATCTCACTCTCTCGAATTATTTTCTTCTTTTTGACATAAGATTTTTTTTTTTTTTTTTTGACAAACATAAGAATTTAATTTGTTTATAGAAAAATTTACAAATATTTAAATTGTTTATTATTAAGTCACAAAAAGAAAAAAAAATGTTTATAATTCAGAAAAGTGAAATTAAAATTGAAATAAAACATAGTGAAAAGGCTTTGAGGGCCCATGTAATTGATTCAGCCCAGTGTTTTAATTACGTTTGACAAGAAACTGAATCTCTATGGTTTCAAATGATCGTTACATCTCTTTCCCAATATGGTTGGCGTGTTAAATTAGATCTTATGAATTAATATTTTGATGCAAAGGCTCTTAACCAACGTTTCAACATTGTCTACCACGAAATTATTAGCCTGGTTGTGAATATTGCAACAATTTGGGTCGTTACTGTTTTGCAGTATTATGTATATGTGATTAGTCCCTATAACACATTGGCTACAACTTCTCTTTCAAAGAAACGTCAACCAGTTAGTGATAACTTTATCTATGTAATCTTCTCAAGAAGTATTTTTGTATTCATATAGCTTCATTAGCTTAGAATGTCATATATCTTACTAAATATCAAGAGCATGATTTTTAGGTTTAAAATTTTTTTAAAAAAACTTCTCGCAGTTGCTCTCTACGTAATCCACCTATAAACGGTAATACCGTAATAGCTTCAAAAATTTGAAGACCCACCTATAAACAATGAAGAACTAAATTTCCTTTAAATCTCATGTTTACTTATAGCCAAAATAGTCAATAAGCACATTTTACTCGCATATTCTTGTTAACGGTATAAGTGGCAAATAAAATATGTACAAGATGTTATAACGGTTTAGTTTGATGTTTTAGAGGATTTTTCCTTTGATTTTCTCAAATTTTTTAATATATTTTTTCATTTAAAAAAAAAATTTAATCAAGTGAGAAAGAGGAGAGAGGTGAAAAAGAAGAAAAAGTACAGATTTAAACAATTAAAAGAAAAAATAAATAAATAGATTAATTATATTTTTCTGTCTTAATATATGTGAAAAGTCCTAAACATTAAACTATTAGAGAGAGGAAGAATCATTTAGTAGACAATATTTTAGTTGTTATTCGCTACTTTAAGTTTGTTTTTTATATTGTTTATCACCAAATTTATATCAAACGAGCCATTAAACACACATTTTGGTAAACAAGTAATTTGTGGGTTAGTAGTAGTAGTTGGTAGCCTCTTTTCGGAACCTTTTCTGACGACATAGGAAGTATGCACTACACGATGGAGTTGTTATGGTATATATAAACACTGTTTGCTGATTGTTATTTCATTGTTTCGTCTTTGGAATAAAAACATGTATATTGGGTAGTTAATGTTTGTTAATACTTAATACATAGAAAATGGCATATAAATGATGATATGGGTTGGGGGAGAAGAGTTGGTAGTTTTGTATGTATGTGAGTCGGTGAGGGTCATATTCGTCTTTGCGTATTTCAGATTTGGTTTTGTGGTCAGTAGATAGTAGCGTAGTGGCAGATCTGAGGTCAACATGTGATGTGACCAAGATTTTCATTTTCTATACATAACAAAAAGGTATACACACAGAATAATGAAGTTAGAAAATGGTCCTTTCAATGTAATAGTTTATAGTTACTTAGGTTTAAGAAAATAGTTGGCAAAATGTAACTTTGTAACGTTTAATTTTATACATGAAAATATGAATGTTCGGTTGCCCAAAAAAAAGAAAAAAAAAAAAAAAAAATATGAATGTTCAATAGAAATAAATTCAAATATTAGAAGAAGTGAGACTGTGAGAGTATGTATAATACGTGTATAAACACGTTTTGGAGAATTTTTCCATGTGGGTGGATTAATAGAGGAGGACTTTTTTAATTGGGTGATACTTCACCAACCTCAAATTTCTAGGCTGCATAATTGGAAGTCCACCTAACAAAGAAAATAAAATACGAAAAACGGAAAAAGTATAGCCTTATGATATAATAGACTATCATATAGTTTCGTTATTAAAAATAATAATTCTTTTTGGGGTCGTGAATGGTGAATCATATGATAAAATGTGAAATTATTTTGTAACTCTTATTGAGGTGTCGACATGGTGACATGAGAGTGAGACTATTCTTTTACTCAATTAAAGTCGTACGATACTCCAAAAACATCTTCTTTTTAAGATATTTTATCACCTAGAAAAAAAAACTTTTTTTTTTTTTTTGGACAACCACCTAGAAAAAAAATCTATTTCTTTCTTTTTGTACTTCATTGTTTTGCCTAGACAAAAGGAATGAAATACCAGATTTCAAGTTTTCATGATAATTTTGTTATATTTTGGGGACAATTGCATTTTTAGTACCTTTATTTACATTTAAAAGAGAACGTAGACCCTATATTCGTTTTTCAAGAAACATAACCACTAAGGGTGCTGAAATTACAGTTGACCCCCTCACGACCAAATAAAAAACAGAAGCCAAAATGACAGATTTAACCCGATGAAGTCTGCAATAGATATCTTTAAGCTTGATTTGAAATTGACGTCAATACGGAGACTTCAAAGTAAGTCTCCTTTTTAATTATAGGTTAAATTTTAAATTAAAAAATTATAAAAAATAATCTGGTTAACCGTTTGACCAAATAATATCCTCATAGACTTTCTGCATTGTAATAAAATAAATTTACATATAAACTAGTAAAATTAAGGGAGGTAAGGCTGATTAGGTTAAAATTATTTGATTTAGGGTTTGCTAAAGTAGACTTCTCCGTAGACTATTCGAGGTTGACTTCAAAGTAAGTCTACTCCTTAATGTTCGGTTAAATTTTAAATTAAAAAATTATAAAAAATAGTCTGGTTAACCGTTTGACCAAATAATATCCTCATAGACTTCCTGCATTGTAATAAAATAAATTTACATATAAACTAGTAAAATTAAGGGAGGTAAGGCTGATTAGGTTAAAATTATTTGATTTAGGGTTTGCTTAAGTAGACTTCTCCGTAGACTATTCGAAGTTGACTTTCTTATGCCATCAACTAGTAATATTATATTATTTTAAGCTCACCGACAATTTAACCAAACCGATAGATGAACCTAACCGAATGCGTACCAATCTAACCTAACCGGTGGCGGTAACCATATAAATACTTCTTTCTGTAGGTGAACCCTAGTTTGTATGTGCTTTCTCTCTCTCCACAATTTCTCTCTCTAAAATTCCGATATTGTTGCTCTCTAAAATTCAAATTCTATCCTCATCATTTATCGTCTTCGAAACTGAAGGAGATCTCAGATAAGTAACGCTTTAGCTAATTGCGTTTGTAACGCTTTAGCTAATTTTGTTCGAAAATATATATTCTCATAGTTTTTTGTTCATTTTGCACTACACATATGGGGTTATACAGCTACACTCAGCCATCTTCTAGTTCTTTGCAAGTATGGAGTGAAGGTCCATCAGAAGTAAACTTCACTGGCCTGACAGTTGGAATTCCTGACAGATGTTTATGCGGAAGGGAAACCGTTATGAAATGTTCCACCACAGCCGACAATCCTGGAAGGATTTTCTTTGGATGCAATAACCAGGAGGTTGTTAGATTTTATGATGGTTTATTCGTTTGGTATAATTATTATTTGAGTATAGATAATATTCTTATGGTATATTTACTTCTATGATACGGTATAGGATGGAGAGGACCATATTATGAAATGGTGGGATGAGGCTATAATGCAAGAACTTCAAGCAATGAGAGGTGGACTTGATGACCAAAGGGATTCTATTACAGCCATCCAGGAAAATGATGAAATGCTATGGGTTCAGCAGCAGCTAGAGAAGGTGAAAGATCAGATGAAGGAATTACGTCTATTAATTCGTCGGGTACGCGGGGTGGTCGAGAATGTCTTTATCGCCGGTATAATCTTAATTGTTGTATTAGTCTCTTTTGCTTCGTAGATCTTTCATTCAAAATTTGTGAACCTCTCTTTATCGTGGCCGTTTGTTTGAATGGCGTATTTATGTCTGTAATCTGTGAACTTGCTTCTTTGTTTCTGTAATATTTAGACGATATCGTTGACTTCATTACGTGACCTATTTAGTAGACTTCTCCCGTATACATTAAAAAGTCAGTCGACGTAGTCTATGCGTTAATGATTTACGACGCGACGGTTTGTGTTATTAATAATGTAACTGTTCATTGTAACCGTTTCGTCTCGTATATATAAACCGTCCCGGGGCCTTTTTAAAACTGCAACCAAAAAAGTTATCAGTAAATCATTTCTTCTCTCTTTAAAAAAATTAGTACGTAGTTCGTCTTGAAAGTCTTGGACGATGACGCTTAATTGGAGACAGATCACGGTTGGGTAATTGAAATTTTCTCTATATCACTACAATTCATTCACGTTTGTTTTGTTCTTAAATACGTTCTACATCATATCACTTTTTACTTGATATCATAGTTTTCCCAGCCATCATAGTTTACTTGATAAGTCTTCAGCACATTAGTACAAAAATTAATTTGATTTGATGGATTATTTACTCCTTTAAAGCATGTTTTAGTTTCCCCAGAAAGAAGACTACTTAAGAAGTCTTCAGCATATTAGTACACAAATTAATTTGATTTGATGGATTTGCAGTTTAAAGTACGTTTTAGTTTCCCCAGTAAGAAGTCTACTTGATAAGTCTTCAGCATATTAGTACAAAAATTAATTTGATTTGATGGATTTGCAGTTTAAAGTACGTTTTAGTTTCCCCAGAAAGAAGTCTACTTAATAAGTCTTCAGCATATTAGTACAAAAATTAATTTGATTTGATGGTTTTGCAGACGGTTCAGTTTCCCGTGGAGAAGTCTGCGAGAGAAGTCGTCAACATAATCATTACAAGGTATTAATTGATTTGACGTTAGTTGGTGGCAATATTTTTATTTTTTAATTTAACGAAGCGCGGGATCCGGTTTTAATTGGTTTCTTTACAAATTCTTCATAGTTTTCCAGTTATGATTCTAATTAAACGGTTTCGGTTTTATAAAACCGGGATTATTTTAAATATTTTTAATTTTATGACTTAAAAACGGAGATAACTATGATAGTTATCTCTAATTTTTACTCGTAAGGAAACTCATCGCTTCCGCTTTTCTCTGCGTTTATCTCCGCCGATTCTGACGAACTCCGCCGCTTTTCTCCGCCGCTTATCATCGCTACTGTTCTCTTCGATCAATCTGAATGTTTGACTTCTGTCTGCAATTCGATAGTAGCCTTCTCTTGTTGGATTAGTCTTCCGCTTTCTCAATATTATTTTTTTTAATCTTATCTTGCAGAATGGATGAGAGTAAACCAGAATTTCCTCAGAGGTTTTACACGAAAGGTGATGAGCCTCTTCCTCTAAAAAGCATCGGCTATTACAACGATACGAAGCTGTTTGATGAACTCTACAAAGCTCTGGAGCCGGATGAATGGGACGAGATCTATCAATCTCGACTGGGTATCTTCTTACAGTTCAACCGTCTCCAATTTGAATGGGCTTCCAGACTGGTTCACCATATGCTCACCTTTCAGATTGTATGCAACAAAAAGTACGAGATTTGGAGTCTTGTTAACTCTAACCCTCTACGATTTTCTTTGAATGAGTTTGAGGCCATCACTGGACTTAATTGTGAAGATGTCGAGTCGTTGGAGCAGCCAGAGGTTGAGGTTACAGACGAGATGGAAGACTTTGGGAGATGCTTGGAGTCAATTTCGAAAGCGGGCCGAGTATTGAGCAACTGATCGCAGCATGTAAGAAGTCAAACGGGTGGGATAGAATAGAGCGTATTAGGTTGGGTTATTTAGCCATCTACGCTGGGTTTATAGAAGCTAGAAAACCATCTACGCCCACCCGTCTTAATATGGCTAGACTAGTCATGGATTTAGATGCATTTCTTGATTATCCATGGGGAAGAGTTGCTTTCAAGAACCTGATTCTTTCTATTAAGGAGAAGGACTTAAACAAGCAGAGTTACACCTTAGACGGATTTGTCGAACCTCTACAGATTTGGGTGTATGAAGCTATGCCTGATTTTGCCAAATTAATTGGGGAACCGTTACCAGGTAATCAACCTCCACCGTTGCTTGCTTACCGCGGTTCTCGTGGAAGGAAACATGTCAAAGAGCATATTCTAAAACAGGTACGCATCCACGTGTCTATAGTTTATCCACGTGGTTTGTCTATTAGATGTTCGGTAACTCTATTGTGTTAGATTTGAACTTGATTTTGGTTTTTGTTTTATATGAATTGTAGACAAACTTCAAAAACTACAAAACCATTGGTGGCATGATTAGTCCTGTTTGGCAAGATGATGAATCAGATGAGAAGATTGATAACATTTTGAGAGCGTTCAATGGGGATTTTGGTCCATGGAAGTGGGGGAGAGGTTTGTGGGAGACAGTTGGTATTTATCAATCCAACAATGGCAAGGTTAAGATTGAAGAAAAGGGATCGAGTAAGAGAGCCGGTGAATTTGATGAACCGAGTGGGAAGAGGCACTGTCCAGGTCTTTCGACTGACATGGGTGTCAACATTTTGGAATCTTTAAAAGATGAGCTCGGCATGTGGGGAGGAGCTTTGCTCGATCAGATGAGAGAAGGTTTCACAGTTGCGATTTGCAATTTGACATGTTGACTGGGAAGATTGAGGGCCTGTCTTCGGATCTTGACAAAATGAAGCGAGACGTAACTGGTACAAAACAGGCTGATCCTTTAGCAAAGGAAAAGAAGGACTCTCAGGCATGTGCTGGTACGGAAGCGGATGCATCAAAGGAACAGAAGAATGATGAGGCAGCCACTGGTACGAAAGAGGTCGTATTAAAGGAGAAGAACGACTCAAAGTCGGATATGGTTAGTTCTGAACACTTGCAATTTCCTACTACGATCCCTCACAAACACAATACTAGGTACAAGGCGAAGAAAAAATTAGACTTCCAAAAGGACTCAACTTCGAAGACATAAAAACAAGTTCTGTCTTACTTATGTGAAGTAGACTTCTTCACACGAATGAAGTAGACTTCTTTTTACGTATGAAGTTGACTTCATTATTCATATGAAGTAGACTTCTTTATCCGTTTGTTTTATTCAAAACTTTTAATGATATGCTGCGACTTTAATAGTATTTGTTTTCATAAATGATCATGTAACTTTTAAATCGAAATTTGCAGAAGAAGCCAGGTCAATCTGAGACCCCGAAACCATCTCCAGCTGTTACTCGTACGAATACGAAGGTGGCAAAGAAAGTCAGAGCTGATTCATCTGACACTGAGTCAGACCGACCTGTGTTTATTCGCACGGAAATCCCAACAGCTGCCGATTACACTGCTAGAGCCAAGAAACAAGAACCAAGGAAAGAAGCGGCCAGGATTGCGGCACAAGGCAAGATTGAAAGGGTTAAGAGGTTGGCGTCAAGTCAACGTTCCCCGTTTGTTGTGATAACACTGCCAAGACTATCATTGCGCCAGCCACGTCAGCGTACAATCCTTTTGTTAAAGCAGACAAGGATTTGAAGAAGGTTTTGCTTGAATTCTTAAAGAAGGATCCGTAAGTTTACCAACTTTTATGATATGTTTCAAAATTTATATTGTTCGAAATCTAGTAACTTATATGTATCCAAACCCATTCATCACCTGCAGGACATACAAGAACAAGGTCCCAGAGAAATCCCGATGTTGTCTTTGGTGGTACGAACTGCAGACAAAAGCAGAGTGGCTACGAGATTCGGTAAGTCTACTCTGAAAACTTCTACTTCAAGTATACTAGAAAACTTCGGTCTTCAATATGATATAACTTCGTCTTAAATCCATGTGGTTATCCAGCACATGGATGCGGTTTTGAATCTACTTAGACATCGACACGCACAGCATCCTGAGTGGTTTAGAACGAGTAGAGTCGCTTTCCTAGACGCTATGTTCACTCATCTCTGGACGACGAAGTACAATGACTTTCTCAGTTCTAGTCCTAATCCTAATGGATCTGGGAAACTGTTGCCAGCTGGTGCCTTCAACTACCACTCAGGGGAGTATCCACCGTATGCACAGACTAACAAGCAATGGGGTCTGGAAGTGGACGACTTATACGCGCCTTTAAACGTGAAGACGACGCACTGGGTAGCTTTGTGGATATCGATTCCCATGAGACATATCGTCGTCTGGGATAGCATCCCGAGTGTCACCAATGACGAAGAGATTGCATCTGCCGTCGAGCCCATTGCCGTGATGGTTCCCTACGTACTGCGGGAGTTAGCCACTCCAAAGATGAAGCATCTGTGGTCGTACGAGAAGTTCACTCATGAGCGGGTTACAAAGGGAGTGCCTCCGAACAGGAAGCCAGGTGACTGTGGTGTGTATACTTTGAAGTACATGGAATGTCATGCTCTTGGGATACAATTTCCTACTACTTTGTGCGACGCTAACATCACATGGATAAGGGAGAAGATAGCTTGTGACTTATTTCACGAGATTGACATCCGTGGACCAAATGAGGATAACTACATGGAGGAGTTTGGGCTCTATGATCCTCCCCCAATCCAAGACTAACTATCAACTCCCTTGTTTGAAAGACTTAAACTGTTGTTTAAATTATGTATGACTAAATAGGATGATGTAGGATGATGTTTTGTGTCTGTTCGGTAACTTTATATTTTGTGTAATGTGTAAGGATTATTGTTCTTGTTCTCAACTTATTATATGGGGAATATATCGGTATTTTTTGGTCAGAGTGAAAGTGTGTAGATGGCCAAAAGTAAGTAGCGTTCAGGGGAAGCTGAGTAGACATATCGTTGAAGTTAACCGTAAGTAAGTAGCGTTCAAAGGAAGCTGAGTAGACATATGGTTGAAGTTAACCGTAAGACTTCTTTTGCGATCTACAAAAATAACTTTATCGGGGTATGTGTAATGAGAAATGTTTTTTAAAAGTTATTCTGTAGTAATAGCGTGCAGCGAAAGCCAAGTAAACATATTTCAGAAGTTAACTATGAAGGCTTAAAAATAAATAACACAAAAAAAGTAAATTAATCGTCGAGACGGACACCAAGTTTTCCCCAATCCATAGGAGGGGGAACAACACACTGTTTGACATCAGCTTCCGCAACCTCTCTCATCTCATCTAATCGCTTGTGCTCTGCCTCGAAATCGACAAGTTCTTCACCCAAAATTTTCTTATATACGGCTTGTTGAGCTTCGATCAGATCCACTTGATGCTTTAGGGCGGTAGCCTCTTCCTTCTTCGTCATGTGATCTCTCATCATACGAAGAACCGCGGTGAAACGATCTCTCGTCTCTTCTTCAACCACGGCTCTCGTCTCTGCTTCAACCACGGCTCTCGTTCTCTCAAACGCGTGTTTCATGGCATCTGTTACTTCCTCTTCCCACTCGTAATCGGAACTGATTCGCTTACGCTTGCTGGAACTCTCTTCGGCCATATCTCGTAACCAACTTATTCTCTTGTAACCAAGAAAGAGATGCAATAGATTGAGTGGAAGTGGAAATAGAGAGGACATTTATATATAAAGAAGAAGATGAATAGACGGCAACGATGCAATAAATGTAGAGATAGCGAAAGGGTACAACGAATGTAGAGATAGCGAACAGGTACAACGAACATAGAGATAGCGTAAAGGTACAATGAATGCAGACTTGAAACATTATCGTACATAGAAAGGATAATAGACATCTGACTGAAGTTAACTGAGAGACTTCGCACATATCCCAATACACATTGCGATGACAACAATGAAACCAATCCAAGAGAGAAGGATGAATTGTCGAAGCATTTTTTCCCTTTCATTGGATGCCAGTATATCATTTTCTCTCTTCTTGTCTTCAACATATGTGGTAACCACCCCAGTGTTCACCAGATCGTTGTACGCTTGTTCTTTCATTTCTCTTATAGATTCTTGAAGCACCTTGATTTCTTCTCTCTGCCGACGGATCTCATCCCGCGCATCCAATAAGCTCCGCCTTTGCCAACCACGTGATGGTTCTGCGTCTGACCAATGAGAAAACCCATGAACAGTGCATCTGAAGAAATTTCTTCCGGGATTTGCATCTGTCCATGATTTCACAATAATCGTTGATCTACCGCAGTGGTTGCAGATTGGACCAGTAATTTGTGTTTACGAATTTGTATCAGAAATTGACCCCAAAATTTGACTCATTGTTCTCTAGCTGATAGTGGCTGTGGTAGTGGTTGGTTAAGAAGAGGAGTTAAAGTACTAGTCTTTAATAATTTTAAAATGTCGAGTACATAGACAAATTTTTGCTACGGAAATTGTAGATGACTTCATCGTGAAGTCAACTTCTACTCGACCTCTTCAGCAACCTGAAAAAATAGTTGTTAGTGTAACCGACGATCATTTACAAAACGTTAAAAATGTATCAAGTGGGATTGTTACTTACACATTGTGGTCGAGTATGTCCAGGCTGTCTGCATTTTGAACATACATACTGCTTATGAGACTTCCTCGGCTTGCTCCCCTTTTTACGTGACAGTTCTAGCCATGTTAGCCAACGAGACTTTTTTTGTCTACCAGGCTTCCGCTTCGGTATGGGAGGTACACATCGGATATCTGGCCCAATTGGATCGTGGTCGACATTGGGCATGATGTTAGCCGCGTATGACGCATAGACATAATCTTTTCTATAGTAAGCTTCGACTACGGTAGACATATGCAATCCACTTGACTTGACAGCTTTAATTGCATGTGAACATGGTATTTTCTCAACATCAAACACTCCGCATGAACATGTTTTTGCTTCTAAGTCAACCAAGCAGTCACGTTGCCCACCCCTAACGTAAAAACGCCAACCATCAATGCGTTCTATCGTCATCATATCTGCGTAGTGCTCCCTTACGGCCAATAAGAACTCAACACCCCGGCTAAAGGTGGTTGTCAGACTAAGTGCATCCTCTTGTCTTTTCCAATACCACCTACCTAGCTTTTTCGTAATAAACTCAATGAGATATGTGATGGGATAACCTTTGGCCTTCTTTATCATGGAGTTGATAGATTCCGCAATGTTACTAGTCTTGATGTTGTATCTATCTCCTGGACAGTAAACCCGAGACCATAAAGCTGGATCTGCCTCAATCAAGTACGCTGCAAGAGCCGGATTTACGTTAGTAAGAGAAGCCATGTTGCGGTTGTAATCATCATGCGTATGCGCATATGCTGCCCCTTTCACCAAGTACATCAGATGCTTCCCACGGAAATTAGTAATTATGTTTTGTTGGAGATGGTAGTAACATATCCCTCGTGTTGCCCACGGAAGAACATTGCGACATGCTTTAGCTATTGAACTGCACCTATCCGAAACTACTACCAGTGGATGTTCATCCGAGATACACTCACTTAATTTGGTGAAAAACCAATCCCATGAAGCATCACACTCCGAGTCGACAATTCCAAAAGCCAAGGGAAATATCTGAAAGTTACCATCCTGTGCGCAAGCGACTAGCAATACACCTTCATACTTTCCAGTGAGATGGGTCCCATCAACCACAATAACTCGCCTCAAGTAATTGAAACCACGGATTGAAGCATCGAAAGATAGGAAAAGGTACTTAAACCTATGATCGTCATCAACAACAAGGTCAACGACACTTCCCGGGTTTGACTGCTCTATTTTGCTAAGACAAGAAGGCAAATTCGTGTATCCAGATTCGACGTTTCCTCTCACATATTCCAGTGCATGCTGTAAAGCCCTGTACGAAGTTGTGTAATCCAATGTCATGCCGAACATTGTCCTCATTGAATCTTGGATATGTTGTGGGACAATACCATCTACTATTCCTACCCGGTCTAGAAAAAGCTGCCCAATATATTTGGTGGTGGAACGCTTACGGTGAGCTAGGCGGTCCACAATAGAACATGTATGCACGTTCAGATATTTGGTGACCCAAAAAGTGGTTGGATCATTCTTCACACTGGCGACGACCCTCCACGTGCATCCTGGCACAGAGCATATTGCCACCAACCGAGTCTTTGTGGACTTCTTAAGTTTGAAAGAGAATTTTAACATAATAGCAGTCAAACGCACCTCTGTTATTACATCATGTTTGCATGGAAAGCATTGACCTACTTTCAATTGGTCTTTCCAAGGATTATTTAACTGTCCATGAGTACCACCAACAAACGGTATCCCTTCTTCAGCATCTACATCCAGGTCATCTCCATCGTCATCGTCATCTTCAAATTTCCCGTACTCACTTTAATCGAAATCCATATCGTCAACATCTTTTGGCTTCTCATCTGTAGTATCATGGAGAGCTTCTTGACATTCTTCTACACATTCATCCGCACTTGGATCTACATCGTCACCATCGTCCCCATCGTCCCCGTCGTCCCCATCGTCTATAGAACGAGAGTTTTTTTATATCATTAACACATTCCTTAACCGGCTGTCCATCCATGCATCGCGTAGAGACGCAAAGGCGAACAACATTCTTACTACTAAAATCTATCAAGTTCTGAACTGATCTATCATTTGTGACATAGACAGGAGGGGTATCTTGGGGCAATTGCTGAAGCATCATCTCTGTTAAGGGATACGATAACTGAACCATCTCTGTTTCTTTGTCAATCTGATAATCTTCTACAGCCATTTCAAGAAGCTCAGCGTATGTACAACCGTGTCGCAAAAAAAAACATTCTCCCACCTTTGCGTCCATCCATATCAAAATGCCAAGAACCATTTCTCGTCACCCATACTCCGAAAACAACAGGTATTTGCGACATTTACCTGAAAGAGTAAGCAGCAAGTCAAATACTCATTACACAGCTGACTACCCGTAGAAGTCTTAAATCAATAACCTAGATGCCTAACAAAACCAAAAACATGATTGATCCAAAAGTATAATATATTATCATGAAAAAAATATACAGAGGCAAAAACATAATCGATACAAAACAAATGAGGTACAAAATCAATAAGAACAATGTATAAATTTCAATTAAACACTATTTGATTTACGCGGACTTCACAGATAACTCCAACACGTCGACTTCCCAAATTAGTCTACCTTTATACCCTAACTGCCTATGAAAACCAAAAACTTGATTTCTCCATATGTATAATATGGATTCATGTCAAAATCATACAGAGGCAAGTAAATAACATATATCAAATAATACATCAACAAAATCTACAAAATTATTCACCAATTTGCAATTAACACTATTTGATTTATGCGGACTTCACAGATAACTCCAACACGTCGACTTCCCAAATTAGTCTATCTTTATACCCTAACTGCCTATGAAAACCAAAAACTTGATTTCTCCATATGTATAATATGGATTCATGTCAAAATCATACAGAGGCAAGTAAATAACATATATCAAATAATACATCAAGAAAATCTTAAAAATTATTCACCAATTTGGAATAAATTGGTTTTCAAATAAAGCTGACATCAACAAGTAGACATAAAAAAGACTATAAAAGGAAAACTACAAATGAAGTCTATTTCTTGGGGTCTATTTTTGCAATTACAGTTTTACAAAGCAGACTGCGAATGAAGTCTACCATATTCGGTAGACTTCTTTTGTGGTCTTCCTTTGTTAATTTTTTGGTTAGTTTTGCAATTAAATAGATAAAACAAAGTAGACTTCAACGGAAAGTTCAACAAGTTAACTTCAAATATAGTCGACTATGGTTATTTTTGCAATTGACCAACCCATTGACTTTAAAGTAGACTTCTGTCTACTAAGTAGACTTTAACTATCCGTCAACCAGAAAAAGTAAACTTCGTCGTGGTTAGTTTTGCAATTGACCAAGTTTGACTTTCGCCAAGTAGACTTCGTATGAAGTCTACATTAGTGATGACTTCGTTTGCAGTCTGCCTTGGACATTTTTGCAATTGACCAACAATTGCATTTTTAAGAAAGTAGACTTCTTTTGCAGTCAACTAGTTATTTCAGTATATTTTTAATATATTAATATTACGGTCAATGCTTAAATAGTTTGGTCAATTGCAAAAATAGTCACTATCGAAGTCTACTCGTTTATTATTGTAAGAAGACTTATCGTAGCAGTCTTCACTATGAAGTCAATAATTTGGTCAATTGCAAAAATACACCTTAGTAGACTGCAAACGAGGTATCGGTTAGAAGTATTTTAATGCAGTCTACACTATATTTTTTTGTTTTCAAATGAAATTAAGGAGACTGGAATTTTAGTCTACGGGCTTGAAACTCGATAAATTTTAAATTGCAAAACTGACCACATAGTAGACTTTACATGATATTATGACGGTTGGACTAAGAAATGAAGTCTAATTTCGAGAAAATAACTAAGAAACACACGAAATCGACCGGAAAATAACCTTATCGGTGGTTGTTTCGCAATGTCAAGCACCGAGGACATCGTATTTAGTCACCACTGAAGAAATACAGCGCCAATTTTCCTTGTTCACGAGATATAACAAGATTAACGAACTTTCAATTTTTTAGATAAAATGGAGGGGAGATGGAAGAAAATGTAGTTCTAATAGCATTGGGTGTTATTTAAGCTCACAAATTTGGGTTGTTGAAGCATTAAGAGCTTCAAATTTGGTTGTTAATGGTGGTTGGAAAATTGATGTCGGTGGCACAACCGTAAATAAAAGAAGAAGATGAGGATATGCATGTAATAAACATTTTCGCCAGAAATTCAAATAAATCAGAAATAATGGCATTTCTGTGAATACATGGAATGCCAGAGGATTTAGTAGGGAGAAAGTGGCAAATGTTGGAGAGAGAAAAAGAGAGGTCCAATTTTGCAATTGACTCAGATCAGGGGTCTAATTTTGCAATCGTCCCTATATTTTGGTGTGTTTGAAAGATGATTTTTCCAATATTTTAGGGGCATTCTCAAAAATACCCCCTTTTCCATACCCCTTTTTAAAAATACCCCTTCATGTTGACTATTTTTAAAACTACCCCTCTTTATATACAAAATGACCAAATTACCCTTTTTAAGTGACAGCAAGAATGTACAGTCATCAAAATCGAAAATATTTTCCCGCCAAAAAAATTTCCCGCCAAAATTATTTTTTCCCGCCAAAATCGAAAATTTTCCCCGAAAAAATATTTTTTTCCCGCCAAAAAAAAAAATTTCCCGCCAAAATCGAAAATTTTTCCCGCCAAAAATATTGAAATTTATACCTTTTAAAAACATTGTAAATGCTTTTAAAAAACTTTTAAAAGCGTTTACAAGGTTTTTAAACACATTGTAAACGCTTTTAAAAACCTTGTAAATGCTTTTAAAAAGCTTTTAAAAGCGTTTACAAGGTGTTTAAAAACCTTTTAAAACCCTTTTAAAAATCTTATAAAAACTTTTACAAGGTTTTTAAAAACATTGTAAAAGCGTTTACAAGGTGTTTAAAAACCTTTTAAAAATCTTTTTAAAAACCATTTGAAAACTTTTTAAAAACCTTTTAAAAACCTTTTAAAAACCTTGTAAAAATCTTGTAAAAGCGTTTACAAGTTGTTTAGAAATCCTTTTAAAACTCTTTCAAAAATCTTGTAAAAGACTTTACAAGGTGTTTATAAGGCTTTTATAAGGTAGAAACCTTATAAAACCTTTTAAAAACCTTGTAAAATTTTTTTGGCGGGAAAAATTTTGGCGGGAAAATTTTTTTGTCGAAAAGTTTTATCAAACTTTTTTTGACAAAAAAATTTTTGGCGGAAAAATTTTTTCGAAAAATTTTTGGCGGGAAAATATCTCGGAAATTTTTTGGCGGGAAAATTTTGATTTTCTTTTTATTGAATAAAATAATTTTCATCTAAGGGTAAAATGGTCATTAAAAATTAAAAGAGGGCAAAAATAAAAATGGCCAGAAAAGAGGGTATTTTTGAAAAAGGGTATATCAAAAAGGGTATTTTTAACAAATTCTCAATATTTTATTACATTTTAAAAACATTTTTATAGAGATTAATATTTTCATATTACTAAAAAATAGTTTCATTTCAATCAATTATTTTGTATTAAAAACCACTTAGTTCGGTTAATGCAAAAATTCCCTAGTTCTAATTGTAAATAATATTCTTTCACGTTTTTTCATATTTCATATGATACTTTAAATAAATATAACCATTTTAATTTTTAATTTTTAATATTCACGTTTTAGATTTTGAAGTAAGAAAGGCCATTGTTTTAGCTTTGATTCTCTTATGCCACGTATCATGGAAGAGTTGCAGGTTGCTAACCAAAAAAATCCAAGCTATAATGATGGTTCATTAGTGCAACTTTCAATCTTGAACAGAATGCTCGAATTTGCCTTGTTGACCTTTTGACTCGAAGTTTCACTATTAGCGTATAAATCAATAATGATGCTTATTATTAGTGCACTTGGGACCGACGTACTATTTCCCCTTCAGAACTATTTTATCTTGCCAGATTCTATCGATTTTTGATCTTGTACCAGTTTTCCTTCGGATTTATGTTCTCCGTTTATTTTCCTCCGAATCCATACTTCTACGCTTATTTCCCCATCGAACTACGATAGCTCACATAATTTTCCCATCGTGTTGGTTATAATAGTTTACTGTTTTGCGTAACCAACTTCTGAACCGTAATAACCAAATTAAACCATATTAAACCACATTAAACCGGATTACAATACAATTACAACCCGATTAATATCTAAATCTAAGGAAACCTAAAAATCACAAAATCACCAAATCGTTTTTTCCCCTTTCTCTCGACGAACCCTAAATTCTCGAAATCGTTTCTTCTCGCCGGTTGCGATGGCGATGGTCCCGTTAATTCCTGTTCCTAATCCGCCTCCTGGAGTAGATTTCGACGCAGAAGCTGAGGATCGGGATGAGTTTCATATTAACAAGTTGGCAACAGATTTTACGGAAGCCGAGGAATCGATTCGTCATAACGTGTACCCAGAAAGTGACGATGAGGATGAGGAACGTGTTCGTAGTGGTGCTGCGAGTAGGAAGACTCCCATCGTTTGTGGTGATGGTTCAATGTACAAAGGGCAAAGCTTCTACAATGGAATCACTTTTTAAGGAGTGTGTTCTCGGCTACGCACTTGTATCCGGTTGTAACCTGAAACAATACAGTACGATAGAGATAGAATCGGTTTTAAGTGTGTTGGTGCTAAAGGCAAATGTATGTGGAAAGTTTATGCGGCATGTTTGCACAATGAGTCGATGTGGAGGATTACATTGTACACGAACAAGCATATTTGTGTACCTAATGGAGAGTGTGAAATGTTTAAGACGCCAGTGATAGCTAGGTTGTTTCTGGATAAGATAAGAGAAGAACCAGAATATTACATGCCTTTGAAGATGGAGCAGACTAGAGGTCAATGTCAAGCTGCTAGGAGAAAGGCATTGGGATGGATAGAGCTTGAATATGACACTCAATTTGAACGGCTCAGAGACTATGGGGCCGATATATTGGAAGCAAATCAAGGTTATGTTGTAGAGGTTGAGACGGTGAAGAACGAGGCTGGACATGATGTGTTTAAGCGATTCTATGTATGCTTTGATGTTCTTAGGAGAACATGGAAAAAATCCTGCAGACCACTAATAGGAGTTGATGGTTGTTTCTTGAAAGAAAAGATCATGGGACAATTGCTGGTTGCTTTAGGAAGAGATGCTGACAATGCTATCTACCCAATGGCTTGGTGTGTTGTTCAAGTTGAGAACACAGATAATTGGTCATGGTTTGTGAATAGGCTGAAGATCGACTTGGAGTTAGGTGATGGGGATGGTTACATTATGGTGTCTGATCACCAAAAGGTTAGAATGTGATTTGATATGTTTTATGTTTTGACAAAGGTTGCATCGACAAAAAGTTAATCATGTTTTCTTTGTTTCAGGGTTTGATTAAAGCTGTTGAGTTAGAGTTACCAAAGATTGAGCATCGAAAATGTGTTAGGCACATTTATGGTAATCTAAAGAAGAATCATCCGAATAAGAAGCGGCTGAAGAAACTCCTCTGGGATCTAGCTTGGTGCTACAATAGTAAAGACTATGAAGAGTGTTTGGAGAAGATCCATGCATACGATAGTAACCTTTATGAAGATGTTATGAAAACTAAACCAAAGACTTGGTGTAGGGCGTTCCACAAGATTGGAAGCTACTGTGAGGATGTGGAAAACAACTCTGTGGAGTCCTTCAATAGTACAATCAACAAGGAAAGAGAGGAGTCATTTGTGGCCATGTTGGAGGCTGTGCGAAGGCTTGCAATGGTTCGAATTGCTAAGCAGTCTGCACTTTCTTATGCACACGAAGGTTAGTAACATTACACTTCTTTTATCTTTCATTTATTTTGTATTGAATTCTAAAGTTTAATGTGTATTCATGTATTTGTCAGGGATATGCACTCCATATGTGAAACGTTTCTTGGCTGAAGAGCATAAGGCAGCTTCTCTGTGCTTTGTACATCCCAGCACAAATGGAGCTTATGAAGTTTACCTGGGATATGACAAACACATAGTCAACTTGAATGAGAGGACTTGTACCTGCATGAAGTTTCAGATATGTGGAATCCCCTGCGAACATGCTTATGGCCTGATACTCAAGAAGACATTGGAAGCTGAAGACTACGTGTGTGAATGGTTCCGAACTTTTAAGTGGAAGGAGAATTACACGGAGGGGATTGTTCCAAAAAGAGGTCCACGCTATTGGCCTTGCACTGGAGATGAAAGTGTGCATCCACCACCAAGGCCAGATGATGAAAAGGTAAGAAAAGTCTTCATGAGTCACCTACCAAGAAGAAACCAAAACAAAAGAAGAGAATCATGCATTGTGGGATATGTGGTGCAGCTGATCATAATTGTAGGTACCACCAGAAGAAGAAGAATAAGAAGAATACAACACAGGTTAGTTATACTTTCTAATGTGATGGTTGTTATTTGTTTCACTCAATTTTTTCTGATATTTGATTAAATTTGTAGGGTGGAACTCAAGTGGAATCTACTCAAGGTTGTCTTACTCAAGATAAGTAATTGATGGATGAAGTAATGTGGAGGATTAGCACAAGGCAAAGTGTTTTTTTTTTTTTTGGTATTATGACCTGTTTCAGAACATATGTTGTTCTGCCTTAGTATGGTCTATGTGTCTTTTGAACCTTATTATTAAGCCTTGATGTTCTACTCTTTTGAACAAATTTGTATTGTCTCTTTTGAACAATTCTAACATCTCATATTTTGAATTATTTTGTCTCATAAAAAACCAAAGATATCATCATATTAGCTTAACATAGAACCTTAACATCTTACAATGTCATCATATTAGCTTAACTAGACCAAAGATGATCATACAACCAAATACTAAAACAATGATCATCCTATTCATCCTTGATTTGAATTCAGCTTTTACATCTTCAATCCTCTCAAATATCTCTTTCTCAAGCTCGATTACCATCTTCTTCTCAAGTTCCATTTGCAGCTCCATTTGCATCTTCTTCTCAACCTTCATTGTCTCTGATATGAACTCTTTCATTGTCTCCACCTCATCCAACAAAGCCTCATCGACCCATTTGAAAACGTGATTGTCATTCATAATCTAGACCATAAACAATTTATTTGGTTATCGTTTAGAACCGAGATAATATAAGCTAGACCATAAACGTGATTGTCATTACCTTATTTCCAGCTGCATACACACACCGAAGGTATCGTCGATTTGGGTTATGGTCGGATTTGGAAGTTTTGGCCACAATTGCTTCTCCACACCAACATCTCTTAGGTACACCAACAACTTTTCCTCTTTCACGGACATTTGTCGAACAGCTCGAAGATCCAGAGACATTGCTCATGATTTTGAGAGAAATAGAGAGAGATTTCTTTTTCAATTTCAATTTTTAGGGTTCTTAGATGCCAATTTGGGAATTTTCGTTTTAAAATAGAAGAAGAAGAAGTCGGGTCGGGTTGTATATGTTACTCGGGTTCTAAATTGGTTTCACACCGGTTTAACATGGGTTTCTATCGGGTTTTGTACCAAAACCGTGTAATCGTAGTTCGATGGGGAAATAGGCGTAGAAGTATAGATTTGGGGGGAAATAAACGGAGAATATAAGTCCGAAGGAAAACTGGTACGAGATCAAAGATCGATGGGGATCTGGCAAGATAAGATAGTTCCGAGGGAGAAATAGTACGTTGGTCCGTGCACTTGCCTCACCACTCTGGCCCGATAGAAGAACACGCTATCGTCGATAATGAGGAGATGGAAAATTGGTGAAGAGCTTGGTGCTACTCAGACTCTCAAAATCTCGGTGTACATAATGGGTCTGATTGGTGACCACGATTAAACGAGGCGGTTAAAAAAATTATGACGGTTGTAAAGAAGACGGTGAAAAAGTAAGTGGTTAAAGATAGCGGATGAAAAAGATAGTACGGTTAAAGATAGTGGTTGAGTATTTAGTTTGATTGGTAGCATTATAGCGGTTGAATAGTATAAATTATAATAAATAATATTAAAAAAATTATTAGAAATGAAAAATAAGAGTAATAAATTTTTTATCTAATTCATAATTCATAATATGAATATAGTTAAATAAAACAGCATATTACAAACTACTTAGCATGCTAAATGATTTTAGATCTTTATTATATGAGATTAACAGTTAAATTCTAAATGTTTATTTCATAACAGAGTATTCAAATATCACATGTTGATCGTCCATTTAAAAGTATATGATATTATTGAAATCACAATCATTAGTCACTATTCTTTTCTCTTTTTGTTAGATAAAAAAATTTAATGTCAAAAAAACAATGAGTAACATGAAATAATAAAAACTGTTTACACTTTTATACAAAACCAAACGTTGGTTTCTCCAAGTGATTGGAGTTGGGGTTTGCAACCGTCAAAATTAATTTTTAACCACTTTTTCCAAACTCTTTCTCCAATTAAAATCTCTAACCGCTCTCTCCAAAAGTTGTCTTGATTGGAAAACATTGGAGTGGTTCGTTTGCAAACGACCTTAATTAGTGTGATCAATCAAAGCCAATGAGTATTGGACACATTGGGTTGGATCGGCTTGTCGAATCCATAAAAAAGTGTGACTCTGCCTTGCGGTTAGATGACAATAGCATAAGATGTCGAAATTCTTCATAGCTTTGAAGAGTTATAGTTTGATGAATTCTACTTTAATCTATCGTAAGTTCTCGTCAAAACTTTTGCATGTTAATATTTGATTTTTAAAGCATGAATTATTTCATGAGCTGCTAAATCATTACTATTTTCTTTTACTAAAACCACTTGAGGTTCAGAAATTAAAAGCACTCCAAATTAGAGACTCATAATTAAAAAAAAAAAGTAAAAAATTATTAACTTTGAACTTAAATTTCTTTAGAATCTATTCTTAGTAAAGAGCTTTTCTCTTCAACATGACACACATATTTTTAGTAAGTAGCTAATATTTTCGAGATAAACCAATTTTTCATAGTTTTCAATATGAATTAAAATTTTCTGTAATATTAATATCTTATATTCGATAAACTATAAAATAAAATTATCTCCATTTTAAGTTTCATTATGCATAAGTTTACATTATATCTGAATATTATTTTAATATTTTTAGTTCATAAAATATTATAATTATTAGAAAAACTAAGATTTGATAAATTCAAATCAATAAATTGATATATATATATATACAAACTAATACTTTGATAAATAAATATACATACTTTCACCATTTTTCTTTTTCTTATTTTTTTATCAAAAATAAATCAAATACTTGTATCAAATATATTTCATCGAATATATAATCAAATATTTCATCAAACTCATAATCAAAATACGATAATATCCTGCCAATTACATAACCGAAAGCCAGCCAAGTTTTTGGGTACCCATCAAACCTGATTAACCCCATATGATTCTTAATGGCTTTTTTGAGAGACATCACCTTCTGTTAGAGTAAGATTACTTGTCCGTTAGTTCATCCAAGTCAATCATGTTAACAGCATTTTAGAACTGAGTGGATGGATGAGTGTCAGCAGAATCAGCATAAAACCTAGTCAAAACATGTTCAAAACTGGAACGTCCGTATGAAATTTTACGCGATCTTTCTCTGGTTATGAAACTCATATTGTGCCAGCTATATCTAGGCTTTCTTGTCACCATTTTTCTATTTTGATAAAATCATAATGATTACTTTCAACCATTATATAAAACTTCTCATCTTCATTATTTTCATCCATAACATTGATTATTAATATAACTAATGTATTTATGACTTTTGCACACCAAAAAAAAGAAACAAAACTTCCCATCTTCAATATTTTGATCAATAATACTGACAAAATGTAATTCATTATTTTGTCAGTTGTCTATTTATTAAAGATAAATAACGGATTAACAGTTTTGATAAAAAAACTAACGACTCGACGACCATGATAGAAAAATAAAAAAAAATAAACAAACTTGATATAAATGTAATCTTGGAACAAATTCAAACCAAGTAAATTAATATAAAAGCGGTTGACGAGGTGTCTTTTGGTATCAAGAAAAAGGATCAAGACGATTTTGACGACGAGAATTAGAGCACTAGAATAGTGGATATCTTATTAATGGTCTTGTAACCTTTGGCCCTGATTGGTGACCACGTTTAAACGAGGCGGTTAGAAAATTTTGAGCGGTTAAAAAAAGAGCAGTTTAAGACAACGGATAGAAAAGATGATACGGTTGAAGAGAGCGGTTGAGTATTTAGTTTAATTGGTAACATTGTAGCGGTTAAATAATATAAATTTTATTAAATAGTAAAAGATCAAATTAATTTAGTTGGAAAATGAAAATTAGAGTAATAAATTATTTTTTAATTTATAATAAGATATAAGAACATAGTTAAATTAAAAATGTTAAAGTGCTAAATAATTAGTTTTGTCATTATGATAATAGATTATACTGGTAAAATATCATAAATTATTAAAATTTTGTAATAAATTATAAAAATGAAATTTATTTTAAAAAAAAGGTTAAAGAATTTTCAGAAAAGTATGAGTAAAATCAGATTATATTCACTACTTTTCTTTATTTTGTCAGATAAAAAGAATCTAATACCAAAAACAAAAAAAGAACAAAATGCCAAAAAAAAGGCTGTGTCACTTTGAAAATTCACCAAACGTGGGTTTATTAGAGTGATTCAGTTTGGTGGTGCAACCACCTTTTCCAACCAAGATCTCCAAACAAAATGGTCAACCGCTATCTCCAAACGAGATGTTGATTGGTGATCATAGCAGCGGTTCGTTTGCAAACGATCGTTATTAGTGAAACCAATCAGAGCCTTTGTGTTACGTTAGCTATATTGAGTATGATTAGAAGGAACCAAACGCTTTGTTTGCAAACAAACCTTCCAATAATCACCAATCGACAAATCGTTTGGAGAAAGCGGTTGGATATTACGGTTGGGGAAAGCGGTTAGAGATGTTGGTTATAGTCTAATTTTGGTGGTTACAAAAACTAATCCTAACTGCTAACAAAAATCAACATTTGACTTTGCAAAGAGGTTACACAGTTTTGATTTCTTTGCGTTTGGCTTATTAACCTTTTTATAAAAGAAAAAAATATTTAAAAGAAATAGCAACACATATTAAGTCATGATTATGATTTAGTAACATATTTTTGATGGATGAATATTATGTCTCATGTATGTCCTATTTGAATACTTTGTTATGAAATACACTGAAACAACCCGACCCATTTTTTAATAATAATAATAATATAATTAATTACCTAATATTTAATTACAATCCCAATAATGGACCAACAACAAGTCAACATGCACATCGGAAGACAAACCAAACCAACTCCAATTTAATATAAATACCATATCAATTAAAACAAATAAAAACCATCAACCTAACATGCTTCTAAACGGGGCTCCAACATAAATAACATGACCAATAATACAATTGAGACCCTAGATCATTCTCCTCTTCATCGTCATGATCTCACGCTACACATTACCTGCACCACAAACACAATGAGATGCGTAAGTATTACCAGAAATACCCAGTGAGGCGATCCTCCCATCTACGAGCTATACACACAAGCAAATCAAGAATACAAACACAAATAAAACATAACAAACCAGCCATTGAACAAAACATCCAATAACACAATCACCACACCTACACATCATTACATAAACCAAGTCATACAATCCAATCACTCAGATAAGCTTATGGTCACGCACTCACCTTATGAAACTGATTCTAACAACAAATACAACCAGGAGAGACTCTCCTCGCGTCTGCAACAACCGAGAAACACCCTACAACTAATCACACAACCATAACAACTTTGAAACACCCTACAACAAATCACACAACCAAAACGACCTTGAAACAAAAAGACAGAAATAACAGAAACCTTCAATCTTAAAGATGTAACCCTAAATCTAAAACCAACCATTCCAAATCTCTCTGGTGGAAAGCTATCTATAGACGTCACAAATCTTCTCACAAAAACTTGTGTTGATCGGATAACAGACGAGTCCATGATCACACTTACAATCTCCGCTGGTCTTAGTTCGCGTTTGAGATGAAGCATCTCATGAAACTGCATATAACTCTTTGATTATTAACTCAAATCCACATCCGTAAGAAGGAGCATCTAGATATAAGGCCTATGTATAACTCCACGAAATTGCATTACCTTTGCATATGATTTGCTATGTCGAATCCTTTTTCTCCTATAAAACGTGACAGTTCTGCCTCTTTTACCTTCACTCCAAGATCAAGTTAACTCTCTTTCTTACCATCATGAAAAATATTATGCAAATGTACTATAATGATTTATTTTTATTTTTTAACTCAAATTTTCTTTTCTTTATATTTTGAGTATCATATATGGTGTTGGTAATATATATACATTTAACAAGCAAAAAAAAAACTTTAGTGTGATTAAAGGTGGAATACTAACAAATTTAGTGTGACAAATAATAATTGATTATTTTTTACAACTTTTTTTTCATTTTATGTTATTCATTTTTAGAAACTTAGAACTTTACATTTTTGATTAGTTTTAATTTCTTTATTTTGATTAAGAATTGTATCCATATTTTTAAATATTTTTGTTTATAAATTCAATACATTTTGTTTCTAAATATAATTTATTTATTTCGATTAAGAATTGTAACCATATTTTAAATATTCCTATTAGTTGTTTTAAATTCCACGGGGACGGTCTTAAAATCTTATAGGGTCCGAATGGTGACTGCGGTTTTGGTTGTGCGAAGAAAGCGGTATTACAGTACGGTATGGTTCAACTGCGGTTTGTGCGGGAGAAATATATTTGCGGGACAAGTACGGTTTGTACAAAATAAGCGGTACAGAATAATGTTTGATTGGTGAAAAAAATTACTTGCGGTGCGGATTATATATATATATATTTAATAATTAATTAATTTTTTCCTTATTAATAAATAAACAATAACAGATATTTATAAACCACTAATACAAAAATTAATCAAAATATAATTATATATTATAAATAAACACTAAAAATAAATATATCATATTAATATATATTTATAGATTCAAACATTTTCTTTATTACTAGTGAAATAGTATTTTCATTTATTATTTATGAACCTAAAAATCCAAAATTTATTTATGAATTTATTATTTATCATGTAATTTTTTGTTCATTAAAATAATATCATAGTGAAAAAATATATTTAAAAAATAAATGATTTATGTATGATTTTAACAATTTATATAATAAACATGTTTAACATAGAGACATTTGTTAAAATATAATATGTTGATTGTTATTGCTTTTATTAATCATTATTAATCATAAATTAAATAAATAAAAACTTACTGTAGCTTGACAAAAAAAAACTTACTGTAGCGTTTTTTAAACAAACCGTTGGATAATTGATAGTCATGTAAACAAGTGCGGTCCGTTTGTTAGTAACACTCCTTGAAAAACGCATACATGACTTTTTCACTTTTTAAAAAAAAACGCTAATGACAACTTTTTTCTGTGAATGGTGTATAAAACAGTTTTTTGAAAAACGCACTTAGAAAACTGCAATTACTATGTTTCCATTCAAGACCATAGCTTCAACTTGTTATTAGTATGAATTGATTTGAACCATGTAACGGGAGATGAATCGTAATTATTTTTAATTTTTTTTGGGTAAAGTAAAATATTAAAGTAGATGTGTTGTCCTTCCCAATTTAGAGAAACAGTTTAATTCTGTTGAGATTGAGTGGCAATTTCAATAAATAGAATGATTATTTATTGGCAGGAGGTAAGTCTATTTGTAGAAGGCACCATCACACTCGGGATCGAGTCCCGGTTCTTACGAATGTAGGAATTTGGCTAATGGACCAGCTAGTTGTGGTCCAATGGTCGACAAAAAAAATAGAATGAATATTTTGGACATTTACACAAACATACTCTTCTTTTAATTACAATAAAACCTCTATAAATTAATAAATTTTGCTGGTCTCAAGTCGGGCCAGTGTAAAAAATAACAAAATTCGATAAGATAATATTTTTTTTGAAATCTCCATGTAAAATATGGTCCCAATAGTATCATAAGTTAATAATCATGTATATTTACATAATATATATATATTGATATAATAATGTATGTTTCTCCTAAAGCTTATTTCTATAGAACAATTATAATGTTGTATTTTCAAAGTATAATTATATCTATAAAAAAAATTTATAACATATCATAAAAATAATTAATTTTAAAGTTTTTAATTGTTAGATATGCATCATTTACAATTTGATAATTTGACAGATACTAAAATAGGAGAATTGATATTATTATTCATAAATTTGAATTTATGTATGTCATGTGTATAAGTCAATTTGTCTATAGTATTTGTAATTTATTGTCAATAATGTATTCTAAATATTACAAGTTTAATTCCTAAACCATAAAATTTATAACATCCGAAAGTTTAATCTTATTTTGCTAAAATTGTTTCAATTCATAATTTAAAAAATAAAAATATATCTATAAATTAATAATTATTAATTTAAACTATAAATTCATAATTATTAAATTATAGATAAATTAATATCACTATAAATAAATAAAATGTCTTAGTCCCAATATTATTAATTTATAGAGGTTTTACTGTATATAGAGATTAGTGGCTGTTATGAATGGAAAACATTATGGCCAAAATACAGAAATATTATTTTTGGTGCCAAAGGCTACACAGAAATCGACACCACAAGAGTGTTGTCCTTTTCCGGTCTATTGAATAGGATCGAATGTCGTAATCGATCGAGTACTCTTATTTCGTGTAATTGATTTCATAAACCTACCACTATGGCACTACCAGTTCCATAACTTCCAAGTAAAATTTGTTAAATAAACTTTTGATTGCTTAAAGTCTTTGGGATATCAACAGTTTTGAACTTTTTTTTTTTTCAACCAAACATTAAATTAAAAGATAACCCCAAAATATTGACTGTCCAAATTGGAAAATAAAAATAAAAAATAAAAATGGGAGACTAAAGGTTTTGAAAAATGAGCAAGACAATATGCCATTACATTTAAACTTATTTATACTATTACAGTTCACATGCTGCTTGTTATGTATGTATGACCCAAATGTGAAACATTATGGAGATTGACTATTAATAGCAACATATATATCGTTTCTATCGAGAACGATTAAACCTTTTTAAAATTCATACAATACTTTATAAATTTGTAGAAAAAAAAAAGGAGAACCAGTATTAGATCTGCATCGTATGGAAACAAAGAGAAAAAGAAACGCACATCCCCACATAATTGCTATGATTCTCACTGTCGGTTGCTTGAAATATTACAATTCTTTCTAAATCACAACATAATGTCTAGTATTAATTTATTGAAATTTTGGTTTTGTGATCAGATCCACCGACGCTCCTACACGCGCAGGTCCAGATCCAAACAGCACACACACAGTCACTATGCCACTGAGTGTAAACGCTTGGTGTCTATTTTATTTGCACCTATCAAATATTCTATTCTTCAAATACAAGTTATTGTTTATTTTTCAAACTCAACTTTAATATGGACCGAATTATAAATTTACACTATAGATATTCATCCACCCTTAGATAAAAAGTTGTAGATTTCAGTTTTCGTATACTGAGGGTTAAAATTTCTATTTCAGTATGATACTATTGACAGATCTTATAAACAAAATGTTTTTAAACCAATTAGCTAAAGTTGATAAATATAAAAAGAAAGAAAAAACAATATTAATAAGGAGGAAAAAAAAAACAGAAAAGTTCACATGTCCTGGATCTAAAGCATCTAATTAGAAATATGCCGGTACAATAAGCGGAGAACATGGGACGTCTCTCGTGGGCCAATGAGACGAACGAGATCTCATAATTAAATGATTTCAAACATGGGGAATTCATGGCAGAAGAATGATGATGCAATTTAAGCGACTTTAGAGTGAAAGTGATACACTAGAGAGCAATGCATTGTGAGCCAATTCGAGTGAGTGATCTAAAGTGATACAAGCGGGATGATGAACTGATTTAGAACAAAATTTGGGATATAATATAATTACAGATTTTAAGTATTTATAGCTTTAGTTGTTGAACCATGATTCGGTTAATCTGGTTAAGTTGTCTAATGGAACGAACTGAAAGGAAGATGGTAAATTGAAAAGATATTCAAATTCTAAAAGAATTAAAAAGCACAATATACTACTTAATCTACTCCTATTTGTTAATGGCATAATCCTGATCATCATAGCTACAATTTTCCTTCTTCTTAAGGTTGATCATTTATGCTCTTTAGATGTGTCTGTGTGTGTGTGTTTTTGTTACCACTCTTGGTCTATTTCTCTATATTCTTGGCATTTAATTACGTGAGCAAGGATAAGAAATCATATTTTGTGACCAATGAAATTACATTGCGTATATCTTACATATTGCCAGTCATGACTAGCAAGTAGCAAGTAGCAACCCTTGTGTGACTTTTGTGGATACATCCGCTAAGAGACCGGGTACTCCAATATGCACGTCGTTCCATATATTTGAATAACACATGTTCCTTGGTGACAATAAACTCTAAGCAACCATCTCAATATCATGTGTCCGTGGTGAATGCATTTATAGCGTAAAATGCCGTTGTAAATAAATTAGTATGTGTTTATTACTTTGTTTCTTTCAAAAAAATGTCATTCTATAATTTTGTCAATTTTTGTTTAATGTGATTTTTTACATTAAGTTTCTAATTCACCCTTAGAAAATTATTTGGTCATTTAATTTAAATTATTAATCACTTTATTAAACATATACATACATGTATATTTCAAAGTTTTTTAAAATTTGTATGAATTATATATTTCGTGAAACTGAGGGAGTAATATTAAACTCTTAATTAATATATGGAAATTATAAGATTTACAATGATTTTTAATGATATTACAATAAATGTTTTTAACAAAAAGATATTCTGTTCTAATATGTAGTAACTTCTAAAATGGAAAAACATAGAAATATGCAGTAGAATATTTGTATAGTTGATAATTCTTGAATAGTCATCGAAAAACTGTTCATTATTGGTGGGCTACCGTGAGGCCCGTTAAGGTTCTCAAATAAGTGATCCCTAACTTACGATTCGCCAAAACAAATAAAATACAGCCACGTGGCAGTTTCCTCCCAAACCACCGTCCGATGAACCCACGACAAAGCTCACAAACACGAGTCATGATGCTCGTGCAGCGTGTTCCGCCATATACGGGATTACCAACTTCTACCAGATCCACCAAACCCTCAAAACAATCTGAACCGTTCATTCCAATTTGACCTCATCTATATATAATCTCACACTCCCATTCTCTTCTCCTCGCACACACTCTTCTCTCTATCTCTGCCCCCTTTCGATTTTGTTCAAATCTCAGATCTAGAAACCATATCTGAGATTCCCCTTTCAACGATGGCGTTGCACGTTGAGAAGACCTCAAGTGGCCGTGAATACAAGGTCAAAGACATGTCCCAAGCCGATTTCGGTCGTCTCGAACTCGAGCTCGCCGAAGTTGAGATGCCTGGACTCATGGCTTGCCGTACTGAGTTCGGTCCTTCTCAGCCATTCAAAGGCGCTAGAATCACCGGATCTCTTCACATGACCATTCAAACCGCCGTACTCATCGAAACCCTAACCGCCCTCGGCGCTGAAGTCAGATGGTGTTCCTGCAACATCTTCTCCACCCAAGACCACGCCGCCGCCGCGATCGCTCGTGACTCCGCCGCTGTTTTCGCCTGGAAGGGTGAGACCCTTCAGGAGTACTGGTGGTGCACGGAGCGTGCTCTTGACTGGGGTCCAGGTGGTGGCCCTGATCTGATTGTTGACGATGGTGGTGACGCCACGCTTTTGATCCATGAGGGAGTCAAGGCTGAGGAGATCTTTGAGAAGACTGGTCAGGTCCCTGACCCTACTTCTACTGATAACCCTGAGTTCCAGATCGTCTTGTCTATCATCAAGGAAGGTCTTCAAGTTGATCCCAAGAAGTACCACAAGATGAAGGAGAGACTTGTTGGTGTCTCTGAGGAAACCACCACTGGTGTTAAGAGGCTTTACCAGATGCAGCAAAACGGAACTCTTTTGTTCCCTGCTATTAACGTCAACGACTCTGTCACCAAGAGCAAGGTATTGATCACTTCTTACCACCTTTACAATATGTAGATCTGTAGTTTCTGATGCGTTAGGATTAAACTAAGTAGATGCAAGATCTGAATTGTTTCTTGAAACTAATACGACTATTTAGTAGCGAGTATCCTTGGTTACTGTGTTATGGAGATTAACGTTTTGACAATTTTTTATAGAGATGTTGTACTCTTATCTAATCTAGTTGTGCTCTTTACTTGTAGTTCGACAACTTGTACGGTTGCCGTCACTCACTCCCTGATGGTCTCATGAGGGCTACTGATGTCATGATCGCTGGAAAGGTCGCTGTTGTCTGTGGATATGGTGATGTTGGAAAGGGTTGTGCTGCTGCCATGAAGACTGCTGGTGCCAGAGTCATTGTGACTGAGATTGATCCCATCTGTGCCCTTCAAGCTTTGATGGAAGGTCTTCAGGTTCTTACCCTTGAGGATGTTGTCTCAGAAGCTGACATCTTTGTTACCACCACCGGTAACAAGGACATCATCATGGTTGACCACATGACCAAGATGAAGAACAACGCCATTGTGTGCAACATTGGTCACTTTGACAACGAGATCGACATGCTCGGACTTGAGACTTACCCAGGTGTAAAGCGTATCACCATCAAGCCCCAGACTGACAGGTGGGTGTTCCCAGAGACCAAGACCGGAATCATTGTCTTGGCTGAGGGTCGTCTCATGAACTTGGGTTGTGCCACTGGTCACCCTAGTTTCGTCATGTCCTGCTCTTTCACCAACCAGGTGATTGCCCAGCTCGAGCTCTGGAACGAGAAGTCAAGCGGCAAGTACGAGAAGAAGGTGTACGTTCTTCCCAAGCATTTGGATGAGAAGGTCGCAGCACTTCACTTGGGCAAGCTTGGAGCCAGGCTCACCAAGCTTTCAAAGGACCAATCTGACTACGTCAGCATTCCAATTGAGGGACCATACAAGCCTCCTCACTACAGGTACTGAGAGAGAGAGAGAGTGTGTGGACAAAGCGGTTCTACTTGTGGTTTTGTGTTGGGTTTGTGGTGGAAGAGTGGAACAGTTTGAGATATTGGTCTTTCTGTTGAAGTTGACCAAATATCTATGAATAAGGGTTATTGGCTTTCGAAGGTTGTGCTTTGTTTTCTAAATTTTTCATGAGACTTAAAATTTAGTTTTTGTTTTAGTTTCAGTTTCCTCTCTTGAATTTATTTTGTGTGTTCTGTTCAACATTGTACTCTTCAAACAAATGAGAAACCAAAAAAAAACAAAGGGGAAACTTATTTTCGGCATCCCAATTTTAGCGACTTATAAGCACAAGCAACACGTGCGTTCGATTTGTAACAAGTTGGGGTTGTATTTATTACACGTAACAAATGTTCTACGTTCAAACTACTTCCGTACTTCGTATATTTCATTTACACCAAACTACATTCGACAATGAGATGTCCACGATGAAATTTTAATGCGTTTTCATGTCTCTAAATTCAAATATCATTCTCCATCATGTACTTCTTCCTCGTAACTAATAGGAATCCTAATAAATAAACTGTTGGTCCACAAAATGCAGTTTGAGCGATACGCAAATATTTCGGTATATACTTAATCAGTGCTCCACCATAACCCTACCCCATGGCTTGTACTTGCTTATATTGTAGATTTCACTTGTTAATCTCTTCACAAGAAAACTTGAGGGAGAAGAAACCATTTTTTTTTTTTGAACAAACTAAGATGTATGGTTGGAACTAAAAGTGTGGTGCTGGTAGTACAACGGGGGCGGGGTTGGTTTTTGTTTTCTGCACGGGTTCAATCACTCTTACGTACAGAGTTATTTATTATTTTTTTTTTTGTCAAACAAACCCCATTTCATTAAGCTAGTGACAAGAGCTCACCTCTAAGGTGAGTATTTACAACGGTCAGCACACTTACATGGGAAGATATTAAAGCAAATATTAATAGGTTCCTACCGAACCACATTATCCCAACATGACAATAGGGATACAAGCATAAAGTACAACAACAAAAGCTAATACTAAGAAGATAGAAGGGCATACAAGCCACATAGACAGGGTGAACCACAAAGCGGATAGTCCATATGAGATGGCGAAAGGCTGTCCAAGAACGAATCACCGGTCGCAAAACGACAAATTGCCACAATGGAATGCAAAGATTCCGACGAGTTTTTAAAAACCTAACTCGCACTAATGACGAATCATTAGTTCCCTGGAAAAGAAGACAGCATGTAGGGTGGGAATAAATTCCCAAAAGTCGAGTGCCCGAGAAAGGGTCCAAGATACATCCACCTTGCCGCACCACGTTGAAAGATCTATACCAAGTGAATAGCGAAGAGCGGGGATCAAGAAGAAACCGTGTAGTCAAGAGAGTAGAGATGAAGGAAGGACAAGAGAGCCAACAACAACAACCAAATCTTGAAAAAAATCTCTCCTTATAAGAGGAAATTTTTGTTGAATGACTCTCATTAAATAAGGAAACTGAAGTATTTTTATAGCGTGTGTTGCTCCACCAATGATGCTCTATCCTACTTGAAATTGTTTGTTTATTTATCTCCAATGACAAACAAACTCAGGCTGGCCTAAAAACCAGGAAATGCCCATATACAATAGAAATCTTAATGGACTCATCAGGTCCAATAACATGAAATAATTTCTCTGGCCCAAAGACCAGGATAATTGATTATGGCCCACTTCGATTAGTGTTTGCGGTGTTTCTCGCCTATCATTGGTATCACATCTCAAGGTGCAGCGGTTAACCGGAGAGGCAACCAAGAGTGTCGGAGCAACTTTCCGGTCTGGTCGAGCAAACCTCACCGGTGGCTTGGATAACACATGTCTGACGACTTGCGGATTTACTAGTATCAGAGGAGCGACCGAGATAAAAACTAAAGACAAAGGCTCAGTGGTTGTACAACAAAAGAATCTCGACAGTGGCGACTGGCCACGCCGGAGAGAGTTACCAAGGTTCCCGAGACCGGAGGGAAATTCTCTGGTAAGAGATGTTGAAAAATACGGAGTTAGCGGAAGTTTCACTAGTAATGTCTTCGCATAAGAGTACAGCATGTGTCTCGGCGGCGGAAACCCGTTATACCGGAGTGATGGAGTGACATGGGGAAAGGTTCTCTCATTGGTAAGAACAACACTAGAGAGATCATCTGAGCAGGGCGTTATGTAAACAAAGCGACTTTTAGTAACAGATCTGGAAGCTCTCGAGAGAGATCTCGATCTGGTGAGAACATCAATACATAAAAAAGTCACAAGATCTTCACAATGAGTGAGAGAGAATAAAAGAGCTTCACAACGAGTGAGAGAGAATGAATGAAATTCTCGCCGGGAATGTGGAGACAGCACAGACGATCCATCTCGGCTAATGACTAGCATAGCCGGAACAAGCAAAGACGAGGAAAAAATGAGTAGATCTGGTGACTCCAAAAGGGGGGAGACGACCTAGGGCACAACTAACTGCATCAGAGACATGAGATTGTGCTCAAATAGGAACTTCATAAGGTCATCACAACAAGTGAGAGATTGGAAAGATTCTCACCGGAAACATATATGGCGGAGGCAACTCATCTAGGTGTTGTCTTCATATGAAAAAGACTATGCCCAGAAGAGAGAGACAAACGATGGAAGAGCAACCACGGAGCTATTAGCGGTGATGAACTTCAATGACTCTCTCTCGGGCTTTGTGTCAGAGAGAAAATAAAACTAGGGCGAACTCATTTTTTTGGACCCACTGTACAGAGTTATTTTTCAACCCGAAAATCAAAAATCTAAAATCTAACTCCGAGTACTGAGAGAAACTATAGGCCAAACCGCCAAAATTCAAGAATTTCCACGATTAAAAAAAAAAAATGGTTGCAAGGATTCAAAACACTTAAAAGATTACAATTTGGATGTTATTCAGATGAAACCCTATCAAAAAGCTGAGAAGATGAAGGCGTGAGAATTTTGATTTTAAATGATTTTTTTTTCTAATAAAAGCACACATGGTGGTCAATAAGGCTGGGCACGGGACGGGTACCCTTGAATTTTCTCCGACCTTTTACTCGTCCCGACCCTAACGGGTAATAGAAAAAATGTACTCATACTCGACCCTTAAATAATGGGTACCCGAAGAAACGGGTACCCGGTAAAAAATAGTTGACCCTTTACTCGTCCCGATCCTTTATTATTACCCGGAAAACGAGTACCCGATAAAAAAATATTAGTAATCGCAATAATAATTTTATCTTTTGAAATCCAAAAAATGAAAAATTCATAAATTTATGCAATATATAGTTCCTAAAATTATAAAATTACAAAATTTGAAAATAAAAATAATATATTAATTCAGTTAGGCTAAGTTGAACTTAGGTTTTAACTCTAACTCTATAAATTAATAATAAATAATAATAATAATAATACAAAATATTAACGGGTATTTACGGGTCGGGTAGCAAAACGGGTAAAAGGCCGAGTAACGGGACGGTTATTGAAAACTAAACTAATACCCTATACTCGTCCCTTACTCACGGGTAATATAATTATAATACCCTTTACTCGACCCTAAAGCTGCGGGTACCCTTTTTTTCGGGACGGGTACGAGCCGAGTAACGGGTCGAGTACGGGTAACGGGTATTAGTGCCCAGGCCTAGTGGTCAAATAATAGAATATTGCCTTTGTATTTAGCTTGATGTATAATCTAGGTTTAGGGTTTAGCTTGCTTTAAAAATATTTTTTAAAGCAAAGATTCAAGAGGACGATAATGAAAGCGACCAAGTGGGAAAACGGGGGAGAAGAAGGGAGCAATGACAAAGCTTTACCGATGAAATTTCCTTACCTTCCTCAGGACATGATCACAGAAATTCTCCTTCGATTAGATGCTAGATCGTTAGGAAGATTCAGATGCGTGTCAAAGCCTTTTTGCTCTCTGTTGTCCGATCCCACGTTTGTGAAGAAGCATGTAGATCATAACACGGTACGTTTTGGCCACCGCAGACTTATCATATCTTCTTATAATAATTTATATGCGGTGAATTGTGATTCCATCCGTGATGGTCGTGGAGGAATTAGGGATTTGACTGCTGTGGAACTCGATTATCCGCTTAAAGAAGATGAACTTTTCTTATCGAAATTGAAACCGAAAGTTGTTTATAACTTTAAGTCGAATAGAAACTTTATACACCTTATACAAGACGTCCGGTTCATATTTTCGGATCTTCGAACGGGTTAGTGTGTGTCGTTTTGAGTCCAAGGGATGTTTTCTTGTATAACCCGACCACCTTAGAATCCAAGAAACTACCGTACGTGGTTGGTCAGTCTCAGCGTTCAACAGTTAGTAAAAGTGGGTTAAGTTATGGTTTTGGTTTCGATTCTCTGACCAGTGATTACAAAGTGGTTAAGCTTTTTGATAGTAGCAAGAACGTCGACAATTATGTCTACTCATTGAAGACAGATTCGTGGAGGCAGATATGCAATATATGCTTTATAAAGAAGTCCGTTTCACTTCTTCTGTGGAACTCAACGGTGCAATCCATTGGATTCCCGTGCTTGGTAGAGTAGAAACTCAAAATGAGGTTACGGCGTTTGATCTTAACACAGAGAAGATACGAGTTATGTCAATCCCTGATCTGGGCGAAGGATGCGACTTGCGAGCATAACTACGGAAGATGTATTGTCAGTACTCTTAAAGGGCGTCTCTGTGTGCTTCATCGGTGCTTCAAGATACATGATGTCATATGGGTAATGAATGAGTACGGGGTCGAGAGTTCATGGACTAAGATTCGAATCAACGTTTCCTTCGAAAGCATGAAACCACAACCACTGCGTTCGACCAAGAATGACGAGGCGGTTTTGTTACTCGATGGACACTTGGTCTTGTACAACTTTGAGCGTAGCACTTGAAGGACTCTGAAAATCCGCGGTGTTGAATCCGGCACTACGTACACGTACGTGGAGAGCCTCATATCACCAAACTCATACGGTATAGTATAGAGAGATGAAAAAAATGACATGCGCTATGTTCATTATTATGGTGGAGTTCATAGATTTGAAGGTTTAATTAGTTTCTCTTAAGCATATTTGGTTCATTACTGATTTTTTTACTTAACAAAATAAAATTCTATTGATGAGTTTTTTATTGCACTGTCATATTCTTAAATTTTCATAATATACTAGAATTTGTGCCCGCGCACGCGCGGAGTTTTTTTTTTTTTTTTTTTTATCAATAGAAATTGTTGAGCTCAAATATAATCATTCCAACTTTTGAGTATAAATCTATATAAATATTAAACTTACTTTACTCAGTGATATACAACTACATATTTTTGAAGATAATATCTATTTGTTATATCTATTTGCGATTTTTAAGTGAGATTTTAATTAATATTTTTATCAATAAGAATCATTGAATATGAATATAATTTGAAGATTAAAAGATAAATTATATAAATGTCGTACTTATTTTACTAATCTATATATAACATATATTGTCTAGTGTCGCAAGAATATTGTCTACAATCTTCTGACCTTTTATCTTTAAAAGAGTTCATTCCATATTCATATCCCATGAAAATATAATTTTAAAAGTTCTAACGTCAATGTCGATCGCTGATCTAATTATAAAAACCATTTAAACATATCGATATCCTACATTAAATGTGAATATACAAAGTTTCATGAACAGTTTTAGTGATATGTCGCTACAATGAGGTTGTCCAAATGCATCATCTGCCATAATGGAATTTCCAACTAACTCAAGAATGCTTAAATGATGAAACATTTAAACCCCTCAATGAATATCTATTCACTAATCCATGTTACATATTTTCTAAAAGCTCATATGTTATTTTCAGATGTTAATTTTGTGATGCAACCTCAGCTTCATCTTCTAAAAAAAAAACATAGTGTACTTTAAATATGTTGTTTTTGCCAATGTTTTAGGTTAAAGCATTTTGATAATATATATATATATATATTATTAAATTTGTTATACATGTTTTATATCATGTTATATAATTGTAGCTCCAGTTGATAATATACCTTATGAGGTATGCTACACAAATCACATGCCACTTTTTGTAACGATTTACATATCATTTTCTTATATATCTTGACCATTGATTTTGTTTTTTTAGATACATTATTTTTTCAAAAAAAAAAATTATAGTTTTCTTTAAAAAAAGTGTGTCCCTTACAATGTCTTTGTTTTAGATCAAAACTTATAAGTTAAGTTAAATAATTAATCTTTTCTTTCTTATAAGTAAAATTTAATAATAAATCTTTATGGTATATGTTTTTTAGAAACTAATGTTTCACTTCAATTTTATTTTCATGTTTAGATTTTTATAAATACAATTACATAACTTGTTTTTTTACTCCACCATGCATTAAAATCTTACTTACATTCTAAAACTCATTAACCTATTCTAAATTTTGGAATATAATCATTTTTGGTTATAATCTATATATAATAGCAAACCCACTTTTTTATGTCAACTTTTAATCCAATGCATGAGATTAGTTTCAGTTTTAATCCAACGGTTTAAAATTATTAATCATGTCTTTTCGTCGCACCCCCATCTTTCAAAAATCACACCTCTTAGTCTTTGCATCTCTTTTTTGTACCTCCTGGTTTTTAAAATTATTAATCGTGTCTTTTCGTCGCACCTCCATCTTTCAAAAATCACACCTCTTAGTCTTTGCATCTCTTTGTTATACCTCCTGGTTTTTAAAATTATTAATCGTTTTTTTTCGTCGCACCCCCATCTTTCAAAAATCACACCTCTTAGTCTTTGCATCTCTTTGTTGTACCTCCTGGTTTCAAAAATTATTAATCTTGTCTTTTCGTCACACCCCCATCTTTCAAAAATCACACATCTTAGTCTTTGCATCTCTTTGTTGTATCTCCTGGTCAAAAATCACATCCATTAATTTTACACGTTTTAATTTCACACCTCTATGTGTTACACCCATTTGTTGTACCTCCATATTTCACATTTATTAATTTTTACACCTTTACATTTCACACATCTATGTCTTACACCTATTTGTTTATTATATATACAACTTTTCTTGACTAAATAAACAAGTTTCGGAAATTTGTTTTCTGAGTACTAAAGAATTGTTATATTGAAGTGTCTTTTTAACTTTCAAACATCAATCTCTAATTCAAGGTAATTTAATATTTTTGCTGCAAATGACCTGTAGTGTTTCTCGGTTAGATAATTTTTATGTTAGTCGACACTATTAAGTTCATACACTAATCTTAGTTTTATTAACTTTTAGTCTCTTCAAAATTTTTAGCCTTTCCGGTTTTCATGTTTTTGCATGGCTAATATTATTAAGTACGTGTTCCATATTTTTTGCATGGCTAATGTTTTTGATTCTCAATGTGCATATTTTATTTTTTGACTTTCTGGAAAAACCAAAACCAAGACACGAGAGGCGTGATGGTATGCAGTGATGCTAGAACTACGGATAAGCCAAAATTTTTTAACAAACACGGTATAATTATAATAATCTATGATTATTAAACTTGTTTATTTTATGAACTCATTCAAATGTTGCGATATAAGGTCTCATATGAAGTATGAACAATCTACCAACAAATAATTCAGGGTATAAAAAGTATTCTAATCTTTTGACAACTAAGACTTCTTTTAAATTTATTTAATTCCGACGGAACGACAATGAACGTAGTATATATATAATAATTTTTGTGTAAATTTTATTATTTTTGAAGGGTATATAATGATTTGACTATTAATCCAGAACGTTATCATGAAGTTAGTATTCAGTTACGTAATGCTAAATTGTTGGGTTTTCTTAATCATCTTTTAAATTGTCGAAATTTTCTCTATGTAATCATATAAAAAAAACTTACAGTAACAAATTGCTTAAAAAGATCGATACAGTATAGATACTCCCTCCGTCCCACAAAGATTGATGTTTTGGGATATTTTTTTTGTTCCATAAAGATTGATGTTTTGTAAACTTTTCATTAAAAAACTATGATTTAATTATTCTTTTGACAAAAAAGTTATATGGTTGCGTCTCTTTAGAAAGTTGCATCAGTTGGATGTAGAGTTGTGTCTCTTACAAACAGTTGTGACTTTTGTATATAATATTAGCAATATGAATAACTGCGAAGAACAGTTGCGTCTTTTCATCGTGACCTTTTATTAAAAAAATCGTGACTTTTCATTAAAAAAAAAATCAGTTGCATCTATTCATCGTGACTTTTGATTAAGAAAAATACTATTTAATTATTCTTTTGACAAAAAAAAAGATATGGTTTGCGTCTCTTTAGAGAGTTGCATATGTTGAATGTAGAGTTGTGTCTTTTACAAACAGTTGAGATTTTTGTATATAATATTAGCAATATGAATCAATGCAAAGAACAATTGCGTCTTTTCATCGTGACTTTTTATTCAAAAAATTGTGACTTTTTATTAAAAAATTCAGTTGCATCTTTTCATCGTGACTTTTCATTAAAATAATATTATTTAATTATTCTTTTGACAAAAAAATTATATGGTTGCGTCTCTTTAAAAAGTTGCATCTATTGAATGTAGAGTTGTGTCTTTTACAAACAGTTGTGTTTTTTATGAACAATTGTATCTATTCAAATGTTCACATCTTTAGCAATTATATATGTCTATTCAAATATTCATATCTTTAGTAATCTATATAATTTGTTCTTCTTTTGTAACAACTTCCAACTTTCCTTTGAGTTCAAATGTATACGTCTTTAGGATTATATATATTTGTTCTTCTTTTGGGAAATTTTTAATTTTCTTTTTTAACATATGATAATAGCAAGCTGAATAAATGCGAAAACAATTGTGTCTTTTCACTATGACTTTCATAAAAATATATTTTTTTTTTATCTTTTTTGACAAAAAAATTATCTTGTTGCGTCTTTTTGAAAAATTGTAAATGTATGTTAACTGCAAAGTTGTGTCTCTTACGAACAGTTGTAATTTTTCTGAACAGTTGTGTCTATTTAAATGTTCACATCTTTAACTAAGTATAATTCTTCATAAATTATCTTTATTTATTAAAACATATTAAAAGAAATTATCCTAACCGTTTAATTGAAGCATTGAAACATTTGGTAAATTTAATATTTAAGATCACATCACTCGGAGAAACTCTGCATTCATTTACTAATCATGTAAGTGCAGTCCTATTTATGTGTAAGTTACTGAGAAAACATTGTTTTCATTTTTATATTAATATTTCAGTTGTTCCAAATTTTTAATAATCAACCATTTGCAAGTAGTTTTTAAAATTACTAAATATATATTATTATAAGAATGAATTTTTTGTAAGGCTTATTGATTTAACTAAAGGTTTATGGATTTTTCTTAAAAAAAAGTTTTAAATTTTTATTGAGATCATTTAGATTATAAATCTGTGTGTATTTTTTCACTCATAATTTTTTTTACCTTTCCAAAATACTAGATAAATAACCTACATCTTGTACGGAGAAAAATAAGTAGTAAGTACATTTAATTTTGGATTATCAATCAATATAATCTATTAGAATTGTCAAAATATTTGACGACTTTAGATTTTTTTATATATCATATGTTTTGTCTACAAAAACGATAGTTGTTTGTATTATATATTCATCTACAATTCCACCTCTATGTATATAAATATATTCATTTTTATTAATGTATATTATAAGTGAATTATAAGTGAAATGTGTGATAATTTTTGTTTATTTATATTTAAATTTGAGATTGATTGGTAAGCTTCTTATTCTTAACACTGATTTTTTAATAATTTTAAAAACCAGCGACTAAATATAGTGAGAGAGATGAAAAAATCGACACTTGTATCGCTTAAATACATCGCCAAAAAAACCAGCGACAGAAACATGGTGCACTGATTCACAGAAGATATTGATGGAAATGATTAAAAGAGAAAATTGCACTATAATTACAGTCGTTTGAAGGTGTCGCTGAGACTCACAAACGAACAAGGCATATGTCTAAAAGAAATAAGGTTATTAATTTGATAAATTTTGATTTATTGATTTCGGAAATATAAATATGTAAACATATTCATTAAAATAAATATGTAAACATATTCATTAATACAAATATGTAAACATATTCATTTATAAAAACAAATAAAGAAAGAAGAAAGAAATAGAATTAGAGAAAACAGAAAAATGGAGACTGAAGTAAAGAGAAACAAGCAAACAGATGATGAAAACAAATAAAGAATGAAGAAAGAAATAAAACACACTATAATTACAGTCGTTTGAAAGTGTCGCTGAGACTAACAAACGAACAAGGCATATGTCTAAAAGAAATAAGGTTATTAATTTTGATAAATTTTGATTTATTGATTTCAGAAATATAAATATGTAAACATATTCATTAATATAAATATGTAAACATATTCATTTATAAAATCAAATAAAGAAAGAAGAAAGAAATAAAATTAGAGAAAAAAGAAAAATGGTGACTGAAGTAAAGAGAAACAAGCAAACAGATGATGAAAACAAATAAAGAAAGAAAAAAGAAATAAAATTAGAGAAAACAAAAAAATGGAGACTGAAGTAAAGAGAAACAAGCAAACAGATGACGAAAACAAATAAAGAAAGAAGAATGAAATAAAATTAGAGAAAACAGAAAAATGGAGACTGAAGTAAAGAGAAACAAGCAAATAGATGATGAAAAAAAATAAAGAAAGAAGAAAAAAAAAATTAGAGAAAGCAGAAAAATGGAGACTGGAGTAAAGAGGAACAAGCAAACAGATGATGAAAACAAATAAAGAAATAAAAAATAAATAAAATTAGAGGAAAAAAAAATGGTGACTGAAGTAAAGAGAAACAAGCAAACAGATGATGAAAACAAATAAAGAAAGAAGAAAGAAATAAAATTAGAGAAAAAAGAAAAATGGAGACTGAAGTAAAGAGAAATAAGCAAAGAGATGATGAAAACAAATAAAGAAAGAAGAAAGAAATAAAATTAGAGAAAAAAGAAAAATGGAGACTAAAGTAAAGAGAAACAAGCAAACAGATGATGAAAACAAATAAAGAAAGAAGAAAGAAATAAAATTAGAGAAAAAAGAAAAATGGAGACTGAAGTAAAGAGAAACAAGCAAAGAGATGATGAAAACAAATAAAGAAAGAAGAAAGAAATAAAATTAGAGAAAAAAGAAAAATGGAGACTAAAGTAAAGATAAACAAGCAAACAGATGATGGAAATAAATAAAGAAAGAAGAAAGAAATAAAATTAGAGAAAATAGAAAAATGGAGACTAAAGTAAAGAGAAACAAACAAACAGATGATGAAAACAAATAAGAAAAAAGAAAGAAATAAAATTAGAGAAAGCTGAAAAATGGAGATTGAAGTAAAGAGAAACAAGCAAACAGATGATGGAAATAAATAAAGAAAGAAGAAAGAAATAAAATTAGAGAAAACAGAAAAATGAAGACTGAAGTAAAGAGAAGCAAGCAAATAGATGATAAAAAAAATAAAGAAAGAAAAAGGAAATAAAATTAGAGAAAGCAGAAAAATGGAGACTGAAGCAAAGAGGAACAAGCAAACAGATGATGAAAACAAGTAAAGAAAGAAGAAAAAAATAAAATTAGAGAAAAAAGAAAAATTGTGACTGAAGTAAAGAGAAACAAGCAAACAGATGATGAAAACAAATAAGAAAAAAGAAAGAACTAAAATTAGAGAAAACTGAAAAATGGAGACTGAAGTAAAGAGAAACAAGCAAACAGATGATGAAAACAAATAAAGAAAGAAGAAAGAAATAAAATTAGAGAAAGCAGAAAAATAGAGACTAAAGTAAAGAGAAACAAGCAAACAGATGATGAAAACAAAAAAAGAAAGAAGAAAGAAATAAAATTAGAGAAAAAAGAAAAATGGAGACTGAAGTAAAGAGAAACAAGCAAAGAGATGATGAAAAAAAAAAAAAAAAGAAGAAAGAAATAAAATTAGAGAAAAAAGAAAAATGGAGACTGAAGTAAAGAGAAACAAGCAAAGAGATGATGAAAACAAATAAAGAAAGAAGAAAAAAAGAAAATTAGAGAAAAAAAAGAAAAATGGAGACTGAAGTAAAGAGAAACAAGCAAACAGATGATGGAAATAAATAAAGAAAGAAGAAATAAATAATATTAGAGAACAAAAAAAATGGAGACTGAAGTAAAGAGAAACAAGCAAACAGATGATGAAAACAAATAAAGAAAGAAGAAAGAAATAAAATTAGAGAAAACAGAAAAAATGGAGACTGAAGTAAAGAGAAACAAGCAAACAGATGACGAAAACAAATAAAGAAAGAAGAATGAAATAAGATTAGAGAAAACAGAAAAATGGAGACTGAAGTAAAGAGAAACAAGCAAAGAGATGATGAAAACAAATAAAGAAAAAAGAATGAAATAAAATTAGAGAAAACAGAAAAATGGAGACTGAAGTAAAGAGAAACAAGCAAAGAGATGATGAAAACAAATAAGGAAAGAAATAAAATTAGAGAAAAAAGAAAAATGGAGACTGAAGTAAAGAGAAACAAGCAAAGAGATGATGAAAACAAGTAAAGAAAGAAGAAAGAAATAAAATTAGAGAAAAAAAGAAAAATGGAGACTGAAGTAAAGAGAAACAAGCAAACAGATGATGGAAATAAATAAATAAAGAAGAAAGAAATAAAATTAGAGAAAAAAGAAAAATGGAGACTAGAGTAAAAAGAAACAACAAACAGATGATGAAAACAAATAAAGAAAGAACAAAAAAAAATAAAATTATAGAAAACAACGTTTTGATCCAACTTATTAGTTTTCGCAGCTTTTTGTTTCACACCTCTTTTTTCACACTCTTTGTTTTTACATATATACAGATTTTTATGGAATTTGAAAAGTTGCAATGTTTTGATCCAACAATTGTGTTTCTTCGTTGTTCCCCTAGCTTTGAGTGGTTGCACTTGTTAGTTTTCACACCTTTTTGTTTCACACCTCTTTGTTTTCACACTCTTTGTTTTTACATATATACGAATTTTTATGGACTTTGAAAAGAGTTTTTGTTCTTTTAGTATTATTAATGATTTCACCATTTGTTAATGATCTCAAAGTTGCAAAGTTTTGGTCCAACAATTGTGTTTCTTCGTTGCACCCCCAGCTGTCCATCTTGGCACCTGTTAGTTTTCGCACGTTTTTGTTTCACACCTTTTTGTATTACACCTCTTTGTTTTCACACTCTTTGTTTTAATATATATACAGATTTTTATGGATTTTGAAAAGATTTTTTATTCATTGAGTATGATTAATGATCTTAAAAGTTGCAAAGTTTCGGTCCAACAATTGTGTTTCTTCGTTTAACCTCCAACTTTCTATGTTGGCACCCGTTAGTTTTCACACATTTTTGTTTTACACCTCTTTGTTTATATAAAGTTGTAGTGTTTTGATCCAATAATTATGTTTCTTCGTCGTACCCCTTGATTTCAATGTTTGCACTTGTTAGTTTTTGCATCTTTTTGTTTCAGACCTTTTTGTGTCACACGTTTTTATTTTCATATTTTTGCATCTTTTCGTCGTAACCCCATCTTCAAAAATCGCACCTATTAATTTTTTCACATTTTTTTCACCCCTCTATGTTTTACACCTTTATATTTTACACCTCTTTGTTTATTATATATAAGCTTTTATGAAATACAAAAACAAGTTTCAAATTTATTGTTTTCTAAATATTTTCTAAACTTACAAGTTAATAAATAAAATCATAGATTTATATGTTTATATATTATAGCAAACTCACTTTTAGGAGTCAATTTAATTATAACGGATGAGATTATATATATTATCTCATCTAACTGTTTAGATTTGTTAATGATCTTAAAAGTTGCAATATTTTGATCCAACAATTATGTTTCTTCGTCGTATTCCCAACTTTCAATATTCACATTTGTTAGTTTTCGCACATTTTTGTTTTACACCTCTTTGTATATATATATATATATATATATATATAATGGATCTTGAAAAAAGTTTTTGTTATTTGACTATTGTTTAATACCTTTAAATTTAAAAAATTTTGAGCATTATTTTCTTTCAATTTCATAATCAACATTAATTAACTCATTTTTGTTAAAAAGTTGGATTGTTTTATTTATTGATTCATTCATCTAACTTTTATTTGGTGTCGTTTTCCATCTAACTGTATTGATCATCTCTTTCAAGTATTAATTTATGTAATTAATGGTGATTTCTAATTTTTCATAAATTTATCTTTTTAATCAATTTGTTTGGTTGTAGTTGCTGCTATGAGCTCTTTCTCCCTGATTCTCTTATTATTTTTTTATAAATTTTGATAAAATAATAATTGAAATTTTATTCTATGTTAATATCTTTTAAAATTGATTATCTGAGTATGGTTTAGTAAACCTAAATTTATATATCTTTAATATTATTTTCTTATTGTCACTGAATCGATTTTTTATTTATATATATATATATAAAAATATTTTATTTAACTAATTTAGTTAATTCATCTTATTCATTATTTATGATTTTATATTATACATTAAAAAATTACCAAAAACATTTCACTCAAAATATGAAATTAACAATGTTAATCATTTCAAATTTTTATTTTCCCGTGCGGTAACGCACGGGCCGACATCCTAGTTTTAATAATAACATTATTACTAAAACAAATTTATAGTATTATTTTTACTATTTTAACATTTTTATTTATTTTACTTAATTTATTCTTAGATAGTTATTATTTTTGTTATTTACATAAAAATATATTATTGTTTATACTATTTTAAAATTTAAGTAATTTTAATTAATTCGTTTTCTATTTATTTATTATTATTATTAAATATAAGTAATAAATATGCAATGAATACAAATTAAAAATATTTTTTTTTTTATGTAAAAAAAATTGATTAGTTGGATGCTGATGTGGAGGAAGGAGAAGTGAGCAAAGTTAACTTTATATATATAGATTCACGTTTTACATATATCAATACAATAAAAACACAATACGTTTCTCTCCAATGCTTACACATCAGCATTTCGGTGGAATATGAAGCTGACACATCAGCTTTACCAATGAAAACATTTCATTAATACAGCTAATATCTCCCAAGCAATAATAATTATCTTTTGTTCCAAATCAGCTTTTCCAGATTTTTAGAAACTAACACATCATTTAAATTGTGTAACCAATTAAATTATATAAAATAATAAACATCATCAATAATTTTCAATAACAAATATTTAAATTTATAGCCTAAATTTAAACTAAATTAATAAATTATTTACAACTTTCAAAAATATAATAATATCAAACAAGTATATTAGTTATTGTATGTCTATCAATATTTTTCAAAAATAAAGGTTTAAAATTATAGCTTAAATTTAAAATAAATTAATAAATCATTTACAACTTTTAAAAATATACAAATGTTAACCAAGTATAATAATAAAAGCAATCAATTCATATTAGTAAAATATAAATATAATACAAAGAAAATAATAATATAATACAAATAGAATATAAATTAAGAATAACCACGAATAACACAAAACCAAACTAAAGTAAAACTAAGTATGTGTATATTGACTTACATGGAATTATTATCAAACAAAAACATAACAAAACAATTAGATTCTTTTTTTTTTTTTCGGCAAATCAAATATATTTGATATTAAAAAGTGTTTACAAGATACAAAAACATTTCTAAGCAACCGTTTACACAAATACAGGAAATTATTACAATTTCGATGAAAGAGTAGAGGGTAACCATGCTCTCTTTAGACTTATAACATATTATATCTGTTATGTCCCTCTTTCATATACTTTTTAATGGCTAACAGCTTATAGCTGAGACTCCAAAATGCACTTGGCATTACATTACTTAAAACAATGAAATTAAGTGTCGCTAGAAGTGTTTCTGGAACTTGTTGTCGCATTAAAATCAAAATACTTGATGGTTCCCACAAAGATTCTCTATGTTCATCATGATATATCCGTCGGTGTCTCTCCCATGGCTGTTGCCGTAGTGATTGTTTCCAAAGTGACCATTTTAATATGGAACACAAATCTCTCATCTCTCTTGGCAACGTTGTCTTTTTGTAGCGATGCTTCTCAGTAGTAAGATCATGAACTTCCACAACATGTTGATCGGAATTAGAAACAGAACTATATTCATCAATAGCCTGATTTTCTTTCTCCATGACTTCAATAATATGGTCATAAACGTTGGCTTTTTGTATCCAGAGAGGAATTAACTTCAATACTTCATCTTGAATATTTGGAAACCATTTTTGGATTGTTATCATACAAACAGGAAAAGCCATAAACTTCTCCAAATCACCAAAGACATCTCTTCGTCTGACAATTGGGGAAGTGGCACAAGTTCATCATCGGTTCCTAGATTAATCCTAATATCGAAGCCAAACAACATATCCCTAATACCAAAAAAACAAACCGAGAGAAGAAGAAAATATCACCAGCAATACATGAAATTGTTGTTGTAGTCATGAGATGAAGAACTGTGATCACAATCGCCAAAACAAACAGAAAGTGGGTTCCGTATATATGATCCGTCCGGAGTCGTATTCCACCCTTTCCAAATCTGTAAATAGGACCTCCTGGATCCCAAATCTGGGTTTGAAATTCTTTTCTCAATTTGAAAAATTAACATCATAGTCATGAACACGACGATGTTGGAGACAAATATATTCAATATTGAGAAAACAGAGGCCGCGTGGACAAAACCCCAGCGGAAAGACACCGCCACTGTTCCGAAACCGATGCCAGATTGTGGTCGGAAAGAAACTCTCTTGAAAAGAGAGAACAACAATATATATCATCGTACAAATTACTTGGGAAATCATATGCCGATGTTATTGATTATCTACAGAAGTAAACTAAAGTAAGGAAAGAGATCCGACCGACGCCAGAGAAGCCGACGTCGGCCGGGAACGATGAACACGAAGAGTTTGGTTGGGAACGGTTGCTTTGGGTAATCGCCTGGCGAGAGAGAAAAAACGGTTGACGGAAGAGTATTGCAACAATTAGATTCTTAAAAAGGAACAAAAAGAAGGAAATAAATAACTTCTCTAAGAACCAAAAAAAAAAAATTATGTGATTTTATTGATAAATTAAAACCTCTTTAAATTAATAATTTTTCATGGTCCTAACTTTATTAATTTATAGAGGTTTTACTGTAGGTGTATATTGACTTACATGGAATTATTATCAAACAAAACATAATAAAACAATTAGATTCTTAAAAAAGAACAAAAAGAAGGAAATAAATAACTTCTCTAATAACCAAAAAAAATATAAAAATTATGTGATTAAATTTGTATAAACTACAAAAACAGTACACCATAAAATCAAGCTACACTAATATATCTCCTACAACAAGTAAATAAAATAAAGTTTGAGATTTGTGTTGATAGTGATTTTATATATAAGAACACCAACTAGTGATAAATTGAACAATATATAAGTTCCAAAATTGAAGGTTTTATATTATAGTTTAAAATCAGTGACTTAAAAATTACTTTGACAATTAACCTAATTAATCGATCTGCTAATAATATGAGAGATTGTTAGTAATACAGATACCATTTTTCAAAAATACCATTTTTTGGTCAATTTCATTTTTGTCCTTTTATGCATAATTACAATGTGTTAAATTAATTTGTATAGTTTTTTTTTAGGTTTGGATTCTCTGTTTAACCTTAGGATATAGTTTTAAAGAGTAGGATTTAATACTTGGAACTTAGAGTTTAGAATTTAGAATTTAGTCATTTTGTATACTGAAAGAATGTATTATTAAAAATGGACAACAAGAGTTATTTCTGCAAAAAGGTAATGAAAAAATAGTATTTTTGAAATGTCCCTAATAATATTAAATAATACACAAAATGAGACTAAAGTAAAAATATGTCTATGTACTTTTACAAATAATAACTTTTATAATAATAAAAATACTATATAACAATTATGTTGTTAAATTTGTATAAAATACAAAAACAAACGCCACAAATTCAAACTACACTAATATGTCTCTCACTAAAGGTAAAGAAAAGAAAAAAAGAACATACATTAGGGTTAATTAGGCTATTTATATAATTAAGTCTACTCGATTTAAAAGTAAACATCTATAAATCATTCTAAATTTGAGATTTCTTTACTTTTTATTTTATTAGTGTATTTTTATATTTTACTATTGGATAAAACATAGTTTTACAATTAATTCAATTTCAAAAAAAAGTATTTTTTAATAATTCGATATATCTGAAAGTAGTTACAAAAAGTATCCCGGGGCGTAGCGCGGGTTTAACCTAGTATTTTTAAAAATACATGTCGTCAATTCGTCATAATCTAATCGACTAATAGCACAAGTCTTTTGGGTTTCAGATATACAAATATATCCATGCAAAGTAAATTACTATCATTTTTTATACTTGTTTACATCTGACTGACCAAATAACATACATTGTTTTGAGTTTCAACATCCATTATAATTGGTTAGTATTCATGCTAAATGAATACTTTTTTTTTTTATCACAATTAAAAAAGTAGCATATGTATTTTTTTTTCCTTTTTGTTTATGGAAAAGAAAATTCTAAGAAATTAAATGGATACCGAAAATCAATGTTCTAAAATACGGCTTAGACAGGCGTATATACGGTCCATATACGGTATATGGTGACCCAGTGAACCGTTTCTTGTCTAAGCGTTTAACATATACGGCTTGGTCGAATACGGTTGCTTATACGGTGTTTATACGGTCGACTATATGGCTATCATATAGACGGTACGTTTTATCTTTATTTTAACCTTCATTTAAACTGTAAACTTATAAATTGATAAAACCCTAAGCTTTTTTTATCGTTTTTTTCCTACTGCCGTGACACTTAGGTTGGTGGTTTCAAAGTTTGGAATTCAAACTTCATTCTATATACAGAACAGAGTTTTCAGGTTTGATTTACTCTCCTTTTCTTGTTTTGATTTTGATTATATTATATCATATGATCTTTCTTTTTTGGCTTTATCACCTATCATTGTTGTCTTGTTGATTAGAGACCTATAATTCTTCATATCGTAAAACTATGTTTGAGTATTGGGTTTTGATATCGCAAAACTCTGTTTTGAATTTGATATCAAAACTCCTCTGTTTTGAAAACGTAAAACAGAGTATTAATATCAAAACTCTGTTTTGATCTCGTGAAAGCAGTGTTACGAAGCACTGATCAAATATTTGTCTTTTGAAATTTTTTTGCAGAAATTATTCAAATTCCAATGGATCCTGGTTTGAATGAGTAACCTAGTGGAGCATCAGATTCAACAGTTTTGAAGAGAAACTGGAAAGAAAAAGTTAAATGCAAATTGTGTGGGAAAGAATTTTCAGGAGGAGCTTACAGGATAAAAGAACACATTGCCAAAATTCCTGGAAGCGTTTCTGCTTGTCCAAGATCATCAAAGGATGATCAAGAGAAGTGCAAGACTGCTATCGAGGAAGCAAAGAAGAAGAAGAAGAAGGTAACTCTAGATGATGAGCTGTACATCTATTACTATTAACTACTATTATTAGAAAGTTTACAGCCTTCTCACGAGTTTAACTACTATTAGATGATTTTAATATTCATGCCCGTCTGAAGTCTGCTCACAACACCGTTGCCATTCTTAGGACTTAAAATTTTTTTATTAACAAGTTTAAAGCATTCTCACGATTTTAGCTGATTACACGAGCAAGAGGGATTCCTTCCATGATTTGGAGACCTCAATCGAGAATGATCACTAATCATGTAAATAACACAAACGTTAAGGAAGACTCCACTGTGCAGCAACCTGGCAAAGTTTTGAACCATCATAGAGTATACGAGTCCCTCCTAAGCACAACACAAAATATGTAGAATCAAGCCAACGTTCTCATATTTAATTCACAAGTTCTTTTATACTACTATCTTTTAATCCAGCTAATCTTGAACCAGTGATGACTTGAAGACTAATTTAGCAACTAATAATAGGACCTGACACTGGAATTGGTTTCCTATAATAACAACACAAACCTTTCTACAAATTGTAACCTTGCTACTTTACCAAAACTATATAAAAAGGACCATCAAGGAATCTCTACATAAGCAAACCACAAACAAACAAAGAAAGACCCAATCTAATGATAACATCATATAATAGAGCATTGATAACCAAATAGCTTAATCAAGGTTACATACATATAACAATTCTTATGTCAAAGTCTCAGAGACTGATAAGCACATAAGAGAGCACATGTAGGCACTTAAGAGTCATAGAGTATAAATAGAGTTAGTAGAGTCTATTGTAAAGCATCTTGGGTGATCAGATTGTGAGTTTCTCCTGCGTAACAAGCCTGCGTGCTCTGTTTGAGAGGATAAGAGTTTGATAACTGTAACTCACTCTCCTTATCAGTTAGGGTTCTTGTATTCACCATTGTTGATCAATAAAGAAGTATTGAGAGTTATCGATAGAGTTTATAGTTCATATCTCTATCAGAGACATTATATAATAACAACAATACAAAATTCTTAATCATATAATAATTTACTTACCTCTTCTCAATCTCAAGTCTCAACCCCGAAAGACCCAAAAAAAAAAAGCTTCCAAATTAATTGCTTCAGGTGTTGATGTCGCTGGTGTCTCGAGCACATCTAGTAATGGTTTCGCAACCTCTGCTGTAAGAATTAGCTTGTCCGGAGCGGCAATCGTAGTAGGAAGCTCCTGGTTTCTGACAAGGAACCATGTCTCTCCTTAAGGTTTCGTATCCGATGTAACGTTTATGCGCCATGAGAACTCTCCGGCTGATCTCCGACGGCATCAGATCTTCGTCTTCTCCGATGATGAGGCTGTTTCGGACTAGCATTGCGTCGATCTCTCCGTTAGGCGACGGGATCGAGATCGCATCGGAGATTTTGAGGAGAAGGATGGCGAAAAACACCATCGCGACAGAGTTTAACATGTTCGATGTCGGTATATGAAGATTGTGCCGACGCGATCTCTCTCTCTCTCTCTCTCTCTCTCTCGCTGGAGCTTAAAGCAGAAATGGGGGTAGTTGGTGAAGAAGAAGAGTCGCTGACAAATGTGCAGTTTAAGTTCTCGGATTTAGGTCGGTTAGTCAACTTAAACCGGCCGGTTTGCAAAAATAATAATCTGTCAAGTTAAACCAGTGTCTTCTTGTCCCATTAGTAACCAATGAGGCTCTTATAAATGGAGGAAATAATATAAGCTTTTATTAACTAAAGATCTAAAATTGGTAAGATTGTTTTTACTTCTATTTTATCAAGAGAAGTAAAACAAATATTTACGTATTGATAACCAAATAGTTTGCATTGTTTCCTCTCTTCTTTTCTTTTTTTCTTTTCTCGCCTTAGATCTGCATTGCTGGAGTAGAGCTCTTCTTTGCATGTTAAGGCGATTAACGACGTATCCGTTTAATATATTTGAAAGCTAACCTTGGAGGTTGGTGGCTCAATGGTTGTTTGAGCCATCTACCTTATTCAGTGTCATGAATAATATGTATACCTAACCGATCTAGATCGAGGTTAGCAATTCTATCGACGTTAGAATTTGAAGATATAAAAATTATGAGTTTTCTCTTTTTGCAAGTTAATGAGATTAAGGATATTAGATTTTGGTGTGTTTTGTCGATCTATATTTCAGGATAAAAGGTGTGGAATCTGACTTGTTGTTTGTTCCATCTTATGCTGAAATCCGTTTAGTTTGATCAAAGGTTTCGAAATCGGTTTAGTTGCTAAAGTGTTACCACTTTCAACTCGTCGTTGGGAGTAGTAGGATGATCTTACATGAACCAAACTGATGTGATCGACGGTCGCCCTTGCAATACGGACAGGAAATGCGCTCTCGGGCCGTACGAGTTAGAAGTGACTTTCCTTGGATAAGGCTGGATGATTCGAATCTAGAGACGAAACAAACGAGGGAAACGGAAGATGAAGGAAAACAAACGAGCGGATTGAGAGATCGAGCTTTTGGCCACGATCAGATCGAACGGATGCGATACGGACGGATAGATTGCGGAACGGCTAGCGAATCGATGAACGGTTCAGCTAGAGAAGATGGAAGCGATGATGGATCGAACGACAACACGGGAGGGTTGGCTTGCCTCACGATACGGCCAGACTAACGACGGCGAACTCGGTTCGAGTCGTTAGGGTTCTCTCGCTAGAGCAATCCCGGATTGGTTCTAAGGAGAAGAATGAGACAAGGTCAAAGAATCTCTCTTTGAGAAATATTTTTATTTCATTCAAGTCTAAAGTCTACAAGAAGCTAAGAGAGGGTTTAAATAGCTAGGTTAAGAGAGGCTTAAGGACACGCGGACTCGCAATGGTCCGCACACTTGTCCTTTGACGGGTTCTCTTTGAAATAGAACACGTCGCTCCCTTTGAGATTCAAACTTAACCACAAACACTCTTAACGTTCAAAAGAAGACTCTAGAGTTCAAATTAAAACGCACAGCATAAGTAAAGATAGAGAACCGTCTTTGGCCTTGGCGCGGGAAACGAATTGGCTTCGGACGTTGTGCATTGAAGCTCCTCGCCTTGTTAAAACCTCCTCCGGTAAACCTCATGGGATAAACCCGGAGTGAGGAAAAAGAGTACGATTCCTCGCTTACAATGACTTGGTTGCCTTCACCCTTGGATAAGGGTGAAGGCCGTGTGAAATGTTTCTTCACGGTCTTCTTTGGTCGGGTCGCGGTGTTGGACAAACGCTTGGACAAAGAGGCTGATCCTCTGCTTGGTAGACTTGGCGAAGCTCCTAGACCTTGTCATGGCTCCTGGGAGGACTATTGGTGCCGTGGCCGCGCTCGAAGCAAACGTCTTGGTCGTGTCTGTTGCGTCTTGGTCAGGCGTCTCCATCGCGCTGACACTGGTATTGAGGACGCGTCGGATCATAAGGAGTTCTCCAACGTCTGGCTCAGCTACGGCCTCTTCGAGCTCTTCCTCGACTCAATCATTCACCTCGGCCGCTTCTCCATTGGACTCGAGCTCTCCGGACTCGGTAATGATCATCGTGCGCATGTTTGGACACTCACGAGCGTAGTGGCCTCTTCCTTGACATTTGAAGCATACAATGTCGCGACTCCGAACGTCATTGGTGTTACGTCACGGATCTTGACGCTCGTTGGTGGCCGGCTCTCTTGCCTTGAACCTTGTGTCGAAGTTGGCCTTTCGGCTTCTCTTGTGGTCGGTTCGAGGCTGACGCATCTGGAGACCATCTTGGGACTCCTTGAGCTATGGTGCGACTTGAGGCGGCGTTCTTCTTCTTGATTTGTCTTTCAATTTGCACCGATAGATGCAACAACTCCTCGAAGCCTTGGTATGACTGGTGTTCGACCTTGCGCACGATTCGGTCTTGTAAACCGTCTAGGAACTGCGCCATGAGAGACTATTCGGAGTCTTTGACTTGGAGTCGGTTGCGTAAATGTTCGAATTCCTCGAAATACACTTCCACATATCGCGTGCCTTGTGTGAGCCTCCAGAACTTCTTTTGGATCTTGCGGTGGTAAAACGGTGGAACATAACGTCTTCGCATTTCGGCTTTCAAGACTCCCCAAATGGTGATCGGTCGGTCATGATTGTGGCGTTGTTCAGCTACTAAACGATCCCACCAAGTGAGAGCGTAGTCGGTGAACTGGGCCACGGCGTAGTTAACCTTGTGCAGCTCCGGATAGTTATGACACGAATAGAGGTGATCCATTCGGCTCTCCCATTCAAGATAGGACTCCAGGTCAGACTTTCTGGCGAATGTTGGCGCCGTCATCTTGTGAGCAGGCTTGTAAGGCCTCAGAGCATCTTCATATTGGTCGTCACGTTGGTGGCGTCACCTAGGCCGCGGCTCGTAGTCCTCGTCGGACTGGTCGCTTTGTTCCTCCTCTTGACGTTGACGCCGCATGGGTAAGGGATCTTCCCTTGGTGGGTTTAACAGCTCAAGACGCGTCATACGCTCGGCTAGTTGTTCAATACCATTGCGTAAGGCTGCGAGAGTAACTCCAATCTCGGGTGGAGGTAGAGGATTCGCTGGTGGTTGTTGATCGGCCATCGTACGGACGGTCAACGGTGACGTGTATCTTCACGATTCGCGGTTTGGTTTGAATTTAAACCTCGTCAAAAACAAAAGCGAATATTCGTGAGTATCTTAACGCTCAAAAGGACCACAAGGAGATATTTCTCTAGTCTCACAAATGATTGATGACATCACACAAAAGAAAACCTATGACTAATCAAAAGTAAAAGCAAAAGCATGTCATGACAAGAATTGCTTTATGACTAAAAACAAGACTACGAAAGCAAAACACTAACTTTATCGATCTAGCTACGTCTAAGCAAGAACACGAACAAACAAGATGATGAACAGGAAGAACACGAAACAACCTAAACAAACGTCTAACAACACAACACATGCACCAAATTAAACCAAATGACTAAACGAAGCATGCGGAACGAGATAAGGCTAACAAGACTACTAGAGATGCTCAAGATCCAAACTTTAAACAAGGAAATGAGTTTATGGGTTAGAAAGACACAACCTTTTTGTGCTAGGAATGTTGAGCTCTGATACCAGCTGATGCGATCGACGGTCGCCCTTGCGGTACGGATAGGAAATGCGCTCTCGGTCTGTACGAGTTAGAAGAGACTTTCCTCGAACAAGGCTGGGTGATTCGAATCTAGAGACGAAAAATAAGGGAAACGGAAAATGAAGGAAAACAAACGAGCGGATTGAGAGATCGAGCTTTTGGCCACGATCAGGTCGAATGATGCGATACGGACAGATAGGTTGCGGAACGGCTAGCGAATCGACGAACGGTTCGGCTAGAGAAGATGGAAGCGATGATGGATCAAACGACGACACAGGAGGGTTGGCTCGCCTCACGATACGGCCAGACTAACGACGGCGAACCCGGTTTGAGTCGTTAGAGTTCTCTCGCTAGAGAAATCCCGGATTGGTTCTAAGAGAGGAATGAGACAAGGTCAAAGAATCTCTCTTCGAGAAATGTTTTTGTTTCATTCAAGTCTAAAGTCTACAAGAAGCTAAGAGAGGGTTTAAATAGCTAGGTTAAGAGACGCTTAAGGACACGCGGACTCGCAATGGTCCGCACATTTGTCCTTTGACGTGTTCTCTTTGAAATAGAACACGTCGCTCCCTTTGAGATTCAAACTTAGCCACAAACACACTTAACGTTCAAAAGAAGATTCTAGAGTTCAAATTAAAATGCACAGCATAAGTAAAGATAGAGAACCGTCTTTGGCCTTGGCGCGGAAATGACTTGGCTTCGGACATTGTGCATTGAAGCTCCTCGCCTCGTTAAAACCTCTTCCAGTAAACCTTGTGGGATAAACCCGGAGTGAAGAAAAAGAGTATGATTCCTCGCTTTCAATGACTTGGTTGCCTTCACCCTTGAATAAGGGTGAAGACCGTGTGAACTGTTTCTTCACGGTTTTCTTTGGTCGGGTCGCGGTGTTGGACGAACGCTTGGACAAAGAGGTTGATCCTCTGCTTGGTAGACTTGGCGGAGCTCCTAGACCTTTTCGTGGCTCTTGGGAGGACTACTGGTGCCTTGGCCACGCTCGAAGCAAACGTCTTGGTCGCGTCCAGTGCGTCTTGGTCAGGCGTCTCTGTCACATCCGATGCGTCTTGGTCGGGGTCTGGTCCTGTGCTCACATCACAAACCATCACACATAAATCGGGCAGCGGTGCATATGGATGGAAAACCATCTTCAACTGACCCCTCGGTTTCTATTTATGGTTATGCCAAAAACATGTTTTAACCCTCAAAAGTACTTTGATCTAAGACTTGTATCAAAATTTTTTTTAATCTTTTAAACGACCCGACCTTTTTTATAATAAATAAATAATAAATAATAATAAATAAACTACAACTAGTGGTCTCATACCCACTAGCCACCTAAACACAATCACAACCAACAGCGAAAACAACAAAACCAATATCCAATAGTTATCCAATAATAAAACTAATATTATAACATAAACAATATCCAGTAATCAACCAACATGAAACATAGAACCAGTAACCTAACAATGTTTCTAATGACCCAACTCTAGCAACCTAGCAATGCCAGACAACAACCAATCGAGTCTCTAGAATATCCTCCTCTTCATTGTCTTGATTCCACGATCACACTTTGTCTTTACCTGCACCACAAACACAAATTGCAATGCATGAGTATTTTATAAAGTAAAGATATCCTCCCATCTACTGGGCTATACACAAAAGCAATAGAGACATTTCTAAACATCAACCAACAATCAACAATCAACAATAACAAACCAGGACTCTGCATCAACCGACACCAAGCATGCATCGACCGACACCAGTTAGGGGTTGCGTCGACCGACGCAAGGTATGCATCGACCGACACAAGGTATGCATCGGATACTTCTCTGCTGTAACCTTACCTGTTTGCGTCCAGCCAAAAATCAGCTCTGTTGGTTTAGCCTCTGCTTTGGTCCAACGGTCTTTGCTCACCGGAGACTCCTCCGGCATCAACCGGTCCTTGTATGAGGCAGTTCCTTTAACGTCACAATGTATGGTGACTTACTCTGTTCCAGTCGAGGTTTATGTATTGATTGCTACTTCTTTCATGGGTGTTCTTGTGATAGTTAGTCTCAATACTTCTCCTGGTACCCTATCAAGCTTGTTCAAGTTTGTGTCTCTATCTTTGATCTGTGGTTTAGTTGCTTTACCTTTCAAGTTTGCTGTCCGGGAATGTCCGAATCGGCATCATCTTCTTGTAACTGTCTAATTCTAATATAAGTTTGGGTGCAAAAAAAAAAAAAAAAAAAAAAAAAGAATAATATATAATAGAAAAACCATAGACAATTAAAGGTGACAAAACTAGTATTGTTACTTCCCAATATCTAAATATCAAAAAGAGAAAAAGGTGAATTGAGTTGTAAATCTGTTTAATTTCATAAGAATTTGATAAACAAAAACTTGTTTCTCAAGCAGTAAATAATGATCACTGAATTTCGTCTAAACCGAATATGATATTGGTAAAATATTTTCTACCAAATGTTTTGTAGAAAATTGCGTAAGAAAACATCTATTCATATACTATTAGTGTGCTTGTTTGAGTTTGAACCTTATTTTTATTTTTTTTTCTCTCAAGAGTATTCTAACAAACATTTGTTATATGTATTCTCTAGCAACATAAAAAATGGCCATGGAGAAGTTTTCATCTTTTCTATTACCGTTATTGATGGTGTTTGCTTTCATCCTTCCATCAATGATTTCAGGTAACACATATATTTATTCAGGGTTAAATATTTTTTAAAGCTATTTTTGTGTGTGTTTATTTGTATGATATGTCGATGAGAGACTTGTAATTTTCTCTTACATTTAGTTAGAGAAAAAAAAATGTGTAAATCTTTCCTGAAAAATTAGATAAGTGATGTTAACTCTTTAGAAAGAAATTATGGCTATTGTAACTGGAATAAAAAAAAAAACATATGCTAGCATTAGTAATACAAATTTATAAAACGATTAATTGATCATTTTGTGGTTATGATCTTTGTTAATGTGTTTGGTTATGCAGTCGAAGTAATACCATGCATACCAGGATCAACATGTTCAAACAATCTAACATGCAATGTACTTTGCAAATTAAAAGGATACAAATTAGGAGGGTTCTGCCAAAAATATGTAGGCAAAAAGACCGGCAATTGTTGTTGTCATCCTGGCTTTGAATCTCAAGACTCTTCCATATCCGATGATATTAATGTACTAATTCCTAATTAATTTCTCGTTTTATATGTATTCCATATTATCATATTAATTAATATAAAAAAATGGCGTCTCTCTCTGAGGGCGATTCTGAGGGCGATCCCTCGGGATTTTTTTCCCGTTTCTTTTCTCCGATTTGGAGTTTGTTTCCGACCGATAAACTCTGTTTTTCTCATCTTTGGGTTTTTGTCGGCGGTTTAAATCTGTCAGATTCTTATGACAGTTATCTGTCTCCTTCTTTTATGGGAGATAACCGTTTCCTAAAACCGCCATGGATCAACACCTATAAATGTAACCTTCTCCCTCGCCTTTTTCAGTTTCCTTTACCCGTTTCTGTTACAGTGCTCTCTTCTAAGCGACTCATAATGAGTGATTTCCTGAGAAAATCCGTCCAAGATTTGGATCTGGGAATTGACGATGCTCCGATTTCCTTCCCTTCTGAATTCAGTTCTCGTGCTGCTTCTGTGAATCGATTCTCGATAGTCGTTACTCCGGTGAACCCCCGCAAGCAAAACCTCCGGGCTTTAATCCGCCAAATGCCTCGAGTTTGGGGATTTCCTGATGCCTGTGTTGGACGTTTAATTGACGGCGGTCGCGTATTGTTTCGTTTTCAATCGGAGGAGTCCATGGACTTGGTGTTGCGACGAGGGCCTTGGTCCTTCAATGACTGGATGATCACGACGCATCGCTGGTACCCTAACATTGGCGAGAATGATATGAAGATCATTCCCTTCTGGGTACAAATCCAAGGTATTCCCACTCTCTATCTAACGAATGTTACGGCTAGGTGGGTTGGGAATAGAATTGGATATGTTACGGATGTAGATTATGATGAGAACGTCAACCAAGTGGGGGCTGTAAGGGTTAGGATAGCCTGGAACATTGATGACCCTTTACGATTTCAAAAGAACATAAACTTTGCTCTTGATGAAAATACTGTGATTAAGTATAGATATGAGCGTCTTAGGAACTTCTGTTCTAAGTGTGGATCACTTAAACACGATGCAAAAGAATGTACTCTGACTTTAGATAACAATGATCCACCGGGGTCTGATGATGAGGATGATGATGATCACCAATTCGACATTCATGACAATATGTCTGAATCCGATACTCTACCATCGGTGGATCCTGCGACCCTCATCCCTGGTCTCCAAATGCCACCACCAAAAACTGTTGGTCAGGGTCAAGTTACACACACCATGTCTTCATCCTCCATTCCAAGCGTTTTTGAAGATACGGAACTCACCGCAGAGAGGATCCGCTATCTCCATGCTAAGTACTTGAGGAAGTCCGAGGGTAGGAGTGCAGATGGAGGGCTCCTAGACAAGACTTCCGGTGATGCCCAATCGGAGTTTGCATTCCTGAAGCGTAAGAGGATCAGGTTTGAAACAGCTTTCAACAGAGCCGAGGCTGCAGATGAGTTGACGGTCCTGTGTCAACTCAGGAAGAAAGGAAAACGGGAGGTTTCTGTGGACTCGTGTTCAGTTAACAAAGGATTCGACGGAGGCGCGGGGGGCCCGATACCCCCAGATCCAATATGAGAGTCGTCTCCTGGAACTGTCAGGGCTTGGCTCAGCCGCTGACTTCTTCTCGTTTATCTAAACTATGTTTTTCTTCTAAGTGTGATATTCTCTTCCTTTCTGAAACTCTTAATAACTCTGAATTTGTAACTAAAGTAAAGGATGATCTAGGATTTGATGATGTTTTAATTCAGCCCCCTCAAGGAAGGAGTGGTGGCTTAGCGTTAATGTGGAAGAAGAATGTGTCTTTGTCCTTGGTTTCTAAGGATGAACGACTCATTGATGTTGTTGTAACTATTAATAATACCTTTTTCCACTTGTCTTGTGTGTATGGCCATCCTACACAAAGTGAGCGACATCTCCTATGGGAAAGATTTGAACAGATAGCTCTAGATCGCAATGCACCATGGATCTTAATTGGTGATTTTAATGAAATTACATCAAATGCGGAAAAACTTGGTGGACCTGAAAGAGCTGAATGGACCTTTAGAGATTTTCGCCATATGATATCTACGTGTGATCTACAAGATATCAGAACTAGGGGTAATAGATTTTCTTGGGTAGGAGAAAGGCATTCTCACACTGTGCAATGCTGTTTAGACAGAGCGATGATGAACACTGCGGGAGCAGCTTCTTTTCCAAATGCGGAAGCACACTTTTTGGAGTATGCGGGTTCAGACCACAAACCGATACTATTATACCTGAACAACAACAACAATCAACGAAGAAGAACTTTTTATTTTGATAAGAGGCTATGTAATGTTCCGGAGTTTCAAGAGGTTGTTCTTCAAGGTTGGTCTGGTGGGAATGAAAGTGAAGACATATCTATCAACACCAGGATTTCAAACTGCAGAAAAGCAATGGCTGAACTAAAAAAACGCTCCCAGCTTAATGCTGATGAAAGGATTAAATCCTTACAGTCACAACTGAATCAAGCTATGGAAAGTGGTTCACGTGTGGATCGTATACGTATTCCTCAGTTACATACGGAATTGACTAAGGCCTACAAAGACGAGGAGATACACTGGAAACAAAAAAGTCGTAACCAGTGGATGCATGAAGGGGACAGAAACACGAGCTTTTTCCATGCCTGTGCCCAAACGAGAACTGCAAAAAACAATATCATGTCGATTCTTGATGAGGGGGGAAATATAATCCGGGGTGATATGAATATTGGTGAGCATGCACAAAAGTTTTTTTTCGAATCTATACTCAACAAATGGAAACTTTGTTTCGCCTCGGGAATTTGCAGATTTTGAGCCACAGGTAACACCAGAGATTAATGACGACCTGACTAGAGAGTTCAGTGATGAAGAGATATACAAAGCGGTTTGTCTTATTGGAGATGATAAAGCCCCAGGACCCGACGGCTTAACTGCACGTTTCTATAAAACATGTTGGGATAAGGTGGGTAAGGACGTTATACAAGAAGTGAAAAACTTCTTTGATACTTCTGTAATGAAACCGAGTATTAACCAGACGAATATTTGCATGATCCCGAAGATAGACAATCCTACTACTCTTTCAGATTTCCGTCCAATAGCACTATGCAACGTCTTATACAAGATAGTCTCAAAGTGCTTAGTTCACAGGCTCAAACCTCATCTTAATAATATTGTTTCCGAGGCCCAGGCGGCTTTTATTCCAGGTCGATTAATACAAGACAACATGATGATAGCACATGAACTAATGGATAGCCTAAAGGCCCGTAAGCGTGTATCTCAATCCTATATGGCGGTGAAAACAGACGTTAGCAAAGCTTACGACAGGGTAGAGTGGAATTTTCTTGAAACAACACTAAGACTGTTTGGCTTTTGTGATAAATGGGTCGGATGGGTCATGGCTACGGTTAGATCGGTCAACTATTCAGTATTGATTAACGGAGCTCCGCATGGTAACATCATACCTCAGCGTGGAATCAGACAAGGGGATCCTTTATCTCCGTATCTCTTTATTCTCTGTTCTGATATTCTAAGTCATCTGATAAAATCTAAAGTATCTGATGGAGAAATCAAAGGGATTCAAATCGGACTTGGAGTACCTCGAATCACACATTTACAGTTTGCCGATGATTCACTCTTTTTCTGCCAAGCAAACAGGAAAAACTGCCAGGCTCTACGAGATGCTTTTGACGTTTATGAGTATTACTCGGGTCAGAAGATAAATACATCAAAATCAATGATCACATTTGGATCCCGGGTTTATGGCTCAACACAAGATCCACTTAAACAAATTTTAAACATTGCAAACCATGGAGGAGGTGGTAAATACTTGGGATTACCTGAGCAATTTGGACGCAAAAAAGGAGAAATGTTCAACTACATCATAGATAGAGTTAAGAACAGAACTTCTAGTTGGACAGCTAAACGATTATCCCATGCAGGAAAGGAGATTATGTTAAAATCAGTAGCGATATCTATGCCAGTGTATGCGATGTCGTGTTTTAAATTACCAAAAGGTATCACTACTGAGATAGAGTCTCTTCTTATGAACTTCTGGTGGGAAAAGAATTCACATAAAAGAGGTATACCATGGATTGCATGGAACAAGCTCAAATTATCAAAGAAGGAAGGAGGATTGGGTTTTAGAGATTTGGAAACATTTAATGATGCTCTACTAGCCAAACAGGCATGGAGGCTAATTCAACATCCAGATTCCCTATTTGCAAAGGTGATGAAAGCTCGTTATTTTAAAGATGACATGGTACTGGATGCAAAAGCGGTTAAGAATCAATCATACGGTTGGTCTTCTCTATTAGTAGGACTCAATCTTATCAAGAAAGGCACACGTTATATTGTTGGTAATGGAAAATCTATTCGGATTGGTGTTGACAATGTACTACCATCTCACCCACCGCGCCCTGTAACACCTTTGTCACCAGATCAAAATCTCTCTTTAGATCACCTTATTGATGAACAGAACCAACCTCGGGCCTGGAATATTCCAAAAATTGCATCATTGATCAACCAAGAGGATGGTCAACTTCTACAAAAACTCCATCTCTCTATTGTGGAGAAAGAGGACAAACTGATATGGAACTATTCTCCCTCTGGTGAATACACAGTGAAGTCGGGATACTGGCTGTCAAGACATGATCCTGACGCAGTTGATATGAATCCTTTACATATCCATGGCTCTAAGGATCTCAAACACAAGATATGGCGACTCCAGTTAATGCCAAAAATCAAGCATTTCCTATGGCGTGTACTATCTCAGGCGCTCCCAACTACTACACGTTTGAGAACAAGAGGTATGATAATCGAAGCTATTTGCCCCAGATGTCGACAAGAAGATGAAACCATACTTCATGCTCTTTTCACATGTCCTTTTGCGAAAATGGTGTGGCGTACATCCAATACACCTCTATTAGATATCCATAATCTAGACCAAGATGCAGAGGAAAATCTATCAAACATCATCAACCAGTCGCTTCAACAAAATTCAAATAGGTTCGAGTCTCTGCTTCCTTTCTGGCTGCTTTGGAGGATTTGGAAGGCTAGGAATAACTCTATCTTCAACAATTATCGCGAAGGGGCTTCCAAGACAGTTTTGCTCTCGGTTGCTGAAACGAAGGAGTGGATTAACATTACAAGAGGCTCAGAACTTCATCAGATCACAAATTTGCCTGGTGTATATCCATCTGCTTGGATCCCGCCTTGTTTTCCATTAAAGAAGTGTAATTTTGATGCAGGTTTTGATATTGTAAATCATACGGTGATTGGAGGTTGGATTATTAGAGATCATCGAGGTCAGGAATTGGTTTGGGGAGCAAAGAAACTAACTGATGCAGAAAACTCACTGGAGGCGGAAGCAAAAGCTTTAGTTTTAGCTCTCGAACAAACATGGCACCAAGGATATGATGCAGTCATCTTTGAGGGGGATAATGAATCTTTATACAAGCTGATTAGAGGCAATTTAAAGAATGCAGCCTTATTAAATCTACTGCAGGACATAAAGTTGTGGGCATCAAAGTTCAACTTCTGTGATTTTAATTTTACAAAAAAGGAACATAACAATGCTGCTCATACATTAGCAAAATTTGGTTGTAGAGATAGCGAATCCTATATTGAGTCTTTATTGGTCCCAGAGTGGTTACGACCTCATCTTTGTAATGACATTTTCTAAAGCAATATATTTTCTTTTGAGTAAAAAAAAAAATTTAATTAATATATATTAAAATATGTTAAAGTAAGGTCGTTTTATTTCTCGTATTCCATATTATCATATTAATTATTTCTCGTTTTATATGTATTCCATATTATCATATTAATTAATATATATTCATATTTGAATATATAAAGTAATACATATTCAAATAATCAAATATGTTTGGAGATGGATTTATTCTCTTATATAACTTACACAATTGGTTAAGATAGGGCCCCTATTAGACAATCTATATACTATAATTTGTTACGTAATACATAGTTTTAGTTTCTAGTATTATCTCACAATTCTCATTTAGTGTCTCTTACTAATATAATACTATTGTACTTTAGGCTTAAAACTTTTTCATGAGTCTTAATTTTTTTTCCATTATGTTTTGTTCATATGTATTATTGGTGAGAAACTTACTTAATATCTCATCAATATAATTTTGTTTTAGGTATAGTTTAATATTTGTAATGTAATTTGACTTATATAATTATTTTAATATTTATCGTATATTAGAAGATTTCTAATAAATATATTTTTTTATAATATAAAATTCTACTTTAAATATATTTAATTTTATTAATTATTATTTTTGTTTATATAATCTATAATAGTAACAATAATAAAACCGTAAAGAGCAATTGTTATCGATACCATCATTTTAAGTTTCTGGGTCAAAAATACCATAAACCTAAGCAATTTCAATTTCTAACATTTCTCATTAAACCATTTGACGAAAATACCCCTCTTATTTCTCAAACCCTCATTGTTTCCAAATTGCTTCTCGTTGCCTCCCTTCACTCAGAAAAACAGATACGGTGGTTGATGGATTCTCGCCACCTCGCCGGATTCTCATCACATCATCGGTCTATCTCACCGGATACTCGTCGCATCACCGGTCTATCTTGTCGGATTCTCGTCGCATCACCGGTCTATCTCGCCGGATTCTCGTCGCATCATCGGTCTATCTCGCCGGATTTTCACCGCTTCGCCGGTACGCTGTTGTCTTGCTTTGTCTTGGAGGTCTCCTGACTTCGATTCGCATCACCCTAGCCACCACCATCCTTACGGCTCGTTTCGGCCTTGCTTTGCCTCATCGTTGTTGCTGCCGTTATATATCGTCGCTGCGATTTGTATTTGAGGTTCTTCTTCTTCGTTGATCAATCTTCTCCACACAACGCTTTAGCATTGGTCATTGCAGTTTATAGGTAAGATTCATTTTATTCTGTTTCTATTGTAGAAATTGAAAACACTACAAGATTTATGTGTGTGTGTGTGTGTGATTTTGAATTTACTAAATCCACAAAAACTTAAACCTATTGGGTGCAAAATTTAGTAGATTTTTATGGTTTCTACTAAAATTTATCTGTTGTCTTCATCATGTAACGATTTGTTCTTCCTAAACATGCAAACTTTTGTGGATTTTCTTATCCGTGTAACAATGGTGATGCTAGTTTTGTTAGCTAGAGTTTGGTTGATGGTAGTTTTTATTCAGTTGCATTATACTTTATTCCATTGGTGTTGTCTTTTCTAACTATAACTTTGCTTAGTGTACTTGACTTGGTCGTTTTATTGTTGCATAGACAAGTTAAGTATAAGTGTCTTTGTGATGAGTCTTGCAACTGGATGTTCATGTTGCTTATTGAGATGGTTTTGTGTCATTCTAGTTGGATTAACCAATGAAGTTACATGCTTGATTTGATCATTCAAGAAGAACTACTTACAACTTGGATTAGCTTATACATGCCACAGTTATACAATTTGGATTTGCTTATATTTCAGTTTACCTTATCTTTATACATTAAGCTTGGTTTGCTGACATGGTTTAGTGTTTTCGTGTTCCTGACTGACTACTGTAGATTTCTTGTTTGTTGAAAATTTGGGAAGCGCTGTTGAAAATTCAGGAAAATATATATATATATAAATTAGGAAGACTTTCATAATGAAAATTTGGCTCTTTGTGGCCACTGGTTTTGCTTTCTGCTTACTCATGAAACTATTCATATCATGTAATTTCTCACATAAACGTTGATTGGATTAAGATTGTTGAAAATTGGGAAGCACTGATGAACATTCAGGAAATGATCTTTGTATTTTATGATGATTTTCTTGACACCATTTGTGTTTTTTCTTAGTTTAGAAACTTACATTGATTGAAAGGTGGTTTCTTGTGACTACTTTTTTTGCTTTCTGCTAACTCATGAAGTCATTCATGTCATGCGGTTTCTCACATAAACGTTGATTGATTAAGATAGTTGAAAATTGAGAAACATTGTTGAAAATTCATGAAGTGATCTATATATTTTAGGATGATTTTCCTGACACGATCTGCTTTTTTTTTTTTTTTTTTTTTTTTTTTTTTTTATTGCAGGACATGAAAGATTCTTTCCCTACAAATATCAAACTCTAAGCTCCATTTCAACATAGGAGATGAGACATGATCTGAATTGAAGATAAACTAGTTTACAAACTACAATTGCATCAAAGAAGTCAAAGCATACTTAACTTTTTGTTTGTTTTCATCTATCTAGGATTGTATAATGTTTGAGATGACGTTAATGTATAACAGTTTAGATAAATTTCTTCCAATATTTAGTTATTTTCATTTAGGAAAGACTAATTGAAATTTAGGAAGGAATCCTTGAAATTTAGGAAGGAGCCCTTGGCATTTAGGAAGACCTTTAGGATTTTTCTCCACCTTTAAACAATACAATTATGCTTCAAGTTAAAATTCTAGTATATAGGTAAAACACGAGGATGTGAACAAATTTCAATCACTATCCCTCATTAATGAGTAATATGTTATACAGTGAGGCAAGAAGATAAACAAAGATTTAAAATTACATTTCTTTAAATTTAGGGAGGATTTTCTAATGTTTAGAAAGACATTCTTGAATTTAGGAAGGTCTTCCACAATGACATGCATTCAAACTTCCACACAATTGTCCATTTTCTTATCTTCATCATCAACTCTGCTTTATCCTTGAAATATTAGCGATCATGTATATCATCAATCACTTGAGTGTAATGACACATCCACTTAGTCGATAAAAATCCTACAAACATAAACACATATAAGTAAAACAACAATTTATGAATGCCTTCCTAACTCATAAAGACTATATATCTTACTGTTATAGTCATACCATCTCCTCTTCATTCAATATCTACTAGAGAAACACAAAATAATATATATATATATATATATATATATATATATATATATATATATATATATATATGAGAACTAAAATCATATTAAGCACAGAGAAATTTTCAACTCTATATTCTACAATCTTTACTCACAGCAACAACTATTGCAAAAAGGATTTGTGTATTGTTGATACTCTCATCGAGTAAATGTCATTCTTAACACATATAGATACAAACACCAAATCTCTTTCAAACATGTAAGTGGTTTGGTAGCTGGTGAGAAGAGATATTGGAGTGACTACAATATTGTCCCTATTGATACAATAAGAACAAAAAGAAAGGATTATATGCATTTAAGTAAATGTGGTTTACATGACTCACATATTCTCTACCAGTATGTACAATCTTTATAAACATAACTCAACTTTAAAACTATAATACACGAAGAACACTTAACAATTAAACTAGTTTTGCAACACTAGCAGACTTATTAATTACCTTGAAACCCCAAAAAAACACTTCCAGATTAATGTGTGTCATTAGCTAAAGGATTCAAAAACTACACAAGAATTTTATAAACAACAAATTTTGTAAAATTTTAGAATGAAGGCACAAAATACTATTCAATAAAGCAATCAAATGGTAAAATCAAGCAATCAGAGCATAGAGAATAACTTATCATTAATTTATCCCCGATGATAACGCAAACACTGCAACCACCAAATTAATCACCACCGTTGTTGTCTTGTACTGGAGCGTCATCGGATCTAGGCACAGTGATGACCTTGGAACAGTCATTTTTGTCGATTTCGACTTTGAATTCGATAGATTCATCAACATCGATATCGAAACTCTCAGATCTGATGGTGAATTGGAAAATGAATAAATTGTGGTTGCCGGCGTCGATGAAACAAAAGAGATGTCAAAAAAATTGACGAAGTTGGAGGAATACAGAGATGAATGATGCCGGAGGAAGACGTAGACAAACGATGTCAAAGATAGATGGAGCCGTCAGAACTCGCCGGAGATGATGAATCACGACGACAATACTTAGAGAGGGTTTGAGAACGAAATCCAAAAGCTTCACTCACGTTGGTTTATAACATAGGGATATAATGATCTTTTAATTTAACAAATAATGGTATTAGTGGAAAATTAAGTAATAGATGGTAAATTATGAACTAAAACTAGTTTTGATAGTATTCTAGGACATTTCTCAACCGTATATATTTTAAAATTAAGTATAAAATTAGATAACATAAACATATATATATAGATATTTAATTAACTTTGTAAAAAAAATTGATTTATCATAATAAAATATGAGTCATTTATAAGAATATATGTGTTTTTGTGTGGATCCCATATAAGAACTTCTTAAACCCGCAGCAATGCATTAAAGGTTTCTTTAAAAAAAATAAAATTATGATTTTAATAATATATACATATATATATATATATTATTTCTTATTAATAATAACTATTAAAAAGTTGATGCTGTTTATATTTGCTGAGAAATGTTGCTTGCATAAGCAACAAGACACGATTCTCTTTTTTTCTCCCTCCTCTCTCATTATTATATTAATTTATATTAGCAACTCTGGTGAGATGTCCTTAGAAAATCTCAAAAAGTTATATTTAATATCTTAATTATTTTTAATTATTTTAATACTAATAAGAGTCAAGTCTTAGCTACCAATGTTATTTTTAATGGTTCGTCTCATTCTCACTTTCATCAGTTGTATTGAATCAATCATATTATATTTCAGATAAATCAGAGATTACAAAGATGGACTTTTCACAAAAAAAAAAAAAAAAAAAAAAAGAGAAGAAAAAATGATATTTTAATATAAATTACCAAATAAAATAAAAAAATTACCACATAATATTTATAAAATTTCTCTTAATATGAGCAATCAACTATGTATAAAAAAGATCTGGTAAAATTAATTTATGTTAGAATTTTTAATTTATATACTGTAAAAGTAAATTAAAATAAGTAAAAATCAAGTATACCAACAAGATCTAATATCTAATAATTATCAAATAAGGATAAAAAAATAGGCTATTATGGAAAATCCATTATATATTATGGGAGAGTCTTAACAATAAATGTAAAATAGATAATATGATGTTATGTAGAGTTTGACCAGATTATGGTATAAAGGTTCAATTAAAATAAATCTATAATAGGGAACTTTATAATTGCAGTCAATATTTTGACTTTTAAAAATCAAAATTTTGAACTTCGTTAAGTAGTTTATAAATATGGCTACTTTGGTAAGAAATCTTGAAAACTTTCTATTTAACAAAAAACTAGTTATTATCAAACAGTGTAAAATAATATTTCAAGATCCACATCCCTTAAGTATTTGTAAGATATTAAGTTTAGTCTATACATTTCTTCCTATTATCATTGTTTCAACACGAAATGGAACTTCTCTTAACCTTGATTTTAAACTTTACTTTTCAATTTTTTTTTTAATTATTAGGTTTCTCATGAGATTGGATATATTTTGACAATTTTTTTCTTTGCATCATCTAGCAACACAACTAATGGGAACCAAGAATTTTTCATGTCTTGTATTGTTGATGGTGTGTGCCCTCATACTCCTACCCATTATTTCAGGTAATACATGTATTTTATTAAGGGTTAAGTATCGTAAATGCAAAAAAAAAAAAAAAATATTTATCTATAATGTTATGGTGATATACTCAAATTAAGATTTTATTTAGGACAATACTTGGGTTCATTCCGGTGAACCTCTTTATTCACCTCCTTATTAAATAAAATAAAATAAAATTTGTATACATCATTATAAAATAAAAAAATCAAACCGATCTTTTATATACCAAACCGATATATAATTTTGTTCTAATTGTAAAATCTAAACTCTATCCACCTCATTTGTAAACTAAAACCGACAAATAATTTTGTTCTAATTGTAAAATCTAAACCTTAACCACCTCATTTATAAACCCAAACCGACATATAATTTCGTTCTAATTGTAAAAACTAAAATCTAACCACCTCATTTGTAAACCTAAACTGACATAGTATTTTTCAAAATTCTATTTGATTCCAATCGAGTTGAAGAAGTTGGTTACAGTTTGGTGTTCTTGTAATCTTATTAATATTTTTTCTTTTTTTTACAAAACAGGACGAGGAAGAGAATGTTATCTTCAACCAGGATGTAAAAACTCAATGACATGCAATGAGTTTTGCTATTATAAAGGATACCGAATAGGAGGGTTTTGTGAACGCTATGGTGGCTCAGATAAGTCTGGCCATTGTTGCTGCTATTATTAGCTTTGAATCTCAAGACTCTTCCAAATTGCATGATAATAATGTACTCATTATTAACTAATCCATTATTTTATGTGTATTTTTAATATCAGAATAATTAAAATTATTTTAAATATATTTTTGTATATGGATTATATATCTTTAGGTATGAGAAAACAAATGAACCCAATTACCGGAACCAGATAAAAAAAAAAGTGGAACCGGAACAACTAAAAAAAAATATTTGTACTCAATACTCGAATGGGTACTGTTGGTGTTGGGTTTCGCTGAAGAAAGGCCCACTCGATAGGCCCACTAAGAAGGAAACCTCGGTAACGAAAATGGATCTGGTTAGGGCCCGGAAAGAGAGCTCAAATTCGGAAGCGAGGTCGATTCGGAGAAGGAGTTGGGATCTACACGGTTGGGGTCACGTGCGAGATAGCCGGAGGAGATCGAGGAGAAGTTAGGCTTAGGGTTTTAGTTTAAATATCCGGTTCGAGGAAACGGCCAAGGACATGTAAAAAATCGGAGAAAAAAGTCAATACAAAAAGTCCAGTTCGTTGTTCTTCATTGTTCTAAGTCGATTTATACCGAAAGTCTGCCCAGATCTTATCTTATAAAATTATTCTTTTAGTTGTTGTTTCTAGCCCCAACAATTTGGTGCCGCCTGTGGGGACTTAGGTCTTTCTATTCTCAAAAATCGACTACTTTGACCTCCAGCGAAATGGATCCATCCACCGCTAACACAATCGTTTCAGGGGCTGCTCCACCAGCAGCAACCCACGAATCCGCTCCCATCAGTGCATCTTCCCAAGGTGCACCTATGTCATCCCAGGTCGATAGCGAGGTCGCAGATCAAATTAGACCCGGGATAGGCTCATCACTTGACAACGATCAAGCACCGAACCAAAACGTTTTGGAAGGTTCGGGTCTCACACATCACAGACCCGCCCAAAACCAGAATCTAGGTAGTACAAACTTGGGGGTTACCGTCGGGGTTGTTCCCACGGCCCCCGCGATCTTGACGGGAAACACGAGTCAGTCCAGGGTATGGACTCGTTCAGAAAGTAACGGAACGAGCCGACCCGGGCAGCACCAGGTACCGCTGGTCGACTCCAGGGCCCCGGGCAGCAACGATCTTTCCAAGATCCGCGGAATGCTCGCCGTTCTGATCGATAAAACCCAAAGTCAAGACGCGACAAATCGGACCCTCATGAACAGGATCGAGCGGCATGAACATGAGCTCGCTTCTCGTGCGAATCTCGGACCCTATCGCGGTACAGCGAACTCTTCGAGAACAGCTTTAACTGATCCCGCGGAAAGAGCATTCCCCCGGACTCGTCTCGACTTTGAGGCAGTCCACGTTACCCCGCCCGGAATCAGAACATTGCCCGTTTTCGCACCGTCCGGAGAGCAACGGAGCTCCGAGCTCGTCGGTCCTAAATGGTAACACGAGCTCGCGACACGACAAGCATCCCCCATCTGGGGATTTTGACCAAGATTTATTGTCTATATTATTGTAACGCTCGTGAAACTGTTGTGGATTTCTGGTAGGGGTGGCGATCAACATCAGTGGTGGGTATCGATCGACACCTTATGTGGTAGAATTTTTGGTTCGATTTTTAATTTTTCGGTTTGCATGGTTGGTTTAGGAAAACCGTAAGACTTGAGTTTATTAGGGAACACTCGACTTTCCAAAGTCTTTATTCGCTTTTGACACTTTCCATAGAGAAAAAAAGAAAGAAAAGTTTATTGCGAGTTTTTTTGAGGTTTATGAAGTTTCTCTGTGTTTATTAGAGAGATTTTTTCCTGGAAAGTGAGGATCCAAGGCTAAGGACGTGTGGAGAAGGTTGATGTGGTGCTAGCTTCGTCGTTTTTGGTTTAAAATCCACCTATTATAAAGGTGAGTGCATGACCATGGCTGATCTAAGCTAAAATCTCTGTTACTGTGATTCTGTGAGTTCTTTGATTGATTTCTTTGGGTGTTTGTGTGCTTTTCTTGACTACTATGGCATGGTTTCTCTCTTGGGAATGCCTTGGACGTGTATGACGTGTTTTGAGGTGGAAATCGGAGCTGGAGTATGGAGGAGGTTGATGCTCAACATCGGTCGTCACTAGGAGCTGGAGTCAGTGTCGGTCGACATCATGTGGCGGTCTCGGTCGATTCTTCTAGGGTTTTCAAGGATGTCGAGCAGGTGTTGTTCGACACTATTTGGGTTTCGGTCGACACCATGTGGCCAGTGATGGTCGACACCCTCTGGTGTCGGTCGATACCAACACTCAACAGGCGGCTGAATGCTTGTTTCTTTTCCTGGTTTGTTTTATGATTGTTGTTTGATGATTTTTGTTTCCTAGTGTGTATAGCCTAATAGATGGGAGGATTGCCTTACTAATTATTTTGGGAAATACTTATGCAGCTATTTTGTGTTGCGGTGCTGGTAAAGGCAAAGTGTGATCATGAAGAGGAGGATGTTCTTGAGGCTTGGTTGTTTGTTCTATGCTTCTGTTAGGTTGCTAGAATAGAATGATGTTGTCTAGAACAGATTTTTAGGTTGTTGGTTCTATAACTTTTTGTTATGTTAATGACATTGTTGGATGGTTGATGGTTATTGGTTTATTCGTTTAATGATATTGGTGATCTTATTGGCTGTTATCCTCTGGTTGTATTTTTTGGGGTTAGCTTGTTAGTGAGTGTGGGATCACTAGTTATTATAGTATGAAAAATATAAACTGATCGGGTTGTTTCAGTTTGGTAACAGAGCCCTTACGGTTCTAGGTACAAATTCACTGTTTGTTTTGTGCGTTGATGTTTGGACTGCATGTTTGTTCGCTGTTTATTTTGTGTGTGGTATGTGGTCCTAGAACATCCTCTCCGAGCCTTCAATGAGATTCCATGGTAAGTTGTTTTGGTTTATTTTTGTGTTGTTAGCCTCTGCTGTTAGCAGTGCAGATGGTTAGAGGTGTTGGAGCTGCTAGATGTGGTCGTGGTCATCGTCGGAGACAGATTCCCGAGGCCAGCGAGAGTGTGCCCCAGAGCATGGCTAGTGAGGAGGTGGTAAAGTGTAACATCCTGTTTTCCTAATTTTAACAATTGGCCGGTTTGATTTAATTTCTCCCGGTTTAGAGTCTGTTTTTGAGAAATCCTAAGAGGGTGTTTATAAGTTTTGGACGCCTCCTTCTCCTTTTTGTGGATTGTCAAAACGTAGAGAAAGAGAGAGAGAGAGCCTCGGTCGATATGGTGTGAAGGAGAAGGAGAAAGAGATAAAAAAAGCTTTATCTTAGAGAATAGGAGAAGGAGCAGAATCGTTAGGGTTTGGAAGGAAACAGTTTCGACATATCAAATCGTTGTCAAAGGTAACGAAATTTGGTAGAGTTATTTTTAAGCCTTTCATCATCATTCTCCTTTTTACAGAAATAAATTTGGGTTTAAAATTCGTGAGTTATTGACAGTTTTATGGGACACGTTTACTCAGACGCGAGTTGGGACCACTGGGGATTGTAACTGAGATCGTGGTTTTGTATGGTTTCTGATCGGCACGAGATTTTGTGAGATGCTTTGTGACGTCTAGGGTTAGCTTTTCACCAGAGGGGTTTGATAGTTAACGGTTGGTTTTTATTTTAAGGTTTTGTCTTTGAGACTGTTCTTTCATAATGTTTTTGTCCAGTTTGCTTTAAGGTTGCTTTTGGTTGTGTGACTTGTTGTAGGACGTTTCTGGACTGTTGCAGATGAAATGAGAGTTTCTCATGGTTGTTTTTGTTGTTAGAATCAGCTTGTTAAGGTGAGTGCGTGATCATGAGGTTATCTAATCGATTGGGTTGTATGACTTGTTGTGAGTGATGATGTGTAGGTGTGGTGAATGTGTTATTGGGCATTCTATTATAATGACTGGTTTGTTATGTTTTATTTGTCGTTGTACTCTTTATTTACTTGTGTGTATAGCTTGTAGATGGGAGGATCGCGTCACTGGGTATTTATGGTAATACTCACGCATCTCATTGTGGTTTGGTGCAGGTAATTCATGTGTAGCGTGGAATCATGACGATGAGGAGGAGGATGATCTAGGGTCTCGGTTGTATAATTGATTATGTTATTTTATGTTGGAACCTGGTTTAGAAGCATGTTAGGTTGATGGTTTTAATTTGTTATAATTGACATGTTATTTATATTAAATTGGAGTTGGTTTGGTTTGTCTTCCGCTGTCCAAGTTGATTTATTGTTGGTTTATTGTTTGAGTTGTAACTAAATATTATGGGATATTTAATTAATCTATTATCACTAAGAATAACGGGTCGGGTGGTAAAGTCGCAGGCTCATCCGCGAGGGCTTGGGGGCTTGGTGTCGGTGCTGGTGTGGCCCCAGGTGTGGGGGTTGCAGCGGGTGGTGCCCCATGTCATGATGATCATCTGGACGACTTGCTAGCTCAGGTCTTGAAGCAGCTTCCAGCAGTGGTGCCGCCAGCTGGTGGTGTGCAGTATGGTACCGCTAGCGGTTGGTGCAAGTTCCTATGGTGCCGCCAACGGTTGGTGGGTAGGCTCCAGAGGTGCAGCATGTTGTTGGGTTGCAGGCAGGTGTGCAGCCGGGAGCTGAGGTAGTGGATGTTTATCATATCCGAATAATGGAATAATTACATCGTGTTGGTGCGGGATACTTCCTTGGAGGTACGGATCTGAGTGTTGCGGATGAGTAGAGAGAACGGATGGAGGGCATTTTCTAGTCGCTCTAGTGTCCGGACCAATACCGGATGGACTTGGCTGCGTAATTCTATCGGGTGATGTGCGTGTGTGGTGGAGGTCGATGATAGTCCAAAGAGTGCAGCAAGAGATGACTTGGCTGGACTTTGTAGGGGAGCGTTTTGGGGCATCGGGAGGAACAATACCGAGGAAACAAACTCGGAGAGCAAATTTGATGTAGTGCATCAATTGATGCAGCCCCTGCATCGAGCGACACGTCATTCTAACGGCAATACAAAATCCCATCTTTTTGAAGTTTATAAGATTACCAAATCTGGCCCAAAATTTTTTCTTATTTACAACTAAGGCCCAGTTCGTGTTTTACAATATAGTAGGATTTTGAGGTCATTGTTAAGACCTAAGCTTTATTTTTTGCAAAACCCTAAGAGGGGGGTATTCAACTTGGTTTTTTAAGGATTTTGTAAGATTTTAATATTTTAGAATTCTGTAAGATTTAGGAGATGTTTAGGAGATTTGATTGTATTTTAGATTTATTTTTATTTTTATTTTAGAGAATGAAATGTGATTCTATTAGATTCTATGAGATTTTATTAGTAAACTTTGTGTGATTTTAAAATATTTTGCTATAGATTTTTATTAATCGCTTATTTGTGAAGAACTGTCTATCTAGACCAGAACAAAAACAAAAACAGAGTAATTAAACTAAAAAGCTGTCCGGCCACTGTTTTTTGTGTTGTCTAGTCTTTTACGTTCATCATGGCTTCCACCTTCCAGCTTCAACATGTTTTTTCTAGCTTATTTAATCAGTAAACTCCATAGATTGTCTATCTAGACAAGAACAAAAATATGGATTGTCTATCTAGACAAGAACAAAAACAGAGTAAGGAGAGAGAGAAGCAAACGTGAGAGAGAGAAGCAAACATGATAGAGAGAGAGGCAAACTTGAGAGAGAGATAAGCAAATATGCTCTTACGAGTTACGTAGGATTATTAACATTATCAGCTCCTTTAATTCTAAGGTAACGACGCTTCAACTAAACCGTCTTTTTGGGTGACATTATGAAGCTTGGATCTGTACAAACGAGCTTATAAAGTCATGGCTTTTTGGTCTCGTCCATGCTCTGCTCATGTCACCTCTACAACCAATCAGTTATCTGCAAAAAAAAAGTGTTGTATACAAGGACGTATACCATATTCAAACTCCATCTTCATAAACAGCTTATGGCCTTCATGGACTAACTTGGAATGACTGCAGGCCGAAAGAACTGCAACCATAGTTACATGGTCAGGTTTAATACCGGAACTGATCATCTCCTCGAACAGGGCCAATGCAACTCTACCTTCACCCTGAATTCCGTATTTATCTATCAAGGACGTGTATGTTACTTCGTCTCTTTCGCTCATAAAGTTAGATACTCGCTTTGCAGCTACGATTTTTCCCGATTTTGTATAAACATCGACAAAGGAGTTCCAAAGCACTGTATTGTCCTTCAAGCACTTGCGCCTTAGGATGTAGCAATGAAACCTTTCCCATGTTGCAGGTTTGCAATCCGAGCACAAAGAGGGAGAATGCTAGCAAGTGTAACAGAATTCGGCTGAAAGCCAGCAAGCCAGCAAACCTTGAGAACAGATAAAAAGGTGAAGGCATCAAGTCTAATTCCTTTGATCACCATTCTCTTGTAAGCAGCAACAGCCTCCTCAAATAGCTTGTTTTTGAGTACATTCCGAGGCAAGGGATGCAAAATGTGTGAGTTCTTGTTAATCGACTGAGCTTCACTGTGTAGATTAAAAGCAGAGTAAAAAGCAACCAGCTTTGGAACCAAAGCAGAGTGGTATTCAACACCCGATGTAACACAGTGAGCGTGAACTTGCAGCCCTGGCAGAAATGCACGAACATCAATACAGGCGGATAAGAGGGAAGTCGCGGAGTGCAGAATGAGGTCATCTGAAACTGCATATGAATAAGATTGAAGACGAAGAAGAGAAAAGGTTTTGAAAGCATCGTGCAAATGACCTCGTGAGTGAGTGATTTGGGAGAGAAAGAGATGAAGAAGAAGAACAAGTAAGTGAAAAAAGAAAAACCAAAGTACCTGTCCATGGTCTCTCTGCACTCTGCAGTCATCCTTCTCTCTACACTTTGCTTGAGGTAAGTTGTGATAGTTTTTCTTTTTGAAATCCATCAAAATTCCAGTTAAAAGGGTATGATTTCATCGTTCATATTTTTCAACTAAAAAACAACATAAAGTCTCTTAAAATCATTCAAAATAACAATTTTTTAAAAAGTTGCGATGTTTTGAATAACAGTAGATTTTAAGTAAGTTTTATAAAGTATTGATTGAATAACAAGAAATTGTGTATTATTTTAAATGATTTTATATGAATGTCAAGTTGAATAACATTGGATTTTGAAAGATTTTTAAAAATCATCAATTGAATAACAAATGATTTTAGGAATACTTTAAAGAATGTTAAATTCAATACCCCCCTCTAAGAGATTTTTATAGAGCTTTTGGAGAGAAGAATCAAGATTCTTTCAGAGAAGATTCAAAATCCTTTACTTCTTCTTCTAATTTCTTAATGCAACTTTAGGGAACCTGATTATTTCGAGAGCCGATGCCGGCATATATGATTATCAATCCAGTAGAGCTGTATGATGCCATTCTAGGTCTGGATTGGTTAGACATGTACATAGTACATATTGATTGTCATCCGGGTAGAATTGCATTTGAGCAGCCCAGAGGAAAGCAGTTGGTTTATCAGAGAGTGGGACCAAATTTAAGGGGCCTGATTATATCAGCTATGCAGGCAGAGAAGATGATCAGGAAGGGTCGTGAGGCTTATCTGGCCACTATTTCTATGTTGGAGTCTATAGGGCAGGTTGTTGTAGGTGAGATTTATGTGGTTTGGGAGTTTGAGAATGTATTTCAACCGTTGTAGGGGTTACCACCAACTCGGTCTAATACCTTCACGATTGGGTTAGAACTAGGGACGACACCTTTGTCTAAGGCATCCTACAAGATGGTTCCAAAGATGATGAAGCAGTTCGAAGATTTGTTGGGTAAGGAATTCATTCGTCTTAGCACTTCATTGTGGGGAGCGCCGGTGTTGTACGTCAAGAAGAATGACGAGAGTTTCCGCTTGTGTATAGAATATTGGGGTATTAATTGGGTCACTGTCAAGAACAAGTATCTTTTCCCGCAGATTGATGAGTTGTTAGAACAGTTGAGGGGTGATACTTGGTTCTCCAAGATTGACTTGGCGTTGGGTTATCATCAGATTCTGATAGATGAGTTGGACACCAGGAAGACGGCGTTCAGGACGAAGTATAGGTACTATGAGTTCGTGGTGATTCCCTTTGGTTTGTTTAATATGCCAGCTGTGTTTATGAGGTTGATGAACAATGTATTCAGGGAGTTTCTGGATGAGTTTGTATTCATCTTCATTGATGAAATCTTGGTGTATACCAATAGTCCTGATGAGCATGAGATTCATCTAAGGACAGTTCTGCGGAAGCTGCAGGAGCAGAAGATGTTCGCTAAGCTGATCAAGTGTAGTTTCTGGCAGAGGGAGATGGGTTTTCTGGGTAAAGTTCTTTCTGCCGAGGGAGTCTATGTTGATCTAGAGAATATTAAAGCTATTAGAGATTGGCCTACACTGAGTAATGCCTCCGAGTTCAGGAGTTTGTAAGGGATTCTACCGGTATGGCGCAGCTGATGACTAAGCTAACAGGGAAGGACGTTCCTTTTGTATGGTCACCAGAGTGTGAGGAGGCTTTCGCAAGCCTGAAGAAGATGTTGACTAGTACATCAGTATTGGCATTACCGAAGTAGGATAAGCCGTATATGGTGTATACAGATGCTTCAAGAGTTGGTTTGGAGTGTGTGATGATGCAGAAAGGGAAGGGTATTGCCTATATTTTGCGGCAGTTGCGAAAGCATGAGGAAAACTATCCTACACATGAATTGGAGATGGCAGCTGTAGTTTCCAATTTAAATATCTAGAGGTCTTATCTTTATGGCGGAAACGTACAGGTGTACACAGATCATAAGAGCCTGAAGTATATTTTCACTCAGCCTGAGATGTAGTTGAGGCAGAGACAGTGGATGGAGTTAGTGGCGTACTATGATCTGGATATAGCTTACCACTCCGGTAAAGCTAACTTGATGGCAGATGCTCTGAGCATTATATAAGATATGGATATAAGTAAGTCATTCAAGCCGGATGGGTTGGTATGACATTATACAAGATCTGGGAAATATTCAGTTAAATCGGGTTATGGACTTGCAAGAGAGATGGTAAACGAGGTAGAATTTGGCCCTACTTGCACAGCCTTAAGGGCTCATGCATGGAAACTTCGTGTTGCACCCAAAATTAAGCATTTTTTTGGAAAATTGCTTCCGGTCTTCTTCATGTGATGGATCGTTTAGCTCATTGTGGTCTTCAGTGTGATATTAGATGTAAAAGATGTGATTCAGCAACTGAGACAATTAATCATGCTCTTTTCGAGTGCCCACGTTCGCGTCAAGTTTGGGATCTAGCACCGATGACGTTTATATCAGGGGGTTTCCATACGAGTCCGTGTATTCAAATTTGGATTCCATCTTTTGGAGGGGGGTATCTCATTTGGGAGATCAAGATCATCGTCAACAGTTACCCTGGATCTTATGGACACTTCGGAAAGATAAGAATAAAAAAACTCTTTAAAGGTACGCATCTAAAGCCACACGAGATTATAAATCATGCCTTCGGATATCTCCGGTACCTCAGATTTTTCTGATTGTTGAGAATCTAAGGCAATTTAGGGCCAGGTACCTCGTTGTCAGATTGATGTCTCTTGAAAAGCATCATACGTCAACTCAGGTTTGGGATGGTGGTGTTGTAATGGTGAGGAACATAGAATACTGCTGGGAGCAAAATGCCTTCGACAAAGTCTGTCCCCCATTCACTCGGAGCTAGAAGCACTATTATGGGCCATGGAGAGTGTTCTTGTCAGAAAAGTTAGTTACGATTCTCCAAACCCATGAAGATTGGCCAGCGTTTTCTAACTTTTTAGATGATTACCACCTGGTCCGAGCTTCTTTTCCTCTCTCGAACTTTGATGCAGAATACAAAGTCTCTCCAACTAAATTATAGGTTTCTTCAGGAACTATTTGGCCATAATCATCATTCTTAGCTACATTATATAGTAGAAACCTATAATGAATACGTAGCTTTTTGGTTTTGAGCAATTAGTTCACCAAATATTAGAACATAATAACTATAAAGAAAAAAAAAATATTACCTAGTAATATCTCCCCTTTTCCCACCAAGGATTGGATGTCTTTGTAGTTTTGAATATGGTAATACTCTTATGGAATATTGTACTCGTGATGATTAAGAGCATCCATTGTTGTGTGGTCGTTGGAATAAATCTTGTAGGCATAGTCAGTAAGGCCGTAGGAGTTATGTTGCTTTGTGACATCAAAATTAGTAATGGAGAATAGGTGATCCTGTTTAAATTTAGATTTGAACTTATGAAGACGGCGTGGATGGATAGATGATTTTATAGCATTAGCCTATATTGGAAATATTGTGTAAGAATTCATAAGACACAAACATATAAAGTAGTTTCTGGGATGAGTTTACAGTACCTTCTCATCAAGAAGAAGACAATGATACTAAGAAGAAAGTTGTTGCATTTGAAATCACAGGCTTCCCAAAAATGGAGTAGACGAATAACAAAGTTTTGTGTGTCTATATATGGACTCATTAATTTCATCAAGTTTAAGTTTGAGAGAGGAGAAAGTAGGGCCATGAGTGGGAGGATATTTTGGAGAAATTAGAGTTTTTTTTTATCGAAGGAAGGTTTTTTGGGGTTTGAATTTTGATGGGGGATGATATCTTATTATATAAAGTTAGGTTTTGAAAGTTAGTCATTAACAAGATTTTGACATGTGTCAAGTTATCAATCTCAGATTTTGACATATGTAAAAAATTAATATTTAATAGGAGAAATATAATTACAACAAAAATAAAATATTTTGTTTAAAAAATATTAATAATGTGAAAAGATAATTATTAAAAATTACAGAATAAAAAATATTGTAGTATTATTAGATTGTTTTCTTTAATTTATATTTTCATCTTTGAATTATTTGGGATTCATATATTATTGTGCTTATAATTTTCTATTGTTTCTTTAATTATGTCAATTTTTTTTCTAATATCTCAACTTTGATTGGTTGTTCATAAACCTTTTTTTTTTGCAAACATAATTGTTAGCATTATTCATTCAATCCCAACGAAAGATAACGAGTAGAAGCTCATCAACCTAATGGATGGATAAAATAGACTAATCAAACACAATCTTACAATAAACATAGATAGATAGACAGGAAAAACATAAATCGTTATTGATAGATCCATAGGAGCTCAAAGACTGTGACACCATGATTTGCAGAAAGACTTAAAAGCATTGATTTGGCCATATATGTCACCAAAATGCACTTATTTTCTTGGTCAAGAGTTCTCAGAAAACTTCATGATGAGTGACCTTACTGGAAGTGATTATCAGAACTGTGCGAGTGAGGACTAAATAAGAAAAAGATCATTTGCTGATTTGTAGGGTCGATAAACAAATTTCTAAAGCTAACAAACCGACCATCGAATATGGATGGATCCACGGGCCGGAAATAGATGTAGGGCCCACTTAGGAAGGTGGGCCCATGGACTGAGAGTGGACAAAGTCTCTTCCACGAATACATTAGGAAATTTAACATTAGTTACTATCAAAAAATTTTGTGATGGTAGAAAAAGATTTTTACTTTTATTGGTTGTTGGAAGCTCGGAGTAAGCCATTTTGAGATAGCAAAAGAATGTGAACATTTTCTCTTCAAACAAGAGGAAGACAGAGCCGATGTTTTTTGTATGGTGTAGAAGATTGAACACAAGGTTATCTCCCTAAGAAAAGAAGGTGGAAGAGGTTGGACGCAAGGTTATCTCCCTAAGAGAGGAAGGTAGAGCCAAAGTTCTCTGCATGGTGGAGGAGGTTGCACGCAAGATTCTCTCCATAAAGGATGAGGGCAGAGTCGATGTTTTCTCCATGGTGGTCATACATTATTGTGATAGTACATCATTGATTAGTATATTATGTAATATATTTTTTATTCAAAAAACAAGCGAACAATTTTAGTAATTAAAAAGCTATGCTGAAGTGAAAATAAAATAGTTGTTTTAATGTGTTCATATAGACATTTTATAGGTGGTGATAAAGAATATATCTGTAACATCGAGTATATTTAAGTGTAAAAAAAAAACTTTTAATAGTAATATACATAAAAGATTTGTAAATCGATATAAATCAGTATATTTTGACAAAAAGAAAATTAATAAATAATGTACAACAAATTTTAATATATTTTTGTTAAATTTAATTTAATTTATAAACTTTAAACCGGTACATCGGACGAGTCTTTATCTAGTTCACTATATATAATCAGGGTTGTAATTAGAAAATCATGGTCTCATCATAAACGATTTTCATAAATATTTCACAAATATGGGAGAAACATAATTATGGCGTTTATTGTGTTTCCGTTTAGTGGCTTAGCAAATATCAACTACACCTACATAAATGTATTGTAGTTTATAGTGTGAATATGAGGTAGTGTAATGCATTTAATTTTTTTCAATCAAATAAATGGAAGATCCAAAATTAAGTAGTATATAAATCGGTTGCCATAAAAAAGTAAATGAAAAAAAACTAATTAATAATAATTATCAAATAAAATGAAAGATCCAAGATTAGGTAGTATATACATCTACGGCTTTTTTAATAAAATAAAATGGAATATCAAATAAATTGATTGCAGTAAAAAAAATCAATGGAAGAAAATCAAATAGTAATCGTCGGAATGAAAATATTAACTACACCTATATAATAATATAAATATATTGTCGTATTAGAAGTTTATATTGGATTTTGGCCCCCCCCCCAAAAAAAATTTGATAATGGTAGTACACAACATTGTTTTGGTAGACTTTATAATTTTAATAAATGGTTACAAATAGGTTATACATAGATTATAAATTAATCAATATATTAATTGTAACAAATAAAATCTTAATTGTAACAGAAAATCTTAAACGGGTTATTCCAAATTGATAGTTCACCAAACTTGATTTTCGGAAGATCACATATATGGTTCCAAATATCTAGAATCACAATATTACCAATTTATTTTCCACAGATTTTATTGATAAACCACATCAAAAAAAAATTATTAAAAGGATAAAAATATACTTTCAATCATAAAAAAAAGAATCAAATCTCGCTAATTTAACAAGATTAATTGTGATCTTCGTGAACGTATTCAAAAATTAAAAATTAAACTTTAATGCTAGATTAGGACCGTGCTAGAGCACGGATTGAAATTCATTTTATTTATATTATAATTTTAAAATAAATATAATTTATATGATTGATTTTTAAAAAATTTAATATGTTAATCGAGCATTAATCGTGATCTTCAGAATCTTATTTTATTCTAAAATTATAATATAAATAAAATGAATTTCAATCCGTACTCTAGCACGGATACTAATCTAGTTAGGTAGTATAATGCCTTTGATTATGAAATCGAATAATATAGAAGATCATAAATTAAGTACAATGTAAATCAATGGCCATTTAAATGCAATTGTTAAAAATCAATCTTACGTACCATAATTGTAGGATCTAATAACTATTTGCTATTGACCCAAAATCTCAGATGGATGGATGTAAGTAAGATTGGAAACATCAGAGGTAGATGAAAGGCTGAACTGTTAGTGGTTGAAGAACAAATATGTGGGTTTTCCTTCTGTTAAGGTCCCAGTCAAAGCAAAGATAAAAACACACAACACAAGTTTCTTCAGGCAAATTTCTCTGCCTTTTCTTTTTGGCTTTTCTCATTTATATAGAAACAAATAACATGAAGCAAATAACAAATAGAATCAATCGTGATTCCTAAATAGCAGGGAAAATGGGAAAGTGATAAAGTGGGTTCCTCACAACAAGGAAGACCACTTCACGATTATTTGCATAAAACATTTGAAATAAATAAACCAATTGGTTAAGCCAATTACTCTTGGTACTCCATTTCTAATTTTTCATATGGTTTGATCGTCGGTTAAGCATTTGACCATTTGTTGACCCATCAATACACCCCCCTCAAACAGAACCTTGTCCTCAAGGTTCTCGTACTCAGCATCCTCATCCGCCATACTCTCCATTATAAACAATTGTGGTTGCTTACACCTATGCCCGGGAAGGTATCGTTCATCACAACTAAAACATAAACCGAGACTTCGTTTTGCTTTCAGAGCATCCCAGCTAAGTTTGTGTGGTTGTGGAGTGGCTGTCTCGCGTGTTGGAGTATCTCGTTGCGTGACTAGCGCCGAGCTGCAAGGGGTTCTATCATAGACATCCGACCCTTGCTTCTGCTTTTGCAGTTGGTCGTCACGCATCCTTGCGAGTCCAATCACTTCTTTCAATGAGCGTGGCCTGAACATCCTAATGGAATCTGCTATGGATGGATTCAACCCACCAAGGTAGGTGCCAACAAGAGCCTTTTGTGTCCAGCCTGCAACTTTGTTTTGCAACCTTTCAAACTCGCGCTGGAATTCCCGGAGTGTACCGGTCTGTTGGATTTTGGACAAGGCTTCGTCAAAGTTATCCCCTTCAGTTGGCCCAAAACGTGACCACATCTCTTCCTCAAACACAGCCCATGTCACCTCGATCTGATCTTCTTGTAGAGCCTTTGACATCGCCTGCCACCCATTCATTGGCTTCGTCCTCAAGATGGTACGATGCGTATTGCACCCGTTGCTCGAGAGGTGTGTCTTGGTATGAGAAATATTGTTTCACCTTGCTGATCCAAAAAGTCGGGTCGCCGCCACGGAAATGTGGAAACTCCAGTTTCACCGAACGGGAGAGCGCAAAAGGATTGATATTGGTGGTCTCGGGATGATGTGGTGTGTTGTTGCTGCCCTCAATGCGCCGGCCGGGCTGTCCACCATTGCTCCCACCCTCTCGGTTGTTGGTCACCGTCTCTGCGAGCCGCTGAAACGCCGCTTCCAAGGACTGAAACTTATCATCCATGCTTTGTTTCATGTTCTGTATCTCATCTTGCATCTCGCGAAGCTGGTTTCCAAGGTTTCAATGCGGTCTTTGTTACTGCCCATTCTTGACTCCACACGTTCAATTTTGTTTTGTTATGTTTTTTTTTTTTTTTTTTTTTTTTGTGAAGCAGTAAAAAAAAAAAGACACAAGAAAATGAAAGCAAAGTGCTCGACACCACAATGGAGTGGTCCCAATCGAGATACTCTACACCCAAAGAAAGGGAAAAAAAAAAAGAAAAAATACACAAACTGCTCTGATACCAATTGTTAAGGTCCCAGTCAAAGCAAAGATAAAAACACACAACACAAGTTTCTTCAGGCAAATTTCTGTGCCTTTTCTTTTTGGCTTTTCTCATTTATATAGAAACAAATAACATGAAGCAAATAACAAATAGAATCAATCGTGATTCCTAAATAGCAGGGAAAATGGGAAAGTGATAACATGGGTTCCTCACAACAAAGAAAACCACTTCACGATTATTTGCAGAAAACATTTGAAATAAATAAACCAATTAGTTAAGCCAATTACTCTTGGTACTCCATTTCTAATTCTTCATATGGTTTGATCGTCGGTTAAGCACCATTTGTTGACCCATCACCTTCGATGAAATCTATGGGGTTCCGCCAAAGTGAAGAGGAAGAGGAAGTGAATGTGTTGGCGGCGAAAAGGGAAGAGGAACGCTCGGTGCATGGACTCAGTGTTGTGATGAGTTTAGTTCTGTTGGGCTTCTGACACATGGTGGCCGTACATGTGATATGTGGTATTAGTATAGATATGATATGTTTCAATCTATGTAGTCTTTATCATATAAGTTGTAGCCTTATCTTAAGAATGTGATAAGCACAACCTCTTGTATAAATATGTTGGTCATGTGAATAACACAAACATCTTTTCCCAATTCTCTACATGGTATCAGAGCATTGATCTGAAAACCTAAATCTCTCTCTCGATCTTATCTCTACTTCTTCTTCTTCTTTTTTTTTTTTTTTTTTTTTTTTTTTTGGGATATTTCTAACATGGTTAATTGAACCACTGAAATATATATATATATATATATATATATATATATATATTTTTGTCAATCATTGGGCCACAACTGGCCGGCCCATTAGCCAAATTTCTACATTCGTAGGAGCCGGGACTCGATCCCGGGTGTGATGGTGCCTTCTACAAATGGACTTACCTCATGCCACAGCACTAAGGTCACTTCACCCCTGCAATTTTCCTGCAATTTTCTTGTCTTCTTCTTTTGCAATGACCTCAGACGCCTCCTCATACAGTTGTCTTCTTCTTTTGCAATGACCTCAGGTTCCTTCTCCTTATCACTTACTTTTTGGAATTGAACCCAACTACACCAAACTCCGCACCTTTGACTGTCTGTGTTACCCTTGGATTCGACCATACGGTCACAACAAGTTCAGTCCACGATCCACTCCCTGTGTTTTTCTAGGCTACTCTCTCACCCAAAGTGCCTATCTCTGCTTAGATGTGTCAACCTCTCGTGTTTATGTCTCTCGCCATGTTCAGTTTGTTGAAACAGTTTTTCCCTTTTCCTCACCAACAAACTTTCCTCCCTCCTCCTCCCCTGAACCATCTACCTCCGACTCTTTTTCAGCCTCTATTGTTCCTACCTTTGATCGGTCACTCATGCTCCCTGACGCCCCGTCGTCTGATTCTTCACCTCCAAGTGTTGACACACCATCGCTGGAGTCATCGCCTGCTTCCTCCTCTGCCTTTTCAGTTGCAGAGCACTCTGTTTCGGCTTCCTCTGGTCTCCCAATTGCACTGCCTCCTCCTCAAAATCAACACATCATGCAGACTCGAGCTAAGGCCAACATTCGGAAGCCAAATCCTCGCTATGGTTTAACTGCTGTTCTTAAAGAGATTGAACCGGTCAGTCATGTGCAAGCTCTTAAGGACGAGAAGTGGACAAAGGCCATTCATGCTGAAGCTGATGCTTTCAAGCGCAATGACACCTTTGATCTTGTTGATCGCTCCCAAGCAAAGAATATTGTTGGCTCTAAGTGGGTCTTCCGTATTAAGCGCAACCCCGATGGTTCCGTTGACAAGTACAAGGCCCGTCTAGTTGCTAAAGGCTTTCACCAACGTCCTGGTCTGGACTACCATGACACGTTCAGTCCGGTTGTTAAGCATGCTACCATTCGTACCGTCCTTGGTACTGCTGTTGGTCGCAATTGGCCTCTGCTCCAGTTAGATGTTAACAATGCCTTCCTCTAAGGTCCTCTCCACGAAGAAGTGTACATGCTCCAGCCTCCGGGTCTTGTTGATAAGGAGAAACCTCATCATGTTTGTCGCCTCAAGAAGGCGGTTTACGGGCTCAAGCAGGCACCGCGTGCGTGGTATAATGCGCTTAAAGATTTTTTGATTAGTCTCGGGTTTAAAAACTCACATGCCGATGTTTCACTCTTTGTTCTTCGCACAGGCAGCTCCTACATCTATATCCTTGTCTATGTTGACGACATAGTCATCACTGGCTCCTCCATGACAGAACTCAAGCGGGTTACTGATCTCCTTGGCGTTAAATTCTCTCTCAAAGACCTTGGTCAGCTGTCCTACTTCCTTGGTATGGAGGCTTATCGCACTGCTGCTGGTCTTCACCTCACACAAACCAAGTACATCACTGACTTGCTCCGCAAGACTCACATGGCGGAAGCAAAACCTGTTCCTACGCCAATGGTGTCTTCGCAGGTTCTCTCTTTGTCGTCTGGTGTTCCGTTGTCTGATGGGACTCAGTATCGTGCCACGGTTGGGAGTCTGCAGTACCTTCTTTTAACTCGACCTGACATTGCGTTTGCAGTCAATCGCCTTTCTCAATTTATGCACAAACCTACGACCGCGCATTGGGAGGCTGTTAAGCGTTTACTGCGTTACTTGGTTGGAACTCCGGATAAGGGTATTTTCTTCTCTGCTTCGACGCCTACTACTCTTCATGCCTATTCAGATGCTGACTGGGCTGGCTGTCGTGATGACTACTTGTCTACTGGTGGTTACTTGGTGTTTATTGGTCGCCAGCCGGTGTCTTGGTCGTCTAAGAAACAGAGTGGTGTTGCTCGCTCTTCGACTGAGGCAGAGTATCGAGCACTTACTGCGGCAGCTTCTGAGGTGAAATGGGTTGCTTCTCTAATGTCTGAGCTTGGCATTCAGTCCACTGCAACACCAGTTCTGTTCTGCGATAACATTGGCGCCACTTATCTCTCTGCAAATCCAGTGTTTCACTCTCGCATGAAGCATCTAGCTCTTGACTACCACTTCGTTCGGGAGCAGGTTCAGGCCAAACAGCTTCGTGTCGCTCACATTAGTTCAGAAAACCAGCTGGCAGATGCACTCACTAAACCTTTGCCTCGTCTGCGTTTCGACACTCTTTGTCACAAGATTGGTCTCTGCAAGCGTCGTCCATCTTGCGGGGGCGTATTAGTATAGATATGATATGTTTCAATCTATGTAGTCTTTATCATATAAGTTGTAGCCTTATCTTAAGAATGTGATAAGCACAACCTCTTGTATAAATATGTTGGTCATGTGAATAACACAAACATCTTTTCCCAATTCTCTACATGTGGCACTTCCTCAGAACAAGTTTAGTATCGCAGTCTATTGTTCGCAACTGCTACCATAGCGTGTTTGAGCAAGATTTAAATTATAAACTATCACATAAACTTAAAAAGTATATCTTGTCATGAAAATTTATTTATGTATTTAAATTTATTTATTTATCATAAAGCAAATTAAAGTTAACTAGATTCAGACCCGCATGTACGTGCGGAATTAATTTCAAAAACTAAGTTTGCTATTAGATTTATAATATATTACATATATGTGTAGTTATGTTTGTAGACATTATTTTTTTTAGGAATGTTAACATTCATATAACCGAACTCATCTATACTATTAAAAGGGAAACATTATTTACAATGCAAAATGAATCCTGAAATATATGACACAAAATGACCCTGAATAAATTAAAAAGCATACAATACAAGAGGGACATTAAAGTAAATTTGATAATAAAAATGCACGGATCTTATATGCCCTGGATTAATTCTGTTCGTCCACAAATTTCGCCACCAGAAATTTGCCCATATAAATTTCCTAATTGTTCGTCATATTTAGTAGATCTGCTATTTAATTAAACATTAAAAATTCCATAAATTTTTTAAAAATAATTTATTTTTATCTATAAGCTGAATATATTTTTGAAATACTTTCTTATTGATCATTTTGAAATCAATATAAAAGAACATATTCCGATTATAAGTATTTTTCATTGGTTATTGTTGTCTTATTTGTAATTATTGTTTTAATTCATAAAAATAATTTTAGTTTTTTTGAACAAATCTAATTAAATAACGTTATTTATTTCCATTTTTGATAATCCAATATTTTTTCTTTAATTAACCACGTTATTTATGTTAACAAATTAATATGGACTACTTCTTACCCAGTTAAATAGTTATCATTATATTAAAATTAAATAGTTGTTTTCAGAAATATCTCAAAATATATTAGAAAATTAAATATATTTACATATATGTAATTTTGAATTTAAGAGTCTGATTTTTATGGCAACAAATTTAAATTATTTCTGTAAATATTAGGTAATTATTATTATTTTTAATTATATTTCCATAAACATTAGATAATTATTATCTTGTTGATTGGATATTTCCATAAACAGATTGACGTCTATTCAATTTCCATAAACAGATTGATGTCTATTAAATATCAATCTGTTTGGATACTGATTTATAAATATTCTTATACTGTTTTCCATGGCATTTCATGTAATAATCTCTTAATCTATGTCTACTTATTAAAAATGTTTCCCTTTTAATAGTATAGATAAGTATGACTCAAGTATTTTACCAAGATTAATTGTCTAAATAATAATTAAAAAAAAAAAAAACCCTATGCTAGAGATCCATTATGGACGTATATATTATGAGAGATTCATTAAAATAAATTTCAAGATATTATATGATGTTAATTTATTTACTAAAACTTGAAATCTAACTAGCTTTGGAAATTTTCAATTTTGTAGATTATTATGTCTTTTAATTTGGTAACTAATATACAAATCAAATAAATTTGGGGGGAAAAAGTTGGTAACTCTTAGAAAGATATCAATGGTTTGATTATTGAAAAAGAAATTTGTGAATTTCCTATATTAGGTTGTATAAATTTGTAGGACATATTGAATATTTTCTATGGGAAAAGAGTGTAAAAATAAATTTTCAAGATCGACATACTTAAATATTTGTAAAACGTAAGTTTTTTCTCTATATATCTAATCGTACTAGTGGTGTTCGTATTAGGCATAGAAGTTCTCATGATGTTGATTGTGAACCTTAATTTTTCTTATAGGCTTTGATTTTTCTTTCATACTTACTAATGAAATCTAGTATATTCTAACAAATACTTGTTGCATACTCTAGCAAAATGGGAACCAAGAGGATTTCATTTCTTGTATCATTGATGGTCTTCGCTCTCATCCTTCTACCGATGATTTCAGGTAATATATAAAACTCAAGATATTTTTTTAGGTTGGCTAAAGATTTGTTTAGTTGGTGACAGTTTAATTGTCTAAAAGAACTTTCAATTTATATATATATATTTTAAATAAAAATAAAATAATTGAACTTGACTTAGAAACGTAAAGGTATACTAGTTATACTAATTCATAAAAGAAATAACTGATAATTTTGTACTATTATTCTTGTTTCATGTGTTTGTTTATGATCTTAACAGGGCAAAACGCGCAATGTTACTCAAACCTAGTATGTAAAAACAATGCGACATGCAATGAGCTTTGCAAAGCTAAAAATCACGAATTAGGAGGGGTTTGTTTTCTTCGTGTCAAACGTTGCTGCTGTTATATTACTTTCATCGAATCCCAAGAGTCTTCCATATCCAAGGATGCCAATGCTGTACTCATTACTAATTAATTCATCATTTTATATGTATTCTCTATTGTCACAATAAAAAATTAAAAGTTCATATATATGGATTATATATTTGAAATTTGAATATATTGTCTTATAACAATTATAAATGATTTTACATCACATGATTGATTAAGCAATACATTTTGTTTACCCTTCCTTTACTTTATTAATTTCACACTTTTGACTCTTGTTTTTAAAGTATTAATTTTACTTTCGTTGTTAACTTTTTAAATCCTCTTTGAACTTGTAAACATTAAAAAGATTAATATTGAAACAAATTTTCAACACGAAAATTTGAGACAGAAACTACAGTGGATACGATAATTTCATCTTCCTACTCAGTTAATAAATTATCCAATTTACATTTGCATAGTTCCCATCTCCGGCAAAGAAGAGTTGAAAAAGACTTAGCTTTCATAATCTATTCAACAGAGCTGAGTACAAGACACTCATCTGGATTACTTGAGAACTATTTTTGCTTTCAGATGAATGCAAGCGTTCTTGGAACATTCATTCAGCGGATTCTTTTCCTCTTTGAAGGAGCCTCTTCATCATAGTTATGAAGTGGATGTTCACTGGAATCAAGTTTTTTAAGACCCGGTAATTGTTGCTTCTCAGTTTGTGTCTGCTCAACATTAGATTGCTCACTAAAATCTTGAAAACTCTTGCTAAGTTCTCGGCTCGGCTCAGTTACTATCATTCATACACTCCCTTGCTCGGGTGCCCAAATTTTCACCCTTTTCGCACCTCTTTCACAGTTCTCGTTCATGATGTCTGTCTCACTCAGAGGACTCGAGATAAGATCCCCTGCAGCAACTTTGGTTGAACATGGTGAAGGTTCGAGTTCCATTGCAGAACCCAAAATAATGTCTTCTGCATTTTCTGAGCAGGCCCTCAGACAACTCATTGGCAATTTACTCAACTCACCATCTAAATCAGTAGCAACTTCGCCGTGACCCTCGTGTTTATCTAGCAAATCATATTCATCAAGAGATTTTCCATTAGATGGTTCACTAAAAGCAATTTCTTTCTGCAAGTTACCTTCGTTAGCATCGTTCTTTTGCAGATTGAAGGGTGCATTTATTTGCTTTTCCACAGAGACGGCTAAAGAAACTGCATAGTCACGAAACAAGGAATCGCGAGGTGGGCAATGTAGCAGATCAATCAAGGTCTGATAATACTGTAGAAGGCTAGCGGACTGTCTAGAAGCTCTGTTTCCAAGAGACAGTTGTGTAAGTTTGACCATGTGCTTACATATGTATCCCTTTTCTGCCCAGCTGCAACTGCAAACCCCAAACTGTGACCCTGGATTCCACACAACATGAATTTCGTTGCCTTCACACTCGTCTGTTATTTTTGCAGACATACCAGACATAACAACATCAGAATCTGGTATACTCAATGCTTTGCGGAAGGAAGTCAACCCACTCACCCATTCCTCTTTCCAGTACCTGGCAAAATTATCTTTTCCAGAATACTCATCAAGCCAGAAGTAAGAATGTACTTTTGTCTCTAACTTATCGACCAACCAATCAGCACGTTGATAAGCTTCAGAGTCCCTCTCATTCAAAAGCCTGCACTTCAGCTGATAGTGGTAAAGCTCCATTGCTGCACAGGTCTCTTGGCTTGCCAAGGGAAGAGATTGTAACGCACTTGTCCAAGCTCCTATGATTAATTGAAGGAAAAAGTCATTCTAGAGAGGACTAGTATCTAATGTCTGCAATAATTAGAGTGGCAGAGTAACAATGTAGAATTACATGTATACATTTCATACTTAGGGCCAATGAATCTTTAGACCTATCAGTATATTTTAGATGACCATGCAGGTAGAGTGTAAATAGAAATGAAAAGAGAGAATCGGCAAATAACCTATTCTGGGAGACCAAACAGCTCTGAAGTACTCCACAAATTCTGGACTACCAACAAAATCCTCCACAAAACTGTCAAACACTATGGCTGTTCCTTGTCTTCTACAGATTTTATCTACAGCCTCCCCAAGATGTTTTGAAATTTCAACGCGTGTCTCTGTTTCTGGACATCTCTTGAATATGTTCTTATGCCATGCATGGCGAACACGCCAAAAGGAAAGCAAGACCGGGCACTGAAATACATCCCTAAGAACATCATAAGCAATATCATTCACAAGCAATATTATCGAGGTTTGAATTTGGTTCCTTGTCTGAAATTTATGTTTACACCAAATTTCTTATTAACAAACGAGAACAGTATGGATCCGTATCTGTTGATGAAGTGATGAACCCTATAATCTAACTATGTCAAGCTGCACCTAGCCAGTCCAACCAAGGATTCAAGACCTATGGTTGTATCAACCAAGTCAATTTGTCCAAATAGCTCCACTATTGAAATTAACAAAGGCAACTTCATTCAATATGTCGATATTTGGTTATGTACTTAAGTTAACTGCATTCAAAGTTAATTGCTTTGATGTGGTAAACTCTGCCATTTTTACTGAAGGAAGGAACATGCAAAATATGTTTTTAAATGAAAAAGTGGTCTCTGAAGCAACCAACCTGATCGTTATTATGTCAGCAAATGGATCATCAACTATGAACCCAGCCACCTTCCAGGAAGGATCCTTGGCATGGACTCGGTTACAAAGTGCTCTCATCCATCTATATGCATCTCCACTGGAAAATCGTGGTGCAATTATCCAAGCAACTGGAATAGCCTTATTCTCAGAGTCGAACACAACAAGACTATGGATAGGATACTGAAAATAAACGTAACACATAGATCTGAGAATCATCCTGATAATATAAATACCAAATTTAGCTACTAATACAAACTGTAAGAAACTGACCTTTAGTTTATTTGTTCCAAACCTCGAGTCTGAAGCCAAAAGTCTACAGTTTCCAAATCGAATCATTTGTTGCAACTGCCACTCAGTTTGGATACCCAAGGAAAAAGGGTCTGTATCAGAGAACCCTTCAAAGAAAAATACATGACTTTGATGACTTTCAACCCATATACTGATGCTAACATCATCATCCTCATCGAGCTCATATGTTGAACGCCGGATACTCCTCTCAAGTCTTCGAACATATCTATGAGTTAACAAATCATCTCGGTTACTTGGACCACCTTGTTTTTCGACTGATTCATTATGCCTTTGCATTATGGTCTCCACAGAGACACCCACATAGAGCAAAGATAATACACGTAGCCTAAGGTCTTCTGATATATATGGAGCAAACATGGCTCTTGTTCCAGCCGCTTTTTTGTCTTGTGGACCGTGGCAGGGCAACCCTTTTTCATCTACATGCTTGTCGTTATTATAAATTACTAAAGCCACTGTTGGTTCTGCAATTAAGCGTTTCACAATGAAGTGACACCTACAACCTCTCTTGGAATTGGGTCGGCCTGCTTTGTTCTTTTTTGGAAGATATGTGCTCCTACTTGGCCGTACAGCTCCGCCTGTCCTATTGTCATCCGGTCCAAAGGAACACCAATACCTACTCACACAAAAACACTAAATTATAACCAACGATTACATTCCACACTGACTAACAAAACGAGATGCATGGGGAGGACAACCAAATAGCTAGCCATATATTTGTGTAGTATGAACAATCTAAATTCAGAAAAAATGGAGCCAAGAACTGCCTACAATGAGAATAATGTAGGATCATAGTAGAGTATCCAGCTGCAGCAACAAAATGGATACAGAAAGCTTGGGAAACATACAGGAAAAGAAAATGAGACAATTAAAAAGAACACAGAAACATACACGACGCAAACAAAATATAAATTCACTTGCCCTTCATTAGAAAAAGATGACCACTAAGGTATGCAGAAAACAAAACATAAAGTAACAACCAGATAAATGATCTAACTTTCTGTGACCAATACAAAACGAATGTGTAACTTACAGAATATACTCCAGGATGCCATCAACCTTTGGCTTATATTTTTTCCCTTTGGCTTTCCTTCGTCTAGCTTCAACATGAAAACTCGTAGGACAATCCGTATTCAAGGATTCACCTCTTACAAAATCATCCACCCTAGTATACGGGATGAGAGCTAACCTATCTATATTGTCACGGTAACCTTCAACCTTTGACCAAACAAGATCAGCAGAAGAAAATTCTGGCAAAGCAGGGTTTTGCACAGGTAAGGAGAAGATCTGATCCCATCTAGCCATCTGCATTTTCATTATGTAGTCATCAAAACCATGAATAAAAATAATACGAATTAAGAAATTTCAAGAGTTGAAAACACTATTATATACTGCAACTAGGCATATGCTCAAACAGAGATTTTGATTGCAACGATACATTAGGATTAAAACTTGAGACGTCTCTGCTTATGGGAAAAAAAAAACTCCATTTAAATAAATCATGTACAAGAACACATCAAATCAATCAAAAATGATTCAATCTTTTATCAACAATGAAATCAAACCAAGGGGAATATAACACTACCTAAATTAACACTTCAAAGATATCAAAATTCTCAAATACTTAAATTAGTTATATATTTAAAAGGTTCGAGAGCTTTATTGGAAGTGGCAAGTTAAACAGAGAGAGAAAGAAGCACAAACTCTGAAACGGCGGAGTCAGAAACAGACGTCGACCTCGATAAACCCCAGAGCCGACGATTGAAGAAAAACGCTTTTAGGGTTCTTCTTCTTCAGTGTCTGAGAATCGACGAGAACTGTGAGGAAAGAGAAAAGCTAATACGACGCCGTTTCATGGTAAAAAAAAAAAAAAAAACGACACTGTTACAGAAAAAATCTAATAAATAAACCGGTTTAATTACACTTTAGCTTTTTATTTCAATTTATGGTACAACTAGTACATACCCGGTGCTATGCACCGGAAAAAATCTTAAAATTTAGATTTGATATATAGTATTGTACTTAGGTCAATCTTTTGTTTATATATTAACATTCAGCTGATGCCTGATGGTTTAGTAATCCATTAAATAAAAATGAACACAGTAAGATAAAAAGTTCATATAGTGATCTATATTTCGATTTTACAAAACATATTTGTTTGATTTCGAATATGAGTATATTATTTTTATATCGAGCATATCTAATCTCTTTCTTAATATATGCTTTTCTTCTTCAAAATTCCTAACACACTCTGATTAAATATCTTCATTGTAGTTTGTTTCATCTAACTTTGTTTTTTGTTGGCATTCGTAGTAAATAGAAAAACATGTAACTGGATTTAAAATAAAAATGTAAATTATACTCTTAAGATCTCTTATGTATATAGATGATCTAAGATTTTTTGTTTTTATATATGATGAGCATACATATAACGTATAAACTTGTTGACAAAAACTAAATATGACGTATATATAACTTCTTATATATATATATATACTTTGAATAACCAAAAATATGTCAAATCTAATAATTTTCTAAACTAATTAATACGTTAAGTAAATATATATACAACCAAGACATGACCTAACCTTCTTATCAGTTGTAGTGAATCTTCTCCAATCTTTGACTTAATTCTTTGTGTTTCCTCTTTCATCTTTTGTTTTACCAGTTTCTCTACATCCTTTTAATTACATCGATGCAGAAGCTTGTCTCTAAGAGCCAGGATGAGATGAGATGCTGAAATACAAATGGTATGAAATCCATTAGAATATTATATATGCATTTATAGACTTAAAAGAGGCAGTATATACATTTCATAGGTTATGCTTATGAGTTAACCTTCTTGGAATGAATATTGCTGAAATTATGATGCATGGTGTCTTAACCGGGTTGACATTAGTATCCAACTCATGTACCACTTGGACAATAATATCTTCAAAGCGTCAGATGTTGTTGATGCCTTGTTAATCTGGAACTACGTACACCAGTCGTAAGCTATGTCTAATCCGATCATATCCTCGACTTCTTGCATCCTAATAAATTAAATTTAATCCTAACATAAGAAATTTTTCAGGGATAAAATTAAAGACTCACACAAGAAGAAAAATCTAACCTTTTATAACTCATGGGATTCATCGTTCATCATGAGACACGTTGAAGGAGAAAAACATAAAACTTTAAAAGGATTTGTTTCATGAGTTTTATAGTTTTAAAAGAAAAGAAATATGTGTGCTCAATGAAGAGATCGTGGGTTGAGGATGGATACAGTTTTTCATTGGTTTTTTTTTTTTTTTTTTTTTTTGTCGTTGTAAATTTGAGAATTAAGTGGGGGAAAACAGAATATATTGGCGTGATTTTCAATTTTTTAAATATTGCGAAAATGTTTCATTTTCTCTATCTGAACGTGGTGTTCTAATTTTAGTTTTCAATTTTTTTTTTATAGAAAAATATGAGACATTGATTATGTGGCAGGTTTTAATTGGCCAAGTGACTTGTGAATTATAAGATAAAGGATTAGTTGGTTTGTCGCGGGTACAATTTACAACACAGCACATGTTAGGCATAGGCATGTCAATTAGGGCCAAAGCCCGCAGGCTGCCCCGACCCGGCCCTGAAAAACACCGGGTTCGGGCTTCAATATATATGTCCAGAAAAAATCGGGTCTTTCGGATTCAGCCCGTTTGGATTATAGGGTTTTTCGGGCTTAGCCCGACCGGGCTCGGGCCAGCCCGAAAAACTGTTTAACAAATATATTTGTACCGGTTTGTTAACATCTTTGTTTGATTGCATTATTTGATTAATAATTTATTGTAAATAAAGTTTTAAACTCTAATCCTAGTATTCATATTTACTCAATAACCATATTTTATACTTTAAAATTTTTATTAATGATATTTTATATAAATTATATATTGGTTTATTTGGTTAAAGTATCGAAATTTTATCTAGTTTTAAACATTTTCTATTAAATTAAGTTGGTTGTAGTGAATATAGATGAGTTATTAAATTTTTGATTGATTTGTTTTATAGTGCACCTTCAAACACTGCATTTTAAGGCTTATAAGTTTGAATTTTTTATCGGTAAGATAATCCCAAAAAGCCCGAAAAGCCCTGTAGCCCTATTAGGGTCGGACTCGGGTTTTGAAATATATAGGCTCGGAAATATTTCGGGCCGGACCGGGCCGAACTCAAACATATGCGGGCTTTACGGGTTTCGGGTCGGGCCCGATTGACACCCCTAGTACTTAGGCACTTCGTCTCTCTCTCTCTCGAATCATCAAAATCAGAATCTTCGAGGTGGTTCCTCTCTTTCTTGATTTCCAATCTTTGAACTCTCGGTGAGTTTCTTTTTCGGAAATCCCGTCATAACGTTTGAATAGCATCCCCATATATTTTGTAGAAAATGAAGCCCGGGGCGACCAAGTCCACATCCGCCCAGTTCCACTGATTATATGTAAATCGTGGGATTCGAAAAATGCATGAACCGGATAACTCAAGAAATATAAATGTGTATCACACTTCCGATCGATACCCAATACAACAAGTTGGCCAATAAAAGAAAATGATTTCGAGAACATACATACAGTCATACACCAAACAGAAAGAGAATTAGAAACACATTTCAGCGGATGTTACCCTCGTCGGTTCTAAGGTTTATGTAGGAAGGGCTACTTATGGTTATCCACATTTAAGACGTAAGAATAATGTTTGTTCAATTTAAATCCTATGCACTTAAATTTACAGTCAAATTACATGTGTAGAAAATAAAATAAAAACAAGTGAGAAACACAAAGTGTTTACACCAAGGAATGCTACTTACGCTTTGGACGCTATAGCAGCAGTCCATCGTTTCATTACTTACTCAGCCAATACATGTGCCAAAAACCAAAGACCATACTCGTTCACGTAACCTGAAAACAATAAAGACAAATGGGTAAATTTACAGCATTATATATATTGGCATAAACCGATGACAACATAAACAAACTTTACTGACAAAACCAAGTTAACATTAGCATGCGTTAAATATTCCTAATCAATGCAATAAATTACCAAGCAGAATAGGAAAATTTAACAGGTACTGCATATGTTCTCTTTAACAAGAATTGTCGACAAAGTCTAGGTTAAACAACCAAATTGTTGTCAAACATCATGCAAGTATCGAGAAGGCTAACATGTTTATCACCAAGCAGTATAAAGATAACAAGTAGGTCTAAGGATGTATTACCGGTTAATTACTTTATAAGGTGAGCTGCTTAGTATGATTTGTATTACGTGAGATCATATTCCCGTTTCTTTTGTCCTCTTGCTCTTCGTATGGGTTTCCTCTATAAGTCGAGCTTGCCTCCTCATTATCTGAAGACCCCGGCCTTTCTGTTAGGAACTGTTCCCAGAATACATCATTCACTCTTGCTGGAGGAGCTGCTTTTGCTTGGCTACCTCCAACCTCTTGTTGTCTACCCCGGTTTTTCTCACTTGCACTTGTTTCTATTGATTTAAAGTTTAACTCAGTACATCTTCCAATCTCCTGACTTTTATGAGTTGCCTTAGCTATCTGCGAAGCTGTCTTGTCCGGTAATGGAGCAGAAGCCAGTGTCAGATTTAAATGACATGAAAAGCTACCATCTGTCTCCTCTGAAGAAGTTAGCCTCTGCTGCAAGGTCTCCACTCTTGTATTGTCATTTAACAGTAATCTCCTCGGGCATGTCCCGGTATCCGCAAGCTCTAGTGCTTCAGGTGCAAATGGTAGGCCTTGTCTTCGGGTTAGTATAGTTTTTGGATCACCTCCTGACAGTATTCCCTTGGGACTTGATCCTTCTTCATTGGAACTTTGTATACTGTGTGAAACCATGTTCATATCTGAAACCGCTGGAGAAAGCTCTAGCCGCAATTTATTAGAGAAATTTTGATGGAAAATATTTCCAGACTCGGGTCTCGAGCTACCACTGCTATTATCCAGATGAGAATCTTCTGAAGGTGGCTTTGATTGCTCAACTTGAGGGAGCCTTCGCTTTTTGTTGTAAGCTGAAATATCCAATTGCTCAACTTTACGACCAAAATTCTTAACAAAAGTAGGATTCCGAATAGCCGTTTCCAAGAAATTCAGCAGCTTCTTCTGCCTCTTCTCCATATCATCAACATGGTCAGTCATTTCGTCAAACTGATGCTTCGCAACAGCCTTCTGTTGTTTGAACTTCAAAAGCTTAGCTTCAATTGCAGCTTTTTCACGTGAAAGCTTGTCCATTTGCTCTTGTAACGCTGCTCTTTCTTGATCAGCCGACGACGCAGGTGGATGACTGTGGCTGTGTATAGGTTTCCTTCTATGTATATTCTTGAGAAGATGCTTCTTATCCTTAATAAAATCATCATTCAAAAATTCCCACCTCTCTGGATCAATCTTCCGGAACCCCTAACAAACAAAATCACAAGAACATTCACCGTAAATAAGAAACCTAAGAGCAGAGAACAAGGAATATCAACACAGTCCCTAAGTTCCAATCACATGATGACACTGGAGGAGATAAAATCTGAATGCTAACAATGTAACTGCTCTTAAAGTCCATAACACAGTCCTTAAGTTCCAATCACATGATGACACTGGAGGAGATAAAACCTGATTGCTAGCACTGTCACTGCTCTTAAAGTCCATACAAATCATTCACTTTAAAGCTACATTTCATCTTCGTGATGAATATCTTAGGCAGAGGTAAAACAACTAAGATGCAATGATAACATTGGGGCTTAGAGGCGATAAAATTCCTATAAATTCACCCATTTCCACAATTCAATCCATAATCACACAGGCCTAGATGCGTTCTATAATTCCAATTAATAGATTCGCAGCTTGCTACATACAAAGCCTTCAACTTAAGCTACATTTCATCCTCTTCTTAATCCGTAAACTCAATTCCATAATCCAGTCTATAAATCACACAAAAGCCTAGACGCATTCTATAATTCCAAAACCCACAATTCGAATTTTGAATATCCCAACTTCAACCAAACGATGCGCGACAAAAATTAGGTCAATCCGAGAGATGAGTTCGGTAGAACCGAACCCAAAATTGAGAGAGGAAAAAAGACTAACATAGGTATTGAGCTGACGGATAAAAGAAGAGAAGTTGTTGTGCTTGAAGTAAGTTGGAAGAAGAAGGCGTGAAAACTCCGCATGGTTCCAAACGATGAAGCTGTTGTTGTTAGCGCTCCACGATACAATCTGGTCCGTAGAAGAATCATCTACCATCTCGTAGGTCTTCACCAAGAAGGGAGCAGGTCCTCCAACTCCTTCTCCGCCGCTCACAGATGCGGAGGAGTTACCTAATGCGCCGTTCATTGGTTGAATCTAATCAGAAAACAGCAACGAGAGATGGTGAGATGGTGGGAGAGGCCCGAGAGAGAGAGAGAGAAAGTGATCCTTAGACGTAAATAAATGAATTAACTTTTTTTCCTTTTTTTTTTTTGAGTAATAGTATTATTACCTAAAATGTCTTTAAAACTACAATTTTTAAACCCAAAAATACCTAAAACAACTACAAATGCCCCAGGTGAAAGGATAATTCTCAACTCACTTTTGTCCAAAAAAAACAAAAAAAAAATACTCGTATTAATCTTCTAAAGCTGACACAAATTTACAGTTTCAATGGTAATTTATTGAAAACAACAAGGAACAAAAAAATATTTATAATTTTGATTAGTGAGATATTTGGGAGAAGAAATAATTATAATATTATTGAATTTTGTATATTTATACACATTTTTAAAAAAATTAATATTTTCTAAATGAATAACTATATTACACTAATAGTGATTTATAATTATAACAATACGTTTGACAAAACAAAAAAAAATACTGCAATACTTGGTCCTCTAGTTTTAACTGCATTGTGTAAATAAATTGTTTTGGAATAATAATAAAAAAAATCATCTTAACAATTTTTAAACTGTCATTTAAGGAACTAAATTTAAACTAGTAAACTTCTTGCTCTACTCAAAGATAGATTTTAAAATTTAGTAATTCATGAAAGAAATCAATACAATAAAAGAAGAATGCGTTGCATTCCTGGTGTGACACATCAGCCTCAACATTGAAGCTGGTGTTGGTGTTGACACATCAGTAAAAATCAGTGATCAATTAAATTATAACAAATAATACACATCAGCTAAAAAAACTGCCATGCTGGGTTTTCTTGTAAACCTCTCTCTTATCTTGGTTCAATCTTAAGCTACGAATCGCCGTCCGACTATCGCCGTGATTGAGCAGCGGTTTTCTCATCCAATTGTTACTTCTCTTCCACTATTCACGGCTTGGTGACTTGATTCCGAGACTTTAGCCAGAAATCTCTATAGTAGTTCTCTCGACTTGAATCGTTTGGATGCACCTCCTACAGAAATTGATAAATCTCTTGGTTCTATTAGAACAATAACATGGCTTCACGGTGTTCTTAATTGCACTGATATTGGTGGTGTCAGGTATAAAGTATATATCTTATTAAGAAAAGAAAAAACATTCATGGTTGCATACCTAGAGAAAAACTCATTCTTTTTTCTTTTGAACAAGTTGTGGAACATGAGGACGTGGGTTTTGTTCTATCATCTGTTTTCTTATTCAAATGTGTATTAGTTAAAATACATCTTTTGCTTTGTTACTTTTACGATCCATACCAGGTAACCCATTCCTTAATATATTTCCTCATATGAATCCTTCAAACTCTAGAAAGTAAATTGCCTTTTGAGTGTTTCTGTAATTGGAGTGTTTGGTATGGTTTATCTGATGTTTTTTAAAAAAAAAATTGAATCGCTTTTTGATACTTGCCTTGTGGTGAATATTTGTTTTCTTACTTTTTGTGCAAAATCTTCAATATGTGATCTATTTCTAAGGTTGGTTCCTCATTTTTTTTATTACAGCTGGCTAGGATAGAGTAAGAACATAGATCGGTCTTTGATTTCTTTTAACCAGAGGTTTGACACTTCTTCCTATAGTTCTTTTGATAAGTTGAGATTGCTTCATAAAATTCTTGATGGACGATAAGTATTTTTTGTTTATGTTTCAGTTCACGTATCAGTGTCTTGCTGTTTTCACTACTATCAACTAATAGATACCCTTTTCTTGCTCTCTGGTTTTAATAAAACAAAACTATATGACAAGTAAAAGATGAAGAAACAGAAAGAAAGAGAAGATGTGTGAATTGAATATGAATCTTGGCAAATTTGGAGGACAAATTGGTGGTGGAAGTACGAAGATACCCGCAGAGGGGAAACATAAGCTAGAGGAGAGCATCCTCAAATCAGTTGTAGAGTATTTCAAGAGTAGTGTTCTTGATTGCATTTACCAATTACGGTAAGACCAAGATCTTAGGAGAAATTGGAGGAGGCAAAAAGAGTAGAGGAACCCTCTATCATATACTATTATGCATTGGAGCGGTTACGATTACAAATGTTGACATCTTAAATCGTTATAAAATAACAAAAAAACATTAGTGTTTGTAGTAGTGGAACTTCTTGGACAAAACCTTGTTATCTTTTATCAAATGTTTACCATATCTAAATTTTTATAGTTGATAGTATATTAACTAAACCAAAGTATATATTTGGAATTGTGAAAATATATTTATGTATGAAGAAAGGTTTTTATCTTTTATTAAAAAAATCTTTTAAGTATGTAATCGGTTTTCTGACTTGCCTTGTGGTGACCGTGGCAAAGAAAGTAGAGGACAAAAAAAAAGAGGCAATAAGAGGAAAGGCAAGTAACCGTGGTAACGAAAAGTGAGAAATAAAAATTACCATAATACCATGTATTCTATAATTTAGAGTTATAAATAACTAAGCTTGGTCAAATATTCACTTACAGTTAATAGTTTTTATGAATTGTTTACCATATTCATTCAAAAATTCCATAACAAAGCCTGGTCCATCTTTTTCGATTTATATATTTTCATTTTATTTTCGTAACGTGTGTTCAAGATATGCAGAACATTAACAAAAGTAATTAAAGAAAAACAAAAACATCTTCAAGCAATAATATAATTTTTATTTTTGCTTATTTATCAACAAGAAGTCAAGAACCAACAATTTTAATTAAATTATGATTTTAGAGATAAAACAAATGTAAAATGAAAAAATTTCAAAAACAACCCGCGGCGTAGCGCGGGTATTAACCTAGTCTTATATAATATGAAAAGGTTTTCCTCAATTTTTGCTAAGGAGATGACACTTGGCATGTTGTATATCTGACACATGTATTCATTTGTTATTTGGACCTAATTAATTTGTTATTTGGACTTTATTAACTTAAATTATTTGTAGTTTGGACTTTAGTAACTACAGGCCCACAAAACCAAACAATTTTTTACATTTCCTTCTTATATAGATATTTTCAGTTTTGCACAAAAATAAATATATAAATATAGAATGTTTGGTTGACAAATATAAATATAGATATTTTCAGCAAAATGTATATTCTAGATTTTTATCGTTATGAAGATGCATCAAACAAATGATCGATTTATCCGCTTTTCTTATCAAGTGAAAATGTTTTACGATCATTATTTGTTTCTTATTTGCTTCGACTCTTCATAAATTTGTCACTAATCTGCTTTAAATATGAGCATAATTATAAGACCAATGACGGGGGTTCTGATTCGATAGTATTTTTTTCATAATCGATTGTATGTATTTAATTGTATTTAGATCTATGTGGATTTGCTCTTTTTATTATTACTTATACCAATTAAGTGGCTCATAAGTATCTGGCAAACAATTGTATTATGTTTTTTTCTTAGTTTATCCAGTTAAAAATTAAAAGATGTAGTTAATAAATACAAAAGATAAAACAATAAAGAAACTCCGTTAAAAAGCATCTGTAATTTTTTATGGATTTTTTCTTCAAATACGTAAGGAAGTGGATCACTTATTTGGAGACACTACTACATAGGAAAGCAAGAAGGAGGAGGTCAGTAAAAAAACGAGATGTTAATTAATTAAAAGTCCAACTGATCACCACGTCTGTATTGTAAATAAGCAGTTACGAATAATCCAGCTAAAGTAATAGGAATTAGACCTAAGACGATTCCAAATAAAAAAACTTCAATCATTTCAATTTTCTTTTGTTTTCATTTTTGAAAGGGAGAAAAGAGAGGTACTATCTATTCCTAGCTCTTAATCTGTATTGCCGATGAATCTGAATGACCAAAATTGGGTAATTAACACGGTAAGCAACTATTGAACATATGAAATACCACCGAAAACCTTTTTTTATAAAAAAATCTGCATTCCATTAATTTCAAATAAGTCGTATTTTGCTTAGACCAATAAATAGAACTGAGGTTATAGTTAAAGCTGCTAGTAGAAAACCGAAATAACTAG